>OX638222.1:5767500-6456250 GCA_951805285.1 Thymelicus acteon
GAGATAACGAAAGTAAATTTAAGGCTGCTGAGAGAAAGGTACCTATTTTTATAAGTAGGGTACATAAGGATACCACAGACACAGATATAAAAGACTATATTTTTAGAACGACTCAGGAAGTTATTACGCTAGAACAAATATCCACGAAAAGAGACTACAAAGCTTATAAATTTTTTGTATCGCATGAGAAAGTATCTTTATTCCTGGATAGTGAACTATGGCCCCAAGGCATAATATTTAGGCGATTTGTACATTTTAAACAAATGAAGGTGAACGGTAATAATTATTATATGACCGTGTCCGGTGACGCTAAACTACGTAATGGATAGTGGCTATGAATACAGGTTTGTTAGTTTCAACTGTAAAAGTATAAAGCGCTCCGTGGATTATGTTAAACAACTATGTAGAACATCGCACATAATTGCCTTACAAGAAACCTGGCTATTGCCAGACGACATCAATTTCTTGAATAGCATTGACATGGACTACGGATGCACCGGTACGTCTGCAGTGGACACAGCGGCGGGCATGCTCCGGGGCCGTTCCTACGGTGGCACGGGAATTCTGTGGAACAAAAAAGTGTTCAACAACGTCACGGTGGTGCAATGTGACAACGTGCGGATGTGTGCTATTAAAGTGATATTGGAACAAAGGTCATTCTTAGTGTTCAGTGTTTACATGCCCACGGATTGTGCAGTGAACCTTACCGAATTTACGGACTGCCTCGGGCGGGTAAGCGCTATAATTAATAATGAAAATATTGAAACTGTTTACATACTGGGTGATTTCAATGCTCACCCGAATGAGCCATTTCATACGGAACTGACTTGTTTTTGTGACGAAGCGGGCTGGTTATGTGCGGATATTGACATTTTAGGATTAAGTTCGAACACATATAGTTTTATAAGCGAAGCTAATGGTTCTAGGCGCTGGTTAGATCACTGCGTGGTAACAAACGCTGCCATGCAAACCATTATGTCTGTGCATGTGGAAAATGATGATGTATTATGGTCGGATCATTTCCCATTAGTAGTAACGTGTAATTTAGATGTAATTAAACCTAAGTTGTTAAGTAATACAACCAATACTTTTAGTAAAATACGGTGGGGAGACCGAACTAGTGAACAAATTGACATGTATAATAAATTATGTAATGATCAACTGCGACTAATTGAAATTCCTTATAATTTATGTGAATGTTGTTATTATGTGTGTAACCAACTTGACCATAGGATTATTATTGAAAAATTGTATTTTGACATAATTAATATATTACAGCGAGCAGCTCAGGATAGTTATTCTGGTAGTGATAAGTTAACGAATAATAGAAAGAAGCCGATAATCGGATGGAACAGGCACGTAGGTCCAGCTCACAGGGAGGCCAGGTGTAAGTTTAAGTTGTGGCTTTGGTGTGGTAAGCCAACGTCTGGTCAAGTGTGGGTGGACATGCAGGAAAGTCGAAAGGTGTTTAAGTCACGTTTGAAATGGTGTCAAAACAACCGCGACCAAATCAAAATGGACATCCTTGCATCACAACACGCCAAACATGACTTTCGTAATTTTTGGAAGTCTACAAATAAGCTTAATAGTAAACCGGGCTTGCCTGTGAGTATCAACGGTGTTAGTGAGCAGAGGGAGATGGCTGAAATGTTCAGGAGTCATTTCACTGTGACATCACCGCTGGGTCCATCACAGGTCGGGGTAGAATGTAAACGGAAAGGTCAGGAGCTCCATGCTAGATTTACAGCAAACGATGTGAGGCAAGTAATTAAATCGATGTCACGTGGTAAGTCACCTGGTCACGACGAACTGAGCATAGAACACCTTAAACATGCTGGCGTTCATATGCCGCGTGTATTAGCTATACTTTTTAACCTGTGTGTGGGGCACTCATACTTGCCTACGGACATGCTAAGGACGGTGGTGGTACCAATAGTGAAGAATAAGACCGGAGACATCAGTGATAAAAGCAATTATAGGCCCATCTCACTAGCCACTATAATTTCTAAAGTGCTCGACGGCTTGCTTAACTCGCAACTTGACGAACATCTTACCGCTCATTTACACGCGCGTGTCGCGGACCGTCTCGTGCCGCGTCCGTAAGCCACGCCCCCTACGCGCGTGTGTACACCACGCGAGCGCTCGCGCGAGCCCTTTTGGTGCGCGCCATAGATATATACTCTAGCTGGATCGACGACTTTGTAGAGGTACCTGAAGTTCGATTTCGATAAAACGTCATCGATGACGTCATAACCTAAAGTCCCTAAAGAACCAATCACAGGCCGGATTGAGGTTGTCCTTCATAATTATAGGGTATCCACACTTACATACTTAGAAAGATTGTCCTATTTTGATATGGTTTTTCAGAATGTTTTCTGTAGGTAATTTTTCTATAGGTAAAAATTATATTTTAATAATACGTTTTATTTATTTATTTATTTATTTATTTCCAACGAATGAGTACATTTTCTACATTTCCATGTCTGCGAAACTGTAAGCCAGTTTATTAAAATTCCTTCAAAATTACTGAATTTAAAATATTGCATTAAGAGCAAAATTGAGACGATTGCACATTCCAGCTTTTTATTAATGAAATGTAATAAGTAATTTAAGTTGCTTTATGTGTTTTTAGATTAACGATAGCAAACCCACCGATCTTCTGCTGCCCAAGACAATATTGATTACCTTTAAAGAAGACTCAGGAAGGGACTGGGAATTATTCAGTTAGGAAAGGATATTAACACGACAATCACTGATTATCGACAACAGTACACAACATTTTATGCAACACAAACAAAAACGACGAGTACCTATGACGACCACAATCTTCACAAATCCCCGATGACCATAATCGCCACTCTGAAAAATTGCATTGATTTTGGCGCAGTGTTGCAAACTACCACACAATTACGGTACCTATAATATTCATCTTAGATGTTTTATATCATTATAAAAAATTATAATCAAATGCATCAAATGATATGTCCTGGGACTATAGATAACATGGACACAATGGATAAATGAACTTTAGGGTATGACGTCATCGAACTTCAGGTACCTTTACAAAGTCGTCGATCTAGCTAGAGTATATATCTATGGTGCGCGCCTATAAAACCGCTCCCGACGCGAGCCCTGCGAGCGCGAGACGCGCCGCGGTCTGGTCCGCGAGCGCCCTGTTCACACACGCGTGAGAGATATTGTATATTTATAATGTAGGTATATGTAAAAATTGCTCAATAAATAGAAAATATGAAATTTAGATTTTTATAAAAAGGAAATTTAGGTATCCATTAATGATAACGTTGCAATACTTTAACAACTTGTATTATTTATATTCATCGTAACAGGAAACACTGTAATAACAGATTATAGGAAATGTGGTAATAAGATAGACATAATATTATTATTGTACGATTTGGTGTAATATAAGATATACGTAAAATCAAAATAAGGTATTTGAAAATTTATAATAATGTTAAATGTCAACTACTTGATATTTTTTTATAAATTGGTCTTTATTTGCAACAGGAAGTAAAATTCTTCGCTGGAAGAAATATTTTAAATATAAAATACCATTAATTTTGATAGATTTGAAATAGTTTAAATCAATTATAAATTGTATTTGTTTATTACGATTTTTATACAACATTACAAGTTATTTTTGTCTATGAATATCAGGCGATATCAGGTGATGTGTTGTGGGGGTAGTTAGTTGGGTTGATAAAAAGCAAGTGTTTGAAATGGTCTGGTCCCAATTCAGTGCCAATTACGGAACAGAGCAGCCATCTGCAGAAGTTAAGTACTTTCGATATTTTTATATTGTTACTCTGCCAGTCTATTTAATTATTGTTTTTTTTATATTCGTAGTAGCATTTTAATTAAAACGATTGTATTATCATAACGTTGTAAGGTTAAACTTGGACTCTGCTACCAGCTTTAAATTCAATAATATCATAATGTTTGTTCTATTTTATAATGTGTTATATTGATACAAATATGAAATGTGAAATGATGTAATATTAATGCGGTAATTCTGTGCTGTTATTGAGTTTCTTCCCTTAGTTCTTCTCAATAACTAAAGCACGTTGCGAACTAAGGGCTTCAATAAATTAATTGTCGCAGATATGTGTATTATTTACCTACCTCCATGATAATATGAAAAAGTTAATCACCATGAAATAAAACCAGTCATTGTGCTTTTGTGGCTTACCTTTATTAATAATAGTATAGGTTACAAACATTTATCGATTCTTGCTTTATAACATGACTTCTAATTTTACATTTCTTAACTTTCCATACCCATCTCTCTTTAAAATCTAACACGCGCGTATGCGCGCGTCTCGCGGATTGTCTCGTGGCTCGCGCGCGCGTGTAAATGGGGTATTAAGATCCACGACAATCAATTTGGTTTTAAGACCGGACTCTCCACAGAAACAGCAGTCTTGTGTTTGAAGCAAGCCGTCAAGTACTATACTGATCGAAAGACACCAGTCGTTGCTTGTTTTCTCGACCTCTCGAAAGCGTTTGACCTGGTATGCTATGACATCTTGTGGAAGAAGCTTAAGGCCTCTAAGATGCCCAGTGAGCTCGTAGACATTTTAAAGTTTTGGTACCAAAACCAGGTTAACGTTTTTCGATGGTCGGGAGTCTACTCAGCGCCGTACAGGTTGGAATGTGGAGTGAGGCAAGGAGGGTTGACTTCGCCCAAGCTTTTCAACCTGTACGTTAACGACCTCATCGAGGAGCTCAGCAGCACTCATGTCGGCTGCCACATTGATGGCACCAGTGTAAATAACATTAGCTACGCTGACGACATGGTGCTGCTCAGCGCCTCGGTCTGTGGGCTGTCTAGACTTATAGGCATCTGCGAAAAGTATGCTCTAAGCCATGGCCTTCTCTACAACACCAAAAAAAGTGAGTATATGGTGTTTCGGGCCCGAGGGGAATGTCCAGGTAAGATACCCACCATCAAATTAAATGGTAAATCACTAACAAGGGTCCAGCACTTTAAATACCTTGGACACTGGGTTACCTCTGACCTGAAGGATGATGTGGACATGGATCGGGAGCGTAGGGCGTTGTCTGTAAGGGCTAACATGATCGCCCGCAGGTTTGCACGCTGTTCCAGGGATGTCAAAATTACTCTTTTTAGAGCGTTTTGTACGTCACTGTACACGAGCAGCTTGTGGGTGGATTACACGGTGAAACAGTTCAACGCCCTACGCGTTCAATATAATAATGCTTTCAGGGTGTTGTTGGGGCTGCCTCGATTTTGTAGCGCATCAGGGATGTTTGCCAAAGCGCGTGTAGACTGTTTTTACACTCTAATAAGAAAACGATGTACATCCCTGTTGTGCAGGGTCCGGGGCAGCCCTAAAAAGATTTTGAGAGTACTGTCGGAGAGATATGACTGTGGGTACCTTAATCACTGTAGCATGATACATATGCACTACGCCTATAAATAAATAAATAAATTAATAAATGATGGTAATGTTTTTAATACCTACTAGATGTGCAATTTTGATTTAATTTAATGAAATATGTATGTAAATTATTATTTTGCCAATTAATTAATTTTATTTTTATTTTTATTTTATTTTATTTTATCGTAATGTGACAATTATTATTTGGAAATTTCAACTTGATTATTTTAATTATGTAATATTTAATGCGACCGGATAAATTTGTGATTATTGTACCTATTGATTTTAAGCCTACTAACACTAGCCTGTAAGACAAACCTACTAACAAAATATGGATTTAAATCTGAAATAAATGATTATTATTATTATTATAAATGGATATATTAATGAAAAAGACTCCTGGAAATTAGTGGCGCATCCAGTATGTAACTTTTCATTATTTTAAAAGATGAGCTGAGAAGTTTCTTTATGGCTTTTCTTTTTCTCCATGCCAAAGCACTTTTTCGAAAAGCTGGCAGATTAAAAAAAAATAAGTGTATAAGTGATACCTAAATGAATAAAGATTTTGATTTGATTTGATTTGAAACTTCAGTTCTGAACAGATGACAAGGTATAGGTATACATAGAAATTAAAGAAGTAAATAAATGGAGAAAGAGTCTCTTTAAATTTAACTTTACATTTGTATTTAACCCGGATCGGTGAGCGAGGTTTAATTGTAACTCATTATCTCTGAGGTTCGAGAATTCGCTGAGGTTTAGGGACCGTACTTTAGGATTTCTATTGACTTTGGCTTAACTATTGATTAAAAGGTCCGATTTGTTTTTAGAATTCCAATGAAATGAGATATGTATAAGTTCAAGAACAAACACGACTGAGTAAAATGCTGTAAAATGTACACTCACGGTTTGAATACACAACTGCGATAATTTCATAGTACAATACAAATAACCTTTATCGTACATATAAAATTACAATGAAAATACTTATATTTTTAACAGGAACGTACAATTGGCGACCTTATCACTAAAACAGCGATCTCTTTCAGGCAATCATTGACTGTAATTTTTAAAACTGACTCGTAAAAGGACAGAGTAGATTTGTACCGTGTAGCGTGTACCTACAAAGAAAAAAAACAGTACTTAAGTTTATAGAAACCATCAAGCGAATGGACTGGAGCTCGATTTGAGGCCGAAGTCAACATTAAGGGAGGCTCCGCTACGCTGAACTACCAGATCAAGTCCTGACCTACACGTCTCTCAATTAGAGTGAGAATAAATAAATGAGATTATTCATTATTTATTTGATATTATTTATTTAGTTCTGTATACAAAAATACGCTTTATTCAGTGCTAATCCATGTCAATTTGAAAATGTAAATATTAATTGTTTACCTCAAATAATTTAGTACCGTAATGTACTTATTTATTTTTATATTTTGGAAGCCTACTTCGTCTTTCAATGAAATAATATCCAACAGAAATACACCAATAGGCAAAAGCTCACAGGAAATTCCTCGGTAAACCCAATTTAAATTTATCTAACGCAAGGCAAGCTCAATTTACCTTTTATTATGAAACGTCATTTGACATTTGGGTCCAAAAGTTAGTAGCTCTTACGACAATGGACTTGTTTACTATAAAGCTATAAAAAAAGATTCATAAGAATAATAAATATATTTATTTTGTTTACATTGTTTATAATAGTCAAAAAATTATAAAGCTAATATAGATACATAAATAATATTTGTTGAGGTAAATATATTTATTTATGCCACACTTTCGTAGAAACATATTTTAACATTGATAAATAAAAATTATGATTTAATATACAATTTACTAGGATAAAAACTTCCAGTTTATTCTTTCATAATGACGAAATGTTTTAAGACAAATGTTTTATGTAACCGTCCTTATTTGCTGAAACTAGTATTAAGAACAATGTATTTAAGTCACATCATGTAAGCGAATTGTTTCTTTTTGAGAAATATTGTAAATATCTTATCTAGAAATTGAGTCCAGATTGTAATAGTATTGACGATAAGATAAGCGTCAAGATTATTAGGTCAATATTTTGATTCTTGTTCGCAATATCGACTCTACATAAAATTCGTAATTTTAGTGACATTTTATGTAAGAATATTTCATTTGTCATAACCTAACATAAATGTTTACTAATATTGTAAATGTGGAAAAGTGTGAGTTTCGTTTAAGTATTTTCGTATCGTACGTGACTATGATTCAAATTAATTTATGAGTTACTTTTAGCTGTTGTCCCAACATGAACTTCGTAGACCTACATAAACTTGGATTACGTTTAGGCCAGAGAAAGTTAACTCATCTTAATTTACTACCAACCAAGTTTCAAATTGAATGAGACAACGCAAATTATTATACACGAGTAACCGCCCTCGCTTTGCTTCGGTTTTCTTATTTTTTTACACCTTGGGTTACATTATTGGAGTTTTATTAAGGATCCCTATTTTTTTTGAAAATATAATATAGCCTATGTTACTCGGGGATAGTGTAGCTTCCCAACAATGAAAGAATTTTTGAAATCGGTTCAGTAGTTTCGGAGCCTATTCAATGCAAACAAAAAATCAAATCTTTCCTCTTTATATATTAGTATAGATGATGCTCGGCATTAAATATTAAGCCTAGACGTTTAAGTCTTTAACTTTCCAGGGTTAGATATATAAAGTCGAAATTAATATTGTCTCAAAACATTTTGCTTAGAATTTTGATTTATTCGTCTTGGAATTGAAGACAACCTCCGCTGCTTCTGAATAAAAACTAGCCATTATTATCTAGTCCTCGCATTGAAAGTGCTGAGTGAAAGTGGAAGAGTTTTAACTGGACTAAAGATATTCCAGGATAGAAATATTGTGAACTAGTCAGTAGGTACACTAAAATTTTAGAAGGAACAAATAAATTACCAAAATCTAAATTATTTTACATAAGAATTTAGGACATCAGATGAAGGAGATGATTCTTTGAAACAGAGTGTAAATGGTTCATTTTATGGTCAAATCTTGTTATTAATAATAATTCAGTTCTGCAAATTGAAGTATAACGTTATAGAACAGACATCTCGAACAAAATGTGTGTCCCACCGGGAGGTTCTATTGTTAAATTGAGCCCCCTTTCTCCTTTCCAAATCGAAAGAATCTATTGAAAATTGAAGCCGATCGGCACCAATTCATTGGGACATACATTGTGTTCGCGGTGTCGGTTCTATATGCTAGTAATAATATTTCAATGGTTCTGCATGCTATATTTATTGCAGCGCCCCAGTGGCCTTTACAGCTTCGCGCGGACAGAATGTTATGTGACATTTGACACGTATTGTTTTGAGTATTCGAAGTTATTATAAGTTCTCATGTAAATGACTGTGGGAATTCATATGTCATTATCTACTTTTTTATCTTAATATTTTATCGCCTATCGTTTACCTAATGTTACGTGTACAAGTATACATGAACACGTATGTGACGTAAAAACATAAATTCGCCGTCGAGATCGGCTGACAAGGAAAAGGGCGACGCGTACTCATCTCCCTTTTAGTACTAAATTCATACAAAAAACGTGACAAGCCTACTGAGCCTGGAGTTTGTGGTGAGGAGACAAATGCAGCTAAGAAGTGACCTTAGCCAGTGCCGGATTAACCACGTAGCAATTGCTACGGGCCCCGCGCGGCCCCGCATATTTCAACAGTCATCTCTGCCTGAGCGTAATTTTTGAGTGAAACTTATTAAGATGTAATGTCAAACTTATTAAGATAATTACTTACAAAATTGTAACCTATAGATGGCAAATAAATGTATTGAGTATTGAATTGTTTTTTACCACTTTATACTTAAGAAACCATAGTAGATCAAGGTCTCTTTGAAAGAATTTGCTACGGGCCCCGCGCTTGCTTAATCCGGCACTGATCTTAGCCGTACCTCAACGAGATGATTGTAACGTGGTCTTATATGTCTATCTTTTACTCAAGATAATTCAATGCTTGACAACAATCCTACCTGATTGTAAATGGACATGATATCGTAAAAAATGGTAAGCGCACTAAATTAGTAAAATTCTATTCATTCTTTCCACCAACTTTCTTTAATCAACGTGATTTGATGGCAGTATTGGTACATATGGTCTCTTTCTCTCCTTTGAATAGTAACACATCAGTAAAGCCTTTAGTACCATCTCTCAACAAATTAAATTGTATCCAAATATTTATATTATTGAAGAATATAGTACCTACTACAGAATTCACGAAACATCAGTTCATCTAGTTATTTTCATAACTATGGTACCTATACAATAAGATTATTCTCAATTAGTCGCTACACATAATAAAAAGAAATTGTTAGCAAATTGAGTTGTCTCATTTTAAATCGAATAATTGAAAAAGTTTTAAAACTCTACTTCAAGTCCCGTCTTAATTATTAATTGTAGCTTTAAATCCCCCTTTTAACCGTCAGTATCCACTTCTTCATGAACTGAATACAAATCGTGAAGTTAATTTTTCGAAGTACTAATTAAAACAATTGAATGTTTTGTGCAATGAGTGCCGAGAAAAATACTCATTAACTTCCTTTTTATAGTGTTTATAAAATAACAGCCTTTGGTGTCCTCGTGATCACCACTTTGGACACGTCTCTTTGGTTAGAGGTGTTTAGACTATAAATAATACAAGTCGATTGGCACAGCTATCTCATCCGACACTGCGATCAAAAACCCAAGTGTAAAACATTTAACAGTCGATTTCTTAAAGAGGGTAGCTATCCAGGCTCTCGCCCAGTGTTCATGAGCTCCTCACATCCCAGAAAGAATCGATCTGATCCCTTAGACCCCAAAACAATTTACAATACTAACAACTCAGAGTAACTAACGGTTACTTAAATCGCTCTTTAGTACGGAATTTGTATGGCGATTCTTTACTAAGGAGCAACTTAAATTTGGGGCGTAAGCTATTAAACCAATTTTATTTTATGAAATATTCTCAATCAATCATGTATGTGTTAGCTGTTTGTGTAATTGTGAGTGGGTATATAAGTGTTTGAGGGCGCGCATTAGTAGTTATTGTAATATGGTAAATGTATTTGAGTAAAGCTTCTTATAAAGTTTAATACGTGCGACTTATAGCTCAATAGACGTATACCTACAAGCGTTTTGCTTGTTATAAACCGTTTCAGTTGTTTAAGACACAAATATTCGTAACTGGTTTTCCAAGCAGCTTTTTTATTTCAACGTCTGTTTATGAAGGAAAAAATATTTTCCTTATGTAACTGCGGTGTACAAGTTTATTGTTTGTTCAGTTTGCCTGAGGCGCGGCCATCATCGCACTTGCCGTGTTCTGTCGTATCATAATTATTATTCACAAATCGTTTCGAGTACCACAACACTCTTGTCAGGTATGATCGTCTCAAAATCACACGATAGGCGGTACATTAAAAATACTTGGGATCATTTAAAATAAATTCAGTAAGCTATCTATTAGTAGTAGCACTCGCCTGGTATCCAACTAGTTAAGAATAATATTCATTACTTTCACAGCATAAGAATGACGTAAAATTTTAATAGCGTGATTCAGGACGGCGCGGGTGAGACCAGAGTACCATAATGAACCTATTCTTTGGTATAACATAAGTACTATTATTTCTTCACAAGTCAAATAAGTGATATTTTCATCCAAAGAACCACAAATAATTAGAAAAGCATTTTTAGTAATTAACTTTGGTAGTGCAATTTCCACCTGTTCTCCAGTACAAAATGCTAAAATATAAGATACATTATTAAAGTTTGAATATACTAAAATATCAATATTCAAGTAAGATGAAGTCGTTATTCTTTAGAGCTGATTAAACCTAAGCAATAACCATCGGAATAAGGTTTGGATGCAAAATTCTTGGAAGGAAAATATTGTCGCAAGGGACTGGCTTTGTGACTCAAGTATTGGGTCGTGATGAAAATAATCTATAACGAGATATTAACGGTAACGTTATTCAATTTACAAGAAACGCATATCATACAATCTTGTTAGGTATAACAATAATATATAATATGTTACCGGCAAAACCCCATTTCAGGTCAAACTAATTTGGCCTAAGCCAAAGTAGTTTGGACTAGGACAATCTAGTTTATCCTGACACGATTAGGATAAACTATTTTATCGTCAGTCTAAAACTGATTAGAACCGAATTGTTACGGATTTATATTTTTTAGACAAATCTTTTTGCTAAAAACCTCATAGCCCGGTTTTTTATCGAACATATTTTCTCACATTCACATAGGTACAAAATTGTGCACTTACACAATAGGTGCTACGCTTTGAACACTATTTAAAAATTATATGATTTCAGCTGTATTGTGACGGCTTATTATACGAAACCCAATCCCACGCCGGATGGGTGTCATGTCAAGAGGCGACTAAATCCGGCACGCTGGTGGTGGAAGGTAGCGCATCAATGATGCCTTTTTGGTGTCACTGACGTCCATGGGAGACGTTGACCACTTACCATCAAGTGGATCGTCGTCAGGTCGTCAGCACCGATCAGTCACGCTAGGATTTATATTTGTAATTTTACAGAGAATATTCCTAGAGCGGTCTGATCACGGATAGGGTAGGCTAAGTAGTTAATGAGTAATTAGACGATGAACTACGGAACCCTACATTGCACGTGGCCTTACATGGATGTGATCGGTTGTGTATGGAAACAAATTGTTATGTAATTAAATGTAACCATTACCTGTAAATATCTCACAACAGATCCTCCAAATTTAAAGAGACCCTTGAGTTGATTATTTGCGCAGTAAAACGGTAACATTTTAATTCTAATTTTGTCAGAAAGGATTTAAGAGTTAGCAGATTTGACTGGTCCTAAATAAATATTTTGTCCAATTAACGCTGATTTTTTACTTTCATGAATTCTAGCAGACTTCGGCAGTATAACCTTTGATTAATTTTGTTTTTTTTTCGCTGAAAGTTTCTACTACTAGCAAAGCTTATGCTTTGCTTAGTAGCCTGCTAGTTAGTCAACTAAGTATTTGTTAACAAGTGCGTTGGAGTCACTAGGCTTTGTACCAATCAGTTTACCAACGATATCTTTTTATCCCGTTTCCATTATCAAGCGTTAAATATTATTACGTGTTTCGATTAAAATGCCGCAAATGTCGGCACTATACGTCACTATGTCATAATGACCTCACACCTATAAGAGTATTCTGTTTTGTAACTTGACAGCGGAATCCGCGATGAGTGTCAAACTTCAAACGACTGAAGATAGGATTTTGACACTCATCGCGGATTCCGCTGTCGAGTTACAAAAGAGAATAGCCTTGCTGACCTGAATCATGGCATCGTAGTTTTCTAAAACGCTCGCATATTATGTCCAAGTTTCTAACATGGATAATCGGAGAACGGTCGCTCTCCAGACGTCACCAAGCCCGGCGGGAGATTGCTTTGCTCCCTATGCTAAAGCAGTAAAGTCAACAAAACATTTCAATAAAAAAACAACTTGAAAAAACTTGAAAAAAACAACAAAAACTTGGTACATCTTCAACATAAACGTACAATTGGCGAGCATATCAATAAAACAGGGATCTCTTCCTCTTCTTCAGAGAACTATTGACTGGTATTGTTAAACTTATTCATAAAAGATGAATGAGCTAGTCACTATTGAGCTACTAGCTAGTAAGTCGCTTTCTTTTTAAATGGCAAAACTACTTATCATATTAGGTTTTTAAGCAGACCCCACGTGTGCTCATGTAAGTTTTATTAGGTACCTACCAAAAATATAAAGAAACAAACTTAACACCAACACTCAGGATTGATATCTGAACTTGGTTACCATTACCTCCATCCTTCTTCATCTTTATTCGCAAATTAAATGAACCTGTAATAAATTACATACATATTTAATGTCACTCCGGTGTACCCTCAACATGCGTAACGTCTTTTACGACGTCAGGAAGGTGCTTAAACCATCAACAACTCGTAAACGTTACGTTCACAGACCTCTATAACTTTGGATCACTTAGGATGCAAAACAGTTACCTACTTGTAAGTAATTGTCGCTGGTATATAAAGCAATCCTGCAAGTGAAAATAAACTGTGTATAATTGTATGGTGTGCATAAACTATTAAATAAATTTAAAAAAAACCTTATACTTACGTATAAATTACATAAATGTACTTTATACCTTTATACCTGCCAACCCAATAGTTGTCAGGGAAAAATAGGTTTGCATTTTCTATAGGCATTCTTTCAATTGGTATTACTCGTAAATATTCGTTAAACTCATCAGTGAAATGTTTAATAAAAAATCATTATTCAATTTTTTTATTACAATAATCATAGTCTGGCCAGAATTCTTCAGCCAACCCACTGGCAACACATTTTTTAGTGTACTAAATTGAATATACAACACTTTTCATCCATTGAACAAATGGTGAAGGTCGCACTTATAGTCACCACGAACTAAGAAGCCCAATTTGTCGTTTGCCATCACAGTGACATTAGAGATGTACAAAAAAATCGGTTCACGAAAGAAACCAATTTTTACAACAAATCGATTCAAAATTATAAGACCTTCTAATCGATTCGATAATTAAATTTTAAACTAAAAACCGTAATATTTAGGTACCTAGTTACCTACCTACTACCTCGATTAAGCTATCTCGTACCGCGTATTCTCAATATGTACCTATTTATGACTTCAATAAAATATTCTTTTATCCATTCGCCCATGAACTTCAACAACACCAAAAGCATCATTGGTGCGTTGCCGGCCAAGAAGAGAGAAGAAAGAAAGATAAATCATGATAGAATGAAAGTCCCGCTCAGTTTCATAATAATATTTTGACATAATATTATATTATGAGCGTCAGGAAAAAACTACATTGAATAAATTCTTGCTTATTTCGTAAGACACATTCATGTATCCATAATTATTATTTTGTTGAAAAAAAATGTTTACCGCAACCTTAAATATTTAATTACATTAGGGCTTGTTTCACAATCTTCTAGTAAGTCCGAAGTAAGCTATTCGTTGGTTAAGTTGACATTTCGTGTATGTAAAATGACACTTTAACGTCACTTTAACCGTCGAATGGATTATTCAGGACTCTACTTGAAGATGGTGAAACAAGCCCTTAACATATTATCTGCAGTTACTGTCCATGGATGGCGAAGTGCCCATACATAATAGAAAATATCCTATGTTAGCATCCAATTCGTCGTGGTATTATTGGGTACCTAATTTTAAATCCAAATGCAAGCAAATCATTTTTGACAATGTAATTAAATTAATCAATTTTCATTTTTAAATTTCGATTATAGTAATGTATCGATTATGATTGCTTTTATAAACGGTTTCAAGCCGTCACATCACCCTACGTCAGATTAGATCACGGAACACAGACACCAGTGGAAGTGCGATGTGGGCGTGGCACAGCGACTAACATTAAGAGGAGCTCCGCATACTTGCCGGCATAACTCAACTGTCACTGAGCTGCGTCGGTTGTGCATTACGTAAAATAAAATTTGTCTTAAATTACGTAAATATGCCTTACTGTACAATTTTGGAGGGCAGGAATAATAGCGAGCAATGAATTTATTTATTGGCCGTGTTTTATACCACAAATAAGCCTAGTTTTTAATTTATTTCGTAATAATTCAAATTCGAAACACATAAATAAAGGAAATAATATAATTTATGATCAAAAAGCTACTCAGTCACTTGGCAATAAGGTTCGTTTTATGTTTTAGATAATATTGCTACTCGGCTATTGTTTTCTAGAACATTTTCTGCTACTCGGGCAGGGATGGGGTACAAATATATGAATATCGGCAGTTTTGTAATTTTATTTTTAGTTAAAAGTATTTCATAATATGAATATTACAATTTATTATAATAATAATATTCTTTTTTTATTTTAGGGATATGTGTCATAATTATGTATGTACAGTTCTGCTATTTGGTGTGCAATAAAGTATTGTGTTGTATCATAAAAATGTATAAAATTAATATGAATGAATTTTTTTATTTGAAATCATTGGTACATAATCTAGGATCCTGACGAGGAATATAAGCGCATGCGCGTGACTGGCACAGCATGTCTAAAAAATGTAATTCCAAGAAAATAAATTTACCTTATTTGTATAATGTTAAGGTTGAAATGCATCCCAGTTCATATCAGCATTGTTTTTGTAGCTACGTTTAGCTTCATTGAAATTTCACTTAACGACATATTAAATTATATTTATTTTCGTTGCTAAAAATGCCTAGGCTTGGTATTCCGTGACTGTTTAGATAGCTAACATTGATGAAAATTGCTACGGTCACGTCTACGCCTCGTAATGCCTCGTCTAATCGATAGTGAAGCATAGCAATGGCCGCCAGCTTTCCATGTGTGCGTAATTTTTGATTCGCGATTGACGCAGTATGGTGTCAATGTGTGGGTGTGTGTACTGTACGAATAGAGAGTTGGTATTACTATGGGTGCTTCACTGAATTTGTTGTTGGGATCACGTCCGTCTTTTTTTAGATCCGTGTGTTTGAGATATAAGCTTTCAAAATAATGATCAAGTGTTCACATAGTACAAAAACAAGAAGTTTAAGTACCAATATGACGGATCTACATCTTATGATGTCGGACACTCGGACAGTACCAGTTTCAATATAAATATCGATAACGCGGCAAAAAGCACAACGCACATCTCTAAGCCTAAACCAAACACAGTATGATGTTGTTAACCAAAAATGTAACTTACCGAAATACTTGTAAGGTTGCTATTCAATCTATTGTAGACTCCAGTCACGACATCTAGCGTTCAGTAGATGGAATTATTTAATTATTTTCCATAAGATTGACATTGTATGATATTGTTTTGTCAACCTTATTAGTAAAGAAGTTAAGTATATATTACTTGTAACGCAGAATACTGCCATCTAGCGGTGGATAGATAAACTTGAAAAGTATTATGATCATAATTGATAAAGGTTCTAAGATTACTGAATAAGACATGGAAAAATAAGAATTAAATCCAAAGATTAAGGTGCATTTTCAACTATAAACAGCGAGTTTCTTAGACTATTCGTAGTTGACAAGTAACAACCAATTAAAATGTGAGTTTCTTAGTTGTAAATAATACGATTATGGATTTCCTTGTGTTTATTTGGCTAGCACGGTTCTCATACTATTCAACACTTGTACCATTTCCACTTGTGTTTGTGTTCCGTGGATTAGATTTAGGCTTCTTCATATAAGATTGTTTCGACGTCATATATTTTTATTAAATTTTGCATAAATTATGATGTGATGGGATTTTTACTAGATTTTAACGTATAATATGATTTATAATCAACGCCAATGAAAATGAGTAGGGATTTATAACAAATTTTGGCAAAATCCTTTGTGCGTAAGTATTCAACCATTCATGTCAAGTAAATGAATATTCCATTTCGCTCAAAGACACCCATACAAGGTTAGTTCATATTAATAAATAGCAGCTATCATTATCATGCATCTTAGATAATTTTGACTATAGTTCGGATCAGACCATTACGGCAGTGTACTTTATAGAGATGACTAAATCATTGTTATTTTTTACATGTAACATAAAGCATCGAGTAATAAAACCAGATTAAGAATCCCTAGCAGGTAAAACTCGTGGACGTTTAAGCTATGAAGGACGAAAGCAGCTTTGGCTAATCAGAAAAGAGATGGGAATGGGATCGAACAAAGCAATATAACTTTCCTTATTGGCCAGAACAGGTGAAAACGGAATCGGTGAATCGTATAATTAGAATCTCACTGAGACCTGATCCAAATAACTTTCTGACATCATAAACACTCAATAATTCCATTCACAAAGTTACATAATTCCAGTAATGTAGGGCTTGTTTGAGTCGTATTATTACGACCTTGATTTACTTTGATACTTGACCTTTTTTACGCACATAGCAAGTCATAGAAAATAATTATATTAACGCCCCAACTTAGAGTCACTAACGTTACTTAAATCGCTCCTTAGTACATAATTTGTATGGTGATTCTTTACTAAGGAGCGATTCAAGTAACCGTTAGTGACTCTGAATTGGGACGTATGTTTTTGTCGTATTATGTGAGTCATCTGTTTGGGCTGTTTTGACCACTAACGACATAATGGGTAGGTGTTTTTTGATACGTGAATTTTGATACGTGTCCATCCTATATTTGTCCAAGATAGTTAATCCTAGAAGGAAATAGGATTAATGGGTCGGTTTGCTTCCAGATGCCAAGCTCATTTATCACTGGACAGCAGAGGTTTTTAACGGTGTTTTCCTTCACGTGCACTCTTCGATAAATCGATGGTGAAGCAAATTTATATAGCGCAAATTACCATAAAAAATTTGAATGTTAAAACCAAAGCAGAACTACATGCAAAGCAACATCATTTCCATAACTATCCACTTAATAAAACGCTTACTATAAAGGAGTGAAATAGAGAGTAAAAGTATTATAAAATATACCCACAGAGGAAGTTACGGGCACCATATTGTTAATGAATCAAGGGTCACAGTGCGTTAGAGCCACTGACGCCCTAGGCAAGAATATTATGGTGCCCACATAAGAAAATAAAAATGGACCTTTTTTTGCTCGAAAATTTTTTACTGAATCAATGGGAACCTTTAACAAGAAATTATTTTTCTTTTTTTGCTCCTCACACCTTTGGCGCCCTAGGCCGTCGCCCCACCGCGAAACGCCGGCTCTGAAGGGTCATTTGACCTTTGAGTATCCTAAATCCTAAAACCAGGCGATCAAGACGAACTGACTGCGCCTAACAATTAATACTACGGCTATAAAAAATAAAATCAATAATAGGACAATTATTAAACCAATCTCGGGTTTACTCTTATAATCAGAGGTAGATTAAGGCTTTGTAAATATAATAAAAAATTATATTGTTCAGATTTTCTCACAAAGTATTCTGTAGGCGACGATTGAGATATTCCTTTGCGTGATAAATGTCAATAGCCGACAATCGAACTTTGATTGCCGAGATTTATAACCCGTCAATGTTCTCCAACAATGCAATTGAAACGTTATAAACATTTTACGGTGGCCAGTACTTTCTTTCTTCTCTTTTTTTCCTTGGTCGGCAATGTATCGGTTATAATTTAGTTTTGCTCTAGCTGAATAAATATTTTTTTATTTCTGTCTTTAGTGATTTCCATCATGCATGAAATAGCGCGTCTGAACATTTTTTTGACTAGTTACCTACATAATTTACTAATCAATTTCTATCCTTCCTTCCTTCTCTGCTCTTTCTATTCTTGTCACCCATATTTGTGTTATTATTATCTTAAATGTTATTTATAGAGTGGCGCAAGTTAGGGGAGGCCTATGTCCAGCAGTGGACCTCTAAGGGCTGATGGATGGATGGAAATGTTATTTGTAATTTCCTCCATATTATTATTCGTGCACCTTACCTCATTTAATCTTACTCTAATCAGCTCTACACATCTTAAGGCTGTCTGGAAGAGATCGCTGTGTAGCGATAAAACCGCCTTTTGTACCACATATGTCTACTTCACTTGTCGACTTCTAGATTGTTGTTGTATTATTTTATTGGTGTACAATAAAGAGTTAAATAAATAAATATATAACTGCATACAAAACTGAATTAAAAAGAGATGTTTTAACTATCAACTTGTTTTTACAAAGTTTCCACGGGAATGGGATATAAGCACGGGATACGTATTTTGGACTGAATTATAATTTGGCATAATTGCGAAATTTCGTTTCTATGGTACCTGTTGTACGCTAATTTTGTGCCACTGCAGTGACCGTATTTGGTTTGTTGCGTCATCTGGTAAATAAATACGGACTTTTCAATTACTGGCACAAGCAAATTGCCTCATGATTTATTGGACTGAACGGCGAAGAGACGAGAGATAACAATCATTATTAATTCATGGTTAGATGATAAATTGTATTGACAAATTATAAGAGGTGAGATTGCTTTTTAGTCGAACCCACATCAAATTGACAAAAATACGACAGATCTGAATACAAAAATAAGGTTGAAAGAAAATGGAATATTTACAGAGATGGTGTAAAAAGTCACTAGCCCTCTGCCATGTTCATACAATCATCTCACCCAGAGAGTTGGCCACTCGTAATTCTTACAAAAACTTAATTTCCAGATTATCTCTAGATATAAATCTAAAGTTAACTATTTTAATTTAGTGTCTTTAATTTCACTAGCGGAAATAGTGAAAAGCGTTCATAGCCCAGCGGCTTGCGGATGGATGGATGGATGGATGCGGTCGATAGTTAGATCACCGCTTGGTGACAGGTAGTGGCAAAAATTTCGCCGGTCCCGGTTGTTATCGTAAGATAACAGTCGTTAAGCCATGTCGGAGGCCATCGGGAAGCATGAAAACTTCCGACACTCGGGTTGTCCTCTAACCCCTGCTCCAATCCGCATTGGAGCATTGTCGTGGAGTATGCTCTAGGCCTCCTCAAGAGGAGAGACCCGTGCTCAGTCGTAGGCCATTAATGGGTTGTAGCCAATTTTACTAAGACACAGCCATGAAAAACTATGGTCAACCACGGGTTTGTAGCTTATACTTGCCGTAGTATATTCTACATTCATTATAGAAATATACAGTAACGTCTTAAAACGTCTTAATCCAAGCTGCCACGAGGACGTGTAACAGCCTTTTTATTAACAGTTTACGGTTGGCGGCATTGGCGCACGTGTTGAATGCTGTATTACGTGTTTTACTAAGCAAAGTGAAAATACATGTTCTTCCATGCTACTCTGCAAGGTTTCTGTTTAATATTTGTTTGAGTTGCGTTGGTTCTTCCTTTTGTTTTGGAAATGTCAAGGAACAAGAGAACAAAAGACTGTATCGAACCTGTCAATTTTCACACGTATGTATGTTTGAAGCGTTGAGAAAGATCTAAATTTCCCGGAAATTAAGCAAGTTTGCGATGAAACTTGGCGAGTTTTATTTTTAACATCTATTAAATGTTTAAAAGACAATCTAAATTTTACTAACAAAAAATAACCAACTTCAAAGTCTCAAAAACTACTATTCAAATTTGAACGAGCAAATTTATGTGGGACCACATGACAAGCACCTGCTTTCGATTAAAAAAAGAATCATCGAAATCGGTTGGCGTGATATTGAGTTATTCGTCAATTTGTCGCGCACATCTTAACACAAATTTACGACTTATGTGGTTTTCTCATGGATGCCATTGTCAGATCTCAATAAAATTTATGTGGGACCACATGACAGCCACCAGCTTTCGATTAAAAAAACAATCATCAAAATCGGTTCGCCCAGTCCAAAGTTCTGTGGTAACAAACATAAAAAAAAAATACAGTCGAATTGAGAACCTCCTCCTTTTTTTGAAGTCGGTTAAGAATTATTGAATGAATTTATTATTAAGACTATATTTACTTTATTCGGAATACTACACCACCAAGGCAATAAATATAGTTCCAAGGCCCAAAAATAAAATGTCACTATTTAAAAAATGAATGCAACTCTAGGTGAGACCCGATAAATATTCATAGCCCTAAATGCCTAACATAATATCTTTTCTAAATTACTTATAATTATATTATTCCTTTTTTTATGTGAAATGAGCCTTGATTGTGAGCTTACGAAAATCTGTAATTTGTACGACTATTGTATTAGTACAAGGCTCAAAAATATTTTCGTCTAATGTGAAGAGCTGGTAAAAAGACAAACTCATCTGAAGTTTAGAAACTGATAATTACAGAACTTATATTATTATTAATTTTACAAGACTCCAAATATAATATCATCTAAGGACAAGTTTAAATAATGATAATGAACACCAGATAATCGATTATATTGATATGAATATTATTTACTAATTCATTAACTTTACTGAAATATAAATTATACCTGTTAATTATAAAATGTATAAACTTTTTAGTAAGTATTAAATTCAATAATATTTATATACATCCTATGATTACTATTGACCTACTTTTATTTACTTATAGTAAAATAATCTTCTCATCGGCTTTTATCTTAATAATCTTTCAATATGACCTCTCAATTACTTATGTCTAGACGAAAATATAATTATGATTAAATAATCTATTTACGTAGGTATCTGCTTATCTCATTATGCTGCTTTTGTATAAATAACATTCATTGGACTCGCATATGAATAAAATAAAATTGATCTTATACAGGTATAATTTCATGGATTTAGGAATAATATTATTTAGTAATAATAAAAGTTGCGTTCGGATTATTTCCCAAATACTTAAGACAAGTGTAAAAAACGGATTACAGGTGGTACAGAATCCAGTGACCTCCACCAAAGAACTGCTGCCATCGTCAAAGTTATTCAGCATTGCCCTACAATGGCCCTACATATCTTATTATATCGTTCAGCATTGTGCAGTGTGCACACTGTGCTCTAAGCAAGAGATATAAGTCCGGTTTACACGTATTAAGTAGTTAAGTAGATAACTAAATATTATATAATATAAACAGACAATTTAATAACATTTTAGTTAAAATTTAGTTAAAATTTATTTAACTACTTAATACGTGTAAACCGAACATTAGTGCAAATGCATGAGATTAATTTTTGCCTACGTCACAAGAAGGTTTATGTTTTTGACGGACACCAATGGTCTTAGAGTAAGTACCTAGTATCTTTAAATTTCTTAAAAACAATGTTTTGTAACCTTTGTATTAGAATACGTAGATTATACCTACTAAATTAAATTTTGTTTTACATTTAAACTGGTAGATATATCTGTAATACTGACCACACATTACTTGCTTAGTTTTTTTTTCAGTAATTTCTTCGGGATCAAGTGTGTTTATTAAATAATCAGTAATAATAATTATTATTATATTTACAAACTTGTGTATTATTGTAAGCACAATACAAGTAACGTTATGTATACCTTGTATCGTCTCATGCCTCCCGAGACAACTTCCAGTTCTATTGGATGTGTTTTGTTCACATATTGGATCCCTGAATACATTATGCTAAGCGGGAACCTCGGCCGCTTATAAGTTAAGAAAATATTTTCTCTCCGAAAAGGGAATAGGTACTCGTAGGTAACGCAGAAATACAAAATTATTCGCCGGCGGCGGCGTGAAGTGTTGTGGTTTGTCGACCTGCTATCTTGTTAAATAGTATGTATATATATAGCTAAGAATTGTAACCAGAAATGTCAACTACACTCTTATCACATCACACACTCACAAGACCGCAAGTATATAATATGGAGGGATTTCATTGTAAAAATATACCTCCTTTTACAACCTAAGTATTGTACATATAGGTTTTTGCATCTAGAATAGAAACTAAATAGTTTCTGAGTAACAATTCTTAGAGGTTTCTATGCGACTTTCCTTCGGTGAAGAAATACGTTTCAATATTTATACGTAGGTACATAACATTGAAAAAAAACTTTCCCTTTGATTATAATTATTTATTCAATATATTGCAAATGCACTGAAACAAGCAATTATTTATTATTCATTTACTCGCATTACTCACTAAATCGAGACTGACTGATTCCTTGTATATTTTAAAATAATTTCCAATGTCCATTTTATAATTGAAATTTTTGAACTGCGTTTTCGGATTCACACATTTTACTAAAATTCAACATATATCCGCACAGCGCCATCTAGTTGTAATATAATGAATCATTACCTGGTATTTTTTCATGTAGGTGTACATTAAGTCTGTACACGATATTCATCTTGACTACATAATTACTAATCCTATATTAATCCAGATGATTTTGAATTATTCCTAACAAAAGAAAAGTACCTGTTTGTAATCACCGACATAATTTGGTAATTACTGTATTACAAACCTAATAAATATAATTTATTGTAATTTAAGGCGATTTGTTGTGAGATGTTACTTAGGTCTTATTGTTATTATTATTATCGTTTGTAATACAGTTCGACTTTCAAAAGGATAGTTTATAGAGATGCCGGAATGTTTTATAAAGTAGATAATATATTATTATTAACGTTTGTTAAATTATCGTAATATGAATGTTAAGTTGGGAAGCTAAACTATTAAATACCTTTGTTAAATTTCCGGTTCCGAGAAGATTATTAAACGACCATGCCCTAGAGATTTGTTATCGTACCGGATAATTACACTCCTTTACGATAGTTTATAATATAGTTAATTATATTTATTCTTCGAGTAAATCGATATAATTATTGTTAATTTTAATTATTTTCTTAGTAACTAATACTCAGTTCTATTCCGCATTCGCACCATGCTAAAAATCGTCAATCAAAATCATAATATTCCTGTGACTGGAGTCACAGTTCACAAGTTGTGACATCTTCATAAAATAGAAACATTGAACGTAGGTTCCAGGATAACATAAAAGTATTTTTGATAATAAAAATAAAACTATTGATTGGCGTAACTTTACTTTTCTAATGCGCGCTCTACACTCGCGCGAGAACCTCGCGAGAAGGCGAGAAAAACACGAGAAACGTGAGTGTGGAGCCGATTCACATAATCTTCGCAGTTTCTCGCGCGAGAACGCGAGAACTAACGCACAGAACACTTATACCCTAGAGGGAACTGACATAAATAAATAAATAAATAAATAAATAAAATAATCTTTATTGCCACACAAAAAATTAAGAAAAATAAACACTTAAATCTAACATAATAGGTAATATCCAATTATTGTGGGCAAAGGGAGAGTCTCAGCTTCTGCTAACACGAGGAACCTCGTGCAGCGCTGTTTTTCAGACTCTCCCTCTCCCTTAGGCGTCGTTTGGGAGTTAGTCAGGTAATTCCCGATCGCCGCTAGGCATTTTTCTACTGTATGCATTCGCGTGCGTCTCTCTCTCTGTGTGTGTGTGTGTGTGTGTGTGAATGCTTGTTTTTAGATGTGAATATGGTGAGTACTGTTATTATTACATCATTTGAAGAACTGTTTCAGATCTAAGCACTTCCAGTAAGCATGTCTCATATTCACAGAACTTGTATTGACTCCACACTCGCATGTTCACAGTAGCGAGCGACTCGCCGATTAGAAGAGTTGTCATTGTGGTATTTACTGAGCATAAATATTAGCCGGATTATTATATTTATATTATTATTTTTATTTATTTATTTAACTTTTTGCACCATATCTACAATTTGTTTAATAGCAAAGGCGGACTTAATGCATTAGCATTAAAGAATGCTTTTAAGCATTCTCTGCCAGTCAACCCTCGGATAGTGAGAACACAACGATATGGCGGTATATCTAGGTTGTAATAAAAAAACTACTTAGGATCAAAAAAAAAAATATATAGAAACAAACATACATACATACATACATAAATAAATACATAACTTCATACATGAATAAACACATAAATACATAAAAAATACTGATAAACATGTCAGAAAAACCACATATTTATTATACCATATATATTTATATTATTCATATTTATATTATTATAATTATTAAAACGTAGTGATTAAGTACTCTGTGATAATTATAATAAGCAAAGATTCTTGCCGAGATTCTCGGCGAGAATCTCGCGTGAAGTGTGGAGCGCGCATAAGACTTTTCCTATTCACCAAATTCTTTTCCTTGCGCATATCGGAAAATATTATGATTGCTTATTTCGAGGGACGATCGGAGTTGAAGGTTTGTACTGTATACATACATATATTTTAATATTTTACGTACATAACGTACGTAAATATCAGGAAACATCATTACTGGCATTGTGAAAAGTAACTGTACTTTGGCAAGTGTAATTTTTCTCTGGGATAAAATTGTAAAAATAATGAACTTACACTTATTTTAAGGCAAAATTAGACAAAATTTATCTTTAACAGTGAACCGATACCTGACTAAATAATCCAAATAGTTATTACGGTTGACTGAGGAGTTTCTTTACAACACTTCTTCTGCTCCATGACAAAGTACCTTTCCGAAATGCCGGTAGATTAAAAAACAATGATGCATAAGTGTATCAGTAATATAATTAATAAATGATTATGAATTTTAATTTTTTGACGATCGAATAATTTAATATTCTTAGGTACTTCTAAGCATAGATTATCTTTAGTAAAAGATAAACAAACTAATATAATTTTTTTCTCCCATTTATGTTTTAATACCGCCATTGCTAGTATCTGCTTAGGCCTTAGACCAAAGGTTGACTGGTAGAGAATGTTTTTAGCATTAGGTCCACCTTTTGTAACACGTTGTTAATGGTATAATGAAGTTTAAATAAATAAATAAACTTTTAAGGCTGCATCAGTATTATGAAATATTTGTTTATTGAAACGTAATAAGTCAGTTTCAGCTCAATACTACAGTTACCTCTTAACTGCGGTAAGGGTACCTACCATCATAGCCTGCCATTATACGCTTTGCATCATCATAATTATGCAAATCTAATCAATTCCTGATTTCTAATCTATTTCCAATCATATCAAAGTAAACCATAATGCTATTAAATTAATGGATTATAACCATCATGTTACTTATTTACGCCCCAAACCGACCACATTTATAGCATAATACATTCCCTTTACTTGCTGACGTAACAGCTTTAATAATAAATGACCAAGTGATCTCAGCATCTATGGCGACGTTGGTGATGTCCCTAATGACTGCGATGCTGTCATTACACGTAACAGATAACTAAGATACTACCTACTTAAAGAAGTTACGTTGTGTATTGCATATTATGAATTAGATTTATCACAAAAGTCCAAAGAATTTTCTACTACGCATAGTCTCTAGCAGCGATAGCCTAGTGGTTAGAACGTTGGACTCCCGAACGCAGGGGCCCGAGTTCAAATCCTGGCAAGCACCTCTTTATTTTCAAATATTATGTGCGAATTATAAGTTAATTATCACTTGCTTCGGTGAAGGAAAACATCGTGAGGAAACCTACACACCTGAGAATTCTCCATAAAGTTCTCAAAGGTGTGTGTCTATGGCCTATACCCCTCACATTGTGAGAGGATACCCCGAGCCCAGCAGTGGGACAATTATGGGTTGTTGCTTTGCTTTATTGTCTCTAGATGACTGCTTGTATTTCCATCGAACATGGCTTAGAAACAGGCTTTTGATTAAAATAACTGCATCAAAATCGGTCCATTGGTTTAGGAGTGACGGTTACTTACATCAAACCATTATTTTGTGTCAGGTTACATAAGTAGGGGTGTGATGTGACGTATACTCTTCCCCCCTGTCCCACTCTTTCCTCCAAGGAGTCTGTATTCCAGTTTGATTGTCCCAGCCTGCGGAGCTAGGGATCCGGGGTTAGAATCCAGGGCAGATATTTATGTGACAGTTATTTTTTTGTTCCTGAGGCGTGGGTGTTAGTGATGTGACATTTGTGTTGTCAGTGAAACCGCGATATATAATTGCTTCATTCTCGAAGGTGACCACAAATTTAGCTTGGGCGCTTGGTGATCTCCCGATCTTTTGAATAATCCAATTTTTTTATTTTATTTTTTATTTTATAACAATAACAAAACATCAAAATACAAACGCATAATAAAGTAAAAAATAATTATTTGTTCCATTAGTAAAGTTCATTACGCGATTGATGAATCAAAGAATTGATATCATGAAATTGGTAACGAATGTTTCGCATGTCTCAGTTGAAATCCTTAACGAATTTCTTCTATTCAATTCTAAAAAAAATACCACGTACTAAGGGTGAAATCTATAGAGCGAACTTAGTCTTGGACTTTGCTCAGATAACAGTAAAATGTGTTAGATGAGACTGGCACTTTGTTTAAACAAAAAAATTGAACTAGTATAAATTTAAAAATTAAAAAAACCTGCCTGCTATCAAACAAGCTATCATGATATACCTTTTTGAAATCCTAAGTTTGAACAAAGCCTAAATAGGCTTTATACTTAACTCTTATTCTGATGTCAAAGACATTATTATAACGCAAGGTTATTATAATTATCCTACACTGATACAAATCCGACTGTGACAGAAGTAGTAAGATTCTTAAAGGAAATTTACAGCTTTCAAGGCTGTAGCAATGTGTATAAATATATTATAACTATGGCTGCCTTCCTAGGTGGACCATTCGATTATAATGAGGTATTACTATCATGTTCAATAGCCCTGACTGGCAGATATTATTGCTTCTGATCTTTTTTTCGGTCTACTAAATATTAATTCATCAACGGGGCATTTTGTCAAAGAGGGAGATTTTACATGAATAATTTATAAGAAATTCCATTAAAACTGCTCACTTGAACGATTACCAATTGTTAATTATTAAATCACCGAATTAAACTAAACACAGCAGAAAGAACAAAAGGTGATACAACTTTTGAAAAGACGACATTAACAACAAGAAGGAAAGTGTTTACCAACTAAGTATGGAATATAGCTTGAGTTATAATTACAAAGAAAGAATTCCATGCTTTTTATGTAGGTACCCGCGCTAGCCAGGAGATGGCGCCAGTAGAATCTAGATAGTTACAACTTCTATTAAAATAAAGTTCATAATTATTGTAATTATTAAATTTTCAAAGTAGTGAAACTAGTAGTGAAATGTTTCAAGTATTTTACAATATTTGCAAGTAAACTAATGATCTACATCTTAGAGTAAGAATAGTCTAGAGATGTCATGGTAATAATAATAATACCACGGATAAGCGAATCAAGCGTAAACACTATTTCCAACGACTGACTAAGCCCGAGAAACATTTTTG
The DNA here is from genome assembly GCA_951805285.1 of Thymelicus acteon. Lineage (NCBI taxonomy): Eukaryota > Metazoa > Arthropoda > Insecta > Lepidoptera > Hesperiidae > Thymelicus > Thymelicus acteon. The sequence continues at coordinate 5,795,666 of OX638222.1, forward strand.
TCCTTGCCAGAGTCTTGTTGTAATCTAGACGAAATTCGAATTTGTAAGTCCAAAAAGTATTACGTTCTTGACGTGATTTGTCTATATAGAATACACGCATTATTTCTATCCGTTACAGGCAGACGCCCGATGACATCTCTAGTTTATTCTTCTTCTGAGATCAACATAGATTATAATAAACTGAGAAAGTTACAACCTGAAAAGCAAAGACAACTACTACGCAAGTAACTTATCCACATTTTTCTTTAGTTCTCAGTCACGAACGTCCGCAACTATTTTTGTTCGTTTCCTCACCGAACTTTCGACACGACTCAATAGTTTTGTGGTAACGTACCTACGTGTTGAGAAAGACAATCCTTAGCTTTGGAGCGTATGCTTTAGTGTTTAGGATACATCGTTGTCCATCTTCGAGTTCAAGCTAATCCACGTAAAACACAATGATGCCTTGCTAATGGACGTGTGAAGCAGAGTAACTGTTTTCCACCCTCTAACCATAAACTGTGAAATATTTTTAGTTGCCAAATTGTTAAGTCAACCAATGCGATCACCGCTTCTTTAGCATCTAAATGGATGAGTATTGATGTCCAGCGCACACAACTGCCTGTTTGTAAAACATCAAAAAAGTGGAACTGGCAGGAAAATTCACGGTGTTCAAATGTCAACTATCAGTGTCGTTTGTTATTTTAGAAAACAAAAGCTAGATTTATATTTTAAAACTTTAAAATATTTTTCAGCGCTAACGTTCGAAATGTGTCAGAGGTACAAGTCCAAAAATTAAAACGTTTTCGCTCAAGTCTTTCTGACTGAGCTCAGTCGAACTCGCTTGGCACCACTCCAAGTATTTCTCTGTTCGTCGATCTGTGTAGCCATTAAGTGGCTGTTATCGAATTTGCTTCACCTGACTTACTTGTCCAATGTTGAGTACTACATTAAAATCTCTAATGATAAAGGGTGATAGCTTCCAAGTTTCAAATGAACGAACTCAGATGTGATTAAATTTATTATGACTACTCTAGCAGTTATATTTTTAATACGAAAGTTTTATCCCTTATTCACAGCATCATTATCACATATAAAACTTTTGTTTCCTGTTTTCCTTCTCCAAGAATAAATGTGATAGAAACCACAGCGTAGCCAAATGCAATTTGCTATACTTTATTCACTTTTAAGAACACTATGGAAATCTCTAAGGTATGCAAGGTTCCTCACAATGTTTTTCAGGGTGATAATTTTTAAAGGTTGAAAATTAAATTAATAAAGTTACAAACATGTACAAATTTCAAAGTTATAACGTGCAGAATTTGCAATCAAAAATAATTTCTTATTATAATTTTACTTTTATAAAGGTATCTTTCCAGTAAAACCAGATAGTGGTTTCAAAGCCCAAAGGCCCCGATTTAGATTCCCTACAGAGGCATAAATAACTATTATGTGACAGACATTTTAGTTTCCTATTTGTAATTATTATTCACATACTCATCCCAGCATCCACATTTATTTTACAACCAAATAAGTTCAGGAACCATTTCAAAACCACACCTGTAGGAATAAAAAGCTGGCGTGGTATTTGAAATTTTACTTTATTTTCACTATTTTTACAGTTTTTTCTATGGAGCGCGTACGCAGCCGACATAAGTAGAAAACGGAAGGGGCGAGAGTTGCCATTACAAATTTTATCTCTCACTATTTAGTGATGCCATATGAAAAAATTTAATATTAAATATTTAAAGATGACAATTAAAATATAATTTAAGATATTTACTTCTCATGTTAGATAATTTAATCTAACATAGTTGGGCCCAGGGCCGGAACTCTACAACAATAAAAGTGCTACATTACTTTGAGTATAAAAAATAACTTAGATTTTGAAAAATTGTTACATAACATAAGTAGTGAAAAGCAAAGAGAAAATTTAATTAATAGGCATAGGACATAATTTTCTGTAGGACCTAGTAAATATTTTATTTCCTATTTTTATTTCTGACACCCTCACCTTGCCATCAGGGCCAGGGAAATTTTTTACAATTCGAGCCATAGGCCACTGGAATGGAGCTGTGTTATCTGACCGCACAATCACTAGATCTCCTACCTTTAAATTAGCATGCTCATCAATCCATTTAGGCCTGCTCTGCAGCTGGGTGAGGTAATCCCGTGACCAAGCTTTCCAGAAATCTTGTTTAATTTTAGACAAAATGTTCCAAAACTTTAAATTATTAATATTTTTATGAGAAAGATCAATTTCTGGATAACTCGTCATAGCAGTACCTATAATAAAATGCCCTGGTGTGAGATAATTGGTGTCAGACACGTCAGAGGACATAGGAAGCAGGGGCCTAGAGTTTAGAATGGCCTCAATTTCGCTGACCACTGTGTAAAGACCTTCAAAGGTAAGACAAATATTGCCAACCACTCTCTTCAAATGAAACTTTAAACTTTTTACCCCGGCTTCCCACAATCCACCAAATTCCGGAGAATAGCTTGGAATGAATTTAAACGTTATACATTTCTCAGAACAATAATCCATTACCTCATCTTTATGAATTTTTGAATTAAAAAGATCATACAATTCTCTTAAATTATTAGATGCACCTTTGAAAGTTTTTGCATTATCACAATAAACTTGTGTGGGTAAGCCACGTCTTGCTATGAAGCGCCTGAGTGATGCCAAGAAAGCCTCAGTGGTTAGGTCAGATACCACTTCTGCATGAATTGCCTTTGTGACAAAGCAAACAAATAATGCAACATAAGCCTTGGCTACCATAGTACTACGTATTCTAGCAACTTTTATGTTGAAAGGACCACAAAAGTCGATACCTATTATTTCAAAGGGTCTCTGCGCTGTGAGTCTTTCTTTTGGTAGAGAGCCCATGAGTTGTTTTGCAACTGCAGCCTTGACACGGTGACATTTAATGCATCTGTGCACTACCTTTTTAACTTCCCTCATGCCACTTATCAAATAAAATTTTTGTGAAAGAGAGCTAAGTACCAACTTAGGACCCGCATGGAGCAGCCTTATGTGTTCCCTATCAACCAGCATGGAGGCTATATGAGATGATTTAGGTATAATTGCAGGATGTTTCTTTTCATAAGACATATTTGTGGCGTTCTGAAGACGACCTCCTACTCTAAGAATGTTGTTTGCATCCAAAAAGGGATGTAAATTGGCTAAATTTGATTTAATTTTCTTTCCCTTGGCCAGTGACTCTATCTCAGTAGAGAAATGCTTTCTTTGAAATGCACGTATAATTATAATCAAAGCTCTATTTAATTCATCAGGAAACAATGGACCATGGACTTTTTCATTTTTATTTTGACAGTTATGTTTGAATCTCAATAACAAAGCTACTACTCGCTGTAATTTTATAAGTTTTGAATATTTTTCAAACATTGAAAAATCTATATTTTCTGTGACACATACATTGCCTGTACACATATCATCATGAGCGGATTCATCCTCAAGAGGAATTGGTAAATCAAAATTAGCAGGTGAGTGAGTAAAGTCTACATCAGATAAGTGTGGCGGCCCATACCACCACAAGTCACATGACTTAAGTTTCTGAGGGTCATAGCCTCTAGATAAGAGATCTGCTGGGTTACTACCAGATCTAATATAAGCCCACTCTACATTACTACTCAATTTTCGAATTTCGTTGACTCTCCTAGAAACATAGATATCACGGATTGCTTTGGAAGATTTCAACCAAGCTAGAACAATCTGTGAATCACTGTATAGGTACACTGTTAATGGAAATCTACTTTTTAAATTATTATATACTTTCTCTGCTAGTTGTGCTAGAAGGAGAGCACTGTTAAGCTCTAGTTTGGGAATAGTTAGAGTTTTTCCTTTAGGTGCAACTCGTGATTTTGAGCAAAGCAAATTAACAACTACAGTTCCTGTTTCATCAAAGACTCTTAGGAAGAGACAGCAACCAAGAGCCTTGAGAGAAGAATCTGCATAGCCAACTAACTCTACGGACTGATAATTTTTACAAAAGATTCCTCTTGGGACTTCTATAGTGTCCATCAACTTTAAACTACTCATGAAGTTATTCCAATATTCCAGATGGGTTGGAGGCAATTTAGTATCCCAATCAATTTTGTTTGACCATAATTCCTGCATAAATAACTTTGCAACAACTATAATTGGCCCTATTAAACCTAAAGGGTCAAACATTTTGCCAATATAGCTTAAAATTGATCTCTTTGTTTCCATACATTGATTATCCTGTGCTGGGCATATGAAGCTAAATTTATCTGGCATTATATTATACTTTAAACCTAGAGTTTTAATGATGTTATCTTTACTGACATCTATTTCTTCAAAATGTCTGAGATCTATAGGTATATCATTTAAAACATCTGGCACATTGGAGCACCACTTGTGCAGTTTAAAGCTACCTTTATTTAAAAGCTCTATTAACTGATTTTTGAGTTCAGTAAGCTGAGTAATATTGTCTGCTCCACTGAGTACATCATCTATGTATGTATTTAAGTACATGGCTTGAGCTGCAAGTGGATAGGTATCTTTATATATTTGAGCTAACTCTATCAGACACCTGGTGGCCAAGAATGTAGATGGTTTGAGCCCATATGTGACAGTCTGCAGCTGCAAACAAGTAATGGGTTTTGATGGGTCATCCCTCCACAAAATATTCTGAAGTGATGTTTGTTGTTCATTAACACGGACACATCGAAACATCTTTGTAATGTCACATATCAAAACATAAATGTAAGTTCTAAATAGGACAAGAATGTCAAATAATTCACTTTGAACAATAGGCCCATTCAACATAACATCATTGACAGAAATTTTATTTTTTGATTTCATACTCCCGTCAAACACAACACGGAGCTTAGTTGTCTTGCTACTAGGATTGAAAACTGCATGATGGCCCAGAAAGTAGACGGGACCATTGTGTATATCATAGCAACCAATGTCGACTTCCTTGGCATGTCCCAGAGCAACATATTCATCTATGAACTTTTTATACAACTGGCGATACATAGGATCTTTTTTAAATTTATTCTCTAGTGCTAAGAACCTCTGCAAGGCGACTGAAAAGGAATCCCCAAGTTGGATCTGCTTCAAATCAGTGATTAAGGGCATATCTACGAAGAACTTGTTATCTTTAAGTTTGACAGATTCTTTAAACTTATTTTCAGCTCTTTGGAATTCTGAAGAAGTTTTATTAACAATCTCAGGAACCTTTTCACTCAACCAAAATTGCTCCATTACATTTTCTAATTTTTCAGGGTCACAAATAGCAAGGTTTGAAGATAAATTTACACTTAAATTTTGTGGGACCGACAAAGCTCCCCCAACAACATAGCCAAATGCTGTATTTTGTAACAGAAGACCATTGACCAATTTGATCTGCCCATCTCGCAAAATGCTAAAGTAGGCATCGGCTCCTAATAGAAGAGCAATGTTATCTGGCACATTAAATTTATTGTCTGCTAAATTAATTCCATCCGGCAAATCAAAGTTGGATATGTCAAAATGTTGTTGAGGTAACCTTGTTGTGATTGAATCCACTACATGACATTTCACATTTAATTGGATATCTTCCACTGCAGACTGCACAACAATAGTAACACATTTATTGATGGTGTTATTTTTATTAGTTATACCAATTATATTGGTTCTTTGAGTAATAGGACTCAAATGTAATTTTTTCACTAAGGAATGAGTGATAAATGAGGCCTGGCTGCCGCTATCGAGCAATGCCCTAACAAATAATTCATGTCCCCTACTATCAAACACTTTTACCTTTACCGTAGGTAATAATACCTGTGTACAGGGATTATTTGCATGAAGAGCAACCGGTTGCTCCGGATCTGGCATGACATTTGGATGCAGCAGAGAATTGTGTCCCATTTTACAAATTTTGCATTTAAAATGAAATCTGCACCGTCCCTTGTGCGCGTTGAGACAAGTTGTACACAACTTGTGATTGTCAACGAACTTAATTCTATCCATTTCTGTGGCCATTTTGAACTTGGGGCACAAGTATAATGAATGACCTGCACCGTTACAGAATTTGCATGAGGCTGTTACCTTTGTGGCAACATTGGATAGTTTATAGGACTTTTTTGGGGTGCTCTCATGAGCTACTTTATCCCCACTTTCTTCAAGCGCTGTTGCTCTTTTTTCTAAAAAGCTTATAAATTCAGTCAGTGTAGGTAAAGCATCTGCGTTCCTATCGAGCTGAAACGCCCTATTGGTATACTGATCTAATTTTTTCGTTAGAATACAAATAAGCAACATATCCCATTGATCGATGGGTTGATTTAAATTTTTAAGCGCATAAATTTGTTGTTGCACTTCCGATATGAAATCTCTAATGTTGGCCGCAGTACCTCGCTGCATCATTGGCAATTGCAAAATATTGTTAATGTGATTGCTTATTAATCGGGCCTTATTATCATATCTTTTATTTAGTAAATTTATAGCCTCTTTATATGATTCATTGACTAATGGCAGGTTTATGATAATGGCCAGTGCCTCATCAGCTAAATATTTTCGTAAATAGAACAATTTTTGAACATCTGATAAGGAACTATTGTTATGAAAAACTGCAGTGAATAAATCCATGAATGGAGTATATTTCGTAAAATCGCGCCCAGTAAACACTGGTATATCTATATTGGGCAATTTAGAGGATCCTACATTTGGACAATTTGAGACATTTGATGCAGATAGGGTTTTTATAGTAGCATCTAATTTAGATACAATGAAATAGTACTTTTCCTCTATAACCTCCACAGCCTCATCATCGTCAGAGTCCAGCGACAGAATATCAAGCTGCACCTGTTCGTATTCTCTTAAAGTGTTAAGTAACTTGTCCTTACGCGCTTGTAGCATCTCTAACGTTGCTGAGGCCAGGTTAATGGGGTCATTAATATAATTTTCTATCCTAGTCACAGTACCTTTAAGAAGGCCGCGGCGAGCCTTAAGCTTTTTTAACTCCATAATTAGCACTTTAATCACACACTACTTACGCACACTTTACTAAATTTGCACTTAGCCGCACTGTTTTTGTACCGAAAACGAAGTTTCAAAACGATCCGTTGATTGATGTTTGTTTACAAACAAATGTCAAACAGAAAACGGCGCCAGTAGAGGTAACTCGCAACACAAGTGACAGTGACAGCCCGCGTCGAGTGAAGTGGACGAAGAATGGATGAAGTGCTCTGCCCGTATCTATGGTGAGTTGTCACCACTGGCAGTCGATGTTGTCACTTGTCAGTTGACGTCGATGTTGTCACTTGTCAGTTGACGTCTGTGTCTATCACTCAAATCTCAATGGCAGAAGTTGACAGAACTCGTTCGCTCGGATACCGCGTTTTTCTTGAAGTAGGTATGTGGGTAGGTAAGTAGCCCCGTACAAAATTATCAATCTCGAACAATGAAATTGCACAACTGAAACGAGATTTCTTCGAAAACTTGTGGGAACTGATATCTTCTGATGTTTCTCGGTTCTCCGATAGCTCGCACACGAGAAATATTATGATCGCCGCGATCATTCACCGAGCCGCAAATGCACTTAGCACACGGCGTCACTATCTCGAAGAACGTAAAATATCACGAAAAACACCAAATTTGCACTGGATAACACTTCGAAGGACCACAGCCAGCATGTAGGAATAAAAAGCTGGCGTGGTATTTGAAATTTTACTTTATTTTCACTATTTTTACAGTTTTTTCTATGGAGCGCGTACGCAGCCGACATAAGTAGAAAACGGAAGGGGCGAGAGTTGCCATTACAAATTTTATCTCTCACTATTTAGTGATGCCATATGAAAAAATTTAATATTAAATATTTAAAGATGACAATTAAAATATAATTTAATATATTTACTTCTCATGTTAGATAATTTAATCTAACACACCTATTTACGTCTACCACAATTTTAAAGTAACGAGTAGGAGGTAACTTGGACTTAACTTTCGATAAATTAAAATTTTATCAGTGAAGAGATTTAACATTCTTTTCTTAACTTGGATTCGTTGGAAGCCGTCCAAGTTGGTGCTCGAGCGCGGAACTTTCGAGAACCTTGGAGACCTTTAAGTGGCTATTACCTGTCCTGAGGCAAGCAACGTGTCCCCCGGTCTCCTCGTGAAATATTTCCAGATTCACTTTAAACTTCAAGTTAGAGAATGTCTTGTCTACTAAAGACCGAGAAATACACTACGTATATAACATTTTCAATGTTTCCTTAATTATATTATTCAATTAGTTTATTTATTTAATTACTTTTTTTAATGGAAATAGCCAGCAAACGAGCTGACGATCCACCTGATGGTAAGTGGCTATCGTCGCCCATGGACATCGGCAACACCAAAGGCATCACTGATACGTTGCCGACCAAGGAAGAGAGAAGAAAAAGAAAGAAAGAACTGGCTCTCAAGCCCCCAGCCGGAACACGACGAGTCATTTGTCGGCTGACTCATGTTCAAGGGTGGTAGCTATCCAGACGAACCCCATGGAGAAATAATAATAATAATAATGACATTAATTGACAGTTAAAATCAATATTACCAATATAATCCCTCGAGGGGCCCTACCACCAGCGGGCCGGATTTAGTCGCCTCTTACAACACCCATCCGGCGTGGGATTGGGGTAAGTATTCTAAGCCGCCCCAGTACGGCTAAATTATGGAATATTTTCATTTTTCTCAGCTCTTGGGCTGGTCTTTATTTATTGGCTAAAACCAAGTAAATGACGATTAAGAACTAAGTTATTCTTATTATGTGCGTTTGTTTTGATATCTATTTTCATTGGGGTTCCTATCTTAGTAGTATACGAAGAGTTGACAGTGGCTTAGGTTTAGATAATTCCTCCTAATTATAGTGGTAGTAATTACAGTAATTTGAGAAAACCAATTTTCGAGAATGGATTTCGAGAATGTTAAACGTATTTAAAATTTCTAGCCGAATATTATTATTTTTTAGATATTGCACTCAACACTTTTCATCAAGTTAACTATTAAACAAAAAAATTATACTATGGATTTTTGTCTTTAAACAATTCGCGTTATTTAAAATATTCAATGAAAAAATATATTACATATTAATTTAATTCCTACACACAGAGAAATTTTACTAATTGTAAGCAAATTTTATCTAAAACGAACCCTTACAGAAAATGGCTCTATTGTATTAGTTTTCAACTCAATTTAGTGTTCTGTGTTAACTTAAGACAAACAATTTCAATTTTAATAAAATAAACATTAGCTAAACTCGCAAAATTACTAAATGGAAAATTTTTGTCTATACCTAATATCCTAAAATAATTGCTTACTTTAAAAGTTTAAACCCACGCTTTACTTTATAATAATAATAAAACAGCAACAAGGCCAGTGACCTCAAACAGGTTGAACAATATATTCTATCCATAATCCACAAGTTGCCTGGCAACTATCCAAAATCACAAAATAATAGTAGGACCACGGACGTAAAAAAAAGACGGACGTAATCCTAAGAACAAATTCAGTGAAGCACCCATAGTAATACCAACTCTGTATTTGTACAAGTACACACACCCACACATTGACACCATCCTGATATGACATTGACACCATCGCGAATCAAAAATTACAAAATTACGCACACATGGTAAGCGAGCTGTCAGCTGTCAGCTTCACTCTTGATTAGTCAAGGTTACGTCCGTTCTTTTTTTACGTCCGTGAGTAGGACCTACAAACTTATCCAAAGATTGTGTACAGATATATTATTGTACAAAATGGCCTATAGAAGCGTAAAACCTATCCCCAAAGTAGTCCCTAGGAATATAATTAAGAGGTCTCTTGCAGCAAGAGAATTTATTATATTTTTAAACTATTTCTTATTTCTTAAATAATCTTAAGGCCAATGCATACGTAACAGGTTTTTTCCCGTACGGGACGGACGTGAAGTTTTGGAAACATCTTTTCATAGAAAATGTATACGATAGGGCATACGCACCGGAATCCCGTACGGGACGTGGCATGTACGGGAAAAAAACCGTTAGGTATGCATTGGTCTTTAGTGTCTTTTTATCGTAATTTGTCATTTAGGGTGACACCACGGACCTGAAAAAAAGACGGACGTAACCTCGTCTAATCGAGAATGAAGCATAGCAATGGCCGCCCGCTTACTATGTGTGCATAATTTTAGATTCGCGATTGAACCAGTGAAGTGTCAATGTGTGGGTGTGTGTACTTGTACGAATAGAGAGTTGGTATTATACTATGGGTGCTTCACTGAATTTGTTCTTGGGATTATGTCCGTCTTTGTTTTAGGTCCGTGGCTGACACAAAATGAATTATGCGTTAAAATGAATAATGACTTACACGACGGACCATCATGCACCCTTTACGTAAAGCGGTCCCCAGACGACCCCATGCATTTACGTGCAATTGATGCAGCATGCAAGACATCGATTATTTAAGGCATGAAAGTCTAGATATATAGTACAGTGAAAAGGTCTCCTACTCTGAAAGTACTTGCATATGCTGTATGATCGCCTAGGGACCGCTTAACAAGATAGAAGACTGTAAACACGCAATTCTGTGACGAAACTCATAACTTGAGATTCTATTAAATTTGTAAGCGTAAGAAATTTCGCTCAAGATCAAACGAGGCAAAATTGCACGTTCAAATAAAATATGTTAAGTATAAACTTATCAGAAAAACTAAAGAACTAAGTTTAATCATATCCTAGATGAAGTTAAAATTGACAAACAGTTTTCTTTCTTCGTGGCCAAAGGTTAAGGCCTAAAGGGCTAAAACCTTTTTTAGCTGTACAAACTGAAATCAAGTTTTAGGCGTGTCTAAATGTAATTTTTTTTTCTATCAATTTGAACAAGCCGTGTTGTGTTCACGGACCTAAAAAAAGACGGACGTAATCCCAACAACAAATTCAGTGAAGCACCCATAGTAATACCAACTCTCTATTCGTACAAGTACACACACCCACACATTGACACTTCACTGCTTCAATAGCAAATCAAAAGTTACGCACACATGGTAAGCGGGCGGCCATTGCAATGCTTCACCCTTCTATTAGACGAGGTTACGTCTGTCTTTTTTTCAGGTCCGTGGTTGTGTTATAATATTTTGATATTGTCTGATGTTCTTTTGATTACAACGTGTAGTCGGAGATGAGCGAAGTTGCTGCAGTATTTTCGACAATCCGTTTCGTAGGTTTTGCGTGAAAGAGTAAGAAACATACATCCTTACAAACTTTCTTTATAATATCCGTAGGAAGTAGGATATTGAGGATAATAATAGTATTAAGCTATACTACATACTCTCTCCACGGTACCCATAGGGGTACCATGGAGATAGTATGTATAGATTTTACTGTTAGATTTTATTGTGATGTAGGGAACGTCTTCTAATTATTTTATTTTGATTTTCTTTATACTCGTTTGCTTAAGCATCTCCAATCAAATTGCAAATCAAGCATAAATAGCTACATATAAATCTAATGATTTTATTGTATAAAATGCAATAACTCATTATAATGGCTCTAAACACGTTCTTACAAAGCTAATATATTATTTTGCCTTATTAATTACTTCAAAATGCATTTTCATTTTATTCTCGACTTTCCCACTAACATCCCCTATTCAACTTCTTGAATGATATCTCAGTACATCCCCTTAGTTCTATGAATAATGACCATCAGACACGCGACCATTACCGCTCATTTCTGACGAAATGAAAAATAAAACGTATAAATAAGGGTGAGACCATGGAAGGGCAACTTACCTCAATAATGTTACCTGTTATGAAAGACATGTTTAAGTCAATTATATTTGATTGAAAAAAAAGCTTTTTTTATATTAATTCTTGTGTATTAATATTAATGCAAATTAAAAATGAAAATGATATCATTGCAGACCTAACCTATTATGTTTATCATTCATACGCTCGATCAAATTATTATAGATACTGCAAGTGTTATATCAGGTTAGCTAAGTGTTACAGTAGGTGGCTAGTTAAGTTGTTTAAAAGGACAGTAAAATTGTAGGTAACTACATAAAAAACTAATTGTGAAGTATCATAAATTTATCATATCATTATAAAAGTGAACAATATAATTTGCGTTTTTGTTACTACGTCTTTGTTTTTATTAATTACGAGTAAAAGGCGGTCCACCCACTGCACCGCGCACCGTCGCGTAGCGCGGGATAGCAGATTTTACCATTGTATGCAATTATCTCAATTTATACAGAAATCACGCGGGGCGCCTTCCCGCGCATTTCCGCGTTAGCAGTGTGTTGTGCTAGGCGTGATTTCTATATAAACTGAGATACTTGCATACAATGGTAAAATCTGCCATCACGCGCTACGCGACGGGGCGTGGTGCAGTGGGTGGAACGCCTTACCGCCCTCGCTTTGCTTCGTTTTTTTTTTTTTTACACCTTGGGTTACATTATTGGAGTTTTTTTGAGATCCCTAATTTTTTGGAAATATAATATAGCCTATGTCACCCGGGGATAGTGTAGCTTCTCAACAGTGAAAGAATTTTTCAAATCGGTTCAGTAGTTTTGAAGCCTGTTCAATACAAACAAACAATCAGATCTTTCCTCTTTATAATATTAGTATACATAAATTACTAGAAACCCGTTCTGCGGTCAAAATTAGACCGTGCCAAGATCTCATTGACATTTGAATCTAACCTCTAATAGTGTATGTATTGAATGCGTGGTAGTGTGTGTAATGTTTATTTATTTTATGTGTTTCTAAAGCATATTTTACAAAAATATTAAACTTCCTGCACTCCTTCTTCATGAAATTTTCCTGTGCCAAATTTATACTCCTCCGTCCATGTAATTGTCGTAAAAAGGGGTACAATGTTTTGCTTCACTTATTTCATGTATTAATAATATATTAATGTTCGCGATATAAATCTTTAATTGCCGACATTAATTTAGTATAAATACCCATCAAAAGAGTAGAGACGATCCACCTGCTGGTAAATGGTCATCGTCACCAATGGATATCAATAACATTTAAGGCATCACCGAAGCCCTGCCAGCCAAGAAAGAGAAGATTGAAAATCACAGTAACGAAACTCACTGAGGTGTATCCAAAATTATTATTTAGTATCTCGTAATCCTAGATTAATATAGTCAATATTTAGATTTGTGAGAACAAAATTTACACTGCAAGAAATAAATAATAGTAAAAGGCTGCAGATAAGTATCTTTTATCTCCGTTTTCCTCTGCACTGAGCCAGTATTAAAATTTCTATGCACACACCCCAGGTTAATGCCCCGACCATTTCTTTTAACGTCAAATAAAACACGTTTATTCAAATCTTTTATTCGAAAAAAATATAAAAAGTACATACATTTTTCACTACATTTTTGAAGCCAATAAACCAAATAATAAAGGTAGATACAACGAATCAGCGTGGTATTGATAAACAAATTCCGGTGTTTTTATCAGATGAGGTCTTCATGACATAGACACAAATGTAAAGTAGCGTAAGTGACAAAGACACAAATGAGATAATAAATAAATAAATAAACGCTAACACACTCATACCCCCGCAGTAGGTTATTACCCGCAGTACCTGGTGTCGTCACAATAACACCCATGACCCGAGTACAAATATTTATCTGCCACATTAAATATCTGCCCCGGCCGGGAATCGAACTTGGGACCCCTCGCTTCGCAGGCAGGGTCGCTACCAACTAGGCTACAGGGTCGTAATGTTAGAACATTAGTAAAAACTGCGGAAATTTTAAAAATTTTAATATTAACAATACAAAAATATTATTTGACTGATCAAATAACACAGCTCAAGTTCGAAGTGCTTAATTATTAGAAGGTGTTTTAATAGTAAGTAATTTAATCACTACACATTGTAATATTTTTTAAGACGAAGTTGTTCAAAATGTTCTTTTATATTTTAATATGTTTCATTTAACAATAGACATTATTAAATTATAAATGTTTTTAGTTACAAAAAATAAATTCTATAAGTATAAATAAGGAATAACACATAATATCGATGCAAGAAAACGTATTTGCTGTAAGTAGCCAAAACCCAACTTTTCACCAGAGCCAAAAAACTTTTAAAAAATTAGAAAAAAAAACATATCTTTTTAATTATCAGTGACAGAAACATGAATTTTGGAACAAAGTTTTGTTAAAAAAATACTCATGAACAGCAATGAAAATATTTTTGTTAAAGTTATTAGCAGTAGGCTTTTCACTACTTACAGCAATTGACTTTTCATTTTAAAGACCTGAAGAACGTCGTAAGTATGTTAGTGACTTCTATGGAGATAGCTAAGTTTCGTATATTTCCAAACATTTAAAACGCTGTACTTGGAATATTTAATTAATTACTTACTATTGAAGAGATGTAAGACTAACTCAAAAAAAATACTAATACCACTTAATTGTTATAAATAAAGAATTGTTTGAATGTGTGGTACAAATAAAATGCTGTAAGTTTATTATTTTGTTTATTATTATTACATAAAAATGTAACTTGCTCTCATCATACCATCATAGGAATAAAAATCTAAACATCAATCAGCAAACATAGGATGAAATTAAGGATGAATTTTAATTTTAACGGATCAGTCAATGACTACATTTCACCCTTTTTCATAAAAACAAAAAAAAACAGAACATAAAAACAAACTTCTTTGTAATAATTATCTTCTTCTTTCATAAAGGAATCCTTAATTTAGTCTTCTTCATCAGTGTCTGCTAAAAAATCGACTGTCTTTTTATTAAACTTCAAATCTAAATATTCTTTAGCACAATGGCTAGGTATCACTTTATTATCAATCAATTTTTTTAAATCGTTGTATTTCTGAACAGAAATCGGCAACTTAGCCGGGTATAAATTAAGTTTTGGTTCTGTGTCTCCAATGTCGCCAAGTTTAATTTCAATATAAGGCGCATCAGGGACCATGGAGTGTTTTACGAGCATTACATCTGGCTTACTTTTTTGAAAAGTTGCGATACGTATGTGAGACATCATAATTTTTTGAGTTTTTTTAAATGTTTTATTAACAACATCTTCAAACCCCATGAAATTTTTTCCTTCAAGCACGGTAACTTTGTAAGGAAATGGATTTTTCCTTGCCATTTCTATTACAGTTGCCCAGTGGGATGGAGCCCATATCGTCGTTTTCCTGACTGCACGTTCTATAGTTGCATGCATACTATCAGCTGGCATGTATGTATGCCCTGGAAGAAGAAAATTAATTTGAATGACTTCTAAATTTATGCAGCGTTTCAATGCGTATCGCAGCATGCTTAGTACGATTTTATTTTTATTTTGGCCAAAACACGAATCTGCGTAAAGGAGCAAAGTTTTTACATTTCTGCTATCAACATTCTTAATATAATTTAGCAGACAAGAAGATATTTCGTTTGCTCCTCGATGAGCGTCAGTTTCAGACCAAATGTTGCAAAAACCAAATCGGGTACCACTTTCATAAACCGTAAAATTGTAAACAGCTATTTTGCGGCTGTAGTATAAGGACATGTTACTTCCATGCGGTGTATTTAAGACTTTTTGCAAGTCGAAGCTTGCACAAATTACATTCTTATCTTTTTCAAAAAGTGTTTGATGAAAAAGGAATCTATTTTGAGACTCTTCTTTTTCTTTTAAATGAATATTCATTTTTTCTGTATCTTCTTTTTTTTGCACGTCGTATGTTTTGGAGGACGTACACAGGCTACATTTGTCCTTTTTGGGGATATGAATTCCAATATTATAATTTTTTTTGAAGAATTCTGAAAAAACTTTGTGCGACATCGGCTTTGTTTTATCTTCGTTGCAGCGCGTAACATAAATGTCATATAAATTGGTTAAATTCTTAACATCTTCTGATAAATAAAGCCTTCTGGATTCTTTTCTGCAGTAGTGTGACGGAAGCAGTGGTAACGACGATATAAACAGTTTAGCATGCTGAATTACTTCATCTGGAGTTTTATTGTGGGAACTATGTTTACCCCTATCATCTAACTTTGCGAAGCCATCTGTAGTCGTTTCTGCTGTATACAATATAAATCTTTGGGAGATATCCAATGTCGTAATTAGAAATTGTTGGCAAACCTGTCGCCTTTCTTCCCCATCATTAATGTAGTATTCGTATGTAACACCACGCCTAGATGTATTTGGGTTATCTAAAGTACTTTTTTTAACAGGTTTTTTAACAGTTATTTGCGCAATCCAGTCCTTACGCCTTTGCTGGTTTTGAAGATTCCAATAAAATTGGAATAAATCCTGCCGACGTTCTGCGGAAATCTCACCACAGCCATTCCTACATTTTTTTCCAATACAGGGGTTAAGTTTCATCTCTTTTGCTTCAATAAGATTTCCTTTTCCATTAAAATAGCTTTTTCCATTTCGTCTCCTAATATTATTTTCTTTTTTAATGAGTGACTTAGGTTTGCTTTTTTCGATATTGATTTCGTTTATTTCCGCCTTTTTAGTTATTTTTGACTTCTTCTTTCCCTTTCTAGTCTTCTTCTTTATCTTCTTAGTCTTCTTGACGTTTGGCTGGCTATCGTCTTTATCTGACTCACTTGATGTTTCCTCTTCACTCCAACTTCCTGAATCTTCTGATGGAAAAACTTCATTTAGTAGATTATCGTCAGCATCGTCACCGAGAAAATCTAAATAAGCTTTATTAAATTCTAGTTTTCTTTTACATTGTCTCGGAAAATTATTTGTTTTTTGTTTCTTAGTCATTTTACCTGGAGTGGGAGAGGGACTTTGCGAGTAAAGTGAGACGCCTGCAGCGCGATCCTTGCAGAAACCGGTGCTTGTTCCAGGAGCAGGTGACGTACTTCGCGGGACGCTTGCAGCGCGATCTTTGCAGAAACCAGGGCTTGTTCCAGGAGCAGGTGACGTACTTCGCGGGACGCTTGCAGCGCGATCCTTGCAGAAACCGGTGCTAGTTCCAGGAGCAGGTGACGTACTTCGCGGGACGCTTGCAGCGCGATCCTTGCAGAAACCGGTGCTAGTTCCAGGAGCAGGTGACGTACTTCGCGGGACGCTTGCAGCGCGATCCTTGCAGAAACCGGTGCTAGTTCCAGGAGCAGGTGACGTACTTCGCGGGACGCTTGCAGCGCGATCCTTGCAGAAACCGGTGCTAGTTCCAGGAGCAGGTGACGTACTTCGCGGGACGCTTGCAGCGCGATCCTTGCAGAAAACGGTGCTTGTTCCAAGAGCAGGTGACGTACTTCGCGGGACGCTTGCAGCGCGATCCTTGCAGAAAACTGTGCTTGTTCCAGGAGCAGGTGACGTACTTCGTGGGACGCCTGAGGCGCGATCTTCGCAGAGACTGGTGTTTGTTTCAGGAACAAGAGATGATACGCTCGTAACTTGGCCTTTGAGTGGTGGTTCTACTTCTAAGTAGTTTGTTTCCAAGTATGATTCAGGATCAATGGACACAGTGACACGGTTTGAAGAATCGTCCGATAGTACTTGACACTGATCGAGATTAAAGTTGTCATAATAGGAATATAAGTCTTTTTTGATGTAGTTCTTACAAGCGTCATTCTGAGTAGACATCTGTTCACAGAAAGAAGGTTTACAGGGTGTAATTTTCTTGAGCACTTCTTTTGTTTCTTTCATATATGAATCTGGATTACGAAAAGTTGGAGTCAATTCTTTTTTTTCATGTCTTTCGTGATGAGGTGTTTTTAAAAAACCTTCACAATCTTTATTTGGTGCAGATAATAAATCAACATCACTAGTTATGGTTGAATTAGTGTTTAACGTGCTTGATATAAGTTTACCACCGACGTAAATTTTTTGGCTCAATATTTTGACTTTGGATTTTTCCTTTGGTTCTATTTTAGGTCTCTTCTTTGGCTCTATTTTAGATCTTTTTTCTGGTTGTGTATATTCTTCTCGTTCTATTGGTTTCAGATCATCCATCCACTCTCTACGTTTCGCCATCTAATTAAAAAAAGAATAAAATGTTCTCATTTTAATGTATTTGCTTATAATTTTTTAGAATAATAATATAATAATTATATCAAATCCTAAAAAATGATCATATTATTATAGTAATAGGTCTTGAATAGGTAGTAGAAATTTCAAGATTACCCCATACTACCATAATTTACAAACATAACAAACAATTTTACCATTCTACAATAAGTAAATTATTATTATATATTTTTTTCAATGTGTAAGGTCTATTACAATTTATAGTGTAGATACGTTTAAGGGGTCTGAAAATTTTTATGTGGAGGCTGGCATAGCCCCATTTTTTTGTGTCTCCCACCGTATTTTTGTTTTCGAAATCGAGTCATGCAATTAAACTCATATATCATATAATCAAACTATTCAAAATTACCAATTTCACTTTGCAACCTTTATGTACGATTATCCTGTATAGTTAACCTGTCGTTTTAGGACAATGAAATAGAATATGAATTTGTCTATCTATGTATCCCTAATCCAAATATATGAGATACATTGCACGACGCGATTTGGAAAAAAAACGGTGGGGGACATAAATTAGATGGGCCTATGCCAAGATTTGGCCCAAACATACATACCTACTTACTGACGTAACGAAGAAGTCATAAATAAAAACAGAGCATTGAAAACCAAGTAATACATCAATTATACTTGCCTTGACTAAGTTAAATCTAATACAACACAATGTGAGCTAATTCTCGACAAAACTGGGTACTTATTTCTTTTGACACTACACAGACAACATTCCGCCACTGCGATCGCGGTCCAACAACTGCGCGCGCCAGCGCCGCTTTGCGCTATCGCCGCGCCACAATACTACTGTAAGTAGGGATAAAAGGAAGCGCGGGCTAAAATTTGACGGCGTAACCAATTTCGTTGTAAGTAAAATGTCACAAAACAATGCCTTAAGTGTTCAATTTTTATATAATTCCTACCTTAAAAAATGTATTTTTTCCTATTTTCTAAGTATTTATAACTCGCTAAAATGAAGTAACAAGGAATATATTTTTAAAAGCATCACTAGAAAAGTGTTGTAATCTTATGGCAAACTTAAATTACAGACTGAAAGAATGTTTTAAGTAATCTTGTGTTCAATTTGCACACCATAAGAATGTTGTAAGTAATCTTGTATTTAATTCGCTCCCCAAAAGAATGCTGTAAGTAATCTTTTCACATGTTAGTTTCATTCCATAAGAATGCTGTGAGTTACATCAGATGTTTAATAATAAACCGCACTTTTGCTGTAAGTTAAACAGTGTTAAAACACCGTTTTTTTAGTGACTTACAGCAAATTAAATATGTAAACTTTTCAAAATTATACCCTTTTTTCGAAATTTTTGTCGTCGTAGCGATATGAGACCCAGACCATTCGACGCAGAAAAAAAATCTAAATCTAGCTGTGTATTCAGTCTACTTACGCCATTCTTGCTACTTACAGCAAATACGTTTTCTTACGTCGATATGTTGAATATTATTCAATAATTTGAATACAAAATATATAATTTGGTATATTTTAACATAATGTATTTTGCCTAAACAGACCATAAAAATAATTTTTATTACGATAGCTAAATTGAATGAAACTAAATTGTGGCTTTATTATTTAATTAGGTCATATTGTTTTACAAATATGCAATAAACAAAAATACGACTTATTGTTATTCATAGTGTTAAACAAAAGATATTAGCAGATTAACACCAGAAAAATTTAAACTCTTACTGTATAAATAATATAAATATATATAGCTTTCTGTGCATTCTCTCAATCCGACTATAATTATATTGCTGTCAATTAAATTTAAACCATAAAAATTTTAGTTCCGAGTCATTATTGCTGAAAATGAGGAACTTAATGTTGTCCTTTTCGTACTTTCGCGTGTCTCAAAAAATTACATACATTATATGTACATACGTATCTCTGGTTATGAATTAAAACTGGAAATAGAATAAGAAGGTGTCGCTTTAGAGTTGGTAGCAGATTACAATGAATATAGCAATATTTAGTTAATATTATGTTGTGAAGTATAAGTAGAAAAGTGTAGAAATACAAATTAAGTAGTAGGTACGTAGGTATGTGCAATACTACAACTTGTATGTGAAGAAAGCATTGTATCATAATAGTTTACAATTTTTCGTAAGTAAATTATGAAAATAAAACGGTAAATGTCAAAACGTTTAGTGATTATAAATATTGATGACTTAAAATGTAGTATAAAAAATCTTAAAAAAATAAAAGTTTACATATAATTAAGTAAATAAAATTATTTAGAAATAGGAATAAAAAATATACGTAAAATACATACACATTTATTATTAACGTTTGTATTTTGTATTAATTTTAGAGTAAATATTAACATTGTACATTTTTACAAATATTAATGAATATGGACATGCGCTACCTAAGAAGAAACTTAAAAATGTGGGAACGTCGCCGGATCAAAACTATCAAGAAATCTCTTTGCAACTTTCGATGTTTCAAGTAAAACATTCAGATTCCGAAATATGAGAGTAACTACCATCACAGCTGTATAACTATAACGAAGGTACCTAAATCTTCTCCAGTCCAAATCATAATAAATAAATAATGACTAGTTTACTTCTTGTTATGTTTAAACACCACTGTTCCACTATACACATGGTTTTTAAAATCCTTTCCATTCTTCGGCGTCATCGTACTCATTTTGGGAATTTAAATCTCAAGTCCTTACTCTTTCCCTTATAACTAATTTCATTTCACATTTAGAAACAGTATGTTCTGGAGGTATCGTCATATCCCCCAGCATCCTCCTGTCAGCCGTAATAAAACTGTGAATTGGAATAACCACTTAAACTTTTGGGACCCATCATTATTTCTGGGTCATCTTTATTTCTGGTGAACCTTGGCGCTGTATCTCTTGATTGAGACGAAACATAATCCACGTTTCCATACATACTAGCACCGGCACATGGATATATTGTAGACAAAGGTCGCATGGCTCTTAATGTGCCTTTCCCAATACCATCTCTGTATAGTATCATGTCTGGGTGATCAGTGTCATAGAAAGTTCCTGATATATGACTGACATCTGCGTCGTTGTCTATATCAGACACTGCATCGTTGAAAACATTCGGTGCTTCAGTTGTAAACATATCACCGTTTTTAGAACTTCTTGAACGTCTTTTTACTACATAACATCGTGTGGCTATTAAAACAACACAGATAATAATAACAGCGATACTGACACCTATGTAGATAAATACGTTGCTTTTTGACTGTGGGACATCTGTAACAAAATATGATTTAATTAGGATTTCTATATTGACTTTAATTTTCTATATGGAACATAAAAATAATCTTAAAAGCTTTGATATTGAATTGCATCGCAAACATCTCGCCTGATCATAATTAGATTAATAGATTTCCAAGCCAATGCCTCTTGACCTATTTGCAAGGAAAATAGTTCTGGACGATGAGAAAAACTACTGCGCTTAGTCTGCAAACCTGCTCACGGCTTTTTGTACGGTAGTAGCCGCTGTAACTTCGTTAAAGTCACTGCAGTATTTTATAAAAACAAAGTTGTCTAACCCAGTTCGGTTAAGTTACCGAAACTCTAAACCTTTTTTTTAAAGTAATTTTTAAGAAAGCTTCAAGTTGTTGTTTGATCGAAAATGCATAAGGTGATAAATGTAATTCTGTATAAATAAAAATGTTTAACATTCAAATTATAATCGATTGGAATTGATATGAATCTTAGTATCTTTATTTTGTATTGTTCGGAAAGCATATTATAGTGATTTAGTGTATCTAACACGGTTCGTTAATACCAAACCAATCCATAACATCTTTGAAATCTTTCGCTTATAAAATATAATTCCACACATCGATGGAATTTGTTGTTATATTGTTTATGAAAATTATGATAGTATCACAATAGGTATGCTAAAGATGGTGATAGGTAGTCAGGATTCATAAATAAATCAATTAGTGTCAAACAATTAAAAATCTATATGTATAAAATCAGTGCTCAGATAAATGTAAAATATGTCGTAGATTCTTGTCTTTTGGATTATCAGCGCGTCTATTACCGTTTTATTTGAATCCCTCTGCTCGAATAATGTCTAGAAATCTTGGCTGTTCTTAACCATTGAAGTATTATTACTAGCGTATTCTTAACCATCTTTTTTTGCATCACTTTACTGAAGTCAAGCAACTAGAAACTTTTGTACAGTGTTGGACATTTAAGTATTTTAACAAGAGCTTCACTCGTGTT
The DNA here is from genome assembly GCA_951805285.1 of Thymelicus acteon. Lineage (NCBI taxonomy): Eukaryota > Metazoa > Arthropoda > Insecta > Lepidoptera > Hesperiidae > Thymelicus > Thymelicus acteon. The sequence continues at coordinate 5,817,883 of OX638222.1, forward strand.
TTACTTTACGGTTACAGTAATAAATAGTAAAGTATTGCTAATATTTGTACCATTACCTTTTTAAAAGTTAAAGGTCTTAAAATTCCAACATAATAATATTGTGTTATCTATGATATTCATTGTAAAATATAAAAGAGCAAAAAATTCGTCACTTTTTTATGTAACTGTATCATAATTATATGCATTATATAGTAATAGGAACTATAGTATAGTACTATATATATTAATTGAAATAAATATAAATTATTCAGATTAAATTTATGAAAGCTTTTAATGAGCAGCTTAGATTAGGCATAATTTCAATACAATTGAAAGTGGTTAACGCGCTTTCTAATTAATCGTAGTGACACATTTAGAATTAATGTACCCAATTATGTATTACGTAATTCGATTATTGAATAGAAACAAATTAATGGTTGTAACAATCAATTTAATTTTCGAATTCAAAAGATACTTCTTTGTATTATGTTTATCATAAATTAACTTTATTGACGACATGGGAATATGTCGACGGTCCCTACGAGTAAAGCGACATGTCAAAAACCCAGGTTTACAGGAGAGCGAAATTTGTGTTCAAACCGCTTTAGAAATAATTATATGAACAATTATGAATATTTTTTCCATAATGTTTTACTAACTTTAAGAAGTTTACAGTAGTATTTATACGTAATTTATTTTTTTATTCTTCTCAAAAAACTGACAGATTACTGTTTCTACATTAACATGGATATAATTTTTTGTAATTACTATACACGTCTTCTTATACGATTTGTATATTTAGTTAATTACGTAATATTTAAACAAAAATTTTATTTGGGTAGTGCGCATGGACAATCTAAAGCCCTATGCAATAAAAAATACCATTTTTGACATACGTAGGGTAGGGACCGTCTATATATCCATAATATTTAGAAATATGATCATGTATACCAAATCTAAAGGTAAAATTGTTGTAAATGACAACGATATCTTTTCTGTGTAATTATACCTTTTTAGGGTATGCTAGATACTGCATTAAGTTGCACGTAACTGGCTAAATTATCTGCAAGCAAGCCCCTAAATTTAATAACGACGTTCAACCACACACTAGTTTTATACTAAATTGTAGTACATATTACTGTGTTTGAACCAGTCTTACAAAAACAATATAAATATGTATTGTATTATCAGTTTTTCAAAGAAGGCTTCAAAGATACGAAGCGAATCTTATAAACGTTAAATCTGTATTAATAAAGCTGGATATCTTAAACTCATCATCGCTGAAAGATTTTTGGAGCGCGGCCCTTTTTCCTTGATATAAATCAACACAAGGATAGTATAACTAGAAACTGATTTTATATTAAATCTGAAGATGAAGGTAGGCACGAAAAAGATGAAGTTATTCCTCAAAGTAAACATATACAAAAAACAATATCCTTGGTAACATTATTATACAAGTGATCTCAAAATTATATGTATAAAGGTACATACCTTTACGAACTTCCATATTTTTCTTGGCTTTGAGCATCGTTGTAGTTTCTTTCTTTTCGGGTGCAGCCACGTGGACTTCTTCTAGAGGTGGTTGGAGTGCATTGTTCGCAATCGGTGATGCTGCATTTGGTTCTCCCCATCTCTCACCAGCACCATCTGATCAAACAGTTTTCTAATCAGTGTGTTTTTTAACCAACTTCAAGAAATAATTCAATATTATATAATAAGTATTCAATTCGACTGTATTTTTTTATGCTTGTTGCCTCAGAACTTTCGACAGGATGAATCGATTTTGATGATTCTTTTTTTAATCGAAAGTTGGTACTTGCCGTGTGGTCAAACTTAAATTTGAGCTAAATCTGATGAGCAGTTATTGAATTATCCCTAATTTTGAAGTTGGTTATTTTTTTGTCAAGAATTATTTAACACGCTTTCTGAATGTGTGTTAAACTAAATGTTTGTAATTTAATTTAAATGAATTTCCAGACGAGTTAGAAATAGACCGTTTATTAACATTACTCGAAATTAGGTAATAATTTAGAAAAGAGAGAGAAAAAAACAAAATCCAGAAGAAGCATCATATAATAAAAGTGTTTAACGTCAATTGAAGAAATTCATTAAACAAGCTGAAAGTACAGCATTTGTAATAGATAAATTGAAACGATTTTGTTTTTATTATTTAGCAATCCGCACAATGTTGTGCACTTTAGTGTTAGTTTAAATAATATAATTAGCTATTGTTGTTTTTAAGTAACAGTTTAATATATTTTTTCAATATATAATACACAGTCATTATAATTTGTCGTTAATTTTACTAAAACTCTCATAGCTTAACTATTGAATGCTACTGGCAAGTTTTTAAAAGTATATCTGTAATTTTGTGGACACCTTCAGAAATAAATCTGCGCTGTTATCATTACATAAATTGAAGGCTTAGACTCTTCCAAAGACAGATTTTGTAATTTCTATTGTGGACTAAATGTCGTGGTTTATTTACCGAATCGATATCGAAGGTAGTACGATTGAATTGAACAACTGATTCGCATTTACGGTTTCTTAGACTACTTTTTAGAATGTTATGCTAACACACTTACTAGAAAGTTATGCTAGCCTAGTAATTTGTTGGTTCTCATCGGACGGATGTGAATCCTAAGCCTGTAATTTTTAAGTTGTGTGTTATCAAAATCATAGAATTTCAAGTCACAAAATCATCCCCTTTCATAAGCAAATGATCATAAAAAGTTTTCCTTTTTAAGCACATTTGACCCTAAGCTTAGCTAAAACGTAGGAAGAAAAAAGTTCCGGCAAAATTTAGAGATACTGGCTACGTGATTATTAATTTAAAATACGGTGAACATCACAAAATTTATATAAACATAAATAAGATGCACGTATCAACTATAAACTTATATGGAAGTAACTGCGACGTCGAAGTTTCAGCTCAACACGCGAAAACATTCCTGGTTGAGATGAAAATGGTCTCCTGTGTAATAAATACTGGAAGAACTTCACCAATGAAGAGAATTAAACAGTGTATATGTTACCGGCAAAACCCGATTTCAGGTTAAACTAGTTTGGCCTAGGCCAAACTAGTTTGGCGCGACACGATTAGGCAAAACTAGTTTCTCGTCAATAAGTTTGGATTATGTTTAACTTACCACCAAATAAATCATTGTTAACCCAAAAGTAGTAAATGATCACCAAAATTAAAACAGCATTAATGTAAAATTATGACCAAAGATGGTAATTCATTTTTTGATTCACAAACAGGCTTCCGGACGTCTCCGGCGCTGCGGGAAGTGCAGCCCCTCCGCCCTTGCGTAACAAACTGCAGGCACTCCATGCTCGCCTACGCAGCTTCGGCTTTTTGGTCGCCTGCGGCGACCAGCCTAAGCCGGTTCGGCTCACATGGTGCCTGCAGTTGGTTACAGCGGGCGGGGGCTGCTCTCCCTCCGCGCCTCCGGGGTTTACATTCACTCTAGGGGTAGGGCAGACTAGTACCACGTGGGGTCGGGGTTGACTAAGTCGGTTTTGTAACCATTTCGACCTACATCTGGAAATTAAAAGAATCCAAAACAGTATTTACGCGAGCAGTTAATATGGTGATCATTTACTACATTCGGTGTTCGAATACAATTTGAAGTGCAGTCGTGACTAAAATAGCTGTAATTTAAGAGGTTTAAAGCACAAAGATTTGTCGAATAAATATAAATCCGTAATAATTCGGTTCTAATCAGTTTTAGACTGACGAGAAACTAGTTTTGCCTAATCGTGTCGCGCCAAACTAGTCTGGCCTAGGCCAAACTAGTTTAACCTGAAATCGGGTTTTGCCGGTTACATATATACACTAACGGACTTATAAACTGCATCAAAGTTCAGGATTACTTTCGAATTAATATTTTTGATAAGTATGCAGACTTTTTAGATTAAACTAAATGAAAATGTCAAGACTGTCATTTACCGTAAAAAAAAATTAAATATAGAACTGCAACAAAAGATAAAATTATCGCCGGGAAAATAAAATGTATGCATAGTCTTAAATTCGTGTGTATTAGAGTAAAGTTTAAAATTAATCCTTTTTCATTTTTTTCATTTGCGATTCAAATTATTGTTACCAATAGTATTGATTTATTGGTCTTTTAAACTAAACAAAAGCTTCTTAACCATAAATATGGATACTTCGTCCGAACAAACTGCTCAAATTGTGGCATTGGTGCGGGAAGGATTGAATTAACGAACGATTGCTAGCAATTTAAATTTAAACCAGTCTACGGTTTCTAGAGTATACAGAAGATTTGTAGAGACAGGTTCTTACAAAAGGAGACTCGGTACTGGCAGAACTCGAGCAACCACCCGTCGCGTCGTGACGACCGATTTATTGTTTCAACTTACCTACGAAATCGTTTCCTCACGTCAGTAAACATCAAAACAGAGCTGAATGAAGTGCGTGGAGTAAACGTGATTGCACGAACAATAAGAAAGAGGCTTAAGGAAGCGACGATCACCCCTTTTAGACCAGCAAATGGTCCAAAGCTGTCTGCAACTCACAGACAAGCTCGTTTAAGATTTGCGCGTGAACATCTTAATTGAACTGAAGAGCAATGGGCCTCCGTATTGTTCACCGATGAGAGTATCTCATGACATTTTTAAATGGTGCAGACGGTCGCAGAAGAGTCTATCGTCGACGTGGGGAGAGATATGCTCAAAGTTGCATTGAAGAACGTGTTCCTTTTGGAGGCGGTTCGTGTATGGTGTGGGGTGGCATTTCGATGCTCGGGCGAACGGAACTTGTGTTCATTGACATGGTTCGTCAAAACGGTAGAAAAGGTGGTTTGACGGCACAACGTTATATAACAGAGATTTTAGAAGCACATGTGGTACCTTACATGGGAGTAATAAGCGAAAATTTTATTTTAATGCATGATAATGCCCGACCCCACACCGCTGCACAAGTTTGACAATATTGCGAAGAGGTTGGGATACGTACCATGAATTGGCCAGCACGCAGCCCGGATCTTAATCCCATTGAACATGTTTAGGACAGTTTAAAAAAAGCTGTATATGCAAGAAATTCTGTGCCCACAACAGTGGCAGCACTAAGAACAGCGATTTCACAAGAATGAAACAATTTTCCGTAAGACCGTTTAATAACCCTAATCAGATCTATGCGGAACCGTTTAGAATCTGTAATAAGGGCACGTGGAGGCAATACACCTTATTAAAAGAAAAAAGGAACCTGTGCTGCAACTTTTTTTTTATTGTAAGAACCAATTTTCCACTAAACTATCCAAGACCAATTTTTGTTACATTTATCGTTTTTGTTCAAAAAAATTGAATGGTCCTTCACACTTAAGGACACTTAAGGATATTATGATACTACGCTGTTATGAAGCTATCAAGCTAACGAACCACACTACAGGTTTCAATTTTTTGTATAAAAAGTTTGAATTCTTGTTTAAAATGTTTATTTCAAAGGCGTCTTGAACATTGATGCAGTTTATGAGTCCGTCAGTGTATATGTTAGAAATTTTCATCAAAATTTTGAATAAAGGGTTCGAACATTTTTGTATGGAACCTGGCATACTCCAACTCAAATATCTTAGAAAGTATATCACTTACGACATTTCATCACTGAATACTTTTTGATTGCATTTACTTACGTCGTCAATTGACACATGTTTCATCTTCTAGGGTTAATTAAACGTTCCTTGTCAAGAATGGCATTTGCCTGCCCTCAATGTCGCTTTCAAGTTCCAACACATTCAGTTAATAAAAGCTGCATTGGCATTAAAACTACGAGCCCCCCCTTTTACAGTCAGTCCGTCTCTGGTCATTTCTATCTTAATTTAACGCGGTAAAGACTTCCTATACTCTCTACAGACTAAATTATTTTGCTCATTTTTGCCCCGGATAAAACTAAATTTCAATTTAACATGCTACACTCATCCTCGTTGGAAAGTGTGTTTATTTTTTAAATTTGTTTTATATTTCCGGGTTCGGTTATCCGTGAATTTCACCGTACGTGAAGCAAACAAGTTCTAAAATGTTGAAACTCTCTTCTTTTTAGGGTTCCGAAATAAAATCGGTACCCTTATAGTTTCGTCATGTCCGTTCGTCCGTCCGTCCGTCTGTCCGAAGCTAATCGCTGAAACCCTTATTACTAGAAAGATGTAATTTGGCATGGATATAGGTACATATTTATCAAAACTCCAAAATCGTTGAATAAAATATTGAAAAAATTTTTTTCCGGGTTTCGTACAGGTAACGTGAGGATGAATTTTTTATGCGTCGCGTACCCTATATTGTGATATGATAGGTTATATGATGAAATTACAAGGAAAACTATCACGGCTATTTTAGCATTAGTAGTTAATGAGTAATAGTCAATGAACTTACTACTTCGCAACCCCACATTGCGCGTGGCCTAACACGCACTTGCCCGGTTTTTGTATTTAAAATCGTTTAAAACACGGTGTAATACCTGGTTAATGAAAAAGCATGGTTCAAGGAACGGTTAGTGATGTTTCTAATACTTTCGAAAAGTGTCATCTTGTCATCTCACAAGTGGATCGACAAACATCTTCCTATTCGAACCGACAACGTCTTGTTAGAATTTATATCCCGCTCACCTAGTTCCAAAGGAGTTCAAATTTTCTATTCCTTCTCTAACTTAATTTCACCTTGAAGTTAAAATGCTCTCAAATGCCAGAGAAGATATTCGCTCTCCATTTTAAAAATGGGGACGCGTTTGATAGGTTCAATCCTTTTACTTTTACTTCACATATTTAGAATTGTGATCAATTTGTTTGCAATTTCGTTCGTACGTTTAAAATTTATGCTCTTTGTTTATTACCCAGTTATTTATGTATTTCTTTCATTTTATTATTTTTATTGTTTCTTTGTAGCGGTATCTAATGTATGAATAAATGTTCCTTCTTCTTCTACTTCTTTTCGCTACCACATTGAAATTATTTACTTGTGTCTCCGGTGAAATTGATGTCCAAAACTAAATATCGCAAATACCCACGATCTTGGTACAAATATTTATCTGTCACATAGAGGTCTACCCCTGCCAGGAATTGTATCTCATCCACATTAAGATGGGAGACAGAAACCCAGGGTTGATACAGACCATACAGTCATAAACTAAGATGATAATGATAAACACATATGATACAAATATATTAAGAAGTTCACTAGAAGGTTCGTGTGTATATATTATATTCATGTCTGTGTATGTTGCATGTCAATTACCTGACTCATCAAAATGGCCTTCATCTTGATCAGATTCATCTCCGTCAACCATTTCGTCTCTCTCGACTGCACTCTCATAGCGTTCCGTGAGCACGCCCAGGGGCACTAAAACATAAGCAACGTTAGATTTCTGATTAATAGTAATAATTAACTATTTTGTACTTGGTAGGGATGTGAAGACTCACATATTCTCACAACGATTCTAGAATACCCTTTGCTGCAGGTTGGCATACACCTACCTGAATGTCTTGCCCGGCTAAGAATCAAACATCATCATCTACATCATCATCAAAGTACTATTATGTCTTCTGTGATCAAAGACCATGGTGGTATTATGATAAAATAAACTTGACATGTGCAAGTTAAACTCGCTTGGAGAGGGTTCCGCGCGTTGATTACCTATGTATTTACAGTTATTTTTCTATTTTATTTTAGTTAGAACGTTGGTCTCCCGAACGAAGGAGCCCGAGTTAACAATCCTGGCACGCACCTCAAATTTTCAAATATTATGTGCGTATTTTTCAAATATTATGTGTGTATTAGAAGTTAATTATCACTTGCTTCGGTGAAGGAAAACATCACGAGGAAACCTGCACACCTGAGAGATTTCCATAAAGTTTTCAAACGTGTGTGAAGTCTACCAATCCGCAATTGGCCAGCGTGGTAGACTATGGCCTAATACCCCTCACATTGTGAGAGGAGAACCCGAGCCCAGCAGTGGGACAATCAAATTATGGGTAGTTGCTTTGCTTTTGCTTTTTTTCTATTTTATTTATTTTTGCCCTTTTTTTTAGACCATAGACTTTTTATAAGAACCATGCCATCAAAAACAAAACTTGTAAAAAAAACCAAGTCTCGCAACTCAGTTCTTCTACCGTAAAAAGTTGTGAGATCCATGTAATACCAAGTCGGTTAATTTATTCAGTTCCTACTTAAGGGTCCTTCTGTCTTAAGTTGTTACGTAATTAGCTAACCTAACAAGTAACAACATCTTATAGTGACCATATTATCAATATTAAAAATCTTTTATGTTTTAAATAAATAGATCGACTTGACCATCGCATGAAAACACAATGTACCTCACAAGTAATACCTATATATTGTATTAAATTTGATTGTTTAGTGCGATTGCCAAGTCAATCTATTTATTTAAAACATAAAAGATTTTTAATATTGATAATATGGTCACTATAAGATGTTGTTACTTGTTAGGTTAGCTAATTACGTAACAACTTAAGACAGAAGGACCCTTAAGTAGGAACTGAATAAATTAACCGACTTGGTATTACATGGATCTCACAACTTTTTACGGTAGAAGAACTGAGTTGCGAGACTTGGTTTTTTTACAAGTTTGTTTTTGATGGCATCTCATTTCTTTTTGTAGATAGTTCTACTTTTTTTCCTTTTACAAGTTACCTTTGAACATAATTATATCTAGGTACCTATCTACACCTATTATTCCATTATATTATATACAGGTACACCGATTCATTCACTGCAAATGTTACTTTGTTATACAGGTACAGTAATTCATTAACTGCAAATGTAACTTTGTAATCCTATATATTTATATGGGATTACAAAGTTATTTATGCAGTTGATGTATCTAGAAAACTGGACCGAAATTGCAAAATATTTTAGTTTTCCCTTCATCTATACGCTAAACAATAATTGTGTTCCAAATTTGAAGCTTCTATGTCTGCTAGAAGTGCCTTAGAGTTTTGATGATCGGTCAGTCAGTCAGTGAGTGACGAAATTAAGAAACTTTGACTAGTTATAATTCTTAAACTACTGGTTCAAATTGAATGAAATTTGAAATATACCGTGTTTATACAATGCCTGCTTGGTTACTAAAAATTCAGGCTTCTAGCTTTATCCACAACGAAGTTATAGGGGATCGAAAATGGCCTGAATTGCTTCGAGAAAAGGATGGTACGGCCGTGCCGCTTTTTTGCTCGACTTGGCGGGGGCACTGCCGTGCCCCCAGATTTATATATAACTGTAGAACTATTTTCCGTATTTTTCTCAAAATTCTAGCCTCAGTAGTTACGGACATAAGGGGGGAATGGTCAATTTTCGTCTTCTATTTTCGTTCTTTCTTGAATAATTTTAAAAGTACCCATTATAGAACTTTAACAAAAATATAGTTAAGATACAATAAGCTGTTTCATTTGACATGCCAATACGATTTGCAAAACAGTTCTTTTTTAATTTTGACTTCGTTAAATTTTTTTTTAATTAATTTGTTTTCTTTATACCTTCGTCTTTTGAGTTACAAAATAGCACATGAGTACCAAATTTTAACTTATTTGGTCCAGTAGTTACGGAGAAAATTGGCTGTGAAAAGCGGTCGCCCGGACGCACGAGTGATCCCATAAGGGTTCCGTTTTTCGATTTTTCGTTCGGAAAATGCTTTAATTAAGTAATTTGCACAATGTATAAAAAATTTCAAATGTAACCATTCAGAACGCATTAAAAGCAAAAATATCAAACATTTTCCAGTACAAAATAACTTCATTTTAAACTGCATCTATCCGGAAACTTTTCGTGAAATATGCTACTCATTACGGGTATGCTAGATTTAATATGAAGATTTATAGCTCTCTGCTGCATCGGGGTTTCGTTCGGACAATTGTAACATTTAAATTATTTACTGCTTTGCTCAGAAATGAAAATTAAATTACAGTACGTATCAATTTACAAGCTTATTTAGAATACAAGTTTATTTAGAACTAGCTCTCTGCATACAGCTTTGCTCGCATTTTACAGGATAATAAATAGTCTATACGTTATTTCACATCATGGTCTACCTGTATGCAAAATTTCATGAAAATCTGTTCAGTAGTTTTTGCGTGAAAGAGTAACAACCATTCATACCTACATCCTCACAAACAAACTTTCTGTAGAAAGGAACGTAATATTATGTTCAATGTAATAGATGAGACAAAATCATGTGACGTAGTCTATTGCCCCCTCTCTCTTATTATGTCATGGCGGTGTACAATAAGTTTTTTTCTTGTAACGTGTCTCCTCAGTCCTCAGTTAATAAAATTTAAACAATATTATTGCGTATTTAATTACCAAACCTGCATCACTTCCACATTTATAATATTAGCCGGCATAGGAACGCATACGTAGCTACCAGTCTTAACGCTTTAAACGGCTTCACCACCTCAAGAATTCCGTACGAACCTTGTCTATCTAGTTATCTAACTAATCGGATATCACGGACCTTAAAAAAATACGGACGTAATCTCAAGAACAAATTCAGTGAAGCACCCATCGGAATACAAACTTTCTATTCGTACAAGTAAACACGCACACATTGACACCATCGGCCGCCATTCCGGCGCCGGACCGCACTCGAGTCATACGGACAACGGGAGTTGATAAAAAATAATAAAAATGCCTTTGTGTGCTGTTAAAAGTTGCAAGAACAATAGTAATTCAGTTAAAAAACATAAAGGGATCACCTTTCACAAGTAAGCTTGTAATTTAATCACTGATTTCTTTTATTTTTCCTAAAGTTATTAACAAAATAAACTACAAAAATTGTAACCACAAAATCAGCCAGTGTTGCCAAGAATATTGCATATGCAAATACCCAGAATGTGTGGGAAAATTATAGTATATATAAAATCCTCGAGTTTCTTACTTTAGTTTAATAATATATATTTTTGGGGTTCCGTGGTAAATAACAAGGAACCCTTACCTATAATTATGTTTGTCATGTCTGTCCATCTGTCCGCGGCATTGCGTACAAACTAACAATATTAGAAAGCTGAAATTTGGTATAGATTAAGGTATATTAATTACGTTAAGATAATGATAGAACAAAATTTGAAAAAAAAATTTTTAGCTACCTCTCCTATAAGTGAAGTGGGTAAACCAGTGTATTTAATCTGTTGTCAATTAATAAATTTCATTAATCTTATCAAATATAATAACTTGCTTTTATTGAATGTGGAATGTGTTATTTTCGATTTACATGCATTAAGTATTTAAGTAGATAACTAAATTTTAAGTGAATAATTTTTAGTACGCGTCTAAACGTAATAATTTAGTAAAGCTCTTTAGTTCATACAATTCTTCACAGCCTGCTTAATTACTTATGCATTTTTACTAAATTTTAACTAAAAAGTGTCTGTCCAACCATGTTTAGTGATAAGCCCCCCCCCCCCCCCACCTACTTAACAGAAAAATAGAAAAAATTCAATCTTTTTTTTGTTTACTTGCGTACTAAATTTTAACTACTAAATTGTTCGTTTACCGTATTAATTTACTTAAAATTTAGTTATCTACTTAACTACTTAATACGTGTAAACCGAACATTACGGAATGTTATTCAGTAAGTAATACATTTAGTGTTTAGATTTTACTACTACATAAAGAAAAAATGGGGAAATGTTGTAACCCCAAAATTACGCACACGTAGTAAGCGATCGGCCATTACTATGCTTCACCCTCGATTAGACAAGGTTATGTCCGTTCTTTTTTAACGTCCGTGTCGGATATTTGTTGAAACATTTTCCGATTCGAAATATGATAGCACGCCACGTATCTATTTCCTTAAACTATTTGTGAGTTAGTACTAGTTGGATATAAGTGAGCCATTGGAATTAAGGTAACGTGCAATTTATAGTTTTTTAGTACTGGAAAAATAACTCCAAAACCAACTCTCCAAAAGAATCTGCCTTATCCACAAATCACAAGCAGGAAACCTTCAACTTGGACTCGAGGACATATCGAAAATATTATATTAGAATTATTTATTATGTCATAATATTTTTTTTTACACATTCAACAAAAACAACACTTTAATTACTTTCTAAAGTCGTTGAACGCATTGTTAATTAAGCGCCCACTGAAGTGACTATTACTTATATTGGCAACTTTTTATTCTATTGTTTATTCAAGAATACTACCTACAAATATTACAATTTTAACTCAAAAAAGGCCAACGTCCAAGAATATTCATTGTAATAATAATATACACTTGCATGTAGGATGTAAGCAGTGTAAACTTTCAAAAAAGACAATCCTGACATTGCCAGAGAGGATAAGAGACAGCCTTAGAAAGGAAGGCAACTCACTACGCGTTTTTGATTAGCGCTGTGATGATGACTGAATTACACTTTATTGCGTCGGATCAAGAATCGCAATTTATTTGAATGATTTTGCGGAGTGCGCCTTCTATACCATTACAAGTACTATTATCTTCTGTGGTGTAACTAGCAAGCTGACAACCCTCATCATAAAACAGATTATTAAGGTGACTTTGTTTAAAATTACATGACCTTCACACCAATGAACTAATATACTTGTACTGCTTCACACACACAACATTACCTTCACTCTGTTTGACAATTTGTTATCAATATTGGAGGATACAAGAATCAAATTTAATTGATGTTTGAACCATTCTTGAGCAAGAGTAAAGGAATACAGTTAATATCTGAAATCTGAGTGGCTTATTATGGGTATGTTGACATTATGATGTTAAATGTTAATTCTCGACGACCAGTGTGGCGCAATGGTTAACATGCCAGATCGCCGCACCGAGGGTCCTGGGTTCGATTCCCAGCGAGGCGGAAATTTGAATGATGAGTTTGAATTTCTGTTTTCGGTCTGGGTGTGAATGTCCTTGTCTTGTGTGTTGTCCATGGCACCCACGACACAGGGAATCCTAGTGTGGGGCTATGAGTGTGAAGCGTTATTTATTTATTTATTTATTTATTTATTTATTTATTTATAATAATAATAACACAACAATCAATTATTGCAATCAAACATGTTGTAGGTTAACAAGCTCCCTTCCCGATTACAATATTCATAAGCTGACGTGTGAACAAGGTGATGTGAGATTCTCAAAGGAGATTACCTATTCGTTCCCCGCTTATAAGGGTGGGTTATATGTCAGTCATGATACATTACATTTTTAACAAAGCTAAAAACGTTTCTAATGGTGACCCACGCAAGCTTTGAATTAATTAGAATACACAGTGCTATTTTTAAATATTGTAAATTAACTATTCGAATATAAGAGACATTGAATAGGGTTAAATATAGAATAGCCCATGGCGTCCACATCGATCAGCACTATGTATGAAGAAATATGGTCCAATCAATATTCTTACCATATTGTGTTCGAAACAAGCGACCACGGGTCACAATAAAAATAAAGTTCAAATCTTGCGCATTTTTTGTGTCACCCTCTATTAACCCTTTATCTAGATTTAAATTGCAGTGTGTATGTTTTTATATCCTACAACACTTTTCTATAAAGTACCTGACGAATAAAACACTAAACACAAATACTTAAAAGACAACAACACACTAACACCCCAACTCAGTCACTAATGGTTACTTAAATCGCTCCTTAGTACAGAATTTGATTCGTTACTAAGGAGCGATTAAAGTAAGCGTTAGTGACTCTGAGTTCGGGCGTAAACACTTAAAAAGATGTTTAAAAGATGACCCGAGCGCTGTGACCCGAGTCAATTGTGAGCGAAATTCACTTACCGCAAGCATAAATTACTTTCAGGTAGGCCTTCGATTCTGGACTGCAAGTTGAGCTGAACGTCTTGTTGTTGGCCACAATTTGGCACCGTCTCTTGCCGTGGCAGATTTGCATAACCGCCTCGACCGCGTGAGGCGCCGTGCAAGCTGTAATATGTACCAGTACTTTACTATTGAATTTTCTACTAATTGTCAGCCGACCTGCTCTCCTTTCTTAGGAAATAGCCGGCAAATGAACTGACGATCCACCTGATAGAAAGTGACTAAAGAAAGAACTACTATTACTTCTTCTGCTATCCAACAAACGAGCACGCCACCAGATGATCATTATTATCACTGTCTTCCATGGACATCAGTATGCGTAATAGGCATCACGGAATCGTTGCTGGCCAAGTATGAGGAGAGAAGACAAAAAATAACCGACTTCAAAAGTAGGGATAAATCAAAAACTACTGTCAGATCTCGCTCAAATTTAAGTGAGACCACATGATAAGCACCAGCTTTTGATTAAAAAAAGATTCATCAAAATCGGTTCACCCCGTCGAAAGTTCTGAGGTAAGAAACATAAAAAAATACATTCGAATTGAGAACCTCTTCCTTTTTTGAAGCCGGTTAAAACAGTTGTTTACCTGTTTGACGTGTAGCGATATTATAAGTAGGTAGTATTATTTGCATTTAACCCTGGGTTACTGTACGTTGAATATTCTTATTTATATCCATTATAAAATTAATTAATACCTAAATGTAGCATATTTGAGGTCTTATTTAATTTTCATGTTTTAAATTCCAAAAGCAAACCACAATGGTACACTGACTAACATTTCCCTTTTTTCACAGACAATAATAGAATATCTATCACACTAAATTGGCCATGACGATTTAATTGATTTGCACAATTGATAGTGTTTAAATATTCTGTGAATTAGCATATTGGATGTTAATAATGTGACAACTCTCATGTTAGATTGTTTATAGAGGGTAGATTTGATTAATGATTATAAAAAATGAAAATGAAAACAGAAGCAAAATTATTTTGCCACAAAAAAATTAAAACAATATACATATTTTCAAATGACTTTCAAACTTTACCTTCTAAAGAGTTGGGATAAAAACACGTTTCAGATTTAAACATTTCAGATTTAAATATGCAATGATGGCAAATTATTCTTTAAGTGGCGATTATAAAAAATATTTTTAAAAAGGAAACATTACAATTAAGCAAATATGATTTTGCCACAAAAAAAAATACAAATAAAAATCATCAAATGAAATCTTTTCCTTATTAAACATTTGGATTTAATCTCGATTCAGATTTAATTAACCAATGTCGACAAATGACCCATCAAATATCAATAGTTCATTACACGCTCAGCCATTATAATTGATTGCTGCAACGACATTTGCACTGATGTTCATAGCATGTGTAGTGCCAATTAATGCAGCCTAGATGTATTCGGTCTGTGTATGGGATATTCGTGAATGGATTAACATAAAGCACGCTTTACGTATTTATAGTTATACGAAGTTATAGAACCATAAAAAATCAGGGACCAAAATTAATTTGGACTTAATAAAAATAAATTAAGAAATGAAAAATATTTTTTTATAAACTTTTGTTTAAATAGCTTCGCGACAAACATGAGAGATCGCAAAAAGAAATAATAAAAGCCAATACAAGCAAGGTCTATTTTAATGTAAAAACGTCGATAAACAAACACATCATGCAAATTGCAATGCTAAATGCTATTCCATCGCCATACCATCCCCTATAAATAGATGATAAACAAACCTCTGAATGTACACAAATTATTATATAATTTTATCATTATCATTAACCATGACTTCCCGGAAAACATAGTTATATTGATAACGACTATCAAGCTCTACGTACATCATCCTATTATTATAAATAGCAGTTGAAATTTTATTTAATTGTCTCTTTGTGAAACTACAATTGCGAATGTCACATTTAATAATCACCCTTTAAACTTTAGACCGTCGTCGTCATTACAGCACACTTTATTTTTCTTCGTTTCAAAAATACATTTTCATAACATGTGTTTCAAATATGCAATACTCTCAATATATGACAGATGATCTCAAAATTTCATAAAATGCACAACGGATATTTTCCATCGATATTTTCTTGAATCTATCAAATATTACGTAAGCTACATTTTGAACCGATTTCCCTACGGATAACTGAGATAGGCAGGGATGGCTCAATCTAGCGTATAAGATAGCATTCACTACGTAACATACTACAATGTATGCTGTGTAACAAACTGTACGTAATTATTTATCTATACTAATATATAAAGAGGAAAGATTTGATTTTTTGTTTGCATTGAATAGGCTCCGAAACGACTGAAGCTACACTATCGCAGAGTAACATAGGCTATATTATATTTTCAAAAAAATTAGGGATCCTTAATAAAATTCAAATAATGTAAAATCCAAGGTGTAAAAAAATAAGAAAACCGAAACAAAGCGGCCCTTGCTTACGGTTACTCGTTAAACATAAAATAAAAGAATAAATCAATTTCAGAAAACAGAAAAAAAATTGTGCGCTTATTAATGTAAGAAATAAAACTTCTTTAGAACCCTTTGTTCTTTTCGTATTTTCTTTACTTTATCTTGCCTTACCGTTTTACCCTACAATAAAATTATAAATTTATTCTACGTATAATTGTAGTAGAAATGGGAATTAATACGCTATGTAACGAGCTGGTTAGGTACTTAACAGGACCTCCATAATTAATTTTATCTCCTTTATAGCTACTGCAGGAATATATTTATTAAAAGTGATGTCCATACGATAAACGGATGGCTTTGTTATGATATGATAGTAAAATTGTTATTATATTGCGTGAATATTAATCACATGAATTATTCGTTAAGGCTGTAAAGAAATAAAGAAGAAAGAAGTAAAGAATATTAAGAAGCTACAAGATAACTAGCAGAAATAACTATCCACAAAAATATTATGAAGATAAAAATAAAATAAAATATACCTAAATTAGCAAAGTCTTGTATGTTGCTACTATAATAAATTATATCTTTTTTTATTTATCTAGCCGACAAACGAACATTCTCATCTGATGGTAAGCGGTTACCGTCGCCCATGGACATCAGTTAAAGCGTAGATAGTAGATATTAAGAAAACATGAAGAAGAATGAAGCCTTGCAGCTCTTTAACAATATTTTTCTTTTTCTTTATCATCTATCTTTTTCAAATGTCATTTTTCTGCTGTTTATCAGAAAAGAGAGACTGTTCATAAAAAAGGTCCAGCGAAAAATTATCCTAAAGGGACTCACTAAAGGAAATGAAATTCAAGGAAGCAGGTGCATTATTCTTCCGATACGAAAATGTACGGTCAATTTGAGCTTTATTACTTGGTCTCTAAGGACAGAGTGGGATACTGAACGACATTAACAAATCATTTATTTTTAGGATACTTTGGATAAAATATTAGCTAATATCGATTAAAGTTGTTTACAAACTTGATTATTAATATGGCACTGTAGCGTATTGTAAGGTAAGTAATATAGAAATATGTAAGGTCTTAGTTATTTCACTGTTATAGCATAATTATACTATTTCTTAAGGCTATAATCAATAAAATTTTGTTTTACTCCTAAAACATATTCAAACACGTTTGTAACCCCACGCTAGGACTGTGTTAGGTTTAGTACCCGATATCAGCTATTCTGATCTACGTGGAAGAGTACTCACTTTCATCCTGGACTCCCAGCGTCTGAGGACATGTGATGGACTCGAAAGCAGTTCTTCCATACTGCGCGTCAAACACCGCAATCCTTGAATGAGGGTTGCAGCTCAACTTGATGACGTCATCTTCACAGCCTGTCCGGCTTCGAAACTCATCTAGAAATATATTATAATTATTACTTTATGTTATCAACTAATTAAAATTTAGAATTTGGATTTTATTTTATTTTTTAATATTTGAGAAACTTACAACTAAAATTATATTAAGTAACCTAGTTACAAGTAAGTGAAAGCCATTTACAAATTTTTAATCACAACATACATAACTAAGGTACACTAATAGACACACTTTCGATTAAGGTGATATTATTCAGCTTTGGTAAGGCGTAACAAGATAAATAAAATTAAAATCATTCTGCATTGCTTATTCCAAGAATTTTCACTAATTCCTTATTCCTAATTTAAAATCTTAAACTTCTCTTTTCTCTTTTGATTAACGTATTCTTACCTCAAGTACGAGCACAAATTTACGCATGGTTTGGAAGAGAATTTCAAGTTTAAAGTAATTTAAGCAAACTTCCCATGAAACAACTTAATTTGCCGACTCCCTAAAGTTAACAGGTAGTATAATTGCCTGTATTAATTTCTAACACCCCAACCCTTTCCATTTTGTCCATTAGCAACCCGACACTGGGGTTGAAAGTGTGTCTGTAGCGATGTAATGTTAAATTGAGAGTGAGTTCACATTATTTTTATAGACGAGGAAAAAAAAAGTTTATTCCGAATGGAAAAATACCTAGTCGTTTCTTTTTGAAATGATACTCGTATGAGAAATAAAAGTTAAAGTAAACCAGTGTAGGATTAGTATAAGACATGTAAATTAAAAATGATAAAATGAAATTAATTTCATCTCAATCTAGGCATTTTTTTCACTTTACTGCCTACCAGAAAACATACATTTACCTATATATTTTTATGCCTGAGAAAGGTAATAAAATAATAAATTATTAAATCCAATAATGTATTAAATCCACTCTTAATAAACCAACCGGGCTGGTAGCGCGTAGTGAAAATGCTAACTAATTATTTATTTATGAAAAGTACACAAAGTATTAAAAGAAGATAAGTACTTTTTGCTAAGTTATACTGCATTATATTTTCTGCATCAGTTTAGTTTAAAAAAATACAAGCTATTTTTGTACTTTCTCGTTCAGCAATATTATCCTACATGTATTTACATTTAAAGTCGACCATAAAATCTAAAAAAAGTCGACTCTTTCTGAATTGTTTAATTTTACAATACCATAATTAAAAATAAATCTTTACCTTGAATTTGAAATAAACTAAGCTCGAATAAATTACCAGAAAAAAAGATATTAACGTACGAATTGAACTACTCTCGTAGAAAAGTCTAATCTATTTTTAAACAGAAATTAGGGTTGAAACACTAGGGGTGCCATTAACGCGTTACCAACAAGAAAGTAATGTAATGGCTTCATAAATGACTCCCCAAAATATTAATTTAACTAAGCATAGAAATATTTCACTGTTTTATGAATTTGAAGCGCTCATAGCCCGGAGGCTTGCGTCGATCCTATGTGGCAACAGCGGGCGCAGATGGTAGCTGGATGGGTGACCGCTGGTGGCAAAAATTTCTTGAGTGTTTCCGTGCTTCAGAGGGCACGTAAAGCCGTCGGTCCTGGTTGTTATCGTATGATAATAGTCTTTAAGCCATGTCGGAGTCCCTCTGGTGGTGTGAAAACTTCCGACACTCGGGTTGGCCACTAACCCCAATCCGCACTGAAGCAGCGTGGTGGAGTATGCTCTAGGCCTCCTCAAGAGGAGAGACCCGTGCCCAGTAGTGGGCCATTAATGGGTTGAAGCCATTTATGAATGGTAGCTATTCCAGTAAAAACATTATTATCGTGCATGAATATTATTTTAGAACATGATGGGCACTAACATTTTCTGTACTTGGCGCCTTATAAAAAAAACATCGCGCGCGATTTTCCGCTTTATTTCCTCGTTGAACAAAATTATTTTAACGTTCAATGAGAGAAAGCTAACATCACTGCAGCGTTCGTTAATTAGCTGTGGTGTCAAATTTTATATACTAATTGATGGTATTATTTTGCCATATTTCTTCAAAATTATCACTAAATTAGGGCTATGACATCAATTATGTATTATTTATTAATCTTGCATAAATAATGTAAAGTGCGTTATGTTATTAACATCTCAAAAGTTGTAGTAGGTGTCTAAATTCAAATAAGACACTACATTGGTCAATGATTCGTCAACAGTTTTTCTTATTATAGAATTTGCTGCAGTCTATATTACTTCTTATTCAAAAAAAGAGCTTTACGATTGGTATTAGTTAATACGAATTGGTAAACAGTTTTGTTTTCATTACGCCATATCTCAATGGCAGTACAAACAAAAAACAACAGATTATTAGAAAGAAGATTTAAGGATGGCAGTACAAACAAAAAATAACAGATTATTAGAAAGAAGATTTAAGGAAATAGAACATTAGAGTTTAAGCGCGGAAAAATAAAATTGAACAGTCTTCTTTGAACAGAGGAACGGTATTAACCGATAGTTTCCGTTTGCACAAAGGATTTGTAAAATTAAAAATGCTTTAAATCGCTCTCCTTTTTACTGTAATTAGAGTCCCGATGAAATTAGAAACGGATAACCGTTCGCAAGAACGAGATAACGATAGTTCATTAAAATGTCATTAATTGAACTGATCGCATTGAAAGTAATTAATTTTTAAGTTATCTTCTCTCTAATTAATTTAAATTGGTACTTTCTTGTTTGAAAACTCTCATATATAGTATAATATGAATGTTATTTTTACTCAATAAAGGTTTCAGACAAAAAATATATTTTATAATAATACTTAATTTTTTGATAATATATATTTTATTGGCTTCAAGAAAATGAGGAGGTTCTCAATTAAATTCTATTTTTTTTTATCGGCAACCATAACACTATTATGAATATTTATCATATCGACAATTAAACTTATCAATAAAATGATTATGAAATGTGTATCTTTATTGACGAGTATTGTTCCAAATGTTTATTTCAAAGATTCATATTTTGACCCTAAAATGAGAAGGGGCTCAAGTGACTGAAATTACTTGTCTGGAGCTATACATATACATACATATCATTATTTTTTTTTGTCATGTTATCATCCTCTATACATACAATATCATTGGTTATCATCAATCTTGTTACATAACATACCCAAAGCCAATGGTATTTAAAAAATATAGATACGTTATGCCCTTACAAATAAACCAAAAAATGTATTCCGAAAAGAGCTAGAACACACACGTTTATATTTTATTTCACTAATACAACAATCACATTGACAAAATACGCGAAGGCATTTAACGCTGTATGTCAAATGTCAAGCACTTCTGACTACAAAAAAAGCGTGCGTATCGTCTTGTATTGACAAAGCGACTACGAGCAAAACGTTCAATTGCCTGTTCTTACGCTCTTCATCGTCGGCGCACTAGTGACATATCTACCTCTTTTTTACATTATAATATCATTGCCCAAAAAAAAAACAAGATGAAAAACATTTTTCCTTTTATCTTTTTAAAACATCATGTAACCATTGTTTATGGTTAAAAACAATCGTTTTTTTCTCCCCGTCTACGACACACAATGTAATGACCGCCGCGCCTTACCACGCCCTGACCGCGCCCCTGCACCAGGTCGACGGCCTGATGGTATTTAATAACTAGACGTAAATCACTTCAATACACTTAAAGACCCCTCGCATTGCCCTATTATCGGATATCCTAGCTTTTTGGTTAACGAAAATCGCTTAGCGGTTCTGATTTTATTAATGATCCTTTGGTTCATTCTGAGTGGATTTCACACTGTTTTATACGTGTGAGTTTTAATACGTAGGTACGTTTTTTTTTAAATAACGATGAGTAATGACATTCATATAGGCAGATAAATAACTATGGTATCTATGTACTATTAGCTGACCCGGCGAACTTCGTATCGCCTAACAAACTAATTTTTTTCTAACATATAAGTAGCCTAATTTACTCCTTGTTACATCAGCTATCTGCTAGTGAAAGTCCCATCGAAATCGGTCCAGCCATTTCAGAGATTAGCCGGAACAAACAGACAGACAGACAGACAGATAAAAATTATTATTTAACGCTGATCTCACCGTCTCAAGTAGTTCATAAAAGAGAGAAAGAGAGATTGCGCTACATTTTGCTTGTATGATTTGTATAGACCATTTCTGTTACATGATCCGATGCGGAAATCTTTGACATAACTACTTTACTGTGAATTAAATTTAATTAATTTAATAAATTGTGATTTAATTTTAAATAATTTTGTATTTATAGTGTTATCATTCCCATTCACACAGGATCACATTTATTGCAAAAAGCCTACATGTAATAATGTAGACCATCACACTCGACGACCGTAATTTAATAGTTGAATAATAATTTAACAGAACCATTTTGCGAATCTAATAAAATAAACCTAAATTCGAATATAACTAAAATATTCCTATTCACTTAGTCAAGACGTGAGTAATATCTCACTTTATCTGTAGCTTGGGAATGAAAATCATTGGAAAATAGAAGAAAAGCAGAAACGCAATAACTTCCCAATAATGGTCTCGGCTTAGACTTTTGCGCTCATAAAGGGAAAATATCATAGTACTTATTCAATGTAACGTTTCCATAGGCACTGAATGATGATATCTAAAAGTGAAAGGAAATTATTTTAGCGAGGGTGAGTATGTGCGAAACGCCATATAATCTAGGAATATCTCTTTTGCACACATCATCGAGTACGTCGTTTGAAATCAATTCAGTCTTATGCGATATAAGTTACAAAGTCGTTTTAAAATAATATGTAGGTATATAAGATGTATACTGATGGGTAAGCAAATTAGCTTTTGGGAATTTTAATTACTTCACGTTACCAGTAGTTCAACGGATATGTGAAGCATTTTTTGAAGAACCCCATGTCATAGCGTTCCGGGAAAACTTCAGAAGGAAGGCGTATGCAGGATTCAAACCTAGGTCCTGGTTCTAGTCCTGGGAGACTAAAGTCAAAACTTTACTATGGTATGGTAATAGTACTTATGGTAATAGTAATTTACTATGGTAATAGTAAATTTTTTAGACAACTCTTATTTGGTAAGCAATCTCACAGGTTTTTTTTATGGAAATAGCCGGCAAACGAGCTGACGATCCACCTGATGGTAAGTGGCTATCGTCGCCCATGAACATCAGCAATACCAAAAGCATCACTGATGCGTTTCCGGCCAAGAAAGAGAGAAGAAAAAGAAAGAAGAGAAAGTGTCTTTTTATCGTTATTTACAATTAAAAGTAAAGCTAACACAAAATAAAAAGAATTTAAAGACAGATAATATAATCATTAATAATCTTTTTTTTTCAGTAATTTAAATTAATAATTCCATAAAAAGTGGTGCTTTACTGATTACTAACATTATACTATTTACCAAATAAGTTTCGTCTAGAAAAAATTACTATAGGCTATCACTACAGGAATAAGGTGTAAGGTATCACCACGGACCTAAAAAAAGACTGACGTAATCCCAACAACAAATTCAGTGAAGCACCCATAGTAATACCAACCTCTCTATTCGTACATGTACACACACCCACACATTGACAGCATATTGCTTCAATCGCGAATCAAAGTTACGCACACATGGTAAACGGGAGGCCATTGCTATGCTTCACTCTCGACTAGACGAGGTTACGTCCGTCTTTTTTTCAGGTCCGTGGGTATCACTAAATAGTTTGAATCAATGACAAATTATAATTAAGTAAAACTTACACGGTCGGCATTTGTAAGCCACTTCGACAAACTTCCTGTCGAGGGGACAAGGGTCCACGACCCCTGGCTTCGACTTCGTGCTGAACTTGCACTGCGGCTTCTTCTGACACGCCTCCACCACAGTTTGCAGCAGCGAGTACTGGGAGACAACACATTTTACATTAATATTTTGTAAGTTTTTACCGATGATCTCGCTTAACTTACGTACATAATAAATAAATAATAAACGCTAACACACTCATACCTCCGCAGTAGGTTATTACCTGTGTCGCGGATGGCATGGCAATCACACATCACAATAACACCCATGACCCGAGTACAAATACATATTTATCTGTCACATAAATATCTGCTCCGGCCAGGAATCGAACTCGAGACCCCTCGCTTCGCAGGCAGCATCGCTACCAACTAGGTTACAGGGTCGTAGCGTACACCTACATACCTTGTTTTATAACTTCCTCAATATCGGTACCATCTCTGTATATGAAAACTGTCCGTAAAAACGCATCCAATAACGGGTGGCGCTGCGGTGCGGTCTACAACAGCTATGTTCATACATATATCTATGTTTCGCACACTAGCGCCATTCTGAAATGGTCATTATTAGAACCTCTATTTTCAGTAACCAGCTGGACACTTTTTAACTTTTTCATCATATGAGATGGCCCTCCTACCATTCTATGCTCGGTTCCATGATCGGTACCTCACTCAGTGACTATAAAAAATATCTAAACACGAAACTTCGTCAATATTGATATTTTAAGAAATATAATATATAGGTATTATTTTATTATTGTGCTGCCGCAATAACATTAACTCTAAATATTACTTCACAAAAGTTTTATCTAATATAGAAAATTCTCGTGTCACGGTGTTAGAAGTTGAACTCCTCCGAAACGGCTCGACCGATTTTCGTGAATCTTTGCGTGCATATCGGCTAGGGTTGAGAATCGGACAACATTTTTCATCCCCATACCCTTAAAAATTTTTTGACAGAACAACGTTTACCCGGTCAGCTAGTATTTCTATAGGATTACACAATTGTGTACACCAATAATTTCTATAGAAGTTATAAAGATTTTAATAAATAGAGGTGTACTCCCCTCGGTCCGAAGAGCTGCCACTTCATTGAATGGAGCTCAAAGTGTCTTTTGTTCGGCTTAGGATTAAACCACACAGGAACAAAGCCTCTTCAATTTTATCTTAGAGCGGAAACTATTATGCTCACTAGACATTATATTCCAGTATATTATATGAGTAGATTTTTTTTGAAGTATCGTACCGGGGAGAATCTGTCGTCTTTGTTAGATGTAAACCTTATGTTCTATTTATACCTACCTACTAAACTATATAGTTTTTTACTTCCCCATACTATAAATTGATTTAGAAATATTATAAACTTTTCTTCTATTATAGCGTTTTTTTTTTTTTGGAAATAGCCGGCAAACGAGCGTTTGTAAGTTTTTGTCACCATTATGACTATTAACCCTTCTAACTAAGAAGGGCTTTCTCACAAATATCTACAAAGCATACATATACGTATATTATATACGAGTATCTGTCTCATAATTATTTGCCTCAGTCAGCAGCCGTACCAAAGACACATCACTCAGCAGATCATTGCTATCCGGACATCAGTCGTTTAGTATATTTTTTCCATAATAAGATAATGTTTGGCAAAAATGTATTGCCACTGACAAAATTGACAATGATTATTGGCGATAAAGGCTTGTATGGCAAGCGAGAAAATAATTATCATCATGAATCAGCATTACAAACTTTATAATAAGGACAAAGCACATGTTTTTAACATCATGCGGATTATTTAATAATCTCATTAACAGACTGTTTTTGTACGCTACAGAGTATAACATTTGTATTATAAAGCAGTGTCAATATACCTACTAGTGTTTCTGTTCTAAATGTAAGTTTTAATCAACTTTATAGTCGGAATATGTTGGAAGGGAATGAAAAGAACCCCCATTATAACTTTAACTGCGCGAGATAACTGGAAAGGTCGGAGTTATACGTCATCCTCCTATCTATATAATGAATTCGTCTAATGTTTAATTAAAATAAGCTGTAATAAAGTTTTAATTTTATGCATTAAACGTATTCGCGGTGGTTTTTACTGGAATCGGCTAGAATGGTTAAACTTTTATGATAGTCTAGAACATATTCTACGTATAAAGTTATACAGCTATTTACTAAGCATAATATTTATATCAACCGAATTCGTTCCGCACCTAAGTTGCTAATAAGTTTAGATTTTGTAAGTAACGGTTTATAAATTCCATGTTGAAACCTTTTTTTTTAATTTGAGAGGTTCGTTTTGCTAGTTTGACTATCGTAACGTAGCCTACTGTAACCCTGTCCGTGAATAAGAAGGTTCCAGATTCGATCATTATTATTTACTCCAAAAAGAAGTAAATTGAAAATAATCTTTCCACAGTTTTTAGAGAATCAGGTCTAGCTAATCCAAATCGGCTTTACTCGGATACAAAGTGTTGTTGCCGTAAATTTTTCGTGCTCTCACTATTTTTTCCTTTTCCTTGTTATTTGCTCGATACTTTGACGTAAACCCAAAAATTCTTACGTAATATCCTAGTGTAATAACAAACAAGATGACTAAAACTTATAAATACTTGTTACCTAGAATTAGCAGATACTTTGACTATATAGTTTAATATTTCCCGGAGTTCAATAACAACTTTTAGTATAGATTGAATTCCAATTAGTAGTGTTCGCAACTTTGATAAGGAGAAGTTTAAGACGAGAGACACAGGATAATCAAATCTCACGGTTTTCTGACGTAAATTTATTAATTAATCTGTAGTCGGGTTGACCTAACCCTAACAGGTGATATAATATCCTCTATGCTATTTTTGTAAACTTGCAGTTTTTATTATTAATTCTCGTTAAACATGAACAAAGGGGTAACGAATCAGCCGCCGTCATTTATTTTTTAGAGGTGACTTAGTTCAATGAATAAACCGAGTTCGACTACCAAAATGGGTCCACATTCTGTCCTTCGAACGATGTGTTCTGCCTGTTGCCAGTCCATTCGTCTGACACTCTTCTTTTACATTCATAAAGATTCCAAACCTGCATAACATTTGGCCACAGGCACTTCTCCTCGCTGTTATCTTGAGAGCTTGGTTCTGGGATGCAGCTGCGACTGTGAGCAGCTGCTTTCCCATACTGCGCCACCTGGATGCTGATGGATGTCCCACGAGGACAGGAGAGGGAGACCATCTCCTCATCACACGCCGCGCGCTGCATGGTCTTCAGGGTTCCGGTTAGGAGTGCTATGGGACAAAAAGATGTGTAAGGGGATTTATAAAGTAACAGCAAGTCCACTGGTGGTATGGACAATCAATGGTAAGTGATCACCGCCGCTTATACTCGTACAGGTAACTCAATGATATTATAATGTAAAAAAGAGGTAGATATGTCACTAGCGCGCCGACGATGAAGAACGTAAGAACCGGCAATTGACCGTTCTGCTCTTAGTCGCTCTTGTTGTTGTCAGAAGTATTTGCCATACAGCGTTAAAATGCCTTCGTATATTATACCAATGTGATTGGTGTAGTGAAATAAAAGATAAACGTGTGTGTGTTTTAGCTCTTTTCGGAACAATTTTGTTGGTTGATTTGTAAAGACATAACGTATTATATTTTTTAAATATCATTGAGGTGACCCAAAAAATTTGTCCTTCAGAACAAGTTATCTGGTGGTGTAGACAAGTTAATGTTACTGAGTGATTGCCGCTGCTTATATACCTAAGTGACCCAAAAAACAGGCAAGGTTAATTTATTAAAGGACAATGACCACTTTGTATGGACATTTGGCTATCAGTGAACACCACATTTCAACATAAATATTATATAGGCTTAATACCTTTGCTCAGTTTAAAAACGAAAATAATAATTATTTTGTAACCAGATGTTTATTATACTGGTTATTTGAATAAATACATATTTTATAGGTATTCTAAAGAAAACGCCCAATCTCCTTGACATTTTTTTTATTAATCTGACTCGTATATTATTAATATATTGTCCAAGAACTGGGCTGGTGAATTTATACCATCTCTGTACCTTGCCCAGCTCAGAAACCAAATAACAGTCATTACATCAGCACAGCAACCTACTGTTCTCCAGCCCACTGCCATGTATTGCATTTGCCATGTATCTCCTCCGAGTCCTCCGTGTGGATCGTGTCCGTGTGCGAGTGATGCACAATATCCACATTCAAGCCGGGGTCAACCATAGTTATACATTGTATACAATATCATTGACCATAGGATTAGTTTCAGGGTACGTAGCATGCCAAGGTCAATTTGGGAAGCAGGGTCAAAATCCATTTTCGTAAGCCAAAGGTCGTAGTAATAATAATAGTGATGAAAAACACAGACGAAAACACGATGCGAAAAACAACGCGAATGCGACTTGAAAGTTGAACGTAGATTACTATGTCCAACGATTGACAGTAATGACAGTTGAGATTACTAAACACTCTGTTTAGTAATCTCAACTGTCATGTACTTTGATAAATGATTACTATGTCCAACGATTGACAGTTGGGGATGCAAACAATGCATCGATTCGAGCATGTTTGCAAAACATCGATTTATTGTTCATTGTCGTTGTGTGTATTGTTCATTCGAAATAACATCGATATGAAGAGCCAGGAGGGCCTTCACCAGAACTCATCTTCTATAATTATGTGGTTAGGGTAGGCGTGAAAGTAGAAACAGACGTCTTCAGATTATAATCCACGTAATGTAATCGTTTGCACCAAAATCACAATAAGATTAGACTACTACTAATTATTACAATATGGAATCGATTCAATCAAACTTTAAAGTCACTTGATGGCGAAGATACAGAGCGATTCGTCACAAGCGTGGTGCGCGGGCGCCGTCTCGTTTAAAAGTGTCATTCAAGATGGCTGCCCGTCCTACCAACGACAATGACGCTTCGCTAGGTTGACATCGACCGTCATGTCAACCTGATGTTTGACGTAAACGCCGTCACGGCCGGACTGACATACGACCGTCCTCGGGCGATTTATCTGGAACAAATTAAAACATGTGTATAGTCCGTTCGCTCATCCTGACCTCGCGTAGAGAGTATATGTTCCTTGATTCTGACTTAACCATTTTCATTAGCACGCAAATATCATTTAATCATTTGGACTAATCATGCAAGTGTATCGCTTTAGCCAGAACTTAAGCAACAATGCAGACGACACATTTTCGTCTTTGTAAACTTCTAGACGAGCCAATCCTAGGTAGGATTTGGCCCGGACGACACAATTCGTCTTTCTTATAATGAGTCGTCATCCAGGACAAGTCAGCCCTTTCGAGGGATCAGACTCGGACGACAGATTTCGTCAGATGATGCTAAACAAACCACTGTGACAAGTCAACCCGACCCGCGGGTGTAACTCGGACGACATATCTCGTCTACCTTCTGGAGCGAATCCAGTATGCCCTCTAACTAATCCCTCTGGAATAGTAATAAAGTTATCACGTTCATTACAGTACCTATAACGATAATTTGTACTATACCTGCCTATGCTAGTGAATTGTCTTGTTCCGTGTGTAATTCGACTTCATGTAGAACCTCCCATGTTTCGGGGTCTGAGTGTACGCTCAGGGTATCTGAATTTGCTGTGATAGTGCGCGAGTCAGCAGAAGCAGTGTCCGAGCATACGGTCAAGGTGTCGAGACGATCTAATGACTCGTCTTCATTGTTTGAGCACAAAGTATGGTGTACATCATCAGGCGCCGTCTCGGCCTCAAATTCATTTAAAAGACTAGATGCGATTTCAAGTAATCCGTCATGTCCCCGGGGTACTGCGCGCAAATTTTCGTGGGAATATTTAAGAGTTCGATGAGATGTTCCTATTATGCTTCTAAGTTCATAGCGATCATTATTTAGGACTTCTGTAATCACGAATGGACCCCTAAATTTCCTATCGAGTTTTGTTTGATTGCGTTCACAGTTTTTGATAAACACGTAATCTCCTTTAGAAAATGGTGTAATTCTTGCGCGGCCACGATTAAATCTAACAATTTCGGATTCAGCAGCTTTCTGAATGTTTGCCGATGCATCCTGCCTAACCGAATCAAGATCCAAACGAACCTCGTCGTCTTTACTATTATTATTTATTTTGGACATACCCAGTGAATCAGAACGAATTCCGAACATGAGCTCTGATGGAGAATATTTAGTTACCGTAGATTTCGTACTATTTAGAGCCAGCTGAATATTTCCTAACTCATCGCGCCACGTTTTATTAGGATCATTTTCGACGATAGTTAAAAGGCTTTTTAAAGTACGCATTACTCGTTCGACCTGGCCGTTCGCTCTACTCGACCCTGTCGCGATAAAGTGAAGTTCTATTTTATGTTCGTCACAAAAAGTTTTGAAATCAGAACTGATGTAGCAACGGCCTTGATCTGCGATGATCCTTTTTGGTGCTCCAAAAAGGTAAACTGCTTTTTGTAGTGCATGTATCGCACTTTTCGCATCAACAGACAAGGTGTGTTCGAGTAGAACGTACTTCGTGAAACCGTCTATAATTACTGAGCAATACTCTTTTCGGTCGCTCTTCCCGCTCAGCTTTCCCGTAAAATCAATATGAATTGTGTGCCAAGGCACAGACACTTTCGGAATTGGATGAAGCTGAACGGGCTGAGCTCCCGACGGGCCTTTGGAAGCCTTACAGATTATGCACGAGTCTATGAATTTTCGAACGCATTTAGACATATCCGGAAACCAGTACTTCTCATAAAGCTTATCTAACGTTTTATCCCTACCTAAGTGCTGTAGTTCGTTATGAACATGGTTTATAAGTGTCCATATAAGGGACCGTGGAACTACTGGCAGCCAGGAGACCACTTTATTACGAACAATTTTCCTATAAAGTATGCCTTCTCTGACGTCATATGTTTGGGCTACAGTTTCAGGAAAATTGTTATCGTGGTATTTTCTGATAAGGTCTTGGATTTCCGCGTCTCTCTTTTGTTCTACCGACAACCAGCCTTGGTGGAGTTCAATAAATTGAATGGTTTTTGTTTGCGCCTTGCCAGATCCTAAGGGGCTAACCGTATCAGAATTAGGTAAAGGATTTCGGGACAAAAAGTCAGCATGTTCCATTCTACTGCCTTCGCGATAAACAATATCGAAGTCGTAGGCCTGCAAATATGCCCACCAGCGATATACACGGGGAGTTAAATCCTTCTTAGACTTCGACGCTTTCAATGAATTACAATCCGTAACAACTACAAAACGCCTACCATATAAATAGTGTCTGAAGTGCTCTACCGCCCTGACGACTGCTAGAGTCTCCAGCTCATAAGAGTGGTAACGAGACTCTGCGTCTGATGTTCGACGGCTAAAGTATTCTACGACGTGGGGTAGGTGGTCTTTTTTTTGTAAGAGGATCGCTCCGTAACCGTCCGAGCTAGCGTCTGTATGTAACTCAACGGGAAGCTCCGGGTCAAATATGGTAAGTACGGGTTCAGATGTAAGTATATCTATTAACCTTTTACGTATTCTCTCATGTTCAGAAGTCCAAGTAATTCGACCTTTCAATTTTGTAAGAGGATATAAGGGACCCGCAATCTGGGTGAATGCAGGAATAAATTTCCGGAAATAAGACGCTAACCCTAGGAATTGCCGGACATTTGTAGCTGACTTCGGTTCAGGGGCATCTACCAATGCCTGAATTTTCCGCGAATTTGGCCTAATCTCGCCTGACTGTACAGAATATCCTAAATAATCGATTCTTTGCTTCATGAATTTACATTTTTTAAGATTTAATGAAAAGCCAGCTTCCGATAAGGCGGCCAACACATCGTCAAGGCGCTGGAGACCTTCAGAGATATCCACAGAATAGGAGAGTACATCATCCATGTAGATTAATGGTTTATCCTTTAAGTGGCTCATGGCTTTAGTGATGCATCTCTGAAACACTGAAGGCGCATTACGCAGGCCAAATGGCATGGCGAGATATTCGTATTGGCCCTCATTTGTGACAAACGCTGTCTTCTGCACTGAGTCGGGATGAACAGGAATCTGGTGGAAGCCAGCAGCCATATCTAATGAGGAGAAGAAGTTAGCGCCAGCGAGCTGATCGATTTGTTCCTCGATGCGAGGTAACGGGTAACGTTCGGGCACGGTATTGGAATTTAGCTCTCTGTAATCGACACATAATCTGTCCGTATTGTCCTTTTTTTTTACGAGAACAATGGGGCTTGCAAAAGGGGAAGAACTCTCCTGAATCACTCCTGCATCCAACAATTTTTGGACTTGTTCCCTAATAATTTGTTTTTCTATGGGGGCGCGTTTATTGGGGCACCTATAAACGACTTTTTGTGGATCTACTAATCTAAGTTCGCATACCCCTGTCTTAACCCGTTTGGTAGGAATACCTTCAATAAAATTATCAGAATATTTTTTTAACATTGAAATCAACATTTCTTTATCATTTCCCTGCAAATCTGTGTCAATTTGACTAAAATCTAATGTATCTAAAGTCTTATTACAAAAATGAGATTGCTCTTTGGTGTATATAACAAGGTTATCGTTATCAATTTTAACGCACAGCCCTAAATCAAAAATATCCCTACCGATTATTATAGGATCTGATATATTACGATCCGGTACGACATGGAAAAGCAAGTTTATTAAATGATCATCAATCCTAACCTCACTCTGAATTTGTGTAGTACATTGTATGTCGTTACCTCCAATACCACTAAGGTAAACAATATCTTTACACACAGTACCCGAGAGCTTGTCGCGGAAGCTTTCCTTCAAAAGTGAGCAAGACGATCCACTATCGAATAAGAAAGCAACAGACTCACCGGATGATGTTACCAGAGTACCCCTAGAAGGGCGGTGCTCGCAATGATGAACCTCCTTGACCGCAGCCTTGCTTCCGTTCTTCTTGTCAGGGCAGTTAGTTGTCACGTGCCCTTTTTGTCCGCACGTGTAGCAGGTCACAGCATTTGTGTTCTCAGAAACGCGTGATGAGCTCGGGGTGTCTTGAGATATGAGTCCGGAGTTATCACGACGTTTTCGACATTCTGCGAAGCGATGACCCAATATTCCACAGAAGTTACATTTGCCTGAGAATCTTTCACTGGGGCGATAACGCTTGATCTCGGTTTCGTTGATTTCTCCACCATCCGATCGACGCTTGAGAGATACACCTCCCAGTATTCGGAATAACTGAGTACGAGTGGTGATATTGTGGGCGTTTAACTCGCGACGTATTAAGCCGTCCTTTTGACAAAGTACTGAAATCACAAATCCAGTCACTACTTCTTCAGGCATCACAATCTTTGGAATTCGTTCTATCAAATTCCACAGGCGAAGGGCGGATTCTGAAGCTGTTTCTTTGGCTCCGATTTGGAAACGTAGAATATCATCAAAGTAATCTTGAAGTAATTTAGGTTTTGAAAACTTCGCTAAAAGAGACTGCTTGACCACGTTCCAGGTCATTTCTTGTAGACTTAATTTAGTAAGGCAAGATGCAGCTCGTCCTTTTAGAGCACTCGTAAGGGCCATGAGCAGGTCTACTCCATCCAAACCCTTTTTTTGCACGATGACCTCGGTTATGTTGCACCAACCATCTATGTCGGCATCTAGGTCGTCTGGATTGAAGGGTAGCAGCTGCGTAGGTTGACTAGTATTCACAGCTGGTGTTTGCTGAGCCGCGAGAACTCGAGATAGCAGCGTCTCCATGCTGTTGAGTAGTTTCTCGGCGTCCGTTTTGGTCCTCTGGCCTTCAACTTGGGCCCCATCATATCCCACTTCTGATGAAGAGCCAGGAGGGCCTTCACCAGAACTCATCTTCTATAATTATGTGGTTAGGGTAGGCGTGAAAGTAGAAACAGACGTCTTCAGATTATAATCCACGTAATGTAATCGTTTGCACCAAAATCACAATAAGATTAGACTACTACTAATTATTACAATATGGAATCGATTCAATCAAACTTTAAAGTCACTTGATGGCGAAGATACAGAGCGATTCGTCACAAGCGTGGTGCGCGGGCGCCGTCTCGTTTAAAAGTGTCATTCAAGATGGCTGCCCGTCCTACCAACGACAATGACGCTTCGCTAGGTTGACATCGACCGTCATGTCAACCTGATGTTTGACGTAAACGCCGTCAGATATATCGTTTTTATTATCGTTATAGGAATAATGTTGCAATTCTACTGACGTGACTACTCTGTGTATGTGACAATAGAAAGTGTTTATCAGTAGAATGTTATATTAAACATATTATTATAAAGAAGTAAATTGATACAAAAATAATTCGTGTGTATAAGTTAAAAAACAAAATATATTTTTTCGTGTAATTTTGAGCATCCTGTCCACGAATAGCCGAAAATGGACATAGTCCTTTAGGTTTTTATTAGAATTTTTGACCAACTGGTATAGCTTTTTTAATTTATTTATTTATTTCTAATAAAAGAGTGTACAGGTTCCACATTTCCATTTCTGCCAAACTGCAAGCCAGTTAGTTGGCAACAAATCGGCAACAAGTTGTCGAAGATTAGAATGCACAATTAGGTACCTACTTTTAAATAGTGTTATTGCATTATTGGGCTATAAGTCTCATGGAATAGGGTTTAATATGTGTTTTGCTGTAGAGAAAACGGCAGATCTTAAAGCTAACTAAATTTATTTTATTTAGAGGAGATCTTCTAGCGTATGCCACACATATATGGGGCGAGGCCCTCGAAAAAAATGGGGAGGCACTTGCTGTCTCCCTTGACGTCTCGAAGGCCTTTGACAAGGTCTGGCACGCTAGCCTTCTAAGCAAGCTTCCAGCTTACGGCATATCCCCTGGCCTTATCGACTGGGTAAAAGACTTCTTGAGCGACCGGTATTTCCGCGTTATAGTCGATGGCTGTTCATCGAAGACGATGGCTACAAATGCCGGAGTTCCTCAGGGGTCCGTTCTCTCTGCCACTCTATTTCTGCTACATATAAATGACCTGCTTATGCCCGGTATCTATGGGTACGCAGACGATAGCACAGTGGTAGAGAGATACCTACCAAGTTCCAGGGCCAGCCGGGACGAAATTCAGTCTGAAAGAGAGGCCATGGTGGCTCGTGTGAATCTCACACTTCGGGCTGTGTCCGAGTGGGGCGAAGCCAATCTTGTGAGATTCAACGCCACTAAAACGCAGACGTGTCTATTCACCGCCAAGAAGAGCCCGTTCACCTTGGCTCCTACTTTTCGGAATGTGCCTTGGATTATACCGACTGCCTTCAGTTGTTAGGAGTAGAGATATCCTCGAAACTCAACTTTGGGCGGTTCATCGAGACCAAAGCTAAGGCTGCTGCAAGGAAACTTGGTGTCCTTGCAAGGGTGCGACGGTACTTCACACCCAGGCAACTCTTAAGCTTGTACAAAGCTCAAGTTCGGCCGTGTGTGGAGTACTGTTCGCACATTTGGGCAGGCGCAGCCAAATGTCACCTTTCTGCTTTGGACTCGATGGAGAGGCGTGCGAAGAGGCTCATTGGTGACCCAGATTTGGTTGAGACCAATCTTCAAAGCCTCGAGCACAGGCGCAGAGTAGCCAGCCTCTCGGTTTTCTACAGGGCACATTTCGGAGAGTGTGCGCAGGAATTGTTTGAGATAATTCCCCCATCTCCGTTTCTCCATCGAACGACACGACGCACGGCGGGTATCCATTCTTTTGTCGTGAACATCCCGCCGGTACGGACGACGCGGTTTGCCTCGTCATTCGTTATACGCACCGCGAAGGACTGGAATAACTTGCCTGCGTCGGCGTTCCCGCCAGCCTACGACGTGGATGTCTTCAAGAAAAGAGTGAATAGGCTTTTTCTAAGTTAATGTGCTCACCATCTTGGACCACATCTACACTTACCATCAGGTGGGATTGTGGTCAAGCATTAACTTATTCGTATTAAAAAAAAAAAAAAAGAAAGCACAGTTCGCAGCTACACATACATGGAAAATAGAGAGAAGGAATGCCATCTCTGTATATGAAAAGTGTCCATAAAATTAGTTCATTGATAAAAACACGTAAAATTATGGGTGGCGCTGCGGTGCTGTTGGCGGACACTAGAACTAGACAAAATTGAATAAAAAATAATTCATTATTTATTTATCGTGAAACAGAGGAGAAAGAAAGAAATCCATACTAATATTATAAATGCGAAAGTGTGTTTGTTTGTTTGTCCCTCTTTCACGTCGTAACGGAGCGATGTTATGGTATGATTTTTTGTGTGAAGATAATTAGGAGGCTGGACATAGGCTACTTTTTACCGCGGTAAAACGTATCATTCCCATGGGAAGATCCAATATGATGCGTATTTGAATCACTCCATACTAAAAGTAACAATGTCTTGGTCCTTCTGTAAGTTCGTGAAGGATCAATGGATTGATATAAATTTATAGTTAGAAATATTAATATAATATTATGTATAGGATTTGAGGTTTAGTGTATAGCATTGAAATAAACACTCGGAATTACAGGTCAAATTTGAGTTGCATTTGTGTGTATATAAAGAAGAAATGATTTCATATCACACGAGCGTGTGATAAATTCATAAAAAATATACATTTGTATGTAGCGTTTGCAAAAGCAGTGATAGTCTAGCGGTTAGAACGTTGGTCTCTCGAACAGAGGGGCCCGAGTTCAAATCCTGGCACGCACCTCTAATTTTCAAATATTATGTGCGTATTAGAAGTTAATTATCACTTGCTTCGGTGAAGGAAAACATCGTGAGGAAACCTGCACACCGGAGAGTTCTCCATAAAGTTCTCAAAGGTGTGTGAAGTCTACCAATCCGCACTTGGCCAGCGTGGTAGACTATGGCCTGTTACCCCTCACATTGTGAGAGGAGACCCCGAGCCCAGCAGTGGGACAATTATGGGTTGTTGCTTTGCTTTTTTATGTATATGAATATTGATATAACTTTATATTTATAGTTGGAAAAGTTGTAGAGCGTCATAGGTTTTACAGTTGGTTCTTCTTAGTTTTATTTTTTTGGAACTGTTACTTATTTATTCTTGCACTAGGAGTGTGTCATGCATGTTAAACAACAGCTCGTTGTTACTTCCATAAGAATACGCGGACGAAGCCGCGGGTAATAGCTAGTATGTTCATAAAATATACTGAATGTTGGACGTCATAATCAGAATCTGTTGTTATGTTGAACTGTTTTGTGCCCTTATCTTGAGCATGGACACCTTACAACGTGTTACGCGAAGTGTGTGCCGCATATATGTACATACATATTGTATGTATAAAAAGTGGGCCGTGGCACACTGATGTATCGTCGTTATTAATTGGTGTTCCGCAGAAAAATTTAATATTTCTTAATTTGTAAGGCGGACGGAACAAAGTATTCTTTGGGAACTTTTCACTTCCAAAACTTATCGTTACCCTCATATTTCGCATTGAATACCTTTTGTACTTTAAGTGTGAGTTTAAGAATAAACAATAATTATATCATTTAAATTTGAATTTTTATTTAAGGTGTATCGCTGAAATTTCACGATTTCGTAGGTATACCTTGAACACAGTTTGCGGAA
Organism: Thymelicus acteon; assembly: GCA_951805285.1. Lineage (NCBI taxonomy): Eukaryota > Metazoa > Arthropoda > Insecta > Lepidoptera > Hesperiidae > Thymelicus > Thymelicus acteon. The sequence continues at coordinate 5,854,824 of OX638222.1, forward strand.
CACTGCCCTACGGGTTAAGTCTATGGAATGTCATGATAAATACCTAGCACTAAAATTAATTTTTGTATTAAAATTATGAAAAGACCTGTAATATTCTTGCCAGCGATAAGTTCAGTGGTTCAGTCAACTATAAATTAGGTTTCGGAGTTAGCATGACGAGTTGGCATTGCTAGTTAATAGAGCACGTGGACTGAATATCGCAATACTAGATCGATGAACGGAGAAAACATCGGAAAATAAATTGGGCTATTTTTAGCAGACGTCGTCGCTTCGGGATACCTATGCATTAATGGGCACACTGGAAATAATAAAATTTCTTTGCTTATTTTTATTGCATGTATGTTTGATTATGCGTTTTTATTTTCTGGCCTATCTTAACATAAATATATACATACTAGCTGACCCGATGAACTTCGTAACGCCTAACAAACATTTTTTTTTTCTAAAAAAAAAGCAGCCTAAGTTACTCCTTGTTACATCAGATATCTGCCAGTGAAAGTTCCGTCAAAATCGGACCATCCATTTCAGAGATTAGCCGGAACAAACAGACAGACAGACAAAAATTATAAAAAATGTTGTTTTGGTATATGTACCGTGTATACATCCAAATGCACTTAGTAAAAAGCTGTTATTTTAATATTACAAACAGACACTCCAATTTTATTTATTCGTATACGAGTAGATATAGTCATCTTGAAGAATCCTGGTTACCTTACATGAACATCTCTATATTCTCCAAAATATATCAGTGATGCCTTTATGAGTAACGATTTGATTTCATGCGTTGCCGGCCAAGAGAGAGGAAAAACAAAAAAAACTGGCTCCCTAGTCCTCAGCCGGAACACGACGAGGCGCTTGACGGCTAACTCAGAGAAGAGGGTTGCTATCCAGGTGGATCCCACGGAGAAATAATAATGGTATTAATGAACTATTACAATCAGTATTACTAACATAATCCCTCCGAGAGGCTCTATCACCAGCAGGTCGGATTTAGTCGCCTCTTATGACAACCATCATTAAAAAAGTAAAATAAAACAAAATGCTATCAGTCTTTATAATGTCACATGTCGGTATTTGTTATAATGTTTTAAGTAAATACAGCGAGTATGTCATAATTCACCTCGTTACTTTTGCTAAGGGTGTGTAAGGGTGTGTACACAAAAATAGGTCACTGCTATTTTGTGACGTACCCATTAAGGCCAGTCGGCCATGCCAATCAATCCGACTGCTAGCGTTGGATTAGCCTATTCCAAAATTTGTAAAGTTAATATTTGGTTTGTTCACTGGATCATGTTAGCATGGATACGGTTTGTTTTTTAGTCTGAGTAATCAACGAGTGAAACTAGAATTGGGAGTGAATTTTACGAATCTATCTATATATATGTTTTTTATACATATAAATAGCGGACAAACAGGGTGGGCTACTAAGCTACTAAGCTGATAAGTGGTCAACGTCGCCGTATTATTGCTGGCTCTTCGAAACTGCGTTTAAACTCGGAAATTCGTCACTCCTACTATCATACTAAGTTATTGTTATTCTTATTTTATTGTATTTAAGTTTCATGTTTTATTCTATATTTATTATATATTTAAATAAAATTTTGATTTGAATTTTTTTTTCTATTTTGTTTTGTTTTGTCAGCTAATATTTTATAATGTTTTGTTCGTGTATTAATTAGTGTAATTGGTGTTGACCGTTTTAATTAAATAAATAAATAAAATAATAAATGTGAAAGTTTGTATCGATGTTTGTCACACAATTCACGGATTTTCGTGAAATTTATTGGAAAAAATTCAGAGACAATTTACAAAAATACCAAAATCCTTAAAACATCTTTCTTATGAGGACAGATTAAAAAACACAAATCTTACTACCTTAAAAGACCGAAGAGAACGTGGAGACATTATCGAAACGTACAAAATCCTGAGTGGACATTATGATTTACCAAACTTTGATGCGATATTCACTAAAGCAAGTCGTATATCACGTTGCCACCAGAGAAAAATTTGTAGAACTCTTGCACATAATAATCCACGCAAGCATTTCTTAACTAACAGAGTAGTGGAGAATTGGAATAATCTGCCAGAACAAGTTGTAACAGCTCGAAATGTAAATGAGTTTAAGAACAAATATGACCAACACAGATCAAAGCAAAAGTGACAAATGGATATAAACAAAACCAGTCGTAAGACTGCCTGCTTATAAATAAATAAATAAATAAATAAATAAATAAATAAATAAATAAATAAATAAATAAATAAATAAATAAATAAATAAATAAGTAAATAAATAAATAAATAAATAAATAAATAAATTTGGCACACAGACCATGATCTAAATTAGGAAATAGGGTAGGTACATAATATATTATGCCAAAAAACGCAGACAAAGCCGCGAGCAGAGCGCTAGTTACAATATACTGAAGTAAAGCGGATAAACAAAATACATATGAAGCCGGCATCGTGTTAAATATCTAATGGTACAATAGGATTGAAAGTAGGTTCATGGGACTTCAAGCCATGCTAGAGCGTGAGGTTAAGTATGGAGATTTGCAAACTCCCCTGAGACAAGCTAAACAGGCTTAGCGGACGCATCGGTGCGTTCATAATTCCCAGATAGAGAGAGATAGATAGCTCATGTGCGATAGAAGGTCGAGGTTATTTCCGTTAATAAAAATCATTGTAACCTTATTCGCTTTTCCATACAGGCTTTTCCCCCGTACAAAATTTGTTTCGGTTTAGTAAGTTTAATGATAAACATACGTGCAAAAACTTAAATTTAACTACACAACATACATATCTAATTATATAATTTTATTAGTGGCACAAAGCTTCTTGAGCGTTTCCGTGCTTCAGAGGGCACGTAAAGCCGCTAGTCCTGGTTGTTATCTTAAGATAACAGTCGTTAAGCCATGGTGGAGGCCCTCGGGCGGTTTGAAAACTTCCGACTCACGGATTGGCCACTAACCCCTCCACCAATCCGCACTGGAGCAGCGTGGTGGAGTGTGCTCTAGGCCTCCTCAGAAGCAGAAACCTGTGCTCAGTAGGCGTCCATTAATGGGTTGAAGCTATACATATTGATTACAACTCGAAAATCGTGGAATAAAATATTGAAAAAAATTTTTTCAGGGTATCTCCCATACAGGTAACATTTTTTCGTCGCGTACCCCATAGTGTGAAAAGACGTTGAAAAGACCTTTCAAAAATATTATGGGTATGCTAAAACCGTTTTCCAATTCAGGGGCCTATTTGATAAATATTCGGCTTTAAAGTGCCGATTTTGCTTAGAGTCAAGTACCTATCCCCTCTCCTGCCAGCTAAACGGTTGGACATGGACAAGTGAAAAAATTCACACAAACAGGTTATTATTATGATAAATTTACAAGGAAAACTATTACGGCTACGTTGGCTTAAGTAATAGTCGATAAACTAACACCTTCGGAACCCTACATTGCGCGTGGACTGACACGCACTTGGCCGGTTTTATTCTTTACACACTTTATATTAGCTTCACCTGTATGTATGTATTTATTTTTCAATATTAGTTGAAATTTTTAACTTCGTGACTACCTACGCTCACATGATTTATATCAAACGAGTAACCACCCTCGCTTTGCTTCGGTTTTCTTTTTTTTTTACATGGGTTACATTATTGGAGTTTTATTAAGGATCCCTAATTTTTTTGAAAATATAATATAGCCTATGTTACCCGGGGATAGAGTAACTTCCCAACAGTGAAAGAATTTTTCAAATCGGTTCAGTAGTTTCGGAGCCTATTCAATGCAAACAAAAAATCAAATCTTTCCTCTTTATATATTACTATTAGTATAGATAAACTTGATTGATACCAGTAAGTTCGACCAACAAGAACAACTGTTGGGCCACCAAAATATGTTAACTAAAATATTTGAAGTGTCAAAGCAAACAATGACGCGTTTACACGCTCATAATAATATGTTCGCAAATGGACAGCACCAATAGTAAACTTATGCAATTATGTACCGTCGGCATTGTATACGTTGATCTATCGCGAAGGCTCTATTGAAGACTATATTTTGGTAAAATTAGTAAACAATAGTGTATAGACAATTTGGTAAATAATCTGACAGTATGATAATTTGTAATTAATATAAGACAAATAATAATTTAATGTCAAAACTAATTTCTATTTACAATTTTTTTAACTAATTTAATTTAGTATTTCAATAAAAAGTAGTGATAAGATTTTTGACGAAATAAGACTTGTCTATGAAAGTGGAGTATATTGAAGTGTGTAAAATAATATTATGCTTTCCTTTCTTCTATTACAATATGTATTGACCCAATAAGTAACGGGTTGTAAATTTTTAACCGACTTCAAAAAAGGAACTGTTCTCAATTCGACTGTATTTTTTTTTATGTTTGTTACCTCAGAACTTTGGACTGGGCGAACCGATTTTGATGATTCTTTTTTTAATCGAAAGCTGGTAGCTGTCATGTGGTCCCACATAAATTTTACTGAGATCTGACAAAGGCATCCATGAGAAAACCACATAAGTCGTAAATTTGTGTTAAGATGTGCGCGACAAATTGACGAATAACTCAATATCACGCCAACCGATTTCAATTATTCTTTTTTTAATCGAAAGCAGGTGCTTGTCATGTGGTCTCACATAAATTTGAACGAAATCTGATAAGTAGTTTTTGAGACTTTGAAGTCGGTTATTTTTTGTTAGTAAAATTTAGATTATTAAAGAAACAGTTGACAAACAAGCATAAGTCCGTATGTGGTTATTTGTAACACCATGGGCGACACCCAAGCATTCCTAATCAATAAGGAAAATAACTCCGTCAACTTCACGAGCTGAAGTTATAATATTATTCCACTTATTATGCAGTGCCTCCTTCGCAGCTGATAGAAATACATTTTCTGAATCCCGTATGCATTTTTATGTACTTACTTGTTATAATTTAAATTGATTCAAATATTTACCCTTTAACGTTCATTAAACCAAGTAAAGTTATAATAAACTAGTTTAATCTAACTACGTCTAGAACTGTCCTAACTTACCTGTTCGCTAAAAGCTGTTCGTCAAAATTGACTTACGAAAACTTTAAATTGCCTTTTATCGGAACAAAAATATTCAAGCAATCACAAAGTGGCCGTCGAGCGAAACACTCAAGTATGATTGAAGAGAAAACAGACAAATTGAGACGGATCAATGTAACAGGGAAACAAAACTATTTTTAACGTAATTAAATTACTGAAATAAAGTAAAGCAAATAATATTTTATTTTTCTATCAAAGACACAACCCATAATAGTCCTGGGATTGGGGTTTCCTCTTACAATGTTTTCTATAATATAAAATTATGTATTTGAAAGCGTAAAAGTATTTTCTTTTATGCATTTTAAATTTCAAATTGTTTGAATGTTTACAAACAACAATATATTATCATACAATGACAATTGTAACTGTTAAATCAAATTAATTTTTAATAATTGTCAAATTTTTATTTCTTTACATAGCTTTCCCTCGACATATTGCCCAATAATTCATGATGAATGAGCAATTGGACCGGTCAGAGTGGCGCAAATAAAGGGAGGCCTTTGTCCAACAGTGGACTTCCAAGGGCTGATGGATGGATGGATGAGCAATTGAATATGTAAGCTAACCAAAAATAAAATAAACATTTATAAACCACAACTAGAGGCGTACACTGTTAACCGTCGTCACCACGAAACTCAAACGAAGAATATGACAATCATTATTATGACATTTTTAGGGTTCCGTAGCCGAATGGCAAAAAACGGAACCCTTATGGATTCGTCATGTCTGTCTGTCTGTCTGTCTGTCTGTCTGTCTGTCTGTCTGTCCGTCCGTATGTCACAGCCACTTTTTTCCGAAACTATAAGAGCTATACCATTGAAACTTGGTAGGTAGATGCATTCTGTAAACCGCATTAAGATTTTCACACAAAAATAGAAAAAAAGCAATAAATTTTGGGGGTTCCCCATACTTAGAACTGAAACTCAAAAATGTTTTTTTCATCAAACCCATACGTGTGGGGTATCTATGGATAGGTCTTCAAAAATGATATTGAGGTTTCTAATATCATTTTTTTCTAAACTGAATCACTTCCAAAGTGGTAAAATGTGTGTCCCCCCTCCCCCTGTAACTTCTAAAATAAGGGAATGATAAAACTAAAAAAATGTTATGATGTACATTACTAAGCAAACTTCCAACGAAAATTGGTTTGAATGAGATTTAGTAAGTATTTTTTTTTAATACGTCATAAATCGTAAACCGCAAAAAACATTGATCAAAGTTACAACGAACTACAAGAACTTTTATATTATGTTACTTGCTGCTACGGAACCCTTCATGGGCGAGTCCGACTCGCATATGGCCGCTTTTTATTTGCAGGATAACACTGATTAAACTTTGGTGTAAATACGCCTTTATTGCTCTTAATACTAGATAGTAACTAACTCTTAATAGGTTACATCTGCGTGCCCTAGCAAACGAAAAAAAAAACAACTTCGAATAGTACTTCCAATAGGCTTACTCCCGCCAAAACTTAATCTGATTTGATAGACGCAGCGCACGTACCAACGGTACTCGAATGGGAACTTGGATACGGATATAGATCAGTATTACTATTAGATAAAATCAAAAACAAATATTACCTTTATTTCATAATCAATTTCATCGTGTTCTGGCTGGGGGTTTTAGAGCTAGTGAGTAAGTTCTTTCTACCTTTCTTACCTTTTTATTTTTTCTTTCCTGCCAGATTCACGCATGTACACGCGCACACAGACATAAATCAAAGGAATAACTTTAGTAGTTAGTAAAAGTATTGAAAAAAACGTCACGCATATTATCCCAGAACTCCAGCCTCTCACAAACTTACTGTTCATTAATTCCATGACGATTATCTTTGTAACATTTTTAAGAGGAATCAAAAAAAGTATTATTATAATAAAATTTAGTAACTGACCTGTACTTAACACTCCTAAATGAAACGCTTTATTTTTTTTGATTCACAGAATAATTCCTAATGAAAGTCATCAATCAAATTTTGTGTAGTCAACTCCTTGCCATAATTCAAACATTATTTTGCTAAACTGTCTGTAAAACATCTATTCAGAAACACTGTTTCTCTTCTGTAGGCGTAAAACAAAACAAAATTAGACTTTTTTATTTCTTGATATTTTCTTTTGAGGGTGACAACAAGCGGCCACCCCTGCAATTTTATTAAAAGCGGGAAGCTCAGAAATAAAATTTCGTCGTCGTTAAGTACTCGATTCATGCTACTTTTCTCTGAGAACATAATTGCCTTCAAAACACAGAGCAACAAACACTGTCATTATTTTTCAACTTGATTTGGTTGTATATGATTTTTTTATTAATACAAATTTTGAATTGACTCGTGATCAAAAAATACGATTTGTTATTTATATTGAGAAATATTTATGGCAACCTTGTTACGGCCTATTCAAAATAGTATATTATGTGCCAAGCCATTCACAAGCGAATTTTTTTCGTAACAATTCTGAAATTTTAGATTCAACATTACATTAACATATCGACGCTAGAAAGCAAACGTAGTAACCCGCAAATTTTATTTAATACTACTTTGCGCGCGGCCTTGCTTGCGTTTTCCGCGATAATAAACACGTCCTATATCTTATTCCATATCAACCAGATAAATTCTAAGGTTCTAAAGAAAAACTAATCTCAACATATCTATACAAATAAATAAAATTGGATTGTCTGTTTATAATATTAAAATAACCGCTTTTTACTAAGTGCATTAAGATGTATAAACTCTACATATATCAAAACAACATTTTTTACAATTTTTGTCTGTCTGTTTGTTCCGGCTAATCTCTGAAATGGCTGAACCGATTTTGACGGGATTTTCACTGGCAGATAGCTGATTTTTTTTTCTTTATTAGGCTTAACAACGATTATTTTAATAATCAAGGTCTCTGAAAAATAAAATCAGGCGGATAATATAAATAAATAAAAAGAAAAAGATTGTTACATTTTAATATACAACATTACTACATTACACTATATTTAGCTTAATGCACAATCACTTATAGGTAAACACTGCATGGTTTGATAGTAATAAATTTTAATCTAATAGGTTGTTATTTTGCACAAATTGGAGCATAAGTAACAAGGAGTAACTTAAACTACTTTTATTGTAGAAATAAAATAGTTTGTTAGACGATACGAAATTCGCCGGGTCAGCTAGTATTAAATAAATTAATGAAATATTATACTAAATATTTGCCACAGTCCCAAAAATAATAACCCAACACTTTATGTATAAATAATATGAGCGTAGCATGTTATTTCTGTATTCCGAATAAGAAATTCGTATTTACACGTCTCTTATAATAAGTAATAGTTCTTAGCAGATAAGTACCAAGGCCAAACGCCAAACTAATCTCCTTCAATACAACATAAATATTGACCTTCGACTCTCTTGTCCCAGCTAAGATAATTACTTAATTCTTGTAGCTACATTTTGTGTACAGTTGTACATATAATGTCATAATTTTATATGTCTGTGTAGATCTGTGTCACAAAATACGGAGAGACGATTCTCTAATCATACCATTCACAGGAATTTTAACACAATAAAGCTGATTTTGCGTAAAAATGAAAAGGGCGATTAGGTCTCTGTTAGAGCCAACACGCTTTATTTGTGATGCGATTCTATTTTCAAGTTTGGGGAGGGTAAGGATCTTATTAATAAACCGATCTTAAGATCTTTGCGGTCTCAAGATTCAATTTAAGATGCTAGCATACGTCAGATTGTGTGTAAACGGACATGTTTAAGATCTGAGATCACGCTCTTGAGCCTATATCGGAATATGGACCTAAGACTTTTGCAAGGAAATATTAAGCTTAAAATGAATACTCGTCTCGAACGTAAAATGCAGAATAAAATATTGTAACACTTCGTCCATTATACCTACTATTCGGTTAAGATATTTTTACAAAAATTGATCAAAAACATAAGCAGAGAAACCAGACATTTGTCCAAAAACAATACAGAACAACGTTTGCTACAATATCAAGTATGCTATAGAACCGTTTCGATTAGCTAATGCTGTATTTTTTGTAAATACTTCCATTACAAAAAATACAGCATTAGCTAATCGAAAGAGCTTCATGTAATGAGACTTTGAACTGCCATTCTCACTTATCTACCGCCCGTTCTCGTAATGGTCGTCCTACTCTCGTTTTAAATGAAACTATGCGAGTTTTACCCAATATCAGGAACGTTTCCTCAGCGTTTGTTATTAAAGCAAAATTTTGGGCAGGTTTGTTTCTTATCGTAACGACAAAAATTTTACTTAAAGAAACAACTTTCTCATTATTAGTAAATAAAAAAATACTTCACACTTTCGCACCAAAGCAAACAAACTATTACGTAACAATTAATCTGACAGGTAAGCGAAAGGTCCTTATCGCTGATAGAGATCACTTCCAAATAACCTTAGAGGAAACTTAACGCTTCGCTTCGGAAATAAAAAAGTGTGCGCGTGTAATCTTTACGCGCGATTGAAGTAAAACTTATTTGACGTTGGTGGCACGTATTACCAAATAAAACAAAAGCGGCCAAGTGCGAGTCGGACTCGCCCATGAAGGGTTCCGTAGCAGCAAGTAACATAATATAAAAGTTCTTGTAGTTCGTTGTAACTTTGATCAATGTTTTTTGCGGTTTACGATGTATGACGTATTAAAAAAAAACTACTTACTAAATCTCATTCAAACCAATTTTCGTTGGAAGTTTGCTTAGTAATGTACATTATATAATTTTTTTAGTTTTATCATGCCCTTATTTTAGAAGTTACGGGGGGGGACACACATTTTACCACTTTGGAAGTGTCTCTCGCGCAAACTATTCAGTTTAGAAAAAAATGATATTAGAAACCTCAATATCATTTTTGAAGACCTATCCATAGATACCCCACACGAATGGGTTTGATGAAAAAAACATTTTTGAGTTTCAGTTCTAAGTATGGGGAACCCCCAAAATTTATAGCTTTTTTTCTATTTTTGTATGAAAATCTTAATGCGGTTCACAGAATACATCTACCTACTAAGTTTCAATGGTATAGCTCTTATAGTTTTGGAAAAAAGTGGCTGTGACATACGGACGGACAGACAGACAGACAGACAGACAGACAGACATGACGAATCCATAAGGGTTCCGTTTTTTGCCATTCGGCTACGGAACCCTAAAAAGTTAAACATAATTTAAAATAAATATCATACTACAGCTGACTCATATTTATTAACAATATAATTTACAAAAACGAATATAAAGCTATAATTACCGTTAAAATACCGTTAATAAAGCTATAAAATTCGTTACCCCGTGATATTATTTAATATACATATAGACTAGTCACTGATACAATGTAATCTTAATAGAATTGTGTGTCTGTACTTCAATTTTATGGTTTAGTTTTCATTTTTAAATAGCGGAAACTGCGTCAACAGATTATAGAACATTGAGCGTTATTTTGGTCCGAAAAAAATCTGAGTTACTCTCAAGCCTTGCCTAAAGAAATTTTATTTCAAAAATAAAACTCTACAACATATTTTTTATTATTGTATTAAATTCTAATAAATTACTTCATTTCCATTCTTCATAATATCAATAACATAACTATTTTTGCAGCATGGAAATGAAAATAATAATAGTACCTAAATAACTAAATAACTACCTAACTAACTACTCATTAGTTAGTAAAATAATTGTGTTTCAATTACATATTATATTCTAATTTTGAACATACTTCCGTGCGTAGTATGTCCAAAAATATATTTCTGAAACAAATGTATGTACATTTCGTACGGCATTCCATATTTTTATCTTTTAATGCCTTTTTTACACTATACAATCACACTATTCTGAAAAAAAATCTGCTAATATAGGACGTGAAGATGAAAATTTTAATATTTGCATGGTAATATTAACGTCCTACATATTTGGGCTCGTAATTTCACATAACATTATGTTAAGCGAAAATATGTTTACGTTTATCTCGTACTACGTGATATCATTAATGTAAAACACACTATAATGTACATGCTATAATGTGGTGCGCACATTTAAAAACCAGAATTTTAGAATCGAGGATGCACCTGCTACCTACCTACTAATACTACCTAATACCTATGTATTGGATAAGGCGAAAGGTCCATTCTTTTTCCTTCTGTAGCTAATTCTAAAGGTTCCATAATTTGTTCTTTATAGTAAGTTGACCTGTCTGTTAACAGCGACCTGCTAACTGAAATATTTCAACATGTTTCGAATGATATGTGAACAGTAGACCCGCTATATATAAGGGTTTTTTTATAGCGGATATATTTTAGCAACTTCTTAAGTTAGAATAGTTACATAAGGGCAAAAACTGAATACCTAATGACTATGCCATAATGCCATTCAGACCTGGGTGCATGACAGAAAGTAACATTGGAACAAATAATTATATATAAAAATATTGTTGATGAAAATTATTAAAAATAATTAATACAGTTATACTTATCCTATTCCTATATAATATATTCTATAAGATCATTTCATGAACGAACAGATGAACTGTAATTACGTCATAGTATATAGCATAACAATTGAAAAGAACAACCGTAGCTAACCACGCTACTGTCGAGAACAAACCGAGTGTGGTCCAGTTCTCTAGAAGCCCTATTAACCGATGTCGCTAGAGACATCCCGCAGAGAATAGACCTTGACTCTCGTCTATTATGCCCAGAGAGTTCTCAGTGACGGACAAAGTTTGCGTACATTGACTCCATAACTAAACTGAGACATCGAGATCACTCAAAAGGAATACTTAAAGAGGTCTCAGCCTTAATATGGTCAAGCAGTGATTTAGCCAAGTGACTTTCAATCACTTTTAGTTCGGGCTATCCATCCAAAAGTTACATAGCTTCTTGGTAGACAACGAAACCATTTTGATTGACACGTGATACCTACTTCATCTATGTCGTCTGCAAAAACGCAGATATTTCTGGGAGCCTTTTAATTATTTTTAGTACGTATTGGATATACCTTAAAAACCTTTTCGCTTTATTAAGACGATTCGATATTTAAAGCTGAACCAAAATGTCCATTATTTTTACAAAATCTTTCTATTTACATCTTGGATAACTTTTCTTGGATTTTTTGCGGTAAATCATTTCAAAATTTATCGTATTAATCATTGTTTCTATTAGACAATATCAGCTGCCTTTGTATTTGTTACTGGGAAATCTTAATGTAATCATAGTATATCATATGTCTCCGATATGCATTACGTTACGTTACGTTTCACGTAATTATTAAGGTACGATAATCCTAAACTAAAATTTAAAAATCCCCGATAGTTTTATTTCCAGTGAACATAGCTAAAAACACTCTGGATTAAGTCACCTTTCAAACAAAAACTAGATCAAAATCAGTTCATCCGTTTGGAACCTACGATACCACAGAGAGACATACAGATCGACAGATACACGGATACACAGATACACAGACACAGGAGCTACGATACCACAGATAGACATACAGATCGACAGATACACGGATACACAGATACACAGACACGTCAAACTTATAACACCCGTCTGTTTGCGTCGGAGGCATGTTGGCGTTTAAATAATTAAATCCGCTCTAATTGCTACTGACCAACCAGTGCCAATCTGACGTAGCCTATAGTATGTCAATATACGTTCTCTATAGTGCTCTTCAACTAAAGCCCAATGTATACGTAACGGGGTTTTTTCCCGTACGGGACGGAACCCTGAAGATTTGGAAACATCGTTTCATAGAAAATGTATACGATAGTGCATACGCAGCGGAATCCCGTACGGAACGTGGCCCGTACGTATGCATTGGACTTTAATCTGCACTTGGGTGTAATGACATATATATGTCTACCTTTTTTATACATACAATATCTTTTCAACAACAACTATAACCGTTATTAAGTTAGTATTAGTCTACAACAATCCGCGGTTAACATGTATGATTTTTCATACTAGATTTACACGTATTACATGTATGATGTACATGTATGATGGTGTATACCTTAAAACATGCGTGGAACCACCCTCCCTTCCCCAACGGAAACATGCACTACAATAATTAAAAGTATATAAGTATATTACTTGGCAAAAACAACTTCAATCGAGAAATCGATAGACGGATTCATTTGGGCTGGGCAGCGTTTCGAAAGTTTCATCAGGTATTCTCGTCCACAATACCACAGTGCCTCAAGACTAAGGTCTTCAACCAGTGCGTCTTGCCTGTAATGACGTATGCGGCTGAAACGTGGACTCTGACATTGGGACTAATCCACAAGCTAAAGGTAGCTCAGCGGGCTATGGAGCGTGCTATGCTTGGAGTTTCTTTGGGGGACAAAATCCGAAACGAGGAGATCCGGCAAAGAACCAAGGTCACCGACATAGCACGAAGAATAAGCAAGCTAAAGTGGCAGTGGGCTGGTCACATATGTCGAAGAACCGATGGCCGTTGGGGCAGACGAATTCTCGAATGGAGACCGCGAACTGGCAGACGCAGCGTGGGCCGTCCACCAGCTCGATGGACCGACGACCTTAAAAGAACGGGTGGTAGTTGCTGGATGAGATCAGCGGAGGACCGTGCGTTGTGGCACACCTTGGGAGAGGCCTATGTCCAGCAGTGGATAGATAAGGGCTGATATGATGACGATGATGATGATATAAGTATATAAGTAAACATACGTATGTATGTTGGTATATACTTTTAATTATTGCTGGTATCAGCACCAACACGTGTTTTGCCCCGAAATGAAGCATCATCAGGGTAAGTTGACTCTACGATGGTTAGTCGCAAAGTATTTTTGCGACAAAATAAATATGATAAAATTAATATTCCCGATAATTTTCTTTTCAAAGAAAAGAATATAATCTACGTACATATGTGTACATATATCAGTAAGTACAGTTATATCGTAAAATGAGTAATAGTTTAATAAAACAAGTTGACTTAACTTATAGACTCAATAAATTTCAAAGCCTCGTGCCTAAAAATGAACCCCTATTATCCGTCCGTCTGTCAATGCCTTTTTCTAACGGACGGCAAAATGTAAATCAATGTTCTTTATGGTTCTGAAGGAATCATTGATACTTAATTGAAATTCCAAAGTTTGTGTTTGTTCCATAATTGCTACTATTTTCGATAGATTAGTGTTTATTAAATTACTTTTCAACAATTTGCAAACTCAATAAGGACATTATATTTAACTAAAAACATGTTAAAGTTTTAATTAAATGAAAACTAAGTTAATTAAAATAATTTTTCGCAAAGTAACGCTCGATTTATTAATCAAGTTAATTCGATTTATTAATCAAGTTAATTTATCTTAGTTTTGAAGTTCACCCCAAATTACAGATAATATATTGCGCAAATTACAGAACTAACGTTATCCCCGACAAAGAGAATAAGTCAAATAGTTTTTTTTTTGATTTGATATATTTTATTATTTAGTTAACTTAAAGTTTAATAAATTAAACATTAAAATTAGGGATAATATAATTATGTTTATAAAATTAATTTTCGCGATTTATTAATGAAGTGAATCTTTGTTTTGAAACAAATATTTGAAAAAGTTTTTTACAAACTACTAAAACGAAACATCGTGTTGGTTCTATTCAGTTGTCCACGAATACCTACTATAAAGAAGAAAATACTATTTTCTAAGCCTCCTTTTTACTCCTGCCCTACCATTATTTTTCATTGCATGACTAAGGACTCTATTATAACATTTTTACCTATAAAAGTTAACACCTTCAACGCAGTAACATTGAAAACTTTTTTTTTCTCTTCACTTGAAAGAAAAAGATTCAAGTAGGTACATAAATTGCTCTAAACAACAACTTTTGTATGTATCTTCTAAGCGAGTTGTACTGGATTCGATTCTCAACCCTGGTTCACTCACAATTGGTTCAATCATAATAAAATTATTGTGTGTGTTCATGCCGACATCTTTAACCCTCAGATTATATTATTGTTCTTATCTGCGCATTAACCAAACACAGGAAAGGAGCATTTATTTACTTACGAGCCATGAGAAATATTATTTTTATGCTCATACAAACTGTTATCCCCTTTATTCAACCTGTTAGCGAATAAATTTCTTTCCATTTCAGTGTTCCCTTACTACATGGAACCCCTTTACATAGCTTCTGGTAGACGCCTGCGTTTTCTGTTAGTTATTATCATTAAGTATATTTTATAGTATAATATGTTTCTTAATGAACTAAATAACAAACATAATGCACTAAAATAACTTAATTGACAACAACAGTGACACAGAGGGCGTGCGTGCGCCGCGGGCCTCACCCACTCGTATATTAATTAAAAACGTGACATCCCTGAATTTAGCCCCTTTTGTACCGTGACTGAACCCAGTTAGAAACAACGATGCTCTATTATAATAATAATTAGGTTGCTGGAAAGTAAGGAGGATTAGAGGATATTAGACTGATTTAGTAACATGTTTGAAGAAGCGTGTGACACAGATTCGTAATGTACCAAAAAATGTTGGTCGTTTTAACAGAGTATACAAAAGAAAAGTTTCCCAATTCAGTTGTATTTTTTTAACTTTTCACCTCATAACTCCGACTTTTATTAATAGATTTGGAAAATTTTTATTTTATTTGAAAGGGGGATTGGTTTCTTATTTAAAAAAAAATCAGTAATAGGGATATATGAGGAATCGAGAAAACTTCTTAAATGATTGATTGATGATTGATTATATGCAGGTATTTTTTTAGTTTGAAACGCGAAAAAGCTTTTAATCTCTTACAACAGAAAACGTGTGTGTTATTCAGGCTTAAATTTGTACGCACAAAAGAAATTTTCAACTTATTTCGAGCACTACATAGGAAGATCTGAAAGAATAAAATTTTTCTTAAATATATAGTTAAACATTATGGAAATAGATCGCTATAGTATTTTAATCAAAAGCATTAAAAAGACGAGATAGCATTTAACTTTAAACGATGTCGTAGCCTTCAATAGATTTAATTCCATATAGAGCTACGTCGTAGACTGAACGTCTTATTCGTAGCGTCGTAGCCTTCAGCGTAGCATCTCGTAGCAAACTTCATCCCTTTTTCTTTTTTAAGAATTCTCGCAAGCGCTTGTTAACAACTATTCGTGAAACCGTTATAAAAATCCACTTAAACTTCTTTTACACTGTTAGTTACACTTTCTGTGAGTGAATTTTTAGCGTCTGAGCAACTCAGCAAGGTTACAATATGGACAACGAGTTTATCCGTGATTTTTCTTGTATTTTCTGGATTATCTTTTGAATTATGTGTTATAAAGTATCAAAAAAAATATTATTATATTTTTCTCACTTGTAACGTATTTTTTTATTTTAGTTTAAGATCATATACGTAAGTGAAGCGATCTGACTTTTTGTAAATTTTCGTAGAATCGATAAAAAATTCAGTCAATCATAAATACATCGCTGCGCTACCCCTAAAGACAAACGTGTTGCTGTATGTTGATTTTTCATACCCTTAAATCCGAACAAGTTTGCATCATAACAAAATCTATAAATCTGTATACCTACACCCCAATGTCTTAGAAATTATTCTGTTTTTTTTTTTTTTTTTTTTTAAATCAACAAAAATAAATAACATGAAAATCCAACTTACTTAGAAACCAACCCCTTAACTACCAGGTCAAACTTTACCAAGTTTTGCAGCAACATTTATTTATAAGCAAAATAAACAATAATTATTCCATAAGCGTGCCTTTGTGAAAAAGCTCCGAGTTATATGAATACACAAGTATACATTTAAACACCTGCGTTGAAATAAAATTATATGCAACCGCAGAACATTCTAAACACGCCCGCCGCTTTACGTCTGCTTAAAGCAAATTGCAGGTTTCAATGAATGGAACGTATTTGAAGTAGTAAGTTTAAGCTTTTAATGAAAGCGCAAAATAAGTGTTTGAATACATAACCCGTTTGAAATATGGCGGCGTCAAACCTAAATTTTGTTTAAATTCAACGGCATAGAGCTTTGTGTTTTAAATTTCTTAACCAGATTATTACACGCTAGTTTGATGGACGACCGGTAGTAGTAAACATTTCTTGAAAGTATTCGTGCCTCAGAGGGCACTCGCAGTAGCGTGGTGCAGTATGCTCTAGGCTCGGCCATTTCCTTTCTCAGTAGTACATATGTTTATAAAGTTTATATATAGTTTATGATTTTATTATTTTTAGATACCTTTTTGACTGATTTATTATAATGTTAATTTTAGATTGTAATTACTGTAACTGATTTTGCCGTACTAATACAAAATTAAATTAATAAAAAATAATATAAAAATATAAGTCAAGTAAACAATAAGACCATTAATTAATTTAATTTGTTATTTTATAATTTATGATTGATAATGTTAAGTTTAGATTGTAATTACTTTAACTGGTTTTACCGTACTAATACAAAATTAAAAAAACAAAAAATAATATAAAAATAAAAGTCAAGTAATCAATAGAGCCCAAATGGATATCTGAATGAATATTCAGTACTAGTGGTTCAGTGAGTTACTAGAATAGATTATAGAAAGTACTAGTACAAATACAGTACAGACCTTCACTATCGAGTGATATATCTAAATACTTCCATCTAAAGTATTTTCACTCTAGCAAAGTTGGACGTGAAATACTTAAAAGAGAATGTTAATCAAAACCTTCACCGCCGGCAACACGTATGCAAATTCCTGTCATGGTAGCCATAAGCGCGGCAAATTATTACGATTATAAAAATCGGATCACAGACAATTACCATGAGTGTTATTGCAAGCTTTTTTGGCTTAAATAATTATTAATATTACCTTTAAATTAAAGTTATGGGCAATAATAATATTCTGATTTACTGGCAACAACTGTAATCTAAGTTTTGAAGTTATGCTTGTTATAATATCACCTTATAAATAATGATCAGAGTGCAATTCGCAATACAAAATAGTCGATGTTGTAACAAATTTTGTTGCAGAGTTTTACCAGGATAACATAAGTGTAGGGTAACCCAAGTTTAAGGTGATTCTACTCAACAATAATAATAAATAAATAAATATAATAAATAAACGCTTACACACTCATACCCCCGCAGTAAGTTTTTACCTGTGTCAGTGGCATGGACTACACATATAACGCATCTCAATAACACCCATGACCCGAGTACAAATATTTATCTATTACATAAATATCTTTCCCGGCTGGGAATCGAACCCATGACCCCTCGCTTCGCAGGCAGAGTCACTACCAACTAGGCTACAGGGTCGTCTACATAAATATTATATTAACTACATAAATATTAACCCTGTGTGAAGAAAATTTTATTAAATGTATAAAAGTATATCAATTACCGGCAATTCGTATAACCTAGTATTTTATAGAATATGTACGCATTCCTTACAATTTTTAAAACGTTTCGTTGAACAGTTAAAATTATAATTTATACTCTGCATGCACAGACTACTTAATGATTAAAGAGAGATTTAGATTTTTTTTCATACTGACTAGGTATCTTATACATTAAGTTATATGCTTCGCCGGTAACATATCCGAAAACACGGAGTACATTTTAAAACAAACCATAATTCTAAAGCATGAAGGCTGATTGTCAACAAATTCACATGAAACTGAGTTAACTACCTAATTGGGCCGCCGTAACGTAATTTATAATTCCCAGAATGAAATACTAATACAATTATATGGAATGTTATACTCACCCATTTCAAGAAGCAGTAGCGTTAAAATGGTTTAAAATGTATAAAATGATTATTTATTGGTGTAGGTATATTTTTCGTTAGTAGGTGCCAATTCATGAGACGAGCAACCTGATGGTAAGACTGTGGTAAGGGATGGTAAGGGATGGTAAGGTAATGACTTATGTCACTGAACAACGGTCATTGCATTCACAGTAACATTTACTGATACTAAATAGACGGCAACGCATCGGTGATGCCTCTGGTGGTTATGATATCTTAGACTTACCTTCAGGTGTTTCGTCTATGCGTTTGTCGGCTGTATACAAAATTAACGCGAAAGTTTTACCCTTAATAAGATTCAAACCCGTACATCACTCTCTAGGGCCATATTACACCACCGAGGTATAAGTTCATTAACCTGTCTCTTTCGAGGTAAGAGTTATTAAAACAGTATTAAATATAAACGACTGACAGGACTTACGTCTTCATTAATTTGTAACAGAGTAGGCCTCCGTCACGCTGATCCAGTGAATTAGTGGAATAGTGAGTAAATTACGATGCATTAATTATACAATTATACATTATATTATACATTATATTATACATTATATTATACATTATATTATTCAAACAAATAAAATTGGAATGTCTGTTTGTAATATTAAAATAACCGCTTTTTACTAAGTGCATTTGGATGTATACACGGTACATAATAATATACCAAAACAACATTTTTCACAATTTTTGTCTGTCTGTCAGTCAGTCTGTCTGTCTGTTTGTTCCGGCTAATCTCTGAAATGGCTGGACCGATTTTGACGGGACTTTCACTGGCAGATAGCTGATGTAACAAGGAGTAACTCAGGCTATTTTTATTTTAGAAAAAAATAGTTTTTTTTTGCGATACGAAGTTCGCCGGGTCAGCTAGTAAACAATAAATAACACTCATAGCCCCACACTAGGATTCCATATATCGTGGGTACGTTGGACACACTAAGAAAATAACAGACACATCCAGACAGAGAACAGAAATTCAAACTTAATAAACTCATCATTCTTTTCACCTTTCTACAAATCGAACCCAGAACCTTTGGCACGGTGATGCGGCACTGTAACCATAATGCCACGTGGGTACATCGAAATAAGGAAACATATTGAAAAACTTATCGGTCCCTAAAGCTGTCACCGATCTCACAGTTTCTTAATTTGAACGAAAATATTTAAGAGGTGGTGAAGATTTTATACATATTAAGCCAAACATAAATTAAGCCACTAAAATCTAGAACATAACATTTAATTAACATTTCTTAATTGTTGTAGTTACAGTGATGGATAACCTGAGTGAAAGAGAAAGAGACAAGCAGGTCTTGCTTACCTTGGTTGACAACGCATCGGTGACGCATTTGTCCTAATAGTCGCCATGGTACTTACCGTTGGTTTATCTTCTCGTGTGTCGATAAACCACCAATCCGCACTGGAGCAGCGTGGTGGAGTACGCTCTAGGCCTCCTCAAGAGGAGAGACCCGTGCCCAGTAGTGGGCCATTAATGGGTTGAAGCCAGCCAGCCAGTGTCGATAAAATAAAATATACTATTTTGGAATCGAACCCGAAACTCTCCCAACAGGAACGATAATTAGCTGCTACTGCTAAGCTAAATGCTACAAAAAAATTAATATGAACCCATTCGTACATATAAACACATGTGCAGCAACATATACTCACAATATACATATAGGTACATACACATATTATACTAACCTATGTTATCAGATTTAGTACTGGACGGCCCCAAGAACACCGTAAATATGAATACTAATATGAACGCACACATATTTACAAAACTGTTTTGTTTCACACTTAAACTTAAATCCAGTTTCTTATAAAAATAAATAAAAGTTCACTAAAGTCATGTTAGTACACAACATATCCCTTATGCAAGTAATTATATTATTAACTGTAATAATTTTAAAGCTATCATGGAATATTATCACACACGTCTCGCTAACCATTCAACTAGTTCAAGAGTTCACATTTACTTGCAGTGTAATTCCGATTTATTAACACATGCAAAGAAAAAAAAGTTATCAATCACTTTTAAAAAGCAATAACACAAAACATCTGGCCGCACCGAAGTCCGAAATGAAAATTCGAATTTCGACCTCATTCCCAAACGTCACGTTCCATTTAATTCAAACTGGGAATCAAACTATAACTTTGTTAATGGGGTGTCTGCGCAAGCGACAGGTGTCACGTGTAACCGCGTGGCGGGACGTGTCCGCTAAACGCGGGCGTGTGGCTACTCTGACTCCGGACGTTCGACTGACGTGAATCGCTAGTACGACCCCTTCGTCCGATGGACACGACACGGCGAGCCCATCAATTTAGCTTGACGTTTCAATGAAACCTTTCCTTTTTCCCTGGAGGCAAATTAGCCAGCCACTCCTAATTAAAATACATGTATCGATCGAAATTCAAACCCGAGACGTGATTTGAATTTTAATCCTTTTTAAAGCGTAATAAAATTTTCGTTACAAAGTACACACTCTTGCCAACAATGTTTCGGCCAAATAGGATGTTCCCGTCAAATATAAACTACTAACCCGAATGCTTGATTTTCCTGCTTGGCGCGTAAAGCATTTCCTCCCTTGAATTCGTTTAAAAATTTAATGGAGCACGTACACGAAACATTTCTTGGAATTTCAAAGTAAATAACTTGAGAATAAACATTTTACTAGGTACGACCTGGTGCATAATTTAGATACCTATATAATGACAGCATAGAGTTAGTTACAAATTATACGTTTTTTTTGTGTAAACATAACGTTAAATCTGTTGTGTTGTTTAGAATCAGTTGAAAATATATTTAAAGAATCTCTTTAGTAAAACTTCTAAGTGTTGGTACTATATAAATGTTTATTGTTACAGTTACATCACAATAATATAATATATTCAATTAAAAATACTTGAATGTAAGCGTAATTTTTCCACCATTTTTATCACCAACCTAATTTTTGTTATACAATTGCATACACAATAATCTCACTTGAATTGCACTAATAGCCATTTCTTTTTCTAGACATCTATTAATATACAAAAATAGGTCGAACCTCGAAGCAAATAAATTCCGGTTTTTGGCCTTAAGCCAAAGGTCTGAAAAAAGCTTTATGTTCACAAATTTAAACATCCACATCTAAGATCTTGTCTTATTACTTTACCATTGCCCGATATTACAATATTTATTACTATCCTATTTTGAGCTGGTCTATGATAGATTGCTGCTATTTTAAGGACAAAGTCAAAATGTTTTAGCTGCGTTAAAAGGCGTCAGAAGTATTCTACTATTCAGAGTGGGTTAAAAATGTTACTAATTCTGGGAACTGGGTTAAAATGCGACCTGGCGTTAACACTATTCACGACGTCACAAACAGTGAACGAAAAAATACGTATGGTGATTGAATAGACTTTATTTTTGTTGAAGAATTCTTGTATCCAGAGTAAATCTATGATTGTCTGGGTGTTGATATTTCCTTAACGCGGTAACCGTTATTTTTATGGAAATAGCCGGCAAACGAGCTGACAATCACCTGATGGTAAGTGACTATCGTCGCCCATGGACATCAGCAACACCAAAGACATAACTGATGCGTTACCGACCAAGAAAGTGAGAAGAAAAAGAAAGAAATTATTAAAGTACAGATGGAGATGAAACTTGGCGCACATGCCATGGGACATTCCTATGTCATTTGATAGATTTTATCCCAGTTGTGTTTTTCTGGGATGATTAATTAATTATTATTAAAGTTAAGCTGGGATGATTAAATTATTAAGGTCAATGTTTGTGATTTCATTTTATAAAACCACTGTTTCGCAAGCGAAGTCGTGGGCGTACACTTATTAAAGCCTAAAGTACAAATTCAGTGTCCGGAAATAATCATACTATTTCTTTACGTCAATAGCCGGCAAACGAGCTGACGATCCATCTGATCTCATAAATGGCTATCATCGCCCATGAACATCAGTGACACGAAATGTTACTGATGCGCTGCCGCCCAATAAAGAGAGAAGAAAAAAAGGGTGCCTGTACTTTTGTACGCGCGTGAGAAGTTATACTTCTTTGGTATAATTAACTAAATTTAAAAATAAAAATAAAAACAAGAAACATTAATCATAAATTCGTCATTCTCGACGACCGATTGAACTTCCACCGTCATAACAGTGATCAAAATATTCAAGTCACTAATATAATAAAATATTACTTGTGTACTACCTATGTTTACACAAGTACAAACTAGATGGCGTTGTTTATGAACCTGAATCACGCTGTTGAGACTCTGTGAGATTTGTATAAGTATTTATTTAACATTAAATTTTAATGTGTACTACCTATGTTTACGCAAGTACAAACTAGATGGCGTTGTTCACGAACCTGAATCACGCTATTGAGACTCTGTGAGATTTGTATAAGTAATAACATTAAATTTTAAAAGAGGTAAAGATAATAAGAAGCTAGGGGCGCTAGGGCCATCTATCCAGTGCTTTCATACCCCTGCATGGTAGCGCAAACGTTTAACGTAACCTTTTTGCAAGTCGCATAAGATATAACTTCAAAAAAAGAAGTGGCTCTCAAGGCAAAATACTACGCTATTCTTAGCCATACTAATCTTATTGTCGATGACGTATTCAATAATGATGTATATATATATATCGATAGATATAGAGTATATATACAGATATGATGCGCATGTGTGTAATATAGATAACAATTATGAGAGATAATTTTATACGTATAATATAGTACGAAGGAAGATATTTTGACCCACTTCCATTATCTTGGTCACGGCTGCACAGGTCACATAGTTGTTGTTTGTCGTCTTTGTTGTCTAAATCTACACAATGGGATCGAATCTTAAGTGATTTATTCAGTAATACTCCACTGTAAAATTATTATTCAATATGGCCGCTCAATACTCCAAGTGCGTCATTTTATTATTATATAGGTTCTTTTCAATAAAGTGATCGAAAATTATTGTTTCATAATTGATATGAAACAAATTTTACTATAATACGAGTACTCACAATATTTATTTTGTATTCCGATATTTCGACCCAGTTGCATGGATCGTAGTCACGAAACGAACTAGACGGAAAGTTGTTAGACTTACTACTACTGAATTGCTCTTTAGTACAGAATTTCTATGGTGATTCTTTACTAAGGAACGATTAAAGTAACCATTAGGGACTCTGAGTTGGGGCGTATGTCTGTTACCGATAGTTAAACTAGACTGGGACTATATTAATACTTCCACGGCATTGTAGTCGTAGTAAAGGAATAAATAGTGAAGAATAGCATTTACCAGTGCACACACATGCAACTTTAATTGTAAGTGATATACATATCTATTAACAAATTACCGTGGATTTTATAAAAATAAAAGAATCGTTTCACTCGCACCATGCCAACAAAACAAAATAGAAAATTAGGCCAATGGTTAGTTGGTAGAAAGTGCATTGAGCATTAAGGCCAGGTATTCGCACAGAAGTATTTCTCGTCGTCCGTAAGCAAAAGCGCGCGACTAATAGAGCCTGCCGAACCACCGCGTTCACGAATTTAGTAGTTATTTAAACATATTATTTAAGACAATCATTTTATCAAATCAAACTCACCGAATTTACCTAGAAATATTTAGTGTGTTCAATAGAGTACAAAAATAAAATGTAAAAGGTCAGTAGTTTAGTGATCATATTGAAAAAACCATTGATAATGAACTTTGAAATTTTTTTATCCAGTAAAGTTCATTAGATTTTGTAGATTAGATTAGATCCTTAACTAATACATATTATGTATTTTTTTTCCAAAATTTAAACTCAAAAAACGTCCTCTGCGGGAATACCTTGCCTTGAACTCGCCATTTGTACTGTGATATTTTATTGAGGTCAGTATATAAAGGTTAAATAAATAAATAAATAACACATGATATTTTCGTCACATACGTCAGCTCCGGCACCAAGGCACATCCTTCAGCAATGAAGACACCGATGGAGAAGACGAAGTAAAAGTGGGTCCCTCGCTTCCTTGGTCGGGAACGCGTCCGCCTTTATTATTTACTTATATTATATTCATGACTTCACGATTCAATTGTCGACTTGTTAAAAAAATAAAACAAGTTGTTATTTTGTTACTTACGAACCAGTATTTATTTAAATAGAATGCAACAGAAATGACAACGTGACCACGTCTATTTTAAAATACAATAGGCTCTGTGTCGGTTAAACGACAATAAATACCTATCAGCAATATTATGAAACCCCGTAACCGGAAGTAATACGAAAACTGCATAAAATCCAGAATAGCTAACAATAAATTATTTTTAAAACTAGCTGACCCGGCGAACTTCGTATCGCCTAACAAATATTTTTTTCTAAAAAAAAGTAGCCTAAGTTACTCCTTGTTACATCAGCTATCTGCCAGTGAAAGTCCCGTCAAAATCGGTCCAGCCATTTCAGAGATTAGCCGGAACAAACAGACAGACAGACAGACAAAAATTGTAAAAAATGTTGTTTTGGTATACGTACGGTTATTTTAATATTACAAACAGACACTCCAATTTTATTTATTGTATAGATAATATCAAAGTTATTATAAAATGTACGAAACTAATAAAATAAAGTAACACTTATTTAATTTTGAGTTTGAGATTAAGTTGGTCTTGACTCTTTTTAAGGCCGATTTCAGCTGACAAGGCGTACGGGGTGGGCCACAATCCAAAACAGTATAAGGAAGATAACAATTATTAAAGAGTATTACTCAAACAAACTTTTTCCCCCAATCTTAAAAACCTTTCTTAATTCTTAGTAAAAATACATAATATATTATGTTACTCTCAAGGCAGGGCTTTCATTCATTTATTTCAATAAAATTATAAGTCATTTTTTTTATGAGTTAATTACATCTGTGAGCAGGGGATCCAACAAGGATTTACTCCTCACAAAATTTCTTGTAAAAATGACTAACGTCCAAACTTTCTACGCTTGCTCTAACTAGTAACAAACTTTTAACTACTTATACGAATTGGATTACCTTTTCCCTTAACTTAACTTTTATGTCCAAATTTGCCCTAAAATTCAATTTGTTGATCCTTTAATCCCTTACTAGATATTCGAATTCCAAAAAACTGGTTTTATCGTGTCTAGGTAAAGGATAAATAATAATCTTAATTCTACTATCAAAAAATAACCGACTTCAAAGCACTTGTCAGATTTCGCTCAAATTTATGTGGAGCCACATGACAAGCACCAGCTTTCGATTAAAAAAAGAATCATCAAAATCGGTTCACCCAGTCGAAAGTTCTGAGGTGACAAACATAAAAAAATACAGTCGAACTGAATACCTCCTCCTTTTTTGAAGTCGGTAAAAAATTAAATTAAATCAATACTTTTTACATTTGAATTTTTTTCCCTCTCATTCTTTTCACAATACCGTTCTCTTACTTCCCGAAAGTTGACTGGCAGTCCGCCTTTGTACCTTTTACATTGTTGTAAGGTTCAAAAGTTTAAATAAATAAATAAATATTTTTTACAATGACGAGAAATGTTCCATCACATTTATTTTAAGTTCTTGATTATGATTATGAAAATACAATAGTTATTTAATCTGGTTTCTGCGACTTCGCCTTTCGGCAATAGGTACTGGTCCTACCCCAATTCACCCCTTTGAAGGATAAAACAAAAAATCTTTAATTCCTTTTATGCCTTTTATTAATTAAAAAAAAAGGAAAAATAATATAAACCATAAAAGCTAGCTCATGACGTAGTTATCCAAACTGTAGTTGTAGAATCCTCGCTACAACACGGTACGAGATCAAAGGTACGTAAAAAGGACGTAAAGAGATAATGTTATTCTACACAGACTACACAAGTTTATACAAACTTCTCTTACGTTTACTCCAGAAATCCAATGACACGCCCGAACGCGACAAATAACTTTGGCGAAGAATATTTCCAACTCCCTTTAGAATACTTTTAATAAAAAATTACATTAGAGAGCCTACGATAAACTAGTGCATTTGACATGAGTGTATTCTATAGAGCCTAGTCTATTATTCTAGTCCCTAAGGGTCGTTTTGTAGTTATTGCAAATACAAAGTGCTACCTGTGGTTAGGTTTAGCACAGAGAGAATAGCTGCCTGAACCCCTTTTCTTACGCCTTGCTGAAAGTCAATAGCTAGTCTCTATTATTACCCTTTCCTTTACATGTGAGAAACATCAATGCCGTCCTATACTCTTAGCTTTAGTAATTACATACTGTATGTATTTGCTCTAAAGCACGACAGGCAATATCATAATGGGTGTGTATGCTAGGTAGTCATAATATTATTCGTAACATTAAATGCTTACATACTCTTATAGGTCCTTTCCACATAAATCCGTCATTGAGAATTCGATATCTATACTAAGATATAAAGAGGAAAGATTTGATTGTTTGTTTGCATTGAATAGGCTCCAAAACTACTGAACCGATTTGAAAAATTCTTTCATTGTTGGGAAGCTACACTATCTCCGGGTGATATAGGCTATATTATATTTTCAAAAAAATTAGGGATCCTTAATGAAAGTCTAATAATGTAACCCGAGGTGTAAAAAAAACCGAAGCAAAGCGAGGGCGGTTACTCGTTACTAATATAATTTTTGAGCCAAATCGTGTTTTCTTACTATAGATCCCGATTTGTATGCCGTTTTAGGAGGCTAGTCACCTCCTAAAACGGTTACGTCATAAAAATATAAAAATAGAAATTAATAATATCAATTTGTAGTGTAGGTCAGTGAATGAATATGTGTAGGTACATTGACGGCTCATAGGGAAGTGTGGAAGAGGAAAACTTATTGGGTCGACCCCAAAATAAAATGAGGAAATGATAACACGTTAAGACTTTCATTTTACATCCCCAAAAAACTTTATATCCGTGTAAAGTCGATAGCATGATTCAGAAAACTGTTCCTCGTCATCTAGCACTTCTAGCAGCTGTGTCTAGCAGGCAACGGAGTGTCTACTATTAATTTATTCTATAGCGCTTACTCATACACCCATACACCCACTTATCCAAAGAAATAAAAAATACACTCATACACCCACTTATCCAAAGAAATAAAAAATGCTGATTTTATATTAAGGTACATACATAAAATACATACGTCTTGATTCCTTAAAACAAAATAATATGGCTCCTACACACTACGCCGCTGCGCCGCCCGGCAAGCCCGCAGCAGCCCGCTTGACTTTTTCCGTGCGAGTCGTGCAGCACACAAGGTTAGTTCATTCCCGGCATTTACGCGATAATGGTGTGTGGTAAAATACCTATATTGTGGGGCAAATAATCCGAGATGTCATTTAATAACTAAAAAGAAGCAAAAAAAAGCCGTGGCCTACCGGGCGGCTTTTTGTGCGGCAAAGCCGGTGGCTATAAAAACCACCGAGAACGCCGGTAGCAAAGCCAGCGGCAATGCTGATTAAACTACATAATGAAAACGAAGAGCTTTGTTTTAGAGCGTCAAATCTATTCCTAAATTGCGCCAAAGTTAATAAGGGCCGTGTGGCCTAATGGATAAGGCGTCGGACTTCGGATCCGAAGATTGCAGGTTCGAGTCCTGTCACGGTCGTATATATTATGCCGTCCGCATAATTTTTAATGATATATTTATAATATAAGGATAATTAATTCAGGAATATTTTTCTGTTCATTTATTTACTTTTAAATAATAATAAGGCAATTGGGTCTACAAACAAAATATTTGTGCTCAAATCACGATCTAAAATTTTAAAATAATTTATAGTTTGATTTATTTTCAGAAAATATTTTATATAAATACAGAAAATAATATACGTAAAAAAAACCAAAACTAAAGACGACATAATGGACGAATTATTTTGTTGACGTCGGTAAGTATTACTTTACCAGCAAAAGCATAGTTTTGCAAGGGCCTGCGAGGTTTTTTTACCTAGTAATAATTTTCGACAGAGGGCGTTAGTAGTAATATAATGTTTTGTGTCATTTATCTATATCTATACTAATATATAAAGAGGAAAGATTTGATTTTTTGTTTGTATTGAATAGGCTCCGAAACTACTGAACCGATTTGAAAAATTCTTTCACTGTTGGAAAGCTACACTATCCCCGAGTAACATAGGCTATATTATATTTAAAAAATAGGGATCCTTAATAAGACTCCAATAATGTAACCCAAGGTGTAAAAAATAAGAAAACCGAAGCAAAGCGAGGGCGGTTACTCGTAATATAATAATAATAAATAAAGGTGAAATAGTTTTTCCGTAAAGTGTACAACAAATGGTACAACTTGTGCAACAAGTACAATTAAATCATACTAAAAAAAATATCTTTGTCAAAACAATATAAACTAAGATTTAGATCCCACTCTTAATTGGAAAGACTAACACAGGCCAAGTAGGTACGTTAAGCAACGTTAAGCAAAAATCTCCCAATCACACATTTTTTACGGTTTTCTTTACGAACTTACTAAACATTACGAGTAACTTAAAATTCATAAAAAATGGAGTCCGAAAATACTTGATATAAACAATTTTTATTCTTAAAATTTGATTCCAGCTCAAACCAAATAAGATCAAATCAGATGACGAAACGACCACTATCACTACTTAGCTTAATTCCTAGTTTCCATTTAAGTAAATATTTATTCTATTTTACAACCGTATTACCAGAAAGTGCAAAAAATAATCATACTTTTCAGACCACGTGTGCTGTTAGTGTAAATTACTTGTGCATAGCAAAGTTATGTGATAAATGATGATAGATTGCAAGAGCTGTAATACAACAGAACTATGACGTTGCTAAAACGTGTAGCTGGCTGGCTGTGTTTACAGAGCTCTACAAACACGCTCCAACTATTTTCTTAAATAAAATGTGAAAAATATGTAACGCCAACAACTGACGAAAAAGTTTTATTGTTTGTATGAGTCGACTACTCACACATGCCAGAACACACATTGTGTTTCAGGTAGGATTGACATACACAAACAATACCCGATATTAAATCCTGATTGAGTTCTGATTGAAAGGGACAGTACAGCAATAACATTGTCCTTACTGGGGCATTTCAATTGACCCGAATGCCATTCCGGCAAACAGAGTGTCGTAAGAGGTGACAGAAGCCAGCTTGGTGTTAGGCATCAGAGTAAGGATTTAACAATATAATTTTTATCAACAACTAGCTGCCCGGACAGACTTCGTTCTATCAAAAGTTTTTTTTTTATTAAACCCTTCCGTGTGCCTTAAGGGAGATGTAAGCTATCCTATCTTTCAAGTTGGATCAAACTGCACACGGTGTGCTTTGATTAAAATCGGTTAAGTAGTTTAGGAGTCCATCTCGGACAAACAACGTGACACGTAAGTTATATATATTAAGATTAATATTTTTGCCTATCCTGCTTGGCTAGCTATCGCCCTATTGCCTGAGTCAGCCGCCAAAAGAGACGTCATGTTTGGGCTGGGAGCATTATCTAGTAATGCCTTTGGTGTCGCTGATGTCCATGGGCGAAGATGAAGAAGAAGAAGAAGAAGATTTATCATCAGAATATGACATCTAGTTACATAAAAATAGAACTTTATATATTTTCCATTTATAGCAGCCAATGTCGATTTGCCTCAAAATCGCTCGAGCCTGTAATGCCGTCTTGAATTATTATTTGTCATACCCTACAAAATATAAGTAATATACTTACATCAATGATGCTACGCAGTCATAAAACACCGTTTGCAGGGAGTGACGTCACGTCTAATTTTGTCAAGGTTATTTCCTTAAAATATAAATAAATATTCTTCTACTCATTAATTTTGTTCCTTGTTATCTCTACATCATTCCTAATCATTATAAATAAGGATTTATTCTTAAACGTTGAGAAACAAGCCTATTCCATAGTATTATTTCTTCGTTAACTATTGTCACGTAGACTTTTGTTTCACTATTTCAGTCACAACGTATTTTTCTAACGACATTTTTATACTACAAATGCACGGGGTATCTGATCCGGCGACCGTTTTACACGCGAATAGTCGCTAACGTTTTTATACCCACACTCCCGAGTATAAAAATTATTTTATACCAATATTTGTTGTATGTACGAACGGGAACATCGTTAAAATGGCTTCTAGCTTTTAGTTGCGAACCTATTTGACGAATCACGTTCAGTTTGCATGCGTCACTATGGCTGTAACTTTTATTTTTTAGTAAAATAAAATATATTTGATGCAATTTTATTACTACATTGAAAAACTAGTGAACGTTTTAAATCTAATCGTCTACATCTGTTATTATAACAACAGCAAAACGTAATGACTATAGTTATTTTTTTAAGACGACTACAATTTGGCAAATTATCTATACATCTATTCAAATAAATAAAATTGGAGTGTCTGTTTGTAATATTAAAATAACCGCTTTTTACTAAGTGCATTTGGATGTATACACGATACCTACATATAACAAAACAACATTTTTACAATTTTTGTCTGTCTGTCTGTTTGTTCCGAATAATTTCTGAAATGGCTGGACCTATTTTGACGGGACTTTCACTGGCAGATAGCTGATGTAACAAGGCAGGCTTAGGCACTTCGGCTACTTTTAGTTTAGAAAAAAATTGTTTGTTAGGCGCTAAGAAGTTCGCCGGGTCAGCTAATCTTGCTTAAAATTAGATGTCATATTATCAGTGTTGACCTGGCCTCATCAAAGTCATGATTCTTCGCTGCAAGCAAAGTTCACTTGTGACTTCTAATAGTTCTTACAACTAATTTAGCTACAAAATCATAATAAATGAAATCAAACATCTTTGATCGACGTATTGACATGAACGTGTGTTTGGCACGATTGTCTTTAGTATTTCGATTTGTTTTGCGTAATTCGAAATATTTCAGCCCGTCCTTGCAATTTCCGCTGCCTTGAAGTACTGATACTCGGCTTATTTTCTATGTCAAAGCAAATACGTTATTTGCCTCATACTATGCTTTGATTGAACAAAAACAATTTGAATACTGTCTCTTCTTTGTTTTTCTTTATGTTACCTAAAATAAAAGAGTCCCAATTTGGGTAACATGATATAACAACACTGTGCGTATATAAAAAACCAAAGCAAGAACCCATAATTATCCCACGGTTGGGCTCGGGATCTCCTCTCACAATGTGAGGGTATAGGCCATAGTCTACCACGCCGGGCAAGTGCGAATTGGTAGACTTCACACACCTTTGGGAACATTATGAAGCACTTTCAGGTGTGCAGGTTTCCTCACAATGTTTTTCTTCACCGAAGCAATTAATAATTCATTTCTAATACGCACATAATATTTGAAAATTATAGATAAGTGCCAGGATTTGAAGTCGGGCCCCTTCGTTCGGGAGACCAACGTTCTAACCGCTGGGCTATCACTGCTATACAGGCAACACTGTGCGTATATGTTTGATTACTATTAAAATAATGCTGTGTAACTCATATATTTTTATGTGATATGGATATCAAATAAGCTGACACTCCCACCATCCCCTGCTGCCTACCTGTAACAAACCTAGAAAGAAGTGAAGGAGGAACTGTATTCAGTACGTCCTTTTAGTATTAGTTAGTAATTATTAATCTTTAGTAAGAGGACTGTAAAACTTAGGACTGCTAGTGTCCAGTTAATAATCGTTAGTACTCGTATACGTTTTCATATTATCAATGTAATAAAGCAAAAAAATGTGACAGCTATTAACTGTGAAGGACTTCCCTCGTTTAGAGCCAAACTTGAGTGTAACACCAGGACATGCTTATCACAAAAATGCATTGTCAATAAACCACAGTAAGTATAATGTCAATTCTTTGAGATACGAATTTGGTCTAATTAAGCTTGCAGATTGAGTGAGATTATTAAGTGAGCAGTGGCGTAGCTAGCCCTATGGAGGCCCCATATCAATATTTGTTGTGGGGCCTGCTCAACGTCAGCTATCAAATATAAAAGGAGTGCCAACTGTAGCTAGCGAGCTTTTTTTGGGAGAGTTAGTGGGGGCCTCTATATGCTGGGGCCCCGTATAATTGATACGGCTGTATGTGAGATTTGACCCTCACAAACAGGGTAATCTAAACAAAAGCGTTTAAAAAGAAGCTAACCAAGTAAAAAGTCTACCATGTAACGTTTGGATACTCTTAAATAAGTGTACCTAAGTACTGATATGAATTTGAAAGTGGTAGGAATATAAAATGCATAATTATTAAATATAATATAAAAATTATATAGCTAATGGAATTCCAACCACAGCTGCATCATAATGATCACAAATCTACATGACAAAGTCAAAGTCAAACATATTTATTGTGGTGTTACCCACTAAGTACTAACTTCAACGTCTCTACGAGCTCTACTCATATTAAACAAAAAACACAAAGAAAATAATACCAAACGTTCGCATCTCTATTGTTATTTAAGAACAACAAACCAAAACTTTATGTACGTAAGTAATTATTTTCTTTTTTACATCGCCGATATTATTGGTATTGTGAAAATCAGTACAATACACTTTTGTCTTCAAATTTCAATGCCAAGGTCATACTTACCATGGAAACGGCCTTGTTTCGCCGTGAAACTGGATTTAAATTAGTTCAGTTCTTAGACAAAGTATACAATGTTACTAACTAAATATCAGTAGGTATACCTTTGGGATCGCTTTGACGTAGAGGTCTGGTACATAATTAATTAAGTAATAGTAAAATGTACCCACAGGGTATAATAAGTTCAAAAGTTGTATAACACTTTTATTTTTTATTAAAATTCAATGTTGGGGCGTCTGTTAGTAATAGCGTCACTTTCCATCTAAGTTCCTATTTACTCAATATTTACTCATTAATCAATCTACTCAATAATAAATAAATCAACTTACTCAATCTTTTTCTAAGATGAAGATTGGATAGGATAGCGTTTGTAATTTAAGGCTGAAGTCATATTTGCAAATTATTATAAAATGCATTTATCAACGAACACAATTATGGCAAAATTTTAGTTCACGTATGTATTAGGTAAACACTTATGGTGTCAAATAGAAATAATCGCTATGAGGTAGGTACTTTATTAAAATATCAAATTATAACGCACAAAAAATACCAGCCAGTTTCACTGGAAGTGTTGATAATTTAAAACCTTAAATTCATTGGCACTCCTACAAAACGAGGCCACTGAACGACGGTTATAATATAACGGTAAATATAATATAACCTTCGTCAATTTAGGGTAATTGCTGTATACTTTGAAGGGTAAATGAATGTTACCAAGTTACGCCATATTGTCCTTTCATTAAGTCATGACAAATGTTGAACGCACCACACAGTACAATAGAAGGGGTTTTATGAAGTAGTGACACCATTATTTTATAATACATCAAGAACATTATAAACATAATGTATTACTAATAATCATGCTTGTTATTAGTATCACCGCTGATAAAATCTCTGAACAAAGTTTGTTAAGTGTTACAACACAGAACTTACTGAAACTATAAATAGTTTCTTCTAAATTGGCACAAAATGAAAAAGGAGACTGGGATTAGGGGATGGGTGGATTCTTCTCTAACAATCTTGTCCTAGAAGATCGAAACAAGATGAAAGTATGTTAGTTTGAAAGCTTATAAATTATTAAGTTATCCATGAAATTTAGGCGAATTTTGACAATCTGTGAGTAAAATAATAAGAGGTTTTGTAAAAGTGAAATTATTAACACGTTCGTTGCGTTACTGGATTTACAAGATCCCGTGAAGAGCTTTCGTATTGTGCGGCGTCAAAAATCGTGTTCTTTCACTATGTGCGGGAGGCTATAACATCTAAAGCTATGTGTATGATAAAGACAAATATACATATTTGCTTCCCGCTTAAATGTTGATTCAGTAGTGTAATAAAATATCTTAGGGGTCGAGGAGGTCCCTACCGCACATCGATTTTTTTTTGTAACGAAAATTCACAAATACCTACTCATTTTTGAATTTCTCTTTTTCTAAATTGCGAATTAACCTTTAAAAATAGAAAAATATGAAAATAATTTTAAACTCTAATTTTACTTGTTTCGGTCGGTAGCCCAAAAGTCCTAGTTTTCTTTTCCGACTTCTAACGATTTGTATGTATTTCCTTATTATTACCTGAAATACCTGATCCTATACTAATATGCCGGCTATATATTACCGGCTCGATAAAAATCACTTTGAATACAAAATATCTCGTCATAAATATTATCTCTACAAGCAAAAAAAGTCTGGTGTTCCTACATGCAGCAAACACGCATATTACGCGGAGGGTAGACCTAAATAAACAGATTTCGTTCCCAATAACGATACAATATTGATGAGACGTTTTGTTAATTAAATCTGTTAGAACCTTCATTTCATTAACTTCAATGTCATTCTCGCAGTCATTCGAATCTGGAATTATTTACATTATGATAAATTGTAATTTTTGGATACGTCAGATTAAGGGTCACCACGTTTAGGGCATCATACTGAATCGCTTGTATAAATAATCTGACGCGCTCGAATACATTATAAAAGAAATATTTTCGAATTTTCAATTAGCCACCACGAGCTTACCTCACGTCTAAATTATCAGTATTTAGACTGCGAGCTTCTCCGCCCTCTGAATATCTGACGCGCTCGAGTATTTCCATGTGACTTATTTTTATTTTAAATTACTTTTTTCAAAGCGTGTGTACGCTCCCCTTATAGTGTTGAACTACTTATATGACAATCATAACCCGTTTTTCTTTCTGTCACCTAGTCTTTCTATAATCTCAAGTAAATCCCTATTTAGCATCGCGGCCTACCCTATTACATAACACAAGCACGGACCTAAAAAAAAGACGGACATAATCCCAAGAACAAATTCAGTGAAGCACCCATAGGAATACCAACTCTGTATTCGTACAAGTACACACACCCACACATTGACACCATACGGCTACGACATTGACACCATTGCCAATCAAAAATTACAAAATTACGCACACATGGTAAGCGAGCTGTCAGCTGTCAGCTTCACTCTCGATTAGACAAGGTTACGTCTGTTCTTTTTTTATGTCCGTGAACACAAGATATAAATTTGGAATCCAAAAGTTATAACTCATCACACCCAAATCATATGATTCAATGTTAACACAAAGTTTACCTGGTGTTTAAAATATAACCGACTGTTGTAAACATCCATACGTGTTTCAATTCAAACATATTGTGGTGGAACGTGCTGACGCGATGGATGGTCCTATGTAAACTTTGTCGCGGCTAGAAAGCGTAAATATTATTACAATATACCGAGTCTGCCGACATGGCATCGCGGCCGCAAACATCGCTACATGAGTTGAGCCAGCTGACCACTATCCTCTAAGGATTTGTTTGCCTAGATCGGTGTAGTACTTTTCCATAAGACATTACCTTTATAAATATGACGTAACTTCCTAAACACATTCATTAATTACATATGGGTCCCGAGGGTTTTCAGAATTTCTACATGCCCTTATCTCGGGAGGAAGGAATCTAAAGTTAGTCTTACGTAACGTATAGATACCTACTATTAAAAATAATTAAGAGTGTCAGTGAAATTAATTCCTTTCTAAAGCCAAATAAAATCTTACGTAAAAAGGGGAAGGGTGAGCCCGAGAAATCTTATGTGTGGGTAGGGGGGTAAAAAATGGCCAAAATTTACTTTAAGTAATCAATAAATGGCCCCAAAACACTTGACCGTTTGTCATGTCTATTTGTAATGCAGGAAATAAAAAGTGCATAAGTAAATACATTGGCCTTTCATCATTGTGGCTCGTCTTGACTACCCCACTTAAATAGGTTCTGGATTTCCATTACACATTATTTCCATACGGTCTCTCCCCTTTAGACTTGACTTTAGTAAATATTTCATAACATTAAAATAATATTCTATGTTCAACCAAAACTCATTTAAGTAATAACTGCTCAATTGACATCTTTTCAATTTTCACAAATAATGACATTATTATCGTCCCCATTTTGTCCCAGGCGATGTGAACGCCGTTATTGGCATTGAATAAACCCTCGAAAACACGGATAAATCATACGAAGGGAAATAAATAAAACGAACGGAGAAAAAGGTGCGTAAGCGAGGAGAATTTGGTAAAATTTACAGATCGTTTGTCTTCCTCCCCATTCCTTGATGGATGTCATAAAGGGGAGACATGAAAGTTTTTTCTCGTATCATCGGATAATTTGTTGAAGTTTCCCAGGTTAGGTCAAGTGTGAATGTGTTACTTTGAACTCTATTATGCGACTCATCGATCAACGTGAATTCAGCCGCGAAACGAATTTGTACCTACCCAAAGCAAATGTACCTAACGCTTGTTTTACACGTTTTATATTAGCTTCACCTCTTTGTTTGTTTATTTGTTTGTAACTTGTAACCGACTCCTTTGGACTTGAATTTGACCCAGTTCAAACAGTCAGATTTCTTTCAAACTTCGTAGACTTATTGAGGATCGATGACAATTCAGTATTTAAAGAAAAAAGAAAGAAAGAAAAAAACTAAATTTCATTTCAAAAAATCAAACTAAAAAATGAAAAAATAAATAATAGTTAAAAAAAACTAAAAACACACTTTTATACAAAATCCAACTAAAGAATAGAAAATAAATTTGAATTAAGAATCGTTAATTAAAAGCGTGGGGTGCATGCTATCAATGAGTAGAAAGTATAATATCTTAAAAAGCTGCTTATTTCACGATTCTTAATTCTAATTTATTTTGTATTTTTAGTTGGCTTTTGTATAACTTTATTATTTAAGTTTTTTTTTTACTTTATTATTTAAGTTTTTTTTTCGTTTGAGTTGATATTTTAACAAGGATGTTACATTTACATATCCTTACGTTCAACGTACATTATAGTATCTGTAACCAAAAATATGTCACTTGTTTTTGTTATTTTGTATAGAAATATTGGTCCAAGATCCCAGGGCCAACTGACGTCACGTATTTTCTGACGGACGAAATGTGGACGATTGAGTAGTGTTAGTATGTACTATGGTCGTATGCCTACCTGCTAACTTGGTCAAACGGCCAATTTCCAGGTATCACGTGATCAAGGTACATAAAAACATTATAAACTTCACGTAAATTCTCATGCCTGATTTTCACGTATGTTCTAGATAATATAGTTAAAAATAAGTCGTCAATGCTCCCAGACACTTTCCGTCGGCCATATTGCTTTGCAGACGCTTTAAATCTCCCAAAATAATTAGTTATGTTCGCGCCTACACCAAAACAGAAATTTTTAACCGCGCAATTTGATTGCTCCTCGAATTCTACAGGAGTCGATTAGTGTAGTTACCTTTAAAATATTTTTTCTTTGTAAAGCCTTCATATAAATCAAGTGAAGTGATTCGTAATCGCCTTCAATACGGAACACGAGCTCATCTTCTTAAAACGAAACCTAAATCAGATGATACTTGTATTAGGAAAAGTACTGAATACAGTTTGTGAAATCATAAAACATCTTTTATTGAGCAACCATCGCTCCAGTGTTGCTGTAAGCGACAATATATGTTCTGTTGATTTTTTTTTTATATTTATAATAAATTGATATGAGTAAACTGTAAGAGTGAGGGTATGGTCTATTATTTTTTAGTTCTAATTATTAAATGAAAAAAAAACCGTCGGCTAACTTTAGTATAATAAAAAAATCATGCGTTGCTTGCTCAATAAAAGATGTTTTATGATTTCACAATGTTTCACAATGTAGGCGCGAACATAACTAATTATTTTTGGAGATTTAAAGCGTCTGCAAAGCAATATGGCCGACGGAAAGTGTCTGGGAGCATTGACGACTTATTTTTAACTATATTATCTAGAACATACGTGAAAATCAGCCATGAGAATTTACGTGAAGTTTATAATGTTTTTATGTACCTTGATCACCTGATACCTGGAAATTGGCCGTTTGACCAAGTTAGCAGGTAGGCATACGACCATAGTACATACTAACACTACTCAATCGTCCACATTTCGTCCGTCAGAAAATACGTGACGTCAGTTGGCCCTGGGATCTTGCTCTATATGATCGTAGACATGTATCAAAGATCTCATTCAATTAATTATATGTAGGTACATGTTCCGCCCAAGAATGATACTTTTGTTCTTTTTAATAAACTTTCCAATTAGATTTTTTGTAAGTCTAACTACGCTATTCTACACTTACTACATATCAATCACTGTTGATATTTTTTTGTATATTTTCACACTACGAAATTATTAAATCCGATATTACTTACATTATTATTTTAGTGAAACGGTTTACAATATTTACTTCTGAACTAAATGATAGCATGTGTCTGTAGTAGTTAAGCAGATAGTTTGATAAATAATTTTATATGTCATCATTTAAAGAGTATAATATATATCCAGCTATCGTTTGCTCTGCGAAATAATTATTGAGAGGTTAAACACAATTTCTCATGAAACGTCTTCGTGTGTATTGACAGCACAAAGTGTACTCCTTCCTTTCCACAATACTGTGGCAGCCTCGAGGCATGCTCTCTTAAATGTCGCGGCGTCTCTTAAGGAATTGTGTTTCACACATTTATAAGTTGTTCATTTCTTTTGCTCAAATTCGTGCCCCGAATATTTTAGAGCTAGAACAATACTGCTCCTATTAAGTTCTTAGTATTATTACTGGTATTCGTGAAGCCCGCCTGGTTATGGTGGTAACCTGATAACCCCCTTGATTGATTCAGTTGCCAAACGGCTCGTCGAGTTCCGGCTGAGGACGAGCCAGTTCTATCTTTCATATCTCTTCTTTTTTAGCCAGCATCTATGATACCTTTAGGGTCACTAATGTTCATTCGCAATTATGATTAGTCTGTTGTCACCTAGAAGAAATTAGGTCGTCTTTTGTATTTCTTAATTTAGTATACTGTGTTGTTATTTTACCTTCGTGTAAAATAAACATTACTTATTATAATTATATCTCTTAATTTACTTTCCCGGGTCCTAGATGTAATGTGTACCCGGCACTTTGGCTTACGTGGGGACACAGGTCCAACATGTAAGGTCCTTGAGACATTTTAATGAAGTGCGTTTATTGTACTTAAGGCGGATACTATACTCGTTTGCACAATCTGATACACTACCTGAATACACTCTCTGACACACGCTCTATGCCGTGACGCGACGTAAGTAAGTCCGGTGACAGGAAGATTACTCGTATTAAGTGTATGGAGTTACAAATGTCCGTAAGTATATGGCTCTTGTGGCAGTTTACCAGCTATGTACATAAATAATTTTACATCTTTATCCGATTCCTTTACTCTATCTATTCCTAACTACCTAGACTACGGTTAATTTTTATTGTGCGATCTTACTTTACGTACGTGTATTTAGTAAGATATACACTAGAAGAGAGAAAACAATATGATATAGAAATATGACGTAGGTATCTATCTTACTTTATTGAATAATGGTACGATAATATTATCTTTTCGTTTTGGCAGAGACAATCATTTATTATTACTAGTAACCGACTTCACTCCGCATTGGGAAATGTATGCCTGAATACACACACTCGAAAAAGAGAATCTGAAGAAGAAAGAGATCTTTCTGTTTAAAGTAAAACAAACTCTAATGTTTCCCAATATTACAACATTGTATCAGTGAAAACCACATCCAAATCTGTTAAGATATCTCAGATTAGTGGGAACAAACCTACAGACAACCAGAAAAATAAACACATGAAAAATACTTTGTTGTGGGATGTATAAGTATTATAACGGCGTTGACTGAAATGATTGAATAAATGTGGGTTGTTAAGCGTTAAGCCAACATAATAATAAGTACCTACATTAGTTTAGTTCTTGTTGTTTTGAAATTCCCAAGTGTTCCGCTGCTGTGCTCGAACTGACATGGTTGTTTACTTAAAGGTGACGGAATATACATAAATTGTACTTCGGAGATCAATAGCGAGAGTTTCGCGAAGCACAAACATGATCCGCTACTTAAACTTGTAAAGGCGTGTCTCATCACGTTTGCTTTGTTTGAGCTGAACTGTTTTTGATGCACTCGTAATTCGATGTTTAAGAGATCAAGACCTTATTATGTGCTTATGATCTTGATGCTAGTTTTATGATTCATTGAGACCAAAATATCAATGAATCTATTCTAGCATCAATAAAAACTTAAAAAAAAAATAGCAATAATAACATAATGTGCATGATCGTAATATAGATATCCCTGTTGTGCCTATGCTAAATACCGAAGATTGAATGAGACAGCCACATACTATGATTATACTGTATCACCCTCGAACACTTCTGGTCGCCTAGTTACTCGCTTTAATTAATAAACGACGGCAAAAACTGTCGTTACAACTTTTCGTCCTAATTTTTTCCGCCTAGCCCCCTTTCGCAACGCGCGATAAGGAACTTCGTTCCAATAATCGGAAGGTTCCGATTGTCTGACCTCATACGTATCTGATATTTACGTATAATTTGATGACATCTAAAACTCGCTTAAAATTTTGAACAGAAAAAGTAACCAGCAAGCAAGTACCTGTACCGCTGGTCCCTAACCAAACAGACAGGTGTACAGTGTAAACTGTTTGCACCATAAATTGTGCTTAGCCGCAAACTTCTCTTAAATATTCTTGTTTACCACAATATCTCTTACGAGACAATACTTTGTTTAATTCTGCTAATGTTAATTGTTATACTGAGGTAATTATAGTATTAGGTTCATAAATCTGCTTGTTTTTCATGGTTTAACTAAAAAAAGTGAAGTGTAATATTTTTTTTTATTTACCATGAACACTTTAAATATCCATGCATCCAAATAAAGGAATTGTTAAAAATCTGTAGTAGTATGTATAGTGAAAATTCAGAATGATGGTTCTTTCAAGATAAACATTGGCAGCAATATTTCATTAAAATTAACACAATACCTTACTTTTAAATACAATACTTTACTTTAAAAAACTTTTTATTACATCTTTTTGTGAATCATTCTACCACACTTTTTTAAAATATTATGCCCCAATTAGCAATACATAAGCCTAACGTGATATGTCGGCAAATAATAAAAATATCTAATTAACTTCTAATGTAAAAGTCTTGTTCGCTGTCGGCAAAGATAAGGGTCACTTCTGACGCAAAAGTTATAGTTAGAGAATATTTTCATTGCTCCGTAATTATGAGGACATTGTCCTAACCGTCCGAGGCTTTGTTATCATATGTATACGAATAACAAAGCATATTATTACTGTTATCCAAACTCGTAAAAATGGGTAAAATCGTACCACCAATACAGCCTTGTAAGGGTACCAGATTAA
The DNA here is from genome assembly GCA_951805285.1 of Thymelicus acteon. Lineage (NCBI taxonomy): Eukaryota > Metazoa > Arthropoda > Insecta > Lepidoptera > Hesperiidae > Thymelicus > Thymelicus acteon. The sequence continues at coordinate 5,896,973 of OX638222.1, forward strand.
ACTGTTAGAGATATGGCGCCAAGACATGTCCAATTTAATAAAGCAAGATCTCCCGCCAGGCTCTCATTGTGATTGATGTTGTCTAATCGTCGTGATGATTGTCTAATTGTTCACGTTATAGAACTTCTATACCATATACTGTTGACGTGGCAACAGTGGAATATCTTCACAATATCGTTCAACAGGAACCAAGACCAAGGGAAGTTAGTAAAGACTGCTATGTATACTATTAGACAGGCTGTTCTTAAATAAAAGTGCTGCATAGAGCGAAAGTTTAATGATGAAGAAAGAGTCAGCAATGTAGTAAATGAGTTATGGAGAATTGACCGTATCTTTACCTGTACTAAGGCACAGTCGCTTTAGTAGAATATATAGAAGTCTTTGGAAGGATGAAGCATTTTATACCCCAAAAAAGAACCTATATTGAGTGAATAGGACAAAATATCGTATACCTACTGAAATCAAATAACGTGGGTTCATACTTATTAAATTACTAAATTAGTCAATTATATTATAATACCTAGCTGGGCCCGTTAATTTGTGGAAAAAACTAACTACTAAAATATATGATGTTATATAACCTACGGCGTCTTCCTTGATAAATGGACTATCAAACGCAATAAGAATTTTCCAATTCGAACCAGTAGCTTCTGAGATTAGCGCGTTCAACCAAACAAACAAACTTTTCAGCTTTATAATATTAGTATAGATAATATAGCTAGTTATGTTTAGAAGCATTATTATAACTGAATATCGTAACAACTATGGGCAGTTCGGTTAACCACTCATTTGCACGGCTCCATTAGTTTCAACGATTTGCATTGCATATTATTATTCATATTATTTAAATACTGACACAGAATATTGAATTGGCTACAAATAAAATAGGTTTTGACAATAACAACTAAAGCATTGTTTGGTGTAATTATTTACAAATTATATTAGTCGGTTTACTGAACATGTCAATACAAAACTAAACCTAAATTATACCACAGATTACACACTAAAGCAGCTTTAGAAAACAGCAAGTGAATTCGAACAAACCACGAATCCCGATTTCAAAAGTGAATCATACCGTTAACCATTAGCCGTATTGGGGCGGCTTAAAATACTAACCCCAATCCCACGCCGGATGGGTGTCGTAAGAGGGGACTAAATCCGGCCCGCTGGCGGTAGGGCCCCTCGAGAGATTATATTGGTAATATTGACTTAAATTTTTAATTAATACCATTATTACTATTATTATTTATCCATGGGGTTCGTCTGGATTGCTACCGCCTTTGAGCAATCGACTCGTCGTGTTCCGGCTGGGGGCTTGAGAGCCATTTCTTTCTTTCTTTCTTTTTCTTCTCTCTTTCTTGGCCGGCAACGCATCAATGATGCTTCTGGTGTTATTGATGTCCATGGGCGACGATAGAGACTTACCATCAGGTGGATCATCAGCTCATTTACCGGCTATTTCCATAAAAAAAACTTGTAATTCAATTATTTTTAGGGTATACAGTAATTAAACACAAGATATTTATATTTTACATAGACAAATTTTTAAAAATTATAATATTTGTTATTTTAATTAGAATAAATAATGTTTTCATCAAAGTCTGAAATCCTTACTAAAATCTGGTGCACTTGACACAGTTTTTTAATAACACCCTAAATTAAAATTCGTTTACTTACGAATTTATATGTATAATACAATACAATACATAGTTTTTTATGTAATTTTGACGAATAATATTATTTAATGTTTATAAATTATTTTTTCATACCCTGTTAGTCGACTAACAATCTGTTGATAAATAAACACAATCTCAGTTTGTGATCTTAAATACTTTGAATAATAAATAATCCTAAACCGCAAAATCTATAAAAATCTCAGTAAAAGTGAAATCCTAATTATTTTTCACTGAGTACTATTTTAAAATGCCCATCAAAATAATATTTGCCACTCAAAAAGAGATAGCACTCATCAACATCTTTATAGCTCTCGTAAAACAAAACGATATTAGGGACCCTACTTTATTCCACTCCAGTAAATGTGAAACAATTTGAATGTGCGCTCGTTGACGGCTCTTTATTTCGTCTTTTCAATTGTTTGATGTTTGATTATCTTATTAAATAATGATTATTTTTTTCGTAATAATTGTCCCACTGCTGGGCTCGGGGTCTCCTCTCACAATGTGAGGGGTACAGGCCATAGTCTACCACGCTGGCCAAGTGCGGATTGGTAGACTTCACACACCTTTGAGAACTTTATGGAGAACTCTCCGGTGTGCAGGTTTCCTCACGATATTTTCTTTCACCGAAGCAAGTGATAATTAACTTCTAATACGCACATAATATTTGAAAATTAGAGGTGCGTGCCAGGATTTGAACTCGGGCCCCTCAGTTCGGGAGACCAACGTTCTAACCGTTAGGCTATCACTGCTTTTGCAAACGCTACATACAAATGTATATTTTTTATGAATTTATCACACGCTCGTGTGATATGAAATAATTTCTTCTTTATATACACACAAATGCAACTCAAATTTGACCTGTAATTCCGAGTGTTTATTTCAATGCTATACACTAAACCTCAAGTGGCTTTTAAGCTAAAGCTCAAGTGGCTTTTAAGAAATAAAATACGATCATAAACGCTCAAAATTAAAAATCTTCGTACGCCATGTGAGTTTAACATCACGTTACTTATTCTACTTCTCGAAATGTTGCATTAGTAATGTTATTAGGAGAAGACTCGGCGAAATCAGCGTATCTTTTTAAAATAATTTGTAGGATACAATCACAGTTACTTTCTTACCTAATCAGCTATGCTTTCCAACAAGAAACTGAAAAATATTTCTCAGAATAGTTTGTCAAAACACATTCATCTTTGACTGATGACGAGATCTTAGAAATGTGAGGGGTTAAGTAAATTTTATTCAAGGCCAATCTATCTGACGCTTATCCCCTTCGTCCTGAAACTTTGCCAATATGTAAATAGTTATGATGAGTTAACAATACTATAATAACATCGAGGTCTCTCATTATAGACGGAAAGTGTAACTCGGCTACATTGTAACTTGATGTTTCGATTTGATGGATGTGGAAAACAGCCCTTACAGATGAGATTTCCATCTCTTTCTTTTCTCATATTCTTTTGAAATATAATAAGGCTCTATCTGTGGGCTCTATCCATTCCCTAAATGAAATCTAGCACGCTAGGCTCCGCGCTAACAAATTTTAACCCTACGATAATTTTTGGTGCTGGTGAGGGCTGTAACCTGTCAGGCAACTTCAAACCAGACTTATTCAGACAATTTCATGCCAAATTTAATTTAAGTGCATTAACAAAATTGGTTACCTCGATAATAACCTGCCATATCACAAAAGCAGGGATACTTATGCTGTATGAAGTACAATTTTAGGCTGTAAGAAAGTCTGTCCATCTTGAACACAAGCGGATCTAATCTACTGCTATTTTTTTACAAAACAGATCATCCTCCTTTCTAAAATAGTCGTTACCTACAATTTTTTTTACTTGTGTCAATCGCAACTTTGGAGTGCCTGAAATTTGTTTTTCGGATCTTTCACGGGCCTCTACTCCCTTTTTGTATAAAGCATAGGTGATGCCTTTGGACTAATGTCAATTGGTGACGATGAGTTCTTACTATCAGGACCTGTTTATCAGTTATTTTTATTAAAAAAAACGTTTATTATGAAGTGTAACACGAGTCACGACACATAAGGTCACGCATTAATGTGTTAAGTGCATTTTAATTAATAAAACATACCAAATGACAAAAAGTCAGTATAAAGTTTGCGAGTATAAAAAGAGCAATGTTCGCACGTACTCATACGTAATGTATATGTCGTGTCTGACCGTTGTTAAATGCCCGTACACTTTGCACTTTACTGGCGGGTCGTGAACCGGAATTGTAGGTGTGGACTGTTGTTTAGGAGCCGGTGGCATTTTCTTAATGTGTTAAATGACTTTGTAAAATCTGAGGTATGACTTTGTCTCGAAGAGATCGCTACATGGACGATAAGACCGCCCATTGTATACATTTATTTTGCGTTATTTTATTAACGCATATACTCGTATGCGGAAATCCTAAGGAATATGAAATTTGGCACGGTGAAAATTTACACGGAGAAAAAGTGCAGAAAATATATTTTTAATATGCATTAGACATAAAAGTAATAAAAATAAACATTACACCGTACATTTGAATCATATTCAGTTAATATACGCACAAATATCAATGTGAAGTAACCCTGTGACACTTACGGTTGAATTTTGACCGCAGAGAAGGTCTCTAGTATAATGAGTATTCAATCTTCATTTACCTATATTGAAGACCTGTATCGATAAAGAAATATAATTTTGCTAAGTTTTCAAATATAAATGTACAATTTTCTAATTCGTTAAAAAAAATAGCTAGTCCCTGTACTATAGTCAACGGTGTTTGAACGTCACGCTCGTTGTTTCACGGATCCATTAGGTAATTGCGAAGACTATAGTGTTATTCTAGGTACCTCGCCGTATATTGTGATAAATTTGCAGACGATGGACTGCACTTTTAAATATTCCAAGTGTAATAAACTGAGCAAAATATCAACACGTTTCATTGGCAACATTGTTTCATTTTTCACAATATTTTAAAAGTGGTTTTGTAGCGTTTATGTGTATGCATGTGTGTTTTTGTGTTAAAGAGTGTGTGTGTGTACGGGGGTAAGAAGCTTCATCTATGCAACATATATAGACAATAAGGAATTCGAATCATAAATTTATATCTTCGAATGACCTAGGAAAACAGTGCTAAATCGTGGAAATGAGGGAAAATCGAGATATTTGTAATTTTTTCATAAAACTAAGATGTACATATTAGGGTGTGTTAAGCCTATTCAGATCAGCATTTAAACAAATTTTTAGAAATACTCCTTTTAAATAAGTAACTGTACTAGCATATCAGTATATTTTATTCAAGGAAAACAAAATAATAAAGTTAAATCTGAGTTAAATCTAAGTAAGCATTTAAAACTTTTAAGTGATTCGATTATGATATCGTAGCTCCATCCCTGGTTTAAATTATAATTGTTTCAGTTGTACATTCAAGAGAGAAAAAAATGGTTTTCTTACCGAAGCGTGTGATCCTAATTTCTATTCAAAACTTAACTTTGTGACTAATTAACTTGCGTGTGATAGATTAATATGATACTGATGTATTTAATTTAATTTTACGTAATTTCAAAAGTATTTCCTTTGTCGATAATCGATGAATAATGAGTTGTTTGTAATCTATAATAGTAATTAAGTGATGTTTTTAGTATTATCGTGGAGGTAGGTAAATAATAGTCATATTTCATATTCATATCAATCGTTTATAATATTTGATAACAAATTATAACTGGTAATAGCACAATATAACCTTATTTTACCAGCATGGCCATATTGAATTGAGACACTTCGATTATTGTGTAACTGACAGAGTCACAATATAAGTCTATAGCATTACGACAGTAAAATATTGTATTACTAATGAAGTACTTAACTTGTGCTGGAGTAATTCCTTGTTCCATAGCCGTCACTTACTTAATTAATCACCACATAACTTTTACACTATTTTAATAATAATAACTCCATTATAGCAGCATAATAACACAATACCGTAACGATAAATTAGATAACCTCTTATTTGGATCCGTACTGGCACTGAACTGAAACTGGACCACACGATGCAGTTGCTTTTATACCGCCTAACCTTACAACGAGTCACATCATCGATTAGTCGTTGATTATCTCTTTATGCAATTTACAATAATTAGAACTAGATAATTTATCGTACCTGATAAATATGATTTTACGTTATTTTACAACAGTTTTTAATTATTCCGAAATGACGTCTATTAAAATTTCAATCGATAATAAACAATTCAATATCCTGTTAAGATTATTCATCTAATAAATTCGTTGCAATAAATAAGTAAATGTGTAGGTTATTTTAAACAATTCTTGTGATATTATTATAGAATTATGCTTTGTAATTCACTATATTTCAACAAAGTATAAACAATTCCACTTCCTGTCAGAATAATTGCAACACATTGCTACATTAATTGAATCAGACATCTTATTCTTGTAAAAATCTTTATATAATAAGTATATTTATCGTATGTATTTACACTATATCTAACACGGCCAGACTGACAAGTACTTCGCTCTCGAAGTACTATAGGTGTACCAGATACTCACGGCATAAATGACAGAAGAAAAAGTGTTTTTTTTTTACATGGTAAAATTTTTCAAACTGATAAATTCATCTTGTAAATAAATCTGCAAACTTCAACATCAACAGAAGAAGTTTTCTTACCAATTACAAATAGCAAGTATGGTCGCCAATATTAAATGAAAATTTAAAAGTAATTACGTCAAGCGTGGTCAATTTGATGTTACCTGAAATTAATAATTATGAAGTTAATAGTAAAATAACATTCTTTCATAATTTTATCATATTTACCGAGTGTCACTTTCCATTATTTTAGCTTCCCCATTTTGCCACCAGATTTCAGCAGACCCATAAGTACAATTTTTTTTTTTGTTATTTTTACATACACCAAATATTTATATTCCGCTCAGCCATACTGACATAATTTTCCCTGGTAACAATATTAATTCGTAATTGTATCTTTTATAAATTTAATACCACAGGAATTTGTTTCTATTTATTTATTTTTTGATTTATATTCCAATCCAACAAATAAGCTGTTTGTCAGTTGCATAGACATGTCAAGCCCCCTCTACCCGCTGCGCGTGGGCTAGGCTTGCACCAAACAAGTGACCGTCCAGCGGAACTTATTTATTGTTTGGTTTCGGTCAGTTGCATAGACATGTCAAACCCCCTCCACCCGCTGTCCGTAGGATAGGCTTGCACCAAACAAAAGACCTCAGCGGCTTTCAGTCAGTCAGTTGCATAGACATGTCAAACCCCTTCCACCCGCTTTGCGTGGGTTAGGCTTGCACCAAACAAAAGACCTCAGCGGCATTTCTTAACTTTCGTATAAATAATTACTATCAATAATAAGTTTCACAAAATAAACTGGCACGAAAACTTAAGGCTTAAGGCAATGAATGTTTAAACGCTCTAAGACCCATTCTAAATAGGCAAACAAAACTCAGTCCACTAACCAAACTAAAAAAAAATTACTCTACGCTTGTTCGGCCTTCCATTACATATTATGCTGCTCCCGTTTAGAGCAGGATAACAGATTCTCAGTACAAAAAGTTACAACTTCTTCAAAACAAAGCAATTAAAATTTCTTACAATACACCTTTGAGAACCAGCTTAAAGAAATTACACAATAATATAAAATTTCCATTCATCAAAAATTTAATTTTAAGGATATCTAAAAACTTCTTCATAATTATATAAAAATCCGAAACATCCAAATATTCTTGTATCACCTATTGGCAAATCTAGGTTAAATACCCTCTCCCGGGATCTACAATAGATATCAACTGCGCCATCACTATTTCCTTAGTGAATCATGACCATACACAACTACCAGCGATCGGCTCGCCGCCTGGCAACCGATACGACACTTCAGTTATATTTTTGTGCGGATACCCACGTTAGACAATTTATATCTTTGTTGTTTTTGTATTCCATTTTAATTATCATGTGTACTTGTACATTGCGTTATAATATTCAACTTGCTTGTATTTCAAACACTACAAACGTGTTTAATGTAAATGTGAATTAAATTGTCTAAATGTAATGGCCATCTTACAAAGCCTTGCATTACCAGGATTATTATTGCTTTTCTATATTATAATAGGTTTATAATCTTAAGATCAAAATGAAATAACAAGTATTGTGTCTGTTTAAAGAGGCGCTATTAGCCTACATAACGTTTCTTTTAATTACGATTGTATTTGAAATATTTTTAAGTGGTTGTAAATATATCCTTTGACCTGTTTATATAAATAAAGAATTTAAAAACAAAAAATAATAATTCATAGTCATGTCATCGTCATATTCTGTCATATCATATTAAAAATTTTCGTCCTGTCATATTTAATCCATGTTATTACATTTCATTTCTACTCCTTATTCTTATTTTCTCATTGTTCACAATAAAGGGCCCCAACAACAGTCAACAACTATTAAAATAATTTTAAAAAGCATTAATTTCATACACTCTGGAATCACTTAGGATACTTACTCCTTATTTTATTTATATATTTTTTCACAATAGTAATTCAGCAGTAACGTCATATTGCCAAACCAGCTGTTGGTTTTTTTTTATACACATATATATTTGTTACAATAAGGACAAAAGCATTTAGCTAATATATTTTTATTTAATTGATTCACCTTTACCTTCTCCAGATAATTTAACCCTGCACGATCAAAAGGAAGCTACAAATAGCCAAACTACTTTATTATTAGTCTGCAATGTGACGACAAGGTTTTGTATATCACATATAAATTTATTAGTATAAAGATACATCACCGAAACTTCTTACTCGATTTGATACACTAAAAATAATCCATGGACAGGAATGGAAACTGTCATAATAATACGTTGTACATACTTACATTCTGAATTTACTATTTTTAATTATTTTGTCTGATCCCAAGTTTTATGTTATTTCTGTTTCCAAATACTAAGTATATAAAGATTTACTAAAGAAAGCAACTGTTCATAAAAATTAAAGACTGTTAACATGATTGATAATTCTGTGGATTCATATAACTCTTATAACGTCCCAGGACAAGTCTCCAATTGTGGATAATTACATTTGCGTCTGCCAACCAGACAATAAAGTGTTGTCCTATTATAGCATGTTGGCCACTATGGTTTCATTTATTACAAGATCAATCCACGAGACAAACAAAACATACTTTTCTTTAGATTGATAGAAACATACTAAACGTTCTACGCAGTAACCATTTACTTTGTCATTGATAGAAAAAATACATTTGATGTTAATGTGATTCCAACTTTTTATTCGAAAATATTTTTGCAAATATCATAACGATGAAAACGACTGTTATTCTTCAGGTTCGTTTATTGAATGAATCTTTCATAAAAGTGTACAAGTGAAGTGAATATCGACAGTCAGCATAAAACAGAATATAAAGGAGCGTACATACATACACGGTTATTGTTAAGGAGTAGATACATTACACTTCACCTCCGGGGGTGAAAAATAAAAAAAAATTTTGCTGCACAATATTTTTTTTTTAAGTTTGAAAACAATAAACTGAACCATCATGCTAAACAAAATACGTAACCATTAACAAGCTTCATTCTAAGAAGTTAAGCATAATTATAAAGTAAATTAATTAGACACACAATGTAAAAACAATACATATAATTTTTTTCACTGGTAAAAAGGTCTTGTTCTATTTTTATGTATTATTTCTGTCTTATTATTAATACTTATTATAACATTACTTCCTAAGTCATCTATTACTACATAGGGACCTTTATATACTGGATCTAATTTACGACCTGTTTCATTTTTAACTAAAATCAAATCATCTTTATTATACGTAAATGGATTAATATATTTATCATACACAATTTTTCTGTTAAGTTTGCTAGATAATAAATTTTTCTTAGCATCTGCCTGTGCTATTTTTAATCTATATTTAAGAGTTAAAGGATAATCATCACTATTGTATAAAGGTTCTATTGTATCATTAATCGAAGAAGGAATACGACAGAGTTTACCAAAAACTAATTCATATGGAGTGTAATTTGTTTCAGAATGCACTGTGTTATTAAAACTAAAGCACCAAAATGGAAGCCAATAAGACCAACTATTACTGTGATTTTCACACTGTGTCCTTAAAAATGCACCCAACGTCTTGTGTGCGTTTTCAAGAGCACCTATTGATTGATGATGATACGCTGTTGAAGATAGTTTTTCGATATTTAAAATTTTACAAACCTGTTCCATTGTTGTAGAGATAAACTCTGCACCTCTATCTGTAGCTATTGTCTGTGGAATACCAAATCTCAAAATAAAATTTCGTACAAATGCATCAGCAATGGAAACAGTTTCTTTATTTCTTAAAGGAAAAGCTTGTACAAATTTTGTCAATTCACATTGTAAGGTCAATATGTAGCAATTATCATCTATATCCCTATCTAAAGGTCCAACTACGTCTAAATATATTTTGTCAAATGCCGAGGAAGCTGTGGTAGTTATTTCCATCGGCTCCTTAATATAACGAAAATATTTCATCTTTTGGCATTTTGAACATTTTCTTACAAAATCCAGGACGTCCTTTTCTATACTTGGCCAATAGTATCGTCTCTTAATAGTATTCACCATTCTACGCACTCCAGCATGACCACTAGAGGGTAAAAGATGGAAGTCATTCATTATCAGTGTTTTTTCGTTATCGTCACTAATTCTTTTTATTCCTCTCAATATACATATTCTTGGTCCGGACCACTCAGTCAATGATTTTATTTCATCACAAACATTTTTTATAAAGTCTAAATTATCTTCATCTTTTATAATGCAAATTTCATCGATGCGCATCTTTTTACAAAATAAACCTAATTTCTGCACAAATTCGGCTCGCGAGAAATGCGCCTTGAAATCAAGGTTAATATATAATATCTTTTTATTTAACTTATAGGCAAAACATTCAGATTCTTCCGTTATCAAATTTTTATTTCTCATTTCCTTTAACTTACTTCCTTCTATCAAAATCATTTCTACTGAATCACACGGCTTCCTTAATATATCCACAACTCTTGGTTGATCAGACCAGACGTCAGTTGATTTACTAAGGTCCGTATGATTACTCTCATCATCCTTTCTTACAGCTAACTCATTCATTCTTCTTTTCTGTGCTCTGGTCATTACATTTATTTGCTCTTGCATACTCTTTAATTCATCCGATGTAATAAGTATCCTAGATAGTGCATCTGCAACTACATTTTCTTTTCCTTTGACGTATCTAATTTTAAAGTCAAATTCTTCTAAAGTTAACCTAAATTTCATTAATCTGCTACTAGGATCTTTCATTCCAAAAAGGTATACTAAAGGCTTGTGATCAGTCATTAATGTGAAATTTCTTCCAAATAAGTATGGTCTAAAATATTTGATTCCCCAGACGATGGCTGCTAATTCTTTTTGAATGGTAGGGTAATTTAGTTCGGCTTTATTAAGAGGTCTACTAGCGTAAGCAATGGGCCTTAAATCTTTATTGCATAATACAGCTCCTATAGCAATACCTGAAGCGTCCGTTTGTAGAACAAATTCATTATTTTCTGAAAAATCTGGGTATTGGAGAACTGGCGGTGAAGTTAATTTTTCTCTCAATAATTGAAAGGACTGTTCACATTCAGGCGTCCAAATAAATGACACATTTTTTCTACAGAGTTTGTTAAGAGGAATAGTTATGGAAGAAAAATTTTGAATAAATTTACGGTAATAATTACAGAAAGCAACAAAACGTCGGACTTCATCTGAGTTTTTTGGGGTAGGATAGTTTTTCAATACTTTTGTTTTTTCTGGATCAGGTAAAATACCGTCCTTAGAAACAACATGTCCTAGATACAAAATTTCTTTCTTTAAAAATTCACATTTCTGAGCGTTTAACTTAAGATTTACTTTTCTAAGTCTCTCCATAACATTAATTAAATTTTGATTATGAATATTTAAATTTCTTCCGAACACAATTAAGTCATCTAAATAAACGAAACATTTTTCAAACGCTAAACCTGACATAGCGACTGACATCATGCGGCTAAAAGCACTTGGGCTGATCTTTAGTCCCATCGGTAACCTTTTCATTTGATACTGGCCTGTACTGGTTGTAAACGCAGTTAATTTACGACTGTTCGAATCCAAAGGTACTTGGTAATAACCTTGGTGAAGATCAAGGTGACTAAAATAAATAGAACCAGAAAGGGAGTCTAAAATTTCATTTATATTTGGCAAGGGAAATTTATCATCACAAACTTTATCATTTAATTTTCTATAGTCAACTACTATACGCCATTTACAATTTTTTCCTTCTATATTCTTTTTAGGAACTAACAATATAGGACTTGACCATTCACTATTGCATTCTTCAATTATATCATTTTCTATCATTTTACTTATCTGTTTAGTTATTTCGGGTTTTAATGATTGTGGCAATCTATAGGGTTTTGTATAAATTGGAGTAGTGTTAGGTTTAATGGTAATAGATTGCTCATAAATATTTGTAGTAGTTAATTTATCTCCATCATGATAAAAAACATCAAAATATTTGGCGCAAATTGCTTCAATAGACTTCCTTTCTTCAGTATTCAAATGATTTAAATTTAATTCTGATAATAATTTTTGAATTTTCTTAACATTTATATTACTCTTGCTAAATTCAGCTACATAAAAATCGCTTAAAGGTTGTAAGTCTGGAAGGAATATTGGCATACATACATCCTTTTCACTCACGTTTAGAATTTTTATAGGGATCCTATTATTTTTTACCTTTGCTATAGTATTTGCTAAAAATATATCTTTCGCTAGCTCTCTTCCACAAACAGTCACGTCACCATTCACGCAACTATCTAAGTAAATAAAATGTATAGATTCAGATCGCGCTGGAATATGTAGCACATCATTTATTCTATCATGTTCATTTATAAATTTAAAATCATACGTTATACCATTATTGTTTAACGTTAATATATTTTTGTCTAAATTGATATTTGCTTTATACTTATTAAGAAAATCTAAACCTAAAATTCCATCTGCTTTTAATGGTAAGGAATCAAAAATTAAAAAATTATGTTGAAATACATGATTTTCTCTATCACGCAACCTTAAATTTACTGAACCCAGAGAAGTTCTTTGTCCCGATATGCCATTTATTACAGTATTATCTCTATAGATCTGAATATTATTTGGTAATGCTTCACTTTTTAATACTGAAAGTGTTGCACCTGTATCAATAAGCCAATAATTTTTTATGTTATTGATGTAAAAAGTAATATATTTCGCAGAACCATCACATGCAAATATAAAATTCCTAAACTCGAAAAAACTGGCTATTATTTTTATTAGTATCAGGCAAATCCGGATTATTAGACTCTACAGAATAGATATTTCTAGCTAAATTCGGACCGCCTCTGCTAGGTTTCCTATAACTTGATGAAGTAGACAGGCGTCTAGCACTTCGTCCTCTTTGTGAACTACGGTATGTCATAGGCGTCGTTTGTCGGTAATTAGCATAACTATTTTGACGATTTGAGTGTCCTCGATAATAATTGTTACATTGACCAAAGTTCCTATTAAAATTCCTATTACCGTGGTAATATTGGTAACCTCGACCACGTCTATAATCATAAAAAAATTTCCGTTGCTGAGATACATTTAAGATGTTACCTGAAGGCTGAAGTGATACCGTTTCCTCGTCCTTAGCTGCCTGGATCGCGTCCTTCAAGCTGCTGTAGTTACGCGCTGCGATGACCGTAGATAGTCTAGAGCTCCGAAGACCGTCTGAAAACCGTTTTATGGCAGTCTGTTCATTTAATGGCTTTAAAATTGAAAATGCGTCGGGATTAGAATCTGCCTGCGAAATGGTCATATCAGTGAAAAGTTTTTCAATTTCAGTGCCAAACTCGTCGATAGTTTTTGAACCTTGTTTAATGTTCTGCAACTGAGTTTGCAAGGCTATGAAAGATTTTTTAGGTAAAAGATGTTTCTTTAAATCGGTCAGTAACTCCTCTACTGTTTTGTAACTCTTTGACATCCTTAACTTTGCATTTTCAGAAAGTCTACTTTTAATAATAAATGTTATTAATAAAGACTTACCAGCCTCGTCGAGCATACACCCATACATCTCGATCGAATCGATCATGCGTTTTGTGGTAGCTTCTTCTCCGTTCATGACTGGAATCAGACTACATGCTACTTTCAAATCAAACTCCATTTTGTCGATTTCAATGGGCAAATTACATAAAATATTAATTTCGTCGTATACCTTCTTAATCTTTTCAAAAATATCTATAGCTAATAAAACATTCTTTTTATCCTTACTAGTTTCTAAAACTAAAAATATTTCCTGACATTTATTAAAAATGATTTGAGACTCGCTCTTCTTAGCTTCTGTAGTTTTACATTTATATCTACTTTGACCTTTTTTTACTAAATATTTTCTTATAGTTATCAATTGCTCATAATATTCCAAAAGAGTTTCTATCATATTTCATCATTATAATAAACTATGTTAAAACTAGGAAAACATTAAAATTAATAAACATTAAAATTATAACATGTCCCTTCTAATTTTTCATAACTCTATGTAGATTCAAAGGCTAAGTTTTAAATTTCATTACGCTCGCGGAAACCAACGGCGAAATCTCACACGTAAACGTTTTTATGCGCCGGGTATCATGTTCACTGAGTGTTTGTGCACAGTTTTAGACATTTTAAATAACAACGTTATAAAACTTATTACGTCGAAGAACTTATTACTTTGAAGAAAAGAAAAAAAAAATGCAAAACGAAGAAAAAAAAATTAATTTGCGTCACCCCTCGGCTGTCTTCTTAAGGAATCACGGATGCGTTGCAGCGTTACCAGCCCCATGTCCTGCTGCGTCCACTGGCGATGGCAGTTCCTGTATATTCTTGCCACGAAGTACAGAAAGATGATTACGACCATAGTCACGACCAAGTCATCGTATTGGCATTAGGTCCTCCCAACGAATTTTGACTCACGAGAACTTCTTCTTTTTCAATTGTAGACCGGCACATTTTTCAATAACAGCTCTATATTTTACGTCGACTATTATTTAGTAATTTTGACCAAATTATACCAGACTTTACTATCTCACGGTAAATAGCCTATAGCCCCTTGGCAGAGCCCCACTGGTAGGGTCGCCATGTGATGTTGGGGGTATGCTGATGAAAACGACTGTTATTCTTCAGGTTCGTTTATTGAATGAATCTTTCATAAAAGTGTACAAGTGAAGTGAATATCGACAGTCAGCATAAAACAGAATATAAAGGAGCGTACATACATACACGGTTATTGTTAAGGAGTAGATACATTACACTTCATGCCAACCAGACAATAAAGTGTTGTCCTATTATAGCATGTTGGCCACTATGGTTTCATTTATTACAAGATCAATCCACGAGACAAACAAAACATACTTTTCTTTAGATTGATAGAAACATACTAAACGTTCTACGCAGTAACCATTTACTTTGTCATTGATAGAAAAAATACATTTGATGTTAATGTGATTCCAACTTTTTATTCGAAAATATTTTTGCAAATATCATAACATCCATGATTTAAAGCTATGCCAAAATATAGCTAAAGCATATTTTTCGCAAGTCTCGATATTCGGGTACATACCTACAACTAATTGTGGGTACTTGCTTGAATTTTTATAATACCAAGTTTTTTTTTCTCTCTCAATGATTATAGGTTTAGACTGTTTTATTTGTTTCACTATTGTAACTGTGTTAGTATATGGATATTGAATCATACATTTTTTTTTTTTTTTATTGTTAATGTACGATAATCAACGGAACAGTTTTTATCAATTTTCTGCTATTGGTGTATATTTTTTTTTAAATTTCTTCTATGCTCATCTGATCTATCAAAACAAGGAAAGTTTCGACTTATTGTTTATTTCTAATGGACAAACTCAAAACTATTGGACCGATAAAAAAAAGATCTTTTACCCTATTAGAAAGCTACATTTCTTCAAGTCACCAGCAAAAATAGGTTGTGATAAATTATATTTTAGATCTTATATAAATATGAAACAAAACATGTTACGGAACGTCTGTCGGTCAGCTATTTAGGTAAATGTGTATCAACTGAAAATTACCGAATCCGCTTACTGGGTTTCACGTGATGCTTGGTCCGGGAAACTAACAAATATTTTTTGATCTTGTTATCTTAAGGACCCCTAAATTGTTTTTTTTTTATGTTTAATAGTCAATGTACAAAACATGTTAAAGTATAGCCCTTACCTTTACATTCTTTACGTCTTAGTAGCCTTGAACCACTAATTGATTATTTAATTGTACGTCTTGAATTTCATACCATTACACCGGTAGTCACTGGTTTCTGGATTGAAGACTGGTTGGTTTAATTATTTTTACAGCAGCTCCATGGCGTTAGCAATAGTCAGTATCGCTTTATCAGGATGTTCTGTAAAAAAAAAGAAGCGAGAAAATCTCGAAGCTCGGCCCTTCCTGTTTTATTGTTAAAATATTCTTCAATCAATGGGGGGTACTTCACAAATATCGAAGGTAGCTCAAAAATATTGAAAGTATTTTGGAATTATTGAAGGTAATATGTTATCAATAATAATAATAACATCTTTAGCTAACACTCACCCCACACTTATTCAATGTCACCCTTAAACAATGTCGCTATGCCAAATTATTTTTTACCACTTTTATTATCGAGAAATTTAAACTAATGACCAACAATGTTTTTTTTTTTTTACACCGAGCTATTATCCATCCAGCATTACACTTATATTTAGAATTGTAATAGTAACAGGACCTTTATGAAAAAGAAAAAGAAAAATTACTTGTCTATCACATAATGTTAACCCAAATCGATAAAGAATAATTGCTACTTTTTAAAGCCACAAAAAAATACATAATACAGATCACCTGATAAATCGTATCCTAATCGTAAGCCTGGCACAGTGGCTTCACAGGAGCAATCACAGTCTATTCCATCAGTGTCATCATTTCGCCATTAAACGGCACCGCCTCGAGGAATCACCAACAAGTAGACTCTGTGAGGAAGTTCCAATATGCAATTTTCTGAAACTTGAGAAGTAAATATTAATATATTGTTTTAAACAGCAGGGTAGTATCCCACTTCTGATGATAGATTAATATGATACTGATGTATTTAATTTAATTTTACGTAATTTCAAAAGTATTTCCTTTGTCGATAATCGATGAATAATGAGTTGTTTGTAATCTATATTAGTAATTAAGTGATGTTTTTAGTATTATCGTGGAGGTAGGTAAATAATAGTCATATTTCATATTCATATCAATCGTTTATAATATTTGATAACAAATTATAACTGGTAATAGCACAATATAACCTTATTTTACCAGCATGGCCATATTGAATTGAGACACTTCGATTATTGTGTAACTGACAGAGTCACAATATAAGTCTATAGCATTACGACAGTAAAATATTGTATTACTAATGAAGTACTTAACTTGTGCTGGAGTAATTCCTTGTTCCATAGCCGTCACTTACTTAATTAATCACCACATAACTTTTACACTATTTTAATAATAATAACTCCATTATAGCAGCATAATAACACAATACCGTAACGATAAATTAGATAACCTCTTATTTGGATCCGTACTGGCACTGAACTGAAACTGGACCACACGATGCAGTTGCTTTTATACCGCCTAACCTTACAACGAGTCACATCATCGATTAGTCGTTGATTATCTCTTTATGCAATTTACAATAATTAGAACTAGATAATTTATCGTACCTGATAAATATGATTTTACGTTATTTTACAACAGTTTTTAATTATTCCGAAATGACGTCTATTAAAATTTCAATCGATAATAAACAATTCAATATCCTGTTAAGATTATTCATCTAATAAATTCGTTGCAATAAATAAGTAAATGTGTAGGTTATTTTAAACAATTCTTGTGATATTATTATAGAATTATGCTTTGTAATTCACTATATTTCAACAAAGTATAAACAATTCCACTTCCTGTCAGAATAATTGCAACACATTGCTACATTAATTGAATCAGACATCTTATTCTTGTAAAAATCTTTATATAATAAGTATATTTATCGTATGTATTTACACTATATCTAACACGTGCAGGATTGTAAGCCTTCTATGCAGAAGATCATCATGCAATTCACCCACTAAGCCTCGCAGCAAAGCATATTTTAAAACTTTTAGCAACTTAGCAAACATCGCCAATATTCTACAGGCTACAAAGCGGATCGGGTATAGATGCAGTTTTTGTCTTTGTGAAAAACTGTAGCTTCACATTTGTGTGTGTTTGTGTTTCCCAGATTATAAGACCCTGATTTCTGAAGACTTTTAGATTTTACTATACATTTACTTTTAGACTTTGCTATTAACTTCTTTACATTGACTTTTAGACTTAGACTTTTAGAGAATACATAAAAATATATTGACATGCACATAAAAGCAAAGCAACAACCCATAATTGTCCCACTGCTGGGTTCGGGGTCTCCTCTCACAATGTTAGGAGTACAGGCCATAGTCTACCACGCTGGCCAAGTAAGGATTGGTAGACTTCACACACCTTTGAGAACTTTAAGGAGAACACTCCGGTGTGCAGGCTTACTCACGGTGTTTCCTTCACCAAAGCAAGTGCTAATTAATTTCTAATACGCACCTAATATTTGAAAATTAGAGGTGCGTGCCAGGATTTGAATTCGGGCCCGTTTGAGAGACTATGTACGTAGGTATAGTTATAATAAAGGTGTAACCAGGGCGTTTCCGCCTAATTAATTAAGAATACCTCTGTATTTAATTTTTAACACACACTAAATTATATACTGCTACTTAGCTATGTATTTATTACTAAGTATAATTCGTTGCCAAAGTATCTACTTGATACGAATAGTGAGTACTTTAAAAGCTGGTTTATCTGCTGAACCCTTATTCGAAGACACGTCTGTGATACAAATGACCCTAGTCAACGTACGTTGCAAAAAGTGACCGAATAGAATTCACATGACAAAATATCACGTTATTCCGTTTTAAAAAATAACTAAAATCGTACAAAAGGAACATTACAATTCCTTTCTAGTATCTATTCTTTATCTATACTAATATATAAAGAGGAAAGATTTGATTTTTTGTTTGCATTGAATAGGCTCCAAAACTACTGAACCGATTTTAAAAATTCTTTCACTGTTGGGAAGCTACACTATCCCCGAGTAACATAGGCTATATTATATTTTCAAAAAAATTAGCGATCCTTAATAAAACTCCAATAATGTAACCCAATGTAACCCAAGGTGTAAAAAAATAAGAAAACCGAAGCAAAGCGAGGGTGGTTACTCGTCTAAGGATATGACTATAACCGTAGTAGTATAATCAATGGACTCACGTCGTGTACAGAGATCTCACACTGTTGTTAAATACATCGTTAAATTTAACAAGCACTTGCACACATCGTAGCTTGTTCAAAGCCTTTGAGGACACATCACGCTAGAGATCCAAAAAAAGCATTTTAAACTGTAACAGAAGTGAGCTGTTATACGAGTACACTACATGCAAGTCAACATCGCTTCGTTTCAGAAAATAATTTAAAATGAATAAAGGTAAATTTTCCGAGTAGGTTTTAGCTTAAGGAGTTAGAAACCATGGGGCAATTAACATTTTTTTTTAACTTCCATACCTGAAGTGGCTGCAATGAAGTATTGGGTAAAAGATTTTTTACTACGGCTAAAAAACCATGTCACCTTTAATCAAAAGATTTGTACTCGTCACACTTACGAACACCGTATCATCCACGAGAAAGAACAAAATACACCATAATGCTACGTCGTATATGCACCGCAGTCCGCGTTGTCTTGCATAAAATGTATCACTCATCATTATGCTATTGCATATAAAAACACCATCATGTCTTATAAAAAACAAGGTTTAAAAACGAAATACACGCTTTTAAAGATTCAATGTATTGAAGCAAAACATATTGTCAAGTCAAGTCACAACCCGTGACTGTCCCACTGCTGAGCTCGGGCCTTTTCTCGCAATATCAGTGGTAGTAGTGGGTGTAATAGTAACTGTTTTGACAGTTTCCTAGCAACATCTATGACAAATTCAAGAAATGTAATGTGACAAGGTACTAAAATGTTAAGCTACTTCTGCGGCCGACTGTACAGGCCATAGGCCACGCTGGCCAAATGCGGATTGGTACACTTCACACACCTTTGAGAACATTATGGTGAACTCTCAGGTGTGCAGGTTTCCTCACGATGTTTTCTTTCACCGAAACAAGTGACAATTAACTTCTAATAAGCACATAATTTTTGAAAATTAGAGGTGCGTGCGAGGATTGAACTCGGGCCCTGCGTTCGGGAGACCAACGTTCAAACCGCTAGCACAGAAGACATAATAGTAGGTACATACAGAAAACATAATAATATAGAAGGCGCACTCCGCAAAATCATTTAAATAAATAGCGACTCTTGCTCCGACGCAATAAAGTGTAATTCAGGTCGCACAGTGCCAATCAAAAACGCGTAATGAGTTGCCTTCCTTTCTAACGCTATCTCTTATCCTCTCTGGCAATGTCAGGGTTGTCTTTTTTGAAAGAATAAAATTAATCTGAAAGTTTAATTACCAGTCATATGCCCATGCTACTCTTATGAACAAAAGCTGTTTCAAACAGCTAGACTATCACTGCTATAACAATATTATCACTGTGCTGTTAAAGAGTTCTCTCGTCTAAAGCCTAACTTGTATGTAGGTAGCATCAGGTCATGTTTATCATAAAAATGGATTATCCTCATAACTAAAGTAATAATGTAAACAACTCATTAAAATAAGAGGAAGTATAGGAAGGTAAGGCCTATTTATTAATAAAAACACTCATCATTATGCCACGACATATAAACGCCGCACTGCTTGTTATCAAAAGAACTACACACAGCATTACTACGGCATATAAACACCGCAGCACTGTTTCTAGTTACGTAGACAAAACCTCAGAGTCCCAACATAAACCGCAAGTTGCCCTGATAGTGAGTCCTATTAGAATGCTTCCTGCCGTGATAACAGCTTACAGTTACCTGAAATAACCAGTGAGAATATTGTATGCACAAAAATAAACCAATTTCCAGTGGGTTTAATCTGTTGACGGTATGTGTAATTTCGGATAGTGCCAACAGATATAGCGGACGTTTCATACATGGTAGGAGGACTTGAGATTGAACATAAAATTTAATGCTACACGATATAAAATTCTATCTCTACGTATACAATCATTGATGTCTGTTAGTGATTGTAGCTTCTGAACGCCTTTCCAAGCTTAAAAATATATGTGAAAGGGTACAGATATTTCAGTTGATTCCATCCATCCATCCATCCATCAGCCTTTGTAGGTCCACTGCTGGACATAGGCCTCCCCTAACTTGCGTTAATTTCAGTTGATTATTAGATAATTAAATCCTAGACAAATCCGCACTGGATCAGCGTGGTGAAGTATTCTGTAGGCCTCCTCAAGAGAAGAGACCCGTGCTCAGTACTGGGCCATTAATGGGTTGAAATTTACCCACACACTCATAGCTCCTTGGATTCCCTGCGTCGTGTGTGTCGTGGCCAACACACAAAGACAAGAACACACGCAAGGCGAATCGGCATGGTAACCATTGCGCCACATGATTCATCAAATTGTGAGCCATAATAGAGAAATTTACAATTTACAAGCAAGGAGAATATTTTTATATTTTAACTTAAAAGCTCAAGTTTATTACATATTATATTGAGAATTATGATTGAGGTAATGAAGTTATACGCAATTAATAAAGTTGGTATATTTTGTTTCTGTTCTAATGTCAGGTGAATTTATCCCTTAATGAATGAATTTATGTTAGGCTCTAGTACATGCATTGCATACAGTATTCACACGGTCCTATTTAACGAACTCCGCTAGTTAAACAGCGGTGTTAGATGTTGTTAAGTTTCTCTTTATTTCCATCCACATTCCTGCGCCGCTAACTAAAGGCTGTAATTCTGCAGTTTTAATTAACAGAAACGCCTTGGAGAGTGTTTTGGTTTACTAAAATAAGGTGTTATTGAAATGAAGTTTATGAAAATTCTGAAATTTACGTTTTTATAGTCAAAGTATGCCGTCGCTTTTAAACCTGGTAAAAGCATTGGACGAAACGGCTAAAATCTGCTAGAGAAAATATTTTTCAACTGTTAAGTTACAAAGGCCATATTTAGCATCTGATTTGATAAACGTTTCAACGTTTACTAATGACACCCGAAGCCTAGTTGGTAGTGACCCTGCCTGCGAAGCAAGTGTTCACGATTCGATTACCAGCCGGGGCAGATAAAATTTATAAGACAGATAAATACCTATTAGTTTTCTGGTTAGAAATGTCTTATGTTGTCTAATGTCCATGCCACGACACAGGGAACCCTAGTGAGAGGGAAGCGTTTAAAACTGTTTATACCAACGATTCGTCATAAGAATACTCATATCCCAGTGACTTATGTTTCGTTATGAGAATTTTCAAAATATCCTAAAAATTTGCCTTTTGAAGTAGGTACTTCAAAAGTTTATTACGAGTATTTTTGTTATTATTTTACTTACTTGCGTCAAGTAACTTACGCCCCAACTCAGAGTCACTAACGGTTACTTAAATTGCTCCTTAGCACAGAATTTGTATGGAGATTCTTTACTAAGGAGCGATTAAAGTAACCGTTAGTGACTTTGAGTTGGGGCGTTATTCGTCATCATTAAATAACAGTATTTCTTTTCTTAACTAAAGCAGAGTAAGATCAAAATCTCCCTCCGCTTAGACAAAACACGTCATCATTTCATTACAATGATTACAAACAATTGATTTTAACTGCAAGTTTAGTAGCAAGTACATACATCTAAAACTCGTTTTAATTAAACCCGATACATAAATAAGGCTCTTTGAAGATCCAAATGGCTCATTTAGCTTTTGGTTAGATTAGTTTTGTTTATTTAGAGTTTCATTTGTTGTAATCTGGGATTTGTATACTCACATAAACTAAGTCTATAATGAAGAAAAGCAATAGATATGCCTCTATTACGACTTTGGGGTTTAACAGATTTAATGATGCCCTAAATAAATTTTTCAATAGCATTAAAAACTTTACATAGTCCAGAAAATAATAATTGAGTTTTTGAAATGTAATTTACCTAAGCAGTCAATAACAGCATAAAATAGAATTGGCATCATATCCCAATCATTATCATAATCGAAGAAGAATCACAAAAAGACATTAAATAAACATTAGGTATACCACTACATAATTAATTAATTAATTTTACTTTACATGAATTCGTTACTAACAAAAACAAAAATTACAAAACAAAAAATTTTAGACATAGCACTACAACAAAACTTTAAAATCTGCATTGCTTCCTTCAGAAAACTAAGTGTCAAGCTAAAATCACATTAGAGACAGGCCGTAATAAGTTTTTCTCCTCGCTCCGCAAATCTCAAGCCCTTGAGATCCCCCAGCCACAGTTTACGACACCCATGGGAGTTAACGGTTTTATCCGTTATTTGCTATCGCTAGAGTTATCAGCCTTTCATTTAATTGGACAATCTATGGATGGATAACGTCAAAATTATTTTTTTAAAATTTGTCTCCCAAAAATGGAACTCTATAGAGTTCGCATAGATGCCAATCTATAATATTGTGTGAATTAAAATACTGACCTTAAACTACAGAAGAAATAATAGTAGACACTAATCTTAAACTAAGGAATCAAATTATTATAAGTAGTTTAGAAATTCTACGCATAGAGAGAATACTCGTATACCTACGGAGTGAAATCCTTTTGGCAACGTTGTAGTCGGAAATAGGTTTTATAACTTTATACCTCCAACTTTAAGAATATCTCTGCTTCACATTCATTCCAAAATCCATTACTGTTTAAGTAATGCAATGTAAGTATGCTAATTAGCAAAAAGAGTAGTCTCAAGAGAAACTTTTCTATTTAAGTTAATTAAAGAAACCAGTATTCTATTCTACGCTAGTTATTACTTTTTATACTTATTGGTACAGTTAGCTTTACCTATTTAATTGTCACTTTTTAATACTAACTTAAAAATTTAGATACAATTATGATATTTTGTAAGATGCATAGTAAGTAGAAAATAAACAGTCGATACAAAAAGTTTTATACTAGAATGTGGAAATACAACGTAAAATTAATAACAAAATTATAGAAACGCAAGACAAACTAGTATAATGGATACTAAAAATTGAAAGTCTCGATTAGTATTTTTTGTTAATAGCCGACAAACGAGCTGACGAACCAATCGGTGAGAGGCGGCTAATGATATTTAAAAAATATAGATACGTTATACCCTTACAAATCAACCAAAAAATCTTTTCCGAAAAGAGCTACAACACACACATGTTTATCTTTTGTTTCACTACACCATTGGTATAATACACGAAGGCATTTTAACGCTGTATGTCAAATGTCAAGCACTTCTAACAATAACAAAAGCGTGCGTATCTTATATTAACAGAGCGACTACGAGCAGAACGTTCAATTGCCTGTTCTTACACTTCATCGTCGGTGCGCTAGTGACATATGTATCTACCTCTTTTTTACATTTTAATATCATTGGTGGCAGCCACGGAAAGATACCAATAACAGTATAAGATATAAATATAATCCTTATGTGAAGCTTTACCACCAAGCACCAAGCTCGCTTGCGTTGCATCTTACGACCTTATGCTGGCATGGGATTGGGGTCAGTTTTCTAAGCAACCTTAATACGACTTAAATAAACGAAAAATAGTGCTTTCATCAAAAACAAACCAAACCAGTTGTAACTAGAAAAAATAACAACAAGAGTACTCAACGAAAAATAAAACAAAAGTCGCACGACAGATACAATATAATGCACCTCCATTATCTGTATTAACGGATGGCGTTCAGCTTCTACTTTAATTAATTCTAGGCGGTAAAAGTACTGCATAAACCTGGTAGATATTCTGTTTAATGAATGATATTTGCTACAGCGAATCCACGGGGATGTGGTGATTAATTAACGCTGTCCTCTGGGCATAACATAATTACAGATTGCTCTGGATGAGGTTATCGTGGCTTATCGTTTTATGTCTACATTTTTGTAAAAACCTTTCCTAAATGAGAAATGTCCCGAAATTTTTTTTGTCGAAAAGATATGATGACCAATTTTTTTACTCGATTGTGTCATGTTAGAATGAGAAGGTTGGTAACGCATCAGTGAGTGATGATGACTGATGTTACTAAAGTGTCGCATTATTATCAGTGTGGTGATTTATATAAAAAAAAAAACTTGAGAGGTGTCAAGGGACAACCTGATGGCACGAAGTTCCTTGCAGTAAGTACTAGGATAGCAAAAACATGCTTGCGAGTGTGCTGTATAGCTTAAGCTACTAGGTGAACAAAGCCGATGAGAAATTTAATACCCCAGATTTGTTTTGGCACACTTGCTGCATGTTTTTGCTATCCTAGTACTTACTGCAAGAAACGAAAATATCTGGCTTGTTTCTATAAGAGAGAGAGAGAAACAAACAGAGAAACATGCGCACGCCGCACGACATGTAACGACGCCGCACGAGTTGTAACGACTAACGACGGCAAAAAGTGTCGTTACAACTTTTCGTTACCAAATTTTCCGCCTAGCCCCCTTTCGCAACGCGCGATAAGGAACTTCGTTCCAATAAACAAAAACAAAGATTATAATATATCTTAAATTTAACTTTGCAAACATCACAGACATTCGATGCCAAAATCACGCTATTAATTTCCATCTACTAGCGCAAATTTGTTTGAACTAATTTACCAGGTAACGTACGTAGCTTAGTCAATATCTCTCGTGCTTAAAACAACTGCTATCAGTGTAACGTGTTATTCAATGGTAAGCCCTGTCACAGTGTAATGAACTCCAGTAGGTCAACAGAAACGTTCGGATTTAAATCGAAAGAGCAGCGCGGAGTGAGACCTATACCTGATACCACAGATACACAGAAACACAGATACACAGATACGTCAGACTTTAACATCCCTCTTTTTTCGTCGGGAGTTAAGAAAGGTACATACTATAGTGACAGTACAAATTGGCAGACATGACATAACTTTGTAAAAACTCTATTTTACAATATACTAGCCGGCCGGACAGACTTCGTTCTGTCAAAAGTTTTTTTTTTAATTAAAACCTTACATGAGATGAGAGGAGATGTATATATAGATATATGTATATATATAGAGCCTTAAGGGAGATGTAAGCTATCCTATCTTTCAAGTTGAATCAAACTGCACACGGTGTGCAAATTTGATTACAATCGGTTAAGTAGTTTAGGAGTCCATCGCGGACAAACAACGTGACACGTAATTTATATATATTAAGATTTTACAAATATATTATACTAACTTCTAACTATCTATCTAGATTATCATATAGCTTATCCATTTTTTACAATATTTTTTTACTTTATGAGTTAACTCCACTGCAATGACGCAATGGTTTGTCGGTATTTTTCTTCTGAAAAAGGCAATGGACTACTGAAAGTTCTTACACCATGACCGAATTATGTTTATTCCCTCCATTCCCAGCGAGATAAGGTGCTGCTCAGGTGTTTGTTTAACCACTTAATAGTTTTAGGACTCCTTTGCTTACTCTGACGTAGAGACAGAGGTTTATGAAATATTCAAAACAAACAATAAGGAAAACAAGTTATACAAACTTACTTAGAGCTAGAACTTTTTATTTAGAACTTGTCAGAATTTAAAGGACACAGCATATAGAGGGGTTAATCCTTAGGAAATAAGAATATATTTTAGTAGGCAGGTAGGTACTTTATTAAAGAACCTCTCTTAGAATCAAAATTGAAATATTTTTTACCCTGTTATGTCGGAGAGCAAGTTTTAAAGCGGAAAATAAATAATTCTTGGCTATTAATGCGTCAGATGCTTTCGTGGGACAGCATCATAACCTTCCAAAGTTTAATCTCCAGATACTCATACATTCCGTTTAACTTTACCTTTAATCAACATAAAGTAATATTTCACCCACTTTGGAAATCAAGGCATTTTATATCCATAAGAATTGAACGTTTCCAGTAGGCAATGGAGCAAAAACTAAAATCGTAAAATGCTTGTTTCCTTAGTATTTTAAGCAAGAAATAATGAACAAAAAACAGTTTCGAATTTCAAAATCGTTATCCAAAGTGCATTAGAATCAGCTGCCTTACCCTAAGTGACAGAAGTTCCATTCCACCTAACTGCTTTGAATAAGGCCACAATTTGTCCCAACAAATTATTCAGTTCCCGACCAACCCTCGGGTTTTAAGGATCCGTGTTAAAAATTGAATGCCATTTTTTTCCTATACAAAGTATTAAATAGAAATTCATCCAAAGTTAGATCTCTCATGGTGACTTACGCATAAATAAAAAGTAAAGTAACAAATAAGTTTACAGCGTGCTTTCTAACAAAGACATATTTTTGTCCCGAGACTACCCAACATAAATTAGCTGAGATAAATGACGTTCCCACTTTGAAATTCGAATAAAAAAAAGTCCTGATAAATTTAAGCAAATTCCATACTTGAAGTCGCATAGATCACCACACAATTTCACAAATAATTATGTTTACTCTCCACATTTTGAAATTCAACTGACATTTACTCTCAAACGGAACACTCGATGCGCTACGCTCAAGCTTGACGTCTTTTATTTATGCAACACTATAATGTTTTTGCAAGAAGCGATAGCTAAAACTAAGTTTGAACCACTTAATATTCGCCAAGGAACCGCGAGCCCTGAATTTTATTTAAGTCGAGTTCTCCAACTTAAATATACATTACGCAGCTCCGACGGTAGTGAGTTTCACAAAGTTGCGCTGTTTATGGTAACCAAATGAGGGTTTAAAATGCGACTAACAAACCTCAAAAGCATGAGATGAATCTGGCATCTATAAAAATATAAAGTATTATAATAAACTAGCTGATCCGACAGTCGTTGTTCTGCAACATGCTATTTTTTCTAAAATAAAAGCAGCCTGAGTTACTCCTTGTTACATCAGCTATCTGCCAGTGAAAGTCCCGTCAAAATCCAGCCATTTCAGAGATTAGCCGAAACAAACAGACAGACAGACAGACCGACAGACAAAAATTGTAAAAAAATGTTGTTTTGGTATGTGTACCGTGTATACATCCAAATGCACTTAGTATAAAGCGGTTATTTTAATATTACAAAAAGAAACTCCAATTTTATTTATTTGTATAGATTTTATAAAATACATATACATAGCTATTCAACTATCTCATTTGCTGACTGTAAATTGAAGAGATTGATTACCAATTTATTCTATTACATGACGTTGTTACATGGTTTGAAAATTCTCTGTACCTGAAATTGAAAGATATACATACCTGTTAGTAACTTATTTAGATCACTTGCTTTGAAGAAGGTAATTATTTTGAGAAAACTAGCATACTGAAGAGTTCTTTAAAATATTCTAGAGGGTGTTTCTTATCTACCAAACTTAACTGAACCAGTAACATGGATTGTTTTGGACTATAATTCTTGATTTTGAACTTACAATCCCACCTTTTTTTATCTTCCTAGATGAATCTACTGGAAGTTATGCGCTCAGTCAATATCAATAATATTAAGTTTTTATCAGTAGATGCTCTGAAGAGTGTCAGACGTCTGCCAATCAGCACTTAGCGTGATGGACTTCTCTTGGCTTCAGTTTAAAGTTTTGATAAAGCGCATGGATTGAACTGGAGAAGCTGGCTTCAATCCAAACCATTAACCTACCGAACCTCCCTGGGCATGTACCAGCAAATTGTCACTCATTTGTAAGTTTCTGCTTACGTCGTTATAAGCCTCGTCAATTCAACCAAATCCCGAGGCAAAAAGTTGGAGCGCGACAACACGACGACGACGTAGATAAATCGTTTTCTATATTTTGCACACGTACGCGGTACACTTTCACTACTTTTCTATAAGACTTGCGGAAAGATTCTACCGCGGCCTAAATCCCGCTTCAGATTTCTATTCCCGCAGCTTCTTTCCTGTTTTTGTTAACCATTATTAGGTTTGAATAGATACAAGTTGCGATTATGTTTTTATGTTGGATACAGAACTTTTAGAAGTAGAGTAAACGTTTCTCAAAGGAGCTTTATTTATTTCATTGTGATCATGTATTTCATTCGTTACTCAAAAGACATCGTGAATTTTGTTCTTATTACATCATGACGTACAATTCATAACATACCAGCAGCTCTTAAATTTCACCTTTTTAACAAAGAGACAAGTTTTTGTCACAGTCTTTTTTTCAGTCCGTTTTTGTCTTTAGTTCTTCAACAAACACGTATTGAAACTGTGTTGGCATGCAGCTGACCAAATTCGTCTAGTATATTATAACGAACTTCTTGCTGTAATTCTAATCTTGTCAAATATCGAAACCTAGCTAACCTAGATAAGATACTAACGTCTTCTAGGCTAACTCAATGCTCAAAGCGCAAGACAATCTAATTTCTGCAAAAAGGTAATTGTAAAGAAATTCATCGCTGGCAAAAGCGTCGGAACAGGCCGTAGAATGGTTATTACCGCCACGCTGATAACTAGAAACACACTATTCTGAACCGTCAAGTGTAGCTGATAAATTAAATCGTTCGCTTAAAAATAAAACAAAGTAGACTCGATAAATAAAATTGTAACCCTTAAATATTTTTACAAAATTCTTTTAAAGCAGGCGAATATCAAAATTCCAGTTCAGCAAAGTTTAGACATCCCATCCAACTGGATAATAAATTAAATTGGACAAATTCCAATGCAAAATTTATAGGGCATACGAGGTCCGTATTAGCCTGCACTTCTGTACACCGGGCGCCTCATACGTCAACCATTGCAACGTTCGAACAGTTTGCTTTACTTTTTTAAGCTAAATTTATATTTCGATGTTTTACGGCGTGTTTTCACATCTTTTTTGTTAATACGGTAATATGTGTATAATTTTTAATTATGTACTTTAATCTGGTGTCTAGTCTATATATGTTATGACCGAGAACAGAAATTCAAACTCATCATTCAAAATTCCGCCTCGCTGGGAATCAAACATAGGACTCTTGGTGCGGCGATCCGGCATAGTAACCATTGCGCCATACGAATCGTCAAAGTTCGTGGATAATTTTCCTAGAGCTGAACATTCAATTCTCAATTTTCTTGAATAATGTACCTAAGTTAGTCTACGGCATCCTAAAGTAGTTCTCACCGGCTGGATTTATGCAACAACCGCAAGATTGCTCGTTCCACGTTGTCTGAGCAACTTGCAGTAAGATTTGTGAACGTTGTTTAGTGAAGATATCTGCAGCCAAGGTAATCTTTAGGACGCCTTAGGTTAAGTTTAATGCTCCTGGCGTACAGAAAAACTTTTGCATACCTAGCGTGGCAACAATTTAGCTCAATTGTACCTTTCTATTTCTTTGAATTTTATTCTTTCGATCATGCAGAGTCTTAAAACACGATGCTTTATTATGTTTAAAAGACAAAAGTCAAAATCTTTTATTCATATAGGTATCACTGATACACTTATGCACGTCATCATTTTTTTTATCTACCAGCTTTTTAGAAGCTGATCTGAGCGGAACTGGTTGCAGAACTGGTCATTTCCATGCATCTTTGTCATTTAAATACTCGTCTACGCTATAATATCATGTTTTTACACGTTTTTTAAAAGATTCTATTGGCAAGTCACGTATTGATTTTGGAATTTTACTAAAGAAATGTACACTAAGCCCTATGAAAGATCGCTGCACTTTACTTAGGCGGAACGAAGGCGTAACTAATTGATGCATTCTTTATTTTTTTGTTTATACATAATTTATTGTTCCCAAGTTTCATAACCTATTGTTTGTTTTGTAAACATTACTTCATTCAAAGCCTATATTGTTTCTTCGAAGTAGTATCCAAGTTGAAGTGCTCCATGGAAGGTAAATTATAGGAAGTTTAATTAGGATGTCAGTGAAACAGCACCGCCGCAGGGCTGTTCCTAACTTCGGTACCATTAAAGTTTTGGGTAATTTAAACAACTATAATAAATATTCTATGCTTTTATATCACGGAAAACATTTTCAATAGGAACCAAATATTTTTGGAAGATAGGCCATGTTATGTTATGTGATACCTTACAAATCATTATGGAAATAGCTGACAAAAGTGCTGACGAATCTCCTGATGGTAAGTGGCTATCGTTGCCCATGGACATTAACAACACCAAAGGCATCATGCGTTGCCGGCCAAGAAAGAGAGAAGAAAAAGAAAGGAAGTTAACTAGGCAGACCTCATGGAGAAATAATAATAATGAAGTATTAAAATCAATATTACCAAAATAATACTTACGATATCCATCCGTAGTAGGATTGGGGTTAGTATTCCAATGCGCCCAAATAAGGCTAAAAATGCTTTTAAGGTAACAATCACTAATCGAAGTTCAATTATTATTATCGAACCGACAAACTATGTGAAGAAACACTAATAATCGCTTTAGTAACACAGAGGTGTCTCCGGCAAGTTTCCGGTCAAGCAAGAATCGATGAACGTTTTAATCCTACCGCAAGTGTTCCTGAAAGAAGAAGCAAGAAGAAACTTTCAAGTTTTTTTTCTCGTAGTTACAGTTAAGGCTATATTATATCAATGTCTAAGTAGCCTTTTCTATCAAATAATATGCATCTAGTTTGTAAAAACGCTTAAGCTAAGCATGTATGGTATAGAGAAAATGAACTTCTAAAGAACCAATCCTGGAATCCTTGGCCATTGTTCACCAACAAGCACCGCGAGCAAGAAAACTCAAAGTAGACTCACATATTTTATTTATAAACAGTAATAAATCTTCTCCTAAAACACTACAGAACTATTTTATAAGCAAAATCTTAAACCATTATGTCCCAACCCTTAAAACAATTCTTATTAATAAATTTTCCCGTAAGCAAACCACGAGCGAGGTTATAATTCAAGGTATAAGAGGCAGAAGTTGATCCCAAGTCGTTAAATAAATCTTCCTGTTAGTTGTAACTAAGGGATGAGATATTCCGACAAATAGCTTCACTGTTCTCGAGAAATTCATTGTGTATAGGCGGAGCAGTAAATTTTGTCGATACCTATTCTATTACTTCTGCCATCAAGAAAGTTCTAAGTCGTTCACTCGTAAAGGTATGATTAATCGTCTACAGTTCTTTAAAAACTTGATGTTGTATCATATTTGTAACCTTACCTAGGTTATTATAGAAAGGTATTGTATAACGATTGATAGATGAGATTGCGATATAGTTTATTACAGTAGGACGTGTTTCGCGATGCGTTTGCTTTGTTTTTTACTTATTTAAAGAGAGATAATTTATAAATCCACTGAATTTTGTATCTGCCTTATTTTCAAATTACTTATTTCGATAAAAAGACACTGTTTGTTAAGACTGTTTACTCCATAAATTTTAAAAATACATATTCCATGGTCAATTTGGACCATTGAAATTACCACACTTTAAGCACGCAAATAATATAAATCGCGCGCCTTAGAATATAAATCAAATAGAACACAAAAATCTTTACTACCATACATACGAAACGCTTCAATGATAATAATTATAGTTATGAATTCATAAATCATACGTAGAATAATCGTGGTAAAGTAGGACAAACCTAGATAAGTTTTCATTGTAATTGAACTTAAAATAAAAATAGTAATCCAAGAACAATCCATCACTGCTAATGCTATAACGAAAGAAAAGCGTATAGCGTTACTTCACGTAGACGAGGTTTTCTGCGAACAACAACAATATGTGCCACCTGATGAATGTTAGCCAACTTTGTTGGAACATTTGTCACATTGTTCCGACCTCAGGTTCCGACTTGATTCTTGCCTTTAGACGTCATCCCAGTAAATGTGCATACTTCTCTATTCAACCGTTAATACTGTATTAGAAACTCACCCTGAGGTCAAAGTTCCACCGTAAGTGTCAAAGGGTTACTTGACGTTGATATTTGTGTGTATATTATGCATGTGTGTGTTTATTATGTGTTTCTGACCTTTTAGAATCAGGCCAGGTAAGTAAACAGTTTAGATTGTAACTTACATATGTATTTATAAATAAATTATGTTATTTACATAATTAATATTAAATCTTCTGGACATTTTACTGCGATCTCAACCTATATCACAAACTCAACGAAACTCAGCTCATCATGTATAAAACAAAATATCAGTGACATTAAACCAAAAGAATTAACTACCAGTATTTCATCTATCTAAAATTGTTTAACAATAAGTTATTCAACATAATATAAATGCTCGTTGATCACACAAAAGCTAACAGTGCAATATATAGATGTATTTTAAAATGGATTCCAGCCTTTCACAGGATGTAAGTGACCCTAAAAACTAAAAGTACTCTTCCGATTTCCTACATTTACATTCTACAAATCAGCTTTATCACAAAACCCCAAATACAGAGTCAGCAGCAAAAAGGGGTCAGTTTCCTCTTTAGCCAAACTCAATTATTGTGAAAGTTCACAAACTCGCTGTCAAAAAACACGACTATATATCAAAGACACTTATTATTAACTTAGTTTTCAGTATCAGCAAGTTACTAATATTCCAGAACATTTCGTAGAAGTGGAGAAAGCATTTTTATTCCTGTTTTATGTAGGTACTCGGCGTCAAAGCAATCGAATATAGTCGAATCGGAGTCTCGAAACTTATAATTTCGTAATTGTAAGGAATTACGAATAAAAACTGCCAGTGATTGAGACTCAAATATGGGAATTGAAAAAAATCCAACCGCAACACATTTTGTCTACATTATCAAAGAACACACAATATGTTTCTTTGGGTTCAGTAGTCAGGACTTCCCTTTTTATAATTCGTTTGTATATATATTTCCAGACGACCTTATCCATTAATGTGATTCGCCAATTTTATTTCTAGTGACAATTTTATGTGTATCTCTTTTCTGCTTGAATATACATATTTTACATTATACTTGGCGTACCCTCACGTCCTTCCAACTTTGTTTCAATCGTGGTCTTCCTGTTTAATTTAAACAGCCACAACAGATTAGCTAGGCCGTGGTAAAACATTCGACAAAACTTTTGTGATACACGATACAAAATCACTAGCAAAGGCACAAGTTTGGAAATTCATTATACTTACATAGTTTACTGTAAAATTTACAACTGGTGATCAATATTGTAGCTGTGATGTGATTGATACCCACTATTTGGGTAAATTGTATAGGTACAGTGTGTCCAGCAACTAACTAGCGATAATTTAAGGGCATAAGATATAGCTAATTTGTTTTGGCAAAAATACCCACATATGGGTGTCTAGCCCTCTTCCTTTTGGAATGGCCGCCATTTCTTTTTACACGCTTTTTAATAGCCTCACCTGTATGTTTGTTTGTAACTTCTCTTTGAACTTGATTTTGACCCACTTTAACCGGTCAGATTTCTTCCAAATTTCGTGGACTTATTGAGGACTAATGACAATTCAATATTTAAAGAAAAAAAGAAAGAAAGAAAACCTAATTACACGCTTTAACGGTCAGATTTCTTTCAAACTTCGTAGACTTATAATGATTGTTGATTGACAATAATGATGGTACGTGTAACCTTCGCCATTAGTTTTCGTCAGGGCCACAACGCCGATGAAACTTTCGTTCGCAAACAATTGGTATTCGCGTAATTACAAGTTCGTGATCCCGTTAACCCAAAATATGTTGTTGAAATTTAACATCATTGTGGGAAATCGAGTAGACAAACATTTGAGGTTATTTGGGGTTTACCGCGCTAGCCCAATAGGCTGAGAACGCATGGAAACCGATAGCAATTTAACCTCTACTAAAACGGATAAATCAACAAATAAATAAGTATGCTTTGATATGTTGTCACATATGTCAACCCTTTCTCTCTTCACAATACAACTTATCTTTACTCAAGCCATAGGTACTCCTGTTTCATCGCGTAAAATATAATTGAAGTAAAAGTACTAAGCAATATGTTTTAAAAAATAACTATTGATATAATTTATGATGAAGATGATGTTTTTAGTCAACCAAGCAATACCTAATCTAATACCTAATCAACGTTCAATAATCCTCACCATTCATTCCATTCAATAACGTAATTACCTTCCGAATCACACGCCACATTCGGCTTGGCAAATTGATTGTAATTATTAACCTTAGATGAAGGAATAAAAGGCAGATAACGTCGTTCGAATATGACGTAAGCCTACCAAGAATAATACAAAATAAAAAACTAATACAATCTCGTGTCACTACTAAAGAAAGCGTCAAATTGCATGAACATCGCAATTGTCAAAATTTATTAAATAATTTTATCAGTTATAATGCTGTCTTGCATTTTTAAACAATTTAAAAGTAGTTCGCAAAATCAAAGAAAAGAAGATGGAATATCTTTTCACAGGTATCTGTTCATTATTTTATTATTTATTTATAATAATATTTTTGCGGTTTGCTCGGAACACAAAACCTCGACAATTATTCATTTGTATACCAGCTTTATGTGAAAATCGGTTACCCTAAATTTGGGGAAATATGCATGAGCTATTTGAGCACTGGTCGATTTATAAATGTATGTCGAAATAAATATATTTATAAACACCTATCGCTGGGATATTATAACCGGGTTAATTGAAAATGTCACGTTTGCCCACGATAAAATGCATGATTGAAAGAAAATATTATATTATATTTTGGTTTCTGTTTTTAGTTTAGCCTACTCACTAAAATGATTTCAATTATAATTTTGCAGATTGCCGACAGCTGCTACAAGAGAAAAAAAAATGCACTTTGCCTCGTCTTTTATTATGCGTACCACAAAGGACTGGAATTAATTGTCCGCGTGGGTGTTCTCGTCAGATTATAATGTGGGTGTCTTCAAGTCTTCAATTATGATTATCACATTAATTTATTACAACGTAAATTTTTGTCTGGTTTTCTATGCATTTGTTCCTCCTATCTCAGGAACGGCTTAATAAAAGATTCAGTTTTCACTGACGTATTGTAATGAGTTTGGGTTAACATTTAGTGTTTGTTTTATTTGAATCGGTTTACAAATAAAAAAATCACGACAATTTAAAGAATACCATCCCTACTTTTATCGACTGTGGGCTTACCGCAGCGAAGCAAGGGCGTTCACTAGACTAGTAATAAATAATTTGCCAATTTAATTGTGCATAATGTGTTAAGTTGGAAATATGTCAAACAACATTTACAAAATTGCGGGAGTTTGTGACTTTTCATTTGGCATCCTCACACACACAAAGAATTACGTGTCCATACGGTGCCACTGCTAGTTGACATTAAGGTTGTCACGCACACATAGCGAAAAAGTGACTTCACGTCATTCGTTACATTTCTTTGCGAATGTTCCATCTGCCTTTTATTTCCTTCATCTGAGTTATTAACGCCAAAGTTTCAGAGATCCTGAATAAATAATGACACAGAACAATGTCATAACAGTATCTGCTAATGTCCGTACCGTGTCAATTACTGTTTAATGGTACATTATCATGCCGATGTAATTAATGATACATCGTAGTGGAACGCGAGTTTAATTAAATGAGTCAATCCTCGCTAATGTAATTTCAGGAGCTTATACTGAACTTTTCAATGGTATTCACTTATATTATAAGGATTACTTAGTTAAGTTTTGCATGCAAATTAAGTAACCCCTCCTTGCTTCGCTTCCGATATACATATAACAAAGATAGACTAACAAGCAAAAAAATCCAAAAAAACCGTGTGTGTCGTAAGAAGCTATTAGTACTTCTTTGGCGTAACATAACAAAAATAGCTAAAAATTTCATCCCGTATGCCACAACTCTTTGTTTGTAAAAGGAATCAGTTATCAGCTAACTTCGTCATGTCGCTTTTTGGCTGTCGATGTACGCGCGCATTGTAACATAGAAACTTGATAGACAGTTATCAGCTAACGTCATCATGTCGCTTTTTGACTGTCGATATGGGCGCGCATCGTAAAAATTTTACTCGCATATTTTTTTCCAAACGCGCCAAAAGAAAAAATTTCAAAAATGTTATGACCTCTATACGGATAACAAAGCATACGTTACATTAATTACTCGCACATACGGCTTCATTGAAATTTCCAAAAAATATCCAATTTACAGTTTTGTAATTA
This sequence comes from Thymelicus acteon, assembly GCA_951805285.1. Classification (NCBI taxonomy): domain Eukaryota; kingdom Metazoa; phylum Arthropoda; class Insecta; order Lepidoptera; family Hesperiidae; genus Thymelicus; species Thymelicus acteon. The sequence continues at coordinate 5,933,943 of OX638222.1, forward strand.
CATGTTGTTATTACTCTGTCATGTTAATTTCAGTTTATAGCAATTACACGTTTTCACATTTATCCAACAAATTATAATTTCCTTAGTGAGGCAAGTATTAAACTTTTCGTGGAGAAAATTGTTTTAAGCAATCTTGTGTGTCTTTACAAGAGGCTCTTAAGCAAGTAATCTTAGTTGTTTTAATCTAGATTCTAGAGCATTACATATAATAACTTTGAAAGACTTTTGTGTATTATGTACGCCTCTTTGCTTATTAACTTCGCTTTGAAATGTATGTTTATAGAATACATATATTACAGTAGGCATAAGTCAAGTACGTTTTCTACGACAATATAATTTTGTACGCAGTCATACCAGTACAAATTGAACTCTTTCTCTTATTTGCACTAAAATGCAAATTAGATAATTATTTATCGACTCCTAGCCAACTTGGTAGTGAACCTGCCTGCGAAGCGAGGAACCCGGTTTCGATTCCCGGCTGGAGCAGCTAGCTATGTGTCTTTGTACCTACGTCCTTGAAGGGTCTGGTGTTGAATTTACTACTTATTTAATATACAAATACCACGGACCTGAAAAAAAAGGTAACCTCGTCTAATCGAGAGTAAAGCATAGCAATGGCCGCCCGCTTACCATGTGTGCGTAATTTTTGATTCGCGATTGAAGCATTATGGTGTCAATGTGTGGGTGTGTGTACTTGTACGAATAGAGAGTTGGTATTACTATGGATGCTTCACTGAATTTGTGGTTGAGATTACGTCCGTCTTTTTAGGGTTCCGTAGCCAAATGGCAAAAAACGGAACCCTTATAAATTCGTCATGTCTGTCTGTCTGTCTGTCTGTCCGTATGTCACAGCCACTTTTCTCCGAAACTATAAGAACTATACTGTTGAAACTTGGTAAGGAGATGTATTCTGTAAACCGCGTTAAGATTTTTACACAAAAATAGAAAAAAATCAATAAATTTTGGGGTCCCCATACATAGAACTGAAACTCAAATTATTTTTTTTTCATCAAACCCATACGTGTGGGGTATCTATGGATAGGTCTTTAAAAATGATGAGGTTTCTAATATCATTTTTTTCTAAACTGAATGGTTTGCGTGAGAGACACTTCCAAAGTGGTAAAATGTGTGTGTCCCCCCCCCCCCCCCTGTAACTTCTAAAATAAGAGAATGATAAAACTAAAAAAAATATATGATGTACATTACCATGCAAACTTCCAATGAAAATTGATTTGAACGAGATCTAATAAGTAGTTTTTTTTAATACGTCATAAATCGTAAACCGCAAAAAACATCGACCAAAGTTACAACGAACTACAAGAACTTTTATATTATGTTACTTGCTGCTACGGAACCCTTCATGGGCGAGTCCGACTCGCACTTGGCCGCTTTTTAGGGTTCCGTAGCCGAATGGCAAAAAACGGAACCCTTATAGATTCGTCATGTCTGTCTGTCTGTCTGTCTGTCTGTCTGTCTGTCTGTCTGTCTGTCCGTCCGTATGTCACAGCCACTTTTTTCCGAAACTATAAGAGCTATACTGTTGAAACTTGGTAGCTAGATGTATTCTGTGAACCGCATTAAGATTTTCACACAAAAATAGAAAAAAAGCAATAAATTTTGGGGGTCCCCATACTTAGAACTGAAACTCAAAAATGTTTTTTTCATCAAACCCATACGTGTGGGGTATCTATGGATAGGTCTTCAAAAATTATATTGAGGTTTCTAATATCATTTTTTTCTAAACTGAATAGTTTGCGCGAGAGACACTTCCAAAGTAGTAAAATGTGTGTCCCCCCCCCTGTAATTTCTAAAATAAGAGAATGATAAAACTAAAAAAAATATATGATGTACATTACCATGCAAACTTCCAACGAAAATTGGTTTGAACGAGATCTAGTAAGTAGTTTTTTTTTTATATGTCATAAATCGTAAACCACAAAAAACATTGATCAAAGTTACAACGAACTAAAAGAACTTTTATATTATGTTATTTGCTGCTACGGAACCCTTCATGGGCGAGTCCGACTCGCACTTGGCCGCTTTTTTTTTAGGCCCGTGACAAATACATATATGTCCAAATTAGAAAAAAAAATTTTGAATACAGGCACAGATTACACATTAAACTAATGCGTTTTATTTCGGAATTTCGAGGATCTCAACAATTATTGAGTGTCCTATTTATTTCTGAATTTATTAATCTTCAATATCCTTATCCTACTTACGTAAAGCGTACTTATACAATCCGTGGATGTGCAAGAACAATAAGGTGCTATACTTTTCGTTCTAACACAAGTAAAAGAAAATCAGTACTCTCTCTTTAGGAAACAGTAAATTTTTACTATCTCTTGAACCCTTCCTTTTTATGTAAATTGAGGCTATTAGGCATTAAGCTGCGAATAATTTACGTCAATTTGAGTAAAATTGAGGTTTTTTTAACTAAAACAAAATTGGATTTGTTCATTTTTTTTATGGAAGAATTCCTTTTTTATTTTGATGTAATATTACTCTATTGTTAAGCAATTCTTAAAGGAAGTTTGAGCAATCAAAAGAGCGGAATGTAGCTATTCCGCTCAGTGGCGTAGCGTGGGCTCCCGCCGCCCGGGGCCGACCGAAAATTTGCCGCCCCCCCCCCCCCCCCAATGAACTTTGCCGCCCCTATATTATTTAAAAAAAATTTTTATTAATTAAAAATGCACTTCTCTTGTTTTTTTCATAACACAATTTACATTAAAAAAATATAAAATAATTATAATTACGCTTCCCGCCCACGTCAGTCTTTTTGTAGGACCGATAATCGGGCCGATTTTTTTCTTCCATATTATTTCTGACCGACTTTTTGACCGACTATTGCTATCAGTACGTTCTATTTCATAAGTCATAAGTGGTACATATTAATTAATATCCCAATAAAAAAACATAAATACTCTACATTTAACTTAGCTAGTTTTCACGTACCTACGGGCTATATTTATAAAATAATACTCAACTTATCTTCGTTAAATCTTAAACAAGTTAGTATACTTCCTGTTTGCCGGTACTATACTATACTTATACTTTTCTAAAATTTGGTTTGTTGATAGCTAACTAATGCCAAAAATAGCCAAGTCAAAGGTAAAGCTTGAATTACATGTTCTTGTGAATGAAATTGTAGGATTTCGTACACAGAACTTGGCACCCATTTAAATGTCAATTCCTTTTTTTTAACCTGGCTCTCATTTCACATGTACGTTTTTGTTCAAATATCATTAATTTTTGTCTAGAATTTAATAATATCTTTTGATAATTTATACACCTATTACTATTTGTAAAATTACTTTATACAGTGGAACCGCTAATTCACTACTTTCACTAATTATCAGTCATTTTCAATTTTTAGATTTTTTCGTTTGTATACGCCTAATAGTCTATTTTGATGCCGAATATCAAGTTTCTAAGTCATCTGGAAGTAAGTTAGGTTTCTTATCCTATGTCAGTGAGTCAGTCACCAATATACGGGTTTCAAAGCGTTAGTATGTCAATAACTGTTTAAGCTACATTTACAAAATTTTGAATTTGAAATCAGCTAGGGGGCTTTAATTAAAATGCCAAATTTCATGTACGTATGTAGGTTTAATAGGTCTCAAGTTGTGAAGGGGTCATATGTAGCTCGAAATAGTTCGGGTAATACATATAATATTATCTACACATGAAGCTATGTTAGCAGTTTCTTTTTTTTTAACTTTAGCTGGACACGCTGCCGCATGTTTAGATTTTACCTGATACTTGAGTCATGATAATGTTTTATTAAAAAAATACTAAAAAAAATTCGTAGAGGGTCACTTTTCCTTCTTCATCCAAAAATAAACACTTACCTAAGTTCAACTACTATAGTGGTCAGATACATGTAAATCCCTCTGAACCCTTGCGGGTGATAATTCACCAAACAAGGGTATTCGTCTGCGGTCGATTCTCAGTTTACCGCTGACCAAAGCAGTTTAGAGTTTCGAGCCTAAATACTAGCCAACCCACAAATACGTGATTTATAATTGTTTTTATAGAATATGCAAAGAAAATAGTATAATGCCATCGACGACAATAAATATGATTCTTTATTGAAATTTAATTATACTTAAATGAGAAAAAAAGTATACTAATAAATGAATTTTTTAAAGTTTATTTTTTAAAACTTTTAAATATTTAAAATGTTTGTTTTCACTTAGGTAAAAGTATATTTTTAGAAATCTTCAACTTTGTTTAATTGTACGGTAAATAATTAAAAAGTTTTATAAATAGATATTAGGAAAATGATATGAGATTGCTAGGGGTTGGAAAATTGAAAATATTTTTATGAGAGTTTATCTATTGTAACAAACAATACAGCAGCAGCAGCTATTACTGCTTACCAGCCGAGCCACTAACTTTCCAAATTCCGTAATCAAACAAAGGTCGTCAAACAAAGACGTATTGTAACTCACGCACAAATTGGTGGTATAATTCATCTAACTTTCTTGAACAAGTTTTGAGTTTCGATAAAGTAAACAATTGTGTAGGTATTGTAAATAAAGGGATGTTTAATATACTCCTGTAATTTAAGCAGCAACTGAGAAATATAAAAGTAACAACTTATATTTTGGAAAATATATAAAAGCCCTTAATGTTTTGCACTTGACCTAAGCTTAAATAGGGAATTCGTTTAAGAGTACGGTAGACTTTGCGTACATTTTAGATCAGTAGCTCGAGCACGAATATTTGCGAGAATGTATTCGTATGGTTAACGTAAGCAATTTGTATGGCATTTTTTCAAAAGCGCCCCTATCGTACGTAAATGGTACTAAAATGCCATACAAATTTGACAAATTGCTTACGTTAACCATACGAATACTTTCTCGCAAATATTCGTGCTCGAGCTACTGTGCTTCGATTTGCACTTTTTTGACACCTACATTTACGTGTTTTATATTATATTTTAACAAGCAAATGTATGAAACAGTAACTGGTTACTGTCCTCGCTTCGTATCGGGAAACTTATGCCTTAGTTCACACACTCAGAAAAATCTTTAAAAAGACCATATCTCAATACCATTATCTCTTATTTGAAAATCGAATAAAATTAGGGAATCAGTCTTTCACACATATAATATTCTATGTACACAAATAATATGAGTTACGAGTACAGTTATTATACCTATATGTGAAGATTTAGTTCATCTTTCGCAGACTATTTTCCCCTCCACTATAACACATAGCCGACTAAATTTTACCATATAATCATTGATATGTCAGAATCAGCAGTGAGTTGAGCTAAGCGCTGTGCGGTGTGCTCAGCCGTAGAAATGCTTAGATTCAATTATCCTGAAGTTCGTTTATCCATGTGGAAGTAAAGTTTCACAGTCATGTAATGTGTGGTGGTAATTAGTTCGTAGCGATAGAAAGTAGGTACAGTCGGCCGCAGAAGTAGCTTAACATTTTAGTACCTTGTCACATTACATTTCTTGAATTTGTCATAGATGTTGCTAGGAAACCTTCGAAACAGTTACTTTTACAAAGTACTAAAATGTTAAGCTACTTCTACGGCCGACTGTACTATATTATGTAATAATAGAGGGTGATGTGCAACACAGATGTCTGATAAACTTTAGGAAATAACTTCAAATGTTTATCAACTGGTTACATGCACGATCTACTTTTGTTGTTGTGAAGGCTTAGGTAGCACTCCATCCGCATCGCGCTGCCTCAGCACGGATTAAAATAATAACCATCCGTTTTTCTTACTTATTATAAGCAAAGATTAACAATTTTTCTACCATTTTACTTCTATCTTAATATACTTATATAAATTACGTGTCACGTTGTATGTCCGCGATGGACTCCTAAACTACTTAACAGATTTTAATCAAATTTGCACACCGTGTGCAGTTTGATCCAACTTGAAAGATAGGATAGCTTACATCTCCCTTAAGGCACACGGAAGGTTTAATTAAAAAAAATTTTTGACAGAACGAAGTCTGTCCGGGCAGCTAGTAATGTATGTAATATATGTAAGTATATAAATTTGCTTTTTTTTGCTATAAATTTAAATAATCCAAGTGGTGAGTGCACTAACCACTCAATCTCTCCTTGAAGACTCACAGTTAGCAATGGAAACATATTAAAATCGTTAAAATTGTAATTCAAATTGGATAACTTCTATTGGTCAGGAAAATATAAAAGAAAGTGAACGCGATCGAACTATCTCTAGATGAAAAACATATCTAACTTTAACAGTTTACAGTTCAATGATCGAAGTACTAATCCGTGCAAAAAGCACTGCCATCGGATTACGTATTAAGCTAGGTCAACCAGACACTGAAACTAAATGGCAAGCGAGTTCTTCACTTACTGAAAATTCCGAGATACCGTGTATTTCGTGTAGTTGGAAACTTGGCATGTTACTTGTAGGTGTTATTCACCTTCTAACTGGAATTATCGAGCTGTTAACACCAAAAGTTTCTGTGTCAGTGACATGACGCTTAGAAGTAGGTGACTATTTACTTGTTAATCTATACTAATATTATAAAGAGGAAAGATTTGATTGCATTGAATAGGCTCCGAAACTACTGAACCGATATGAAAAATTCTTTAACTGTTGGGAAGCTACACTATCCCCGGGTGACATAGGCTATATTATATTTTCAAAAAATTAGGGATCCTTAATAAAACTCCAATAAAACCCAAGGTGAAAAAAAAAAAAGAAAACCGAAGCAAAGCGAGGGCGGTTACTCGTTGTATAATAAACTGAATACATCTGTGTCAAAATAAACAATAAAGTAGGTAAACTTGCTCATACCTTCAAGATATTCAGAGTTATTTGCCCAAAAGGTACCTACAAAAGGGTACAGTTCTTATTAAGACCTAAGCCAACAAAATTGGATGTAATACCATTTCTCGTAGCACATTACATCGACTCTCAAGCATTTTTCTTTACCGACCTAGTTGGTTTCCTTAGCGAGGAACTCCTATTGTTTGTAATTTATCCGGTACGGTAGAACCACACGGGTTGGATTGTTATTAGACACGGATTTATTTATGTTGGCAGCGTTATTTCCGTTAACGATTAATGTCACGATTTATTTGAATAGTAAATTGTTTCTTTAGTTAAATAATTATAATAACAATATTGCCCACATGTCAATTTGTGCCATGCTGTTGATTAGAAACCACACCTTAGACACATAATACATAGTGTGTTCAAAAAGTAACGGGAATTTTTAAATTTTGCAGATTTGGAGAGTCCCATTGTACAAAACTTTTTTTATTATATTGACACATTACGTACCCATTAGGTACGTATGATATAATAAAATTTTCAGCTGTATTCATTGTGTACTTTTTAAGTAGCAGCCGCTAAGGTTAGGCGTGTTTTTATGATCTCGGTGATTTTTGATTCATGCCTTTTGCACCACAGGTACAGCAGGTCCATTACCTGCTCACATTTGATTGTTTGTTCGTGAACTTTTGGGCAAAAATAGAATCGGAACGATGCCCCAGCCTCCATAGCTCACCAAACATGACTCCGTGTGGCTTTTTTATATTTCTATAAATAAAGAGAACCTTAAAAGGCAGTCGTTTTCAAGCATACATGACATTAAAAGCGCATCGCTGAAAGAGCTAAAGGCTATCCCAAAAATCGAGTTCAAAAAGTATTTCGGGGATTAAAAGAAGCGCTGGCACTGCATAATATCTAATGGGAACTATTTTGCAGGCGATGCGAGGTTGTAGATCCTCCACAAGTATAATACAATATTTCTCAGGGCTGGGCATGTTTGTAAGTGAATAATAGTCTCAATAAACAAAGGTTATTTATAATCATTTATCACCAACACAAATACAGCACCAGTATTAAATATATTGATAAGTCCATCCATCCATCCATCCATCAGCCCTTAGAGGTCCACTGCTGGACATAGGCCTCCCCTAACTTGCGCCACTCTGACCGGTCCTGAGCCTTCTGAATCCAGCGGATGCCCGCTGTCTTCTTCAGGTCGTCAGTCCACCTGGTCGGGGGGCGTCCTATGCTCCTTTTTCCGAGACGTGGGCGCCATTCGAGGACCTTTCTTCCCCAACGGTTATCGGTCCTTCGTACTATGTGGCCAGCCCATGCGACAACACATGCCATTATGCGTATACTTCTACAAAACATAATTATATTATGAAGAACTGTGTGTAATGCTTTTGGTGTGTAAAAAATAAATGAATACAATAATAGTTACTGTAAAATTTTCTTTTCCTAACACATTATTACACCAAGAATCGACCAGTGTGTACTCCTCATCGTAGGACAAGTCGGTAATGTAGTAAGTAAAAGTTGAGAATTGTAACTCTTAATAGGGAACATTAATGTCCGTAACTCCCAAGTCTCGACAAGACAGACGGGAGTTTGTTTTACAACTTAGTCGGCAACACCTAAAATGTATAAAGTCACTTTTATACAATGAGACATCCTTAAACAATGAGAGAATAGTACACAATACACAATAGATCTCAACTACCTATACGTAATGTACAGGATGATTCAAAAATAAGAATGAAACTGGAACCCGTCATATTTTTTACTGAATATAGGTTTTTTTTTTCAATACGGACAACTATTCAAAGAATGTTGAATCCCTATTTTAGGTTGATTAGAAATATTAATAGGGCTATTTTTATTTGAAAAATAAATACTCAAAACCTTGGCTTCAAACCGTTATTGGATCACTACAGGAATCGGTCATGGATGTCTAATGTAACAAATATTAATAAATACAACCGAACTGGGAACCTCCTCCATTTCTCGAAGTTGGTAGTAAATGAGCTCTTTTTGCTATATTCTATCCTTAAGTAATGGAGATACAAATTCAAAATACCCCGCTAATAACTTCGTTCTTTGTTCCTTTGCATGTTCGAGCCATTTCTTTCACTAATTATTGCTGGAGCAGCGACGGCGCTGTGGGAAACGGTCGTAATAAGATCTTTTGTGATCTCATTTATTAATTTTTGGCACCCATTATTCTCTCTTCCTCATAACTAGGGTAACCATGGTTTGTGTAAAACTATGATACTTCTTGATACATCACCTATAGACTTTTTACCTATAAATCTGTTAAATCTCTTGTAGACTCTCTGGTGATTTGAAAGGAGTCAAAAACAAACCTCACTATTTATATAAAACAAGTAACACTATTTTCAACTTCCTTATAATTATAAAAATATGCACGTATTGCACGTAATAAAAAACACTATTCAGCCATTCTATTGGTTTTTTATTAACGTTGTCCCACTTATTTGAATTTTTATATTTTTAACATAAAAATTCCACAGCATTTTTAAGGCGATCCTCAGATATTTAAAAGTATGGCAGCTCTACAGGGCCGACTCCATTAAAATTTGAACTCCATGATCTCATATCTCGATGAGAATTTCTTAAATCACATTGTAATCCACTTACATAGAACGGATGATCTAATTTTGGTCGGAATTATAATCTAACATCAGAATTGCAGTACGATTAGCGTTACATTACTTTACCGTGGGTATATAGGATAAGTTACTGAAGAAACATAGCTTTTCATTGAGGTGCACTTGACGCTTCCCGCCCACGTCAGTCTTTTTGTAGGACCGATAATCGGGCCGATTTTTTCTTCCATATTATTTCTGACCGACTTTTTGACCGACTATTGCTATCAGTACGTTCTATTTTTCTCCTACAAAAAAGCGGTCACCGATCATCGGAAGTGGGCGGGAAGCGTTAGGCAAACAAAAGTATATAGTATATGTAGTTACTGTAAAGACCCGCTCAGCTGTCGAAATTCGATCGTTAGTTAATTTGTCAATGGGTTCATATTGATATTTTTTAATAAATGTATTGTAAATACATATAAACACTCCTTTTCCGTGAAAACTTTAAGTATACTTTAATTTTAGACGTCTAACGCGCCAACTCAGAGTTACTAATAGTTACTTAAATCGCTCCTTAGAATTTGTATAGTGATTCTTTACTAAGGAGCGATTTCAGTAATCGTTAGTGACTCTGAGTTGGGGCGTAAGTTCGTGCATTATTATTAGAAAAGCTTCTACAAATAAAAGAAATACAAATACAAATACAAATTAAGGAAATTTATTTTTACAAATCTAAATATAGAGAAACTGATGACCAAATTAAATAAAGATAAAACAACTTTCTTCCGTGTCATAATATTTCACTTACCCACTTTCCTCCACAAACAAACCTTGTATCCTTCTATGATCAAGCGAAGACCGTGTTTTTAAGGAAATTATTAATGGGTTATACTTATATTTCCACGAGATAAAAGAAGCTACATTTGTCCCTCTTACAGGTAATTTATTCATTTCTGAATAAACAAACTGTGTCGACAATCTACCTATCACTTAATCGGTTTATATATTCAGTTATAGATCATAATGGACTTATAGTGAGAGATGGTGACCTAATTTTCAGTTTATAATAGAATATAAAAATTTAAAAAAGCTCAATAAAAACTTTAGGGACATAACAAATGATTTCCAACCAAAAGAAAGCTATAAGTTCGCTTCTTTGCCAGATCTTAAATTTTGCAACCGAAAAAAAATGTTGTCACAGCTTTGTAGCTGTCTATTTGATTAAACGTAACAGCGACTCCCAACAGCACAACCTAAATGAGTTGACCTAGTAGCATCAAATGTACCTGGTCCATCGTATGGAAAAGCACTTTGATAAATAAAATAAAAAAAAAACATTAATAACGGGGTAAAAATATGTGTTTGTCACAAAACTAATTACACAATTATTAGTTTATCTAAAACTTGGAATTAACTGTTTAAATTAATAAAAATCATAACGCAGATTTTTTTAATTAATCCCCTAAAGGGGATAAAAAAATGGTCTACAGTATCGAAGTCGCAAGCACCAGCTAATAGTAGGTATTAGCTGGTGCTTGCTTGTACTTGTACGAATAGAATACCAACAACAAATTCAGTGAAGCACCCATAGTAATACCAACTCTCTATTCGTACAAATACACACACCCACACATTGACACCATGCTGCGTCAATCGCGAATCAAAAATTACGCACACATGGTAAGCGGGCGGCCATTGCTATGCTTCACTCTCGATTAGACGACGTTACGTCCGTCTTTTTTTTTTGGTATTTACATACATGACGTTTACGTGCCCGTTTTAGGGTTTGTGTTGTGCGGCCCACAGATCCTCCTTTTACAATACAAGTATAGTAATCTGTGATCATGTCATTGATTTGCTTCTACCACTTGATTGATAACCGTTCTAACTCAGACAAGTTTTACTCGTAAACTTTGAAACTGTAAAGGATATGCATCACTAGTTTCTAGCTTCAGTCCGCCTGCTATTAGATTGACGTCACTCAATATGCATACGGTTCGTTAGTTGCACTACGCCTTCCCTGTAATAGATTCATGTCAGGGAATTGTTATGCATAGCCAAGAAATGATAACTGAAAATCGCTTTGAGGATGATAGCTAGATTGAGTTAGCTGTTGATTTTATTGATATAAGTACGGGACTTATGTCATTTTTTTAATTATAATGAGTGTTTTCCCAGTGGTCGAGATTCGACCATAGACAATATTAAAAAAAAGGGAAACATGTGAATTGGCACTATACAACTATTTTTACACTTATATCTATCTTATCTCTTAGATTTTCAGCGATAAATAAATAAAATTTAAATAAATTATTATCACATACCAACCTAAAACAATCTGACACTCCGGTAGGTCAGACTCTTAACCAACGATCTGCACTGGAACAATTTGATGGAATACCAGAGTTCATGAAGAAAGACATAATCACTCCCCAAAACTGAATATTTCACTATTTCTTCTGCAGAAGATTATAATCATATTATCACCACTAATTGTACCGCTAGTAGAAACTAGACTTGCTATCTAAGTTCCTATTAAAAAATGAATACTACCCGAAATTTCTCGACTATCATAAATATGTAGGATGTAAATTTGCTAATTAAGGCACTCGCCCAGGGCGTTCTCTATAACTTGCAATAAGCTTTTATTGAGCCTACCCTGTCTCTTTATAAAACAATTAAATTTATTTTGTGGCAAAAGGCAATTTTAAGGGTTTGGTTCAATTAATAAGAAAGTTTTTTGATAAAAATATATCCTGTATTTTTATTTATTTTTTTATAATTCACTGAATTATTTTTATTCATAAGAAATTTTGGCGTCATCACTCAGATTTGAATCTGAGCGACAGGGCTGTTTGACAGCAGGTTGCTGGATGTATACGCCTTACAAAACATCATCATCGAGTTGGACGAAATTAACAGTTAGACGGAGGAATCAGAAACCCCCTTATTCTTCGAAAACCTTGATGAACTTGTCTTAACTTAAATAACTTTTGAACATGGTATGTTAACCGGTTTTCTGGAACTGAAGCTCTATTGTAACAATTTAACAATAATGCTGTATATATCGCAGGAGTTTACGACTATCACAAAACATTGTATAAGTATCTATATAAGTATCTATAGTGTATAAGTATCTTCTATCGCAAATTTTATAAACTGTATACATACCACATTACCTGCTAATTATACCTAATACTGTAACTTAATCATCGCTAGTTAATCGTATCAGGTGTTACTTTGTGGAAATCCATTGTTATTAAGTTAGTATTAGGTAGACTACTTTGCAACAATCCACGGTTAACACGGTATGACGCTTTGCGACTAATCATTGTAACTTACTCTGATGATCTGAGTTGTGGGAGGGAGGTGCCACGCATGTCTTAAAGTATATAACCATCATACATGTTAACCGCGGATTGTGTGCAAAGTAGATTAATATTAACTTATATTATCGCTTTATTATAAAATCTTTACCATGTTAGGTTACAGTTATGTATAATAGCGTTATTCAAGCTCCTTCAATTTTTAACGATACTTATATGTTTACTAAGCACGATGCAATTTGATAGTTCAGATAAAATATACAACTTGTATGGATTGACAAATTATAGTTAATAATATCAGGCGTTACTTTGCGGAAATCCATTGTTATTATAGTCACCGCGAACTAAGAAGCCCAATTTGTCGTTTGCCATCACAGTGACATTAGAGATGTACAAAAAAATCGGTTCACGAAAGAAACCAATTTTTACAACAAATCGATTCAAAAATATAAGACCTTCTAATCAATTCGATAATTAAATTTGAAACTAAAAACCGTAATATTTAGGTACCTAGTTACCTACCTACTACCTTGATGGAGCTATCTCGTACCGCGTATACTCCATATGTACCTATTTACGACTTCAATAAAATATTATTTTATCCATTCGCCCATGAACATCAACAACACCAAAAGTATCACTGGTGCGTTGCCGGCCAAGAAAGAGATAAAAAAAGAACGAAAGATAGATCATGATAGAATGAAAGTCCCGCTCAGTTTCATAATAATATTTTGACATAATATTATATTATGAGCGTCAGGAAAAAACTACAGTAAATAAATTCTTGCTTATTTAGCTTGCGTAAGACACATTCATGTTATATACATAATTATTATTTTGTTGAAAAAAAAAATTATCGCAACTTTAAATACATAATAACATATAACATATTATCTGCAGTTACTGTCCATGATGGCGAAGTGCCCATACATAATGAAAAATGTCCTTTGTTAGCATCCAATTCGTCGTGGTATTATTGGGTACCTAATTTTAAATTCAAATGCAAGCAAATCATTTTTAACAATGTAATTAAATTAATCAATTTTCATTTTTAAATTTCGATTATAGTAATGTATCGATTATGATTGGTTTTATAAACGGTTTCAAGCCGTCACATCACCCTACGTCAGATTAGATTTAGGCTTCTTCATATAAGATTGTTTCGACGTCATATATTTTTATTACATTTTGCATAAATTATGATGTGATGGGATTTTTACTAGATTATAACGTATAATATGATTTATAATGAACGCCAATGAAAATGAGTAGGGATTTTTAACAAATTTTGGCAAAATCCTTTGTCCGTAAGTATTCAACTGTCAAGTCAACTGTATGTCAAGTAAGTGAATATTCCATTTCGGTCAGACACTCATACAAGGTTAGTTCATATTAATAAATAGCAGCTATCATTATGGGCATCTTAGATAATTTTGACTATAAGCTAGTATTAGTCTACTTTGCAACAATCCGCGGGAAACATGTATGATGGTATATACTTTAAGACATGCGTGGCACCTCCCTCCCTCCCACAACGGAAACATGCACTACAATAATTAAAAGTATACATATACCAACATACTTACCAGCACTTGACAAATTACAGCAGATTGACAAATTACAAAAAAAAACAATATAATATTCACACAAAAGATTTATAATCTTCTTAATATATATAAATTAGATGTCACGTTGTATGTCCGCGATGGACTTCTAAACTACTTAACAGATTTTAATCAAATTTGCACACCGTGTGCAGTTTGATCCAACTTGAAAGATAGGATAGCTTACAATGTTCCTTAAGACACACAGAAGGTTTCAATAAAAAAAACTTTTGACAGAACGAAGTCTATCCGGGCAGCTTATTCTGTTATATCACGTAATCTTATCAAGACCTTCGCTTATAACTTGACCCACTGATTTCTCGCGCAAGGGCTTTTGTCTGTTGCTCCGGTTTGCGTTATTTTATTTCATTAATGGACAGCAAATATTCATCCATTTTAATATAATTAAATTTGCCTAGGTTGAATTGCTTTATTTCATTGTCTCGTTTTGTGCAGAAATAGAATCAATGAAGAACAAAGTAATTAGAAGAATATTGCTCTAAGTGCAGCTTTATTAGTATTTTGATTAATTATAAAAACGTTATCTATACTAATATATAAAGAGGAAAGATTTGATTTTTTGTTTGCATTGAATAGGCTCCGAAACTACTGAACCGATTTGAAAAATTCTTTCACTGTTGGGAAATCACACTAATCCCGAGTAACATAGGCTATATTATATTTTCAAAAAAAAATTAGGGATCCTTAATAAAACTCCAATAATATAATTCAAGGTGTAAAATAATAAGAAAACCGAAGCAAAGCGAGGGCGGTTGCTCGTCTTTTCTAAATATAATACGGAGTTTGTAAATTTTAAATTGAAGTAAGTATAATGACGGGTAGGAAAACTGACGGCTTATGCACTGGAGCAGCGTGGTCGAGTCTGCCCTACGCCTCCTAAACTACATAATAAGGAGAGACTCGCACTCTGTAGTGAGACGTTAAACAGTTGAAGCCAATCGTGAGTTATCAACTTTGCGGATACCTATCTGGCGTATGTATATTTAAATAGGATAAGTTGGGTACGGTGTGGGTACACGTATGTTAAATGAAATTCATAGAAAAAGGCACTACTTACTTACTTACCCCACCCGGGGTAAACTAACCTAACCTAAACTATATTCATCCAGAAGCGGCTCCCTTCCAGGATCCGCCCCACAGTCCGCGTGAAGCTATAAATAAATAAATAAATAAATAAACGCTAACACACTCATAACCCCCGCAGTAGGTTTTTTTTTGCCTGTGTCGCGGGTGGCATGGACGACACATATAACACATCACAGTAACACCTATGACCCGAGTACAAATATTTATCTGTCACATAAATATCTGCCCCGGCTGGGAATCGAACCCGGGACCCCTCGCTTCGCAGGCAGGGTCGCTACCAACTAGGCTACAGGGTCGTCAACTAGGCTAAAGGCCAATAGGGCCAACAATAACTGAACATTCGAAACAAAAAAAACTCTAAATGACTTAAATTTACTCTAAAGAAAGATAAATTACTTCACTCGTCGTCATAACCTTAGAATCGCTACTCCGACGCATAATACATAGTGACTTTTTCCGACATTTCTTTGCAATTTAGGCTACTCTTCTCTGGAACGCCTTACCCGAACAAAACAGGAAAGCCGGCACCAAGAAATTGTTCAAAAAACTTGTTCGAGAAAGATATTCAGAGCCATGATAACATTAACTGTATCGAAAGACTATAGAGTATGTTATACTTAATAATTATATAGTACCTATTTATTTTATACAGGTATAGTATTTTATGTTATTTAGTTTTTTTTATGGAAGTAGCCGGCAAACGAGCTGACGATCCACATGATGGTAAGTGTTATCGTCGCCCATGGACATCAGCAACACCAAAGGCATCACTGATGCGTTGCCGGCCAAGAAAGAGAGAAGAAAAAAAGAAAGAATTGGCTCTCAAGCCCCCGGGAAGCAACCCGAAACACGATGAGTCGTTTGGCGGCTGACTCATGCTCAAGGGTATCTATCCTATAGGGTACCTATAGGGTAGCTATCTAGGCGAACCCCATCGAGAAATAATAATAAGTAATAATAATGGTATCAATTTAATTAGTTAAAAGTTAAAATCAATATTATCAATTAAATCCCTCGAGGGGCCGTACCACCAGCGGGCCGAATTTAGTCGCCTCTTACGACACCCATCCGGCGTGGGATTGGGGTTTGTTGTATTCCAAGCCGCCCCAATACGGCTAAAAATTATTTGTATTATGTATTTATTTAGGATACGTAGTAATAATTTGTGTTTATTTATTTTACTTTAATAGCCTACCGCACATTCTCGACAACGCCAAGGGTTGACTGGTAGAGAATGCCATTAGGCATTAAGTCCGCGTATTGTATGATTCAATAAAAGGTAAATAAATAAATAAAAACTCTTAGAATTTAGGTTAACTAAATAATCCTGGCGAATGAAAATGTACAACGGTGAATAACTGAAAACAATGTAAACTTAAAGCAATTGATAGCGATCTCAGAAACTACTGAGCGGATTTTATACACTTTTCATCACAAGTAAAGACTTATTTGCGAAGGTTTTTTAATCAATCTATATAAATAAATACATTTATTATGATATTTATTTCTCCAAATAGGATGAACAATTAACATCAGTCATATTTTAATGTAACTGGCTGGCTAGTTTCTACAGTTTGATACCACACTACGATAGAAAAAAGTCATTATCCTACTTAAAAATATGATTATGTATAATCAAAGGCATGTTTTGAAATTTAACACACAGGTGATCTAAAATAAAATATAGGGTAGGTACTTATTATACCAAAAATTTCGGGTAGAGCGTTAGTAGAAGATAATCTATACATCTATACTCTATACAAATAAATAAAATTGGAGTGTCTGTTTGTAATATTAAAATAACCGCTTTTTACTAAGTGCATTTGGATGTATACACGGTACATAGACCAAAACAAATTTTTCACTATTTTTGTCTGTCTATCTGTCTGTCTGTTTGTTCCGGCTAATCTCTGAAATGCCTGGACCGATTTTGACGGGACTTTCACTGGCAGATAGCTGATGTAACAAGGAGTGACTTTAATTTTAGCTACTTTAATTTTAGGAAAAAAATAGTTTGTTAGGCGATACGAAGTTCGCCGGGACAGCTAGTAATACATACGAGTATAATGCTTCATTTAACATACCTACATTCTGCCCGTGTGAAGCCAGGATGGGTTGCAAGTTCATTATAATAATCTTTTTGTAATTCATTAAATTAATCTAAGACGTCGCGTCGTGGGGCCCGCCGCACAAGGAACTCATTTCCACCTGATTAGCAACGTTCATTCACTCAGCAAATCTCGTTTGAACTGTTTCAAAGGGATTTAACGATATTAACGGATTTAAAGCGTGTTCCGTAGATCTCAATAGAAAGTTGTTTTATTACAAATGAAAACATAAATATATTTTGCATCATTCACATTAATTGTATTAGAGTCACGAACCTAAAAAAACGGACGTAATCCCAAGAACAAATTCAGTGAAGCACCCATAGTAATACCAACTCTCTATTCGTACAAGTACACACACCCACACATTGACACTTCACTGCTTCAATCACGAATCAAAAATTACGCACACATGGTAAGCGGGCGGCCATTGCTATGCTTCACTCTCGATTAGACGAGGTTACGTCCGTCTTTTTTTCAGGTCCGTGATTAGAGTGTATAAAACAAATAACAATCTGAATAAAATTCTTATCTAATGCCCAAAATGCAAATATTGGAATACCTCAATATCTGGTACGAGTAACAACGGATTAGAAATTCCACTTGTATTCTCTCCCTGTACCTCTCAACTCGTGGACTTTGCCAAGAAGTTAAGATTAAAGTTCTGTATGACAAGAATCTTAAGTTAGACATGATACCTACTTGAAAAATGTTCTTTATATATCTTCGTGCAGCAGAGCACACATCCTGAAACTTTATGAAAATCTGTAGTTGATACACATATAGTGAAGATGAATTTTCCTCTTTCATGTTTACCTACGACGATAGTATGGGGTCTTTAAAAAAATGAGTCTTCTATTTTGTTTACAGGTTACAGTTACAGGCAAGTATTCCCCCCCAACCCCCCAACCCCCCTGCGAACTAAACGGTATTGAACACTTGGACACGTAACAATTTAATGGCCCACTACTAAAACACGGGTCCTCACCTCTTAAGGAGCTTATGGCCTACTCCACCACACTACTCCAGTGCGGATTCCAGTATGCGCGGAAACAATTCTCTACTTACTTTTTAGTAAGATTTATAAATTACATTAATTTAGGAGCAGCGTGGTGGAGTATGCTCTAGGCCTCCTCACAAGGAGAGACCCGTGTCCAGTAGTGGACCATTAATAGGTTGAAGCCAGATAAAAACCTAAATGTGCGATTCCATCTTTTGATTTCTTTTCATAGCATAAAAAAACTGCGATAGTGCTATAAGGTAGTAATAGATGTTATTTTTAAACTGTGTTGTTTTAAATTTGAAACATTATTCCAATAATATTACTAATTTGACCCAAAGTGACGATTTAAGATTAAAGAAACAAACATCACCACCAAATACAAATACAATAACGCGTATTTGATGTCGTTGTGATTCAAATAAACTACAATATAGTGTCACATTGCCTAGAGAAGTGCCAGCATTACTGCTAACTCATTCATGACAGATGGCACACAGGTGCCACAAACGCGCAGTGCAACGCTTCTGCATCGAAGCAAGATGCACAAGTTGCGCAGAACTTCGGTAGTTGCGGTTTCGCCATATTCCCACGATTAAACGCTTGCAAATTGTGGAATAAAGTTTGTACTACTGAACTCGAGACTGAGCTACATATTTATGGCTTTACATTTTAATGATGAGTTTCGTCAGGAGAGAACACAAGGCTTTGAGCCAAATAAGTGTAACTTAGGGCACGCTAAAGGTCTATTACGAATGCTTCTGGCTAATTAAAAACGTTTGAAAAATCGCATCCCGTTTCATCATAATCCTTCTCCTACCATTTTGAAAGCTTTCAGATCAGTGGTTGTACTCTATGAAAGGAGACTGAAAAAAATGTTGACTATGTCCACTAGATCCATTCTAAAAACCCACTGATGGATCTTTTTTCATGTTTATATCCTCTTTTATCCTGAATCCCTTTGATGCCACAGAGTATATTTTTAATAACACTAAATCCACTATTCATAAACTAAACTGCACGTTATTGAAAAACTAACATTGCGCTCATAGCGCTATCAATGCCTTAGGTTATAGGTTCGTTCGACACAGTACATAGTGAGATATGAAATTTGCAAGCTGTTACCAGCTGTTCAAATTCCTTATCTACAGTACTGCGCTGCATTTTCGCACAGAGCAGGTGTTTTATGTATGAAGATAGGGAACCTTCTGCACCCTGGGGCAAAGACTTATGTGAGCAGTAATAGTATAGTAACTTGAATTAGATGGCAAAGGGGTCGGAGTTTGAAAACTCAAGACTACTTATGCATTTTTAATGCTACACACTCATAGCCCCACGCTAGGATTCCCTGTTTCGTGGGTGCCATGAACAACACACAAAGACGAGGATACACACTCACTTCGAGTACAAAAATTCGAACTCATAATTGAAATTTCTTTATTTATAGTAGAACTATACTGATAAAACTGATTTCAGTGGAGTGTGGGTACTGAGGAATAAGTTTGCCAAAGCGAAACGGGTTACAAAAATTAAATTAAGGTAAATCAAGTGTTCTGTGATATTTTAAGGTATAACGTAACAAATCACTAAAGGAAAGGTCACGTAACCCACTAAACCCTACACGTTGACATTAAATAGAGTTAGTCAACTGTATTAGGATCAACGTCTGGAACCGAATAAAGTTTGTCAGTCGGCTAGAGAGAGGCTCTTCCAGAAGATGGCTGGAGAATTTCAGATTAGTTACAGTGGCGTTGAATTATTTTGACACATCCGTTTATCTATAAAGCCGATAGCTCCGAAAGCTGTGGGAAAAGAAAACCTACTTATAAGCAGTTTCAACTACTAGAACACATACATAACTGACTGGATTTTAGCAAGATAGTGGTACCTAATTGCTAACCAGCTGGGAGAAGAAGCTCGCACCTCAATGCAATTTTTTTTAATGTAAGTAGTGACTCTCGAGAAATAAGATTATTTTCTGAGGATGGTATGGTGATTATGGCATTAGTAATAAAAAAAACGTTTCATAGCGTCTTAACAAATGCGTACAGGTAATTGTTTCCGCCCAAAAGTCAAGCTTTTGTTCAAAATAATGCACAATTCACAGATTACAAAAAGATTATGCTAAAGTAAACAGATTATAATGGAGTAATACACCTGGTAGTAATATTTTCCTCTTGTGTGACTAACACTTCACACTCTAGCAGGAGATATGAAATTTTCAAAGCTCTTTCGGTATTTGATAAGCTTATATCGCACGTTGCTTATACTCGAGTATAATGCAATAACTACACAACTCTGTTACAAACAGAGAGATTTATTATTTTACTAGCGCTCTGCCCGCGCATTCTCCTGCGTTTTCCAGGATACTAAGTATCCTATATCCTATTTCAGATCATGTGATAAATTTTATGAAAATCAGTTCATTAATTTTTGCGTGAAAAAATCCAAATCAATCCAATACAATACTTTCTCACAAACATTCACATTTATTATATTAAGTAGAATAATAGACGTGTAGGTGGAAGTATACTTTCAGAAGATAAGGTGATTTCAATCAAGTGAAAACAAAAGACTGTCAATGTACATTTGCACATACTAATAAACTACAGAATACTTAATATTAATAAACTGTCGGTGTTTTAAATTAGGTACTGCCGCCCACAGTTACACATACACGGGCTAACAGACCTAGCTTAGATCAAAGCCCTCTGAATTGACCAAAAACTAGTCGGCACAGCCCACAAACATGCCAGTAAAGCGGTTTACCCGCCACAATGGATACAGTCATTCATGAATCCTTTAGTAATAAGATTAAGCAACATAATGTTAAGAAACAACAATACAATGGTAGACCTCAGATTATAGAACAAAAGGGGTAGACCTCAATTGCTTTGAATTTCTGTTCAAAATTTCTTATTTACACATCTATTACATACAGAGGCATTGATTACCCATTTCTTACAAAGGTACTTGGATAATTCGACGCTTGAAAGGCAAAAATTACCAAGCGACATGTTGACAACTTTACACTAGAGCATTTTAGTTTTTAATTTTAGAAAAAAAAATCGTAAAAAATCGCTTATTAGTCATAGCTACTTTATTCCAATGAATTTCACATGCAGTTCAAATGCTTAGTAAAGCGATTTTTTCGTTTTTTTTCTAAAATTAAAAACTTTAAAATACTCTAGTGTAAAGTTGTCAACATGTCGCTTGGTAATTTTTGCCTTTCAAGCGTCGAATTATGTTTCCACACGCGTTGCTTACCCATGAATTGCTTACCTGCACCTGTCTACATGGCTGTCCATGTCTGTTGTACCGCAAAGGATCACCTTATCACGATTCCTGTGGTAAAGACCCTAAAATGATGTCAAATCTTGAAGCCAATCTCAGCCAAGTAAGTGACTTCCTTTGCTTAAAGCAAAGATGCCATACAGCTTCGAAGAACTTGCTAAACTGATTACTTGGACGTGGATTAAAATACTAGGTTGTTTTACGCGCTGTCCTACGTGGGCGAATCAACGCGAACGCGAAGCGACGCGGCGCGAAGCGAAAATAACAAACAGTCGAGATGTATTAAAGTGTCCTAGGTGACCAAAAGCACGTAGAGGGCGTTGCGGTGCGGCGCGGTTTGAAGCGAACGCGATCAGTAGCTCGAGCACGAATATTTGCGAGAAAGCATTCGTATGGTTAACGTAAGCAATTTGTCAAATTTGTATGGCATTTTAGTACCATTTACGTACGATAGGGGTGCTTTTGAAAAAATGCCATACAAATTGCTTACGCTAACCATACGAATACTTTCTCGCAAATATTCGTGCTCGAGCTACAGTTGGTTTGATATTTTCGCGTGAACTTCAGCGGCGCGGCGTAGGTATGTCAGTGGCGGTGAAGTGACAATTCGCGTGCACGTAGGACAGAGTCGCCGCTTCGCTCCGCATCGCATTGAATTTGCATCGGATCGCTTCGCGATCGCGTTCGCGTTGAATCGCCCACGTAGGACACGGTGTTACACATTCCTTGAAAAAAAATATCGTAATTTAACAATAGCGTGAATATAAAATGGCTCTATAGGTACGTGACTGGTGGAAACTGATTTCTGTGTCTATCTGTATCTACTGTACTGTCTGAAAAATTTAATTATTGTTAGCTTTGACAATAATAGAGACAAAAATAATTTCAGATCATTTGTCTGCGTCCAAGGGCGTAACTACCGCCGTATCAGCCGAATCAATTATACGGGGCCCCCAGCGTATAGGGGCCCCCACTAACCTTCTCAAAAACAAGCTCGCCAGCGGCCTACGACCGCTACATTTGGCACTCTTTTTATATTTGAAGGGGCCCCACAACAAATATTGATATGGGGCTTCCTTAGGGCTAGCTACGCCACTGTCTGTGTCTGTATGTTATGGCATCACAAAGGTCACCGAACCACATAACAGATTAAACAGTCTTATTCATATCCTATAATGGCAACTATACTTACAGGTCTTACAGCTTACACGCAACAGTACTTTGTATAACGGGAAATAGATCTCTTCCCGCGAGACAATGGATAAATGTGGAATTTATCCATACATAATATCTTTATTATTTTTTAAGGATATTAATGCGATAGAGCTTTTACAATACCTTTCTTACCTTTTTCATATATATACAGTGGCGGATTTATGTTTGATGTCGCCCTAGGCCCCAAAGGATATGCCGCCCTTTTTGCTCTATAAGGAGGTGAATATCGAAATTAAATGAGCAATTTAAAAAAAATATTACTTATCAAACTTTATTAATTTAAATACAACGTTTTATAATTAATATATAATTATCGTGTATAGTTTTTTTTATTATTAATCTGAGTATACCGTCTCGGAGATAAATAAATAAACTTTTAAATTATCATTTATTACATTTTCTTCTTTCAGGCTTTGGTTCTACGCTATATTATTATATTATATTATAATCTAGTTTTTGTACTAATTGAGCTTCAATAGATAATAACGCAAGGGCATTAAGCCTGTCTTGGGCCTTGGCCCATACTTGCACGTAAATAATTTTTCACCCTTTTTAGGGTAGAAAAAGATCTTTCTGCAGAAAGATTTGTTGCTGGAATTTATTCTCTTAAATGCTTCTAAGACATGTCTAAAACAGTCAATATGTGTGTCAAGCGATTAGGAAAAAAATTTAATGTCCTTTTAGCTTCAGCACAATTTTTTTTATTTCTACAACCAAAAGGGTGTACACACATCAAATAAAGTTTGAGATCGCTTACTTGAAAATACGATCTTTTTTGTTACGTTAGAATAAAACGTTTTTTTCTTTTTCTTCTAAGATTCTTCATTTAAAATCAAATCTTTTGATAACAAAAGAATTTAAAATATCTATTGTTTATCGGTATAAAAAGAGATTAAATCCTTGTTTACGCTCATCAGAAATCTGACCAACTTGATTCAAGCGTTTTTTCTGACTTTTCGAAGAAGGAGTTCATTCAAAAAGATGCCGAGGGGATTATCAGAAGTTTTACGAGCAAGAATTGTTACTTTGGGGTAAGAAGGACATTCTACGAGAGAAATAGCAGCTCAGAAGCGTTACATCAGATTGCTGACTGCACGAGTCGAGACCCAACAATCAATGCCACTAAAATAAGAGTTGAGTTGCGAGCTGCTACTGGACTAGAAATTAGCACTCAGACCATCAGGAATTGCTTACACCAGGTTGGATTACGAGCGAGGTGATCCTAGCGAGCACCACTGAACTCACAGCAACGACAGCGACGCAGATTGCAGTGGGCTAGACTCCGCCAAAATGAAGAAGACGACGAGGAAAACATTTGGCGGAATTGTCTCTTCGTTGACGAGTCCAGAATTAGCACTCATCCAGACAACCGACGTCTCCGTGTCTGGAGAAGACATGGGAACGCTGAAAGACAAAGAACTGCCACCGAAACCGTTCAACAAGGCGGGAAATCGGTATCCTTTTGGGGCGGTATAATGATTGGTGCTAGAACGCCGTTGATCCCGTATCGTGGCTGGATGACTGCAGCTTTGTAACAAACCATTGCTATTGATGGAATTCAGTGGCGGGCACAGGTCTTGGCTAGAAGGTAGGCACAAAAAAATAAAAAAAAGTTCAAAAAATAATTCAAAAGAATACCAACAATGGTCTCAAGCGCTACTAAGACGATCGCGCCCAATCGCGGAATTGTTGTCATCATCAGTAAGTTACCCAACACCACCCGCCGCAGCTTATCTGACAGACTTAGGTATCGGTGAACGAGACTGGACATCGCGTAGAACACCTAATGGGATGAGTACCTACTCGAGATGTGAATAAATGAATGTGTGAATGATTTTATGCGTCATATGAATCTAATGCTACAGTAATAATACATCACTAAACGTATAACATTTCTTTGGTTAGTAAACCCATGGAACTAACTAAAATATAATTTGATAATTTCACCTGCATTGGCCGTCTTGATCGCCGTGTTGTTTTCGTCTGACCACGTCAAATATCCAGTAATTGATTGATAGAAGACAAGTCAATTATAGGATATCCAAAGTGGCCTTCAGTCTAATAATGAAGTCTAATTTTGGTACACGCCTTTACTCATAATTTTCATTTTATCATCATAATTTCATAAGACTCTTTTGAAAATGTATCACGTAAATTAACTAAACATACTTAGCCTTTACTAACATCAGAAGACTCCATATTTACAATATTATATACAATAATTTTCATTCAGTTTTAAAGAAAATCCATACAATATTAATGAACTTATAATTTCAAATTGTTTTTATATAATATAAATTGTAAAACTTTTATTCAAGGCTAAGTTTGGAAGAATATTTTACCTTAGGCAGTGCCTGTATTGCGCGCCTGACGCCGCCTGTTGCGCTCGATAGAATTCCTTTGTATATCGAGAGATAATTCTTATTATTAGCAAATCCCCATAGAGGCACGTTTAGTTCCTGCCTTTACCGCACCGCAGCGTGGCGGCGCTGTGTGTATAATCCATTATAAATGAATTTTATTATTTAGTGCATACAATTTGTGTATTGCATTAATAGTGTGTTGTTATTACGTAATGATATTCACATATTAGATATTTTAAGAGGATCCTATACTTTTACTACGTAATTCTAATGTAATGTTGTAAGCGTAAAGAATTTCCGACTGGGTCCTGGGCCTCGAGACCAGGGTAGGCAGTGCCTATGTGCCTCTATTCAAAAACCGCCCCTGATGGAATTGTCAGGTCATTTAGAATAAACCATGGCCCTCGATTCGTATTGGTTGACGATAATGCACCCGCACATCGAGCTCAACGAATCAACGCTGCTCTGCATGAATACGACATTACCAGGTTAGACTGGCCTGCCGGCTCGCCTGACTTAAACCCGATAGAACACGCGTGGGATGCTATCAAGCGAGCTATTTGGAACCGTCAGCCACTTTCCCAGACAGTGCCAGAGATCAGGGAAGCCGTTATTCAAGAATGGGACAGGTTACCGCAAGAAATGCTGGATAACTTAATTCTCAGCATGCCAAGAAGGATTGCCGCATGTGTTCGAGCCAGGGGAGGAGTTATACTAAAGAAAAACAATTTAATAATAAATGTTGATAATATTTATTGTTAGTTAAATCCTGTTTTTCTTTCAATTATTTATTAGTCAAAATTGCGCTAGTACTTTTAAATTCAATTCTAGTTAATAAAAAATATTTTTTTTTTATTTCAACAAGTGTATCTTTTTCATAAAAAGATGTTACGTAAGCAACATTCTTTTAAAAAAGTAAAATTAAAAAAAATCCATCTTTTGCTAGTGATCTCAAACTTTATTTGATGTGTGGATACTTTGAGACATAATTTTTCGCTTTGGATTTTTTTTTTCATTTTTTCACTTAAAATTTTTTTGCAAAGCGATTGGCAAAAAAAATATACGCCCTTCTGACATTCGGAACACAATATTTCGAAAAACACACTCAGTTGAATGATAAATAGAATTTTGAAATACCTAACAAGAATTCTTGCTTCAACATTTCCGAAAATAATTTAATTATAATTTATTCATAAAGGCTATTGAGAAATAGTATATAATCTTTAACTATCCGCTATATAAAAATTAAGAATTTGCGAAAAATCAGAAAATTATTGTTTTCAAAGTAATGTACATCAAAAAGAATTCATATTGCACCGACAAATTAAAAGGTAAACATTTAAAATATTTAATATTTTGTTTATTAATTTGAAGCGAAAATATATAAAAATATTTTAGATAAAAACAATTTTGACATTTTATCACTCCTAAGTTTTTGGGGTTCTGAAAATTTTGGCGCCCCCAAAATCATGGCGCCCCTAGGCCCGGGCCTCACGGGCCTAGGCCTAAATCCAGCACTGTATATATACAAATATATTAAATAAGATTTACGCAGCTGTTCAAATTATCAGTCAAACCAGCGTAATGTGAACGGCTACATATGACGAAACTCAGTTCGCACTTAAGCGAGCATGAAATTTCCTTTGTTTGAAGCAAAGTTCTCGCGCGTATCAAGAATCGTTTCTCGTGCTCGCCAGCCACTCTGTGATAAATAAGATAATTTTAACGTTTAATTACGAAACATTAAATAAATAATATATCTTCTAGGTACTGAATATAATTTTTAAACAGACTGAAATAGGTTATTCTAAAGAAATATAGAAAAAATATCGAAGACGAACTTTAGGGCATATTGTTTAGAATACATAGATTTATAAAATGTTGGCGCGGCAGTATAGCAATAATACTGTACGCTACCAATGCGAGATTTAGAGCGTGTACAATTGTACATACTAGACCAGTCTAGGCAAACTTACCTTCAAGTTGGATGGTAATGAGGATGGATTCTTCACGCGATTTACTTGTCTCAGTATGTTGGTTTGTCCGAACTATATCCAAGACACACAAGACCTTCAATAATAGTGTAGCAATATAGAAGCGGTAAAGAGAAAGAGTTTGCACGATGCTGAAAGAACCGCGACGCGAATAACACGCGTATCTACGCGTAGATTATATAACGCGTTAATAAATTTAGTTGAGTAGGGATTTAAGATTGCGCCTTACTGGCGCGAACATAAAACAACACAATTTTTTTTTTCATGAGATATAAAGAACCATAAAACAAAACATAATCATAGTTTAAATCTGGTTAAACATTATAAGTACTATTATTTATTCTGTGGTTATACTTGTAAAAAATAAAAAAACGAGTAGTCACAGGTTCGTTTCCACAATGTAGGGTAGATTAAGTTTTTTTTTATGGAAATAGCCGGCAAACGAGCTGACGATACACCTGATGGTAAGTGGCTATCGTCGCTTATAGACATCAGCAACACCAAAGGCATCACTGATGCGCTGACGGCTAAGATAGAGAGAAAAAAAAGAAAGAAAGAACTGGCTCTCAAGCCCCCTCAAGTCAAGAATATCTCAAGATATTTTTATTATAGTATTATTTATATACGAATATAATATATTCTGGGATCCTGTATGTTTCATATCGTAAGATCAAATTCATATTATACATGCCACCTGCAAATAAATACAATCGGAAACATGGTGTGAGTACCTACATTTGCATTCCGAGTCCAATTACGACTTGTAATTAAAGTGCTTCGATGGGTACGGCTTGCACACCGTGTGACCTGTTTACTAAAATATTTTAGCAACGTTACTTCCTGCCTGCCAGAGTAATACGATAATCATAGTACTCCTAACTTAAATGAAAAATGTTTTGCATAACATTTTGAGGTTGTAATTCTAATTCATCACAACTATGATTGTCTTACTTCCTTTTTTTATTACACTACTTGTCATTACAATTTATGAAACTATTTTATTCTCTTGCTTTTTTTCGTGCACCGCTACCCTATATTCATGTATTGTTCTTCTCATCTACTCAAAGGCCGCCTGGAAGAGATCGCTTCTCTAGCAATAAGGTCACCCTTTGTATACTATATTTTATTTTTGACGTGATAACGTCTATTAAAACGATGAACGCCGGGCGCACGCACGAAAAAATGTAGCGTTCCGCGAGCGAGAGAGCGGCAAAAGCGAGAGAGAGGCACGATCGGCTACGATCGGCGTATCGTAGTCAATGCCGTAGGTGAGCCGTAGGCGATCGTAGTTAAGTGGAGCAGAGCGGGGCGGAGCGGGGCGGGGCGGAGCGGAGCGGAGCTTTGTCATGACGTTGTCACGTTAAACTACCGTCCGTAAACCGACTTTACAGACAACCATTTTTTAATTTCTGTAATAGTTTTGTTTGTGTACAAATAAAGAGGATTAGTGTTGTATTGTATTGTCTCTTGTCTCACAACTGGATTTAAGCCAGACAAGCTCTGAAAATAACAGGAATTAAAACCTATGTATTTTTTTGTACATGTTAAGTATGTGTTGTTAACTTTTTCTTTCAAGCACATTACAAAAATAAAGTCAATCGATTCTATCTACTAACATAAAAAATATTACGCCATCCTACCTTAAACTTAAATCATAGTAAATTTCAACAAGATATTTGTATATTTATTCAAAAGTAAGTTGATTAATGACGACACAGAACGGAATTTCAACAAATTATCATTAATAAACAGAGCTAAACGTGAACGCCACGAATTCGTAAGACAATTTAATTTAAATTAATGAACGTACTAACTTCTCAAAGAAGATCTGAATTGCAAAGGAGATTAATATTTTCATTTGGAACTGTACTCGAGCATTGACGAATACTAGTTGCTACGTCGAATTGGGAAAAAGTTGTTTTTTTACCTCGATGTGATTTCTGAAGACCTATCGATAAATACGTTACACGAACTGACCTTTATTTTATTTTTGCCGCGCGGGCACTCCCTGGCCATATTATCTTGCCGGTAGCACGTGCCGCAGAAATCGGCTCAGTACCGAAAAGCATCATCAGTCATATAGAACGCTAGTGATGTGCAAGTTATGAAACACTCAGGGCATTTTTTCTATATATTCAATATTTTTTGAAAATTTTGATTATGGGGCACTTAAATTAATAAAACCTAAAGATATTTTTTATGTATTGCATATTTTTTCAAAATTTATTTTAAGGGGCACTTAGATTAACTCAAAAGACATTTTGTCTGTAGATTGAATATTTTTTAACCGACGAAAAAAAAAGGAGGAGGTTCTCAATTCGACGCGTATATTTTTTTTTTTTTTGTATAATCACTCAGCAATCGGCACAGGGTGGTCCGATTTTGATCATTCTTTTTTTAATGGATAGGGTATATCTTGAAGTTGGTCCCATATTTTTTTGAAAATTTTATTCCTACCCTAAAGGTACGAAAATAGGGGATGATTGATTATTAACCCACGGAATTTTTGCCCGTTACCCCAATAACTTTGTACTGGATGATCCGATTTCGATGATTCTTTTTTTATTGAATATTGTATACCTTGAAGTTACTCTTGTTTAAATTTGGAAAGAAAATTTTACCCCTAAAGGTACGAAAATAGGAGATGATTTATGTTTCAAGTACTATATTTTTACCTGGTAACTGAATATATCACCAATAACTTAATAATTTTCATAGCAACTAAAAATTAAAAAATAATTATTTTTTGACAAAAAATAAAACCAACGAAAAAATTTATTTAATTAATTTTGTTTGTTTGTTTGTTTGGCACGGTCTCGAAATTATTTATTTTCAGTTAATTTAGGATCTTAATTTATAATACTAAATGGTTTATTTTATTTTTCGCTTTTCAGTTTTTTTTCGTTGGTTTTATTTTTTGTCAAAAAATAATTATATATCATATTATATATTACTGAGCCTGCCTGCACCTGCAAAAAGCAAAGATATTCGTGCGAATTTTCAGCATTCTTTGTAGTGTTGACAACGTTGTTTACGCAGAGTGCAGAACTCATAGATTAATATATGGCAGAACTGCACACCGAGTTTCACTCATGTGGAAAAAGTACGTACAACGCCTCAGGCCACAACCGTTCAAATATCTTCCTATTTCAGATTCAAAAATCGAGAGACGATATACTTCAGAAAAATCTAGATAATCGGAAATACGCTTCAACTTCAACAAATTGAATCAGGTTGAAAGGTGCAACAATAGGTAAAAGATTTTTGTTGAATTAATAACTGTATAAAAAAACTGTACCTACACTTAAATATATAAATATTGTTGTTTCTATGTTAAGATATCTTTGGTAAATAGCGATTCATTAGTAAAAATGATGTTGTGAACTCATGTTGTGATATTGGAGCCAAATCATGATTTTAAATGTGACAATCGTTGTTTTTTACGATACGTAAGTGTGTGTGTATAATCGTTTCAAATTTTTATAAGTACTAATTATCACGTCCTTTACTCTTTCAGGGACCTTTATAATTGGATTCATCTTTTACAATACACTACATAAAATATAGCATTTACACTCTCTAAGTCTCTACATACCTTTATACTAATTAAACATTATCTTATCTTTAACATTCATTTGAATTCAAATTGATTCATTTCATGAGGTATCACAAAGAACTCACAATCTCTGAATAGTAGACAAACTCAACGACTTCAGTACACTACGAACTGGCAAATTTGTAGTTGCCAGTCGTCATGATAAATGGCCTGATTTCACACCAAAATAACTTTGGTGAATTCTATGTATATTGTATATTATTATCTTATGTATTATGTTTGTATAAGCTTGGTTATTTGTGTCTTTTATCTGTGTTTACCCGAATTTATTGTTTACAATAAATACAATAAGTACAAAATTATTGTTTAGGTACATCGAATGTAGCCACAATATAACCAACACTGATAGACTATAAACTATAATTTATTATAGACTTTAATAATTATATACATCAATGCATTATTCGTGCAATCAGTGAAACTGTTAAGTAAATAGCTATTATATAAACTAATTAAAAATGAATTACCTACGTGGAATTACGCTTCATTTATTTGTATTTATTTATAAATAATTTGACCATTGGACTGCAGCGATCCAAAATAAAATGATGGCTATTAACAAAATTGGATTGAAAATGGCGGGTAGTTCCAGATCGAAATACAAATGGGTGAATTTCAACAAACACGAATTTTGCCTAATTACAGTGGCAAATTTAAATTTGCTGTTTCTGATAAAAAATTTTGGCTTAAATAATAGGTAAATATTAGTACTATTTAATCATATACTAGAGATCGAAAAATGTTTGTTAGTTAATGAGATATTTCCATTTGAAATTATCAAATGCCACCGAAATGCTGTTTCTAATACATTTTATTTGGCATAAATAATATGTAAATAGTAGTAGTAATTAGTCACATAGTAGAGATCGAAAAAAAAATTATTAGTTCCGGAGATATTTTCAAATTACATTGTCAAATGCCACCAAAATTAGGACCACTGGAATTAGAATCTGATCCACCGAAATTAATTATGCCAATGAGAAATAATAAAGGCAAGATCATATCTTAATACTTTAAAGATACATTTTGAAGAGTTGGAGTCTAGATGAACGGACTCCTTTAAGCGGTGATTAGACACGCTTGTGTTTCTGTGGCCTATTAGACCAGTGCCGATAGCTTCAAAAACGGTAAAAAGTGAAAAAAAAAATTAGTAGGATGAAACCCATTGCAAAAGGAAGAGGATACCTATAACAAAAATTAAAGGAAAAATAATTTACGGGCGATCTGAGGTCGGGAAGGGGGAGGGGGGTTTAAGGGAAAAAAACGGTTTATCTCGATTTCCAGCAACACTACAAGTCCTATGGAAAAAGTTAAATGGCAAAGTTGTAGGTAATAAAAAGATCTAAAACTTTTGTATTTACACTTTTTTACATAACCTCAAAATTTATGTGAAAAATTCAAATAACCAAGTTTTTGGTTTTTTATTTTTATCTTTTATAAAAAAAAATCACGAAATTTAGTGAAAACTTACCTTTGTATGTCCTTAACATACTGTAATTTTTTTGATTTAAAATATTTTTTTTCACCTTATTTTGACTTAATATCGAAAAAGCAACCTAATTTTCAATCGAAAATTCTCACGTCAAAAACTACTAACTACTACTACTATAACTACTAACTATAAACTACTATGGTAAATGTTCTCGGAAAATGCAATGAAACGACAAATATTTTCGCATGTTTTTTGCAATCTTTATGTTTTATGGATTTGTAATTTTTCTGTCTAACAAAGTAACATGGAATCTTACGTTTTTCGATGAATTAAAGTGTAAATGTTAGTAAATAGCTCAAAATTGTACACAATGATTGACAAAAAAAAATTAATCCGAATTTTTTTTGCGAAAATAGTTGTCGTTTCATTTTCACCAAATTTCGTGATAAAAAAATTGTAAAAGATAAAAAAAAACCAAAAACTTGGTTATTTGAATTTTTCACATACATTTTGAGATTATGTAAAAAAGCGTAAATAAAAAAGTTGTAAACCTTTTAATTACTTACAACATTGCTAGTTAACTTTTTTCTATAGGACTTGTAGTTTTGCCGGAAATTATCTCAATTTAATTTAAGTTTATCTCAAACTATTTTTTACCCTCGTCATCCTCGTCATCTAACAACGCTAATACGCAAACTGTACGAGACCGGGTTTGGTACCGTAAAACTTGGGCCCATTACATCTGATCCCTTCTACTTTGAGAGAGGAGTTCGTCAAGGTTGTGTCATCTCCCCTATCCTATTTAACATATACGGTGAATATATAATACGCGAAGCCTTACAGGAATGGAAGGGTGGCATAAAAATTGGTGGAGTTAAACTGTCCAACTTGCGCTATGCCGATGATACTACTCTTTTCGCTTCTTCGGAAGCTGAAATGAAGGAACTCCTACAGCGTTTGGAAACGGCAAGTTTAAAGGCAGGTCTCGCAATAAATAAAAACAAGACTAAAAATAATGATAATCGACCGCCTGAACAGTCTCCGACAAACCAATCTACTTGACGGCTTCGAAATCGTGGAAGAATTCCAGTACCTTGGGTCCGTGATCAACAATAAGGGCAGTTATACCAGCCAGAAATACGACGACGCATAGCAATGGCTAAAACGGGTATGACCCAGCTAAACAAAATACAGAAACAAAAAAAGACAATATAAATAAAAAAAGACAGAAACATCTCTAACCGTACAAAAGTCCACTTAGTTCGTACACTTGTCTTTTCCATATTTTCATGTGGCGCGGAATCGTGGACCCTAAAAGCCACAGACAGAAAAAGAGTGGATGCGTTCGAAATGTGGTGCTGGCGCCGCTTACTAAGAATCCCCTGGACAGCTCACCGTACTAATATCTCTGTCCTCAAGGAACTGAAAATACACCAATCCCCAAGACTTTCCAGCATTTGCCTGCACCGTATTCTCAAATACTTTGGACATATTGCAAGGAGATCACATGACAATATAGAGAAATTGGTGGTGACAGGCAAAATTGAGGGCAAGAGACCGCGGGGCCGCAGTCCTAAGAGATGGTCGGATCAGGTAGCCAAACATCTGGAGATACCAGTCAACAAGGCACTCCATCAAGCTACCGATCGCCATAAGTGGAGACAAACTATTGAAAAAGCGGCCAAGTGCGAGTCGGACTCGCCCATGAAGGGTTCCGTAGCAACAAGTAACATAATATAAAAGTTCTTGTAGTTCGTTGTAACTTTGATCAATGTTTTTTGAGGTTTACGATTTATGACGTATTAAAAAAAAAACTACGTACTAAATCTCATTCAAACCAATAAAATTTTCGTTGGAAGTTTGCTTGGTAATGTACATCATATATTTTTTTTAGTTTTATCATTCCCTTATTTTAGAAGTTACAGGGGGGGACACACATTTTACCACTTTGGAAGTGTCTCTCGCGCAAACTATTCAGTTTAGAAAAAAATGATATTAAAAACCTCAATATCATTTTTGAAGACCTATCCATAGATACCCCACACGTATGGGTTTGATGAAAAAAACATTTTTGAGTTTCAGTTCTAAGTATGGGGAACCCCCAAAATTTATTGTTTTTTTTTCTATTTTTGTGTAAAAATCTTAATGCGGTTTACAGAATACATCAACTTACCAAGTTTCAACGGTATAGCTCTTATAGTTTCGGAAAAAAGTGGCTGTGACATACGGACGGACAGACAGACAGATAGACAGACAGACAGACAGACAGACAGACATGACGAATCCATAAGGGTTCCGTTTTTTGCCATTCGGCTACGGAACCCTAAAAAGCTTCACGTCAGAATCACAATTCTCAGTAATGAGGCCTGACTGAAGAGAGAGAGATTTTTTACCCTTGAACCCCCCCTCCCCCACTTCCCGACCTCAAATCGCCCGTAAATAATTTTTCCTTTAATTTTCGTTATATTCTCTTCCTTTTGCAATGGGTTTTTTCCCGTACGGGACTTTATTCCAATGAATTTCACATGCAGTTCAAATGCTTAGTAAAGCGATTTTTTCGTTTTTTTTCTAAAATTAAAAACTTTAAAATACTCTAGTGTAAAGTTGTCAACATGTCGCTTGGTAATTTTTGCCTTTCAAGCGTCGAATTATGTTTCCACACGCGTTGCTTACCCATGAATTGCTTACCTGCACCTGTCTACATGGCTGTCCATGTCTGTTGTACCGCAAAGGATCACCTTATCACGATTCCTGTGGTAAAGACCCTAAAATGATGTCAAATCTTGAAGCCAATCTCAGCCAAGTAAGTGACTTCCTTTGCTTAAAGCAAAGATGCCATACAGCTTCGAAGAACTTGCTAAACTGATTACTTGGACGTGGATTAAAATACTAGGTTGTTTTACGCGCTGTCCTACGTGGGCGAATCAACGCGAACGCGAAGCGACGCGGCGCGAAGCGAAAATAACAAACAGTCGAGATGTATTAAAGTGTCCTAGGTGACCAAAAGCACGTAGAGGGCGTTGCGGTGCGGCGCGGTTTGAAGCGAACGCGATCAGTAGCTCGAGCACGAATATTTGCGAGAAAGCATTCGTATGGTTAACGTAAGCAATTTGTCAAATTTGTATGGCATTTTAGTACCATTTACGTACGATAGGGGTGCTTTTGAAAAAATGCCATACAAATTGCTTACGCTAACCATACGAATACTTTCTCGCAAATATTCGTGCTCGAGCTACAGTTGGTTTGATATTTTCGCGTGAACTTCAGCGGCGCGGCGTAGGTATGTCAGTGGCGGTGAAGTGACAATTCGCGTGCACGTAGGACAGAGTCGCCGCTTCGCTCCGCATCGCATTGAATTTGCATCGGATCGCTTCGCGATCGCGTTCGCGTTGAATCGCCCACGTAGGACACGGTGTTACACATTCCTTGAAAAAAAATATCGTAATTTAACAATAGCGTGAATATAAAATGGCTCTATAGGTACGTGACTGGTGGAAACTGATTTCTGTGTCTATCTGTATCTACTGTACTGTCTGAAAAATTTAATTATTGTTAGCTTTGACAATAATAGAGACAAAAATAATTTCAGATCATTTGTCTGCGTCCAAGGGCGTAACTACCGCCGTATCAGCCGAATCAATTATACGGGGCCCCCAGCGTATAGGGGCCCCCACTAACCTTCTCAAAAACAAGCTCGCCAGCGGCCTACGACCGCTACATTTGGCACTCTTTTTATATTTGAAGGGGCCCCACAACAAATATTGATATGGGGCTTCCTTAGGGCTAGCTACGCCACTGTCTGTGTCTGTATGTTATGGCATCACAAAGGTCACCGAACCACATAACAGATTAAACAGTCTTATTCATATCCTATAATGGCAACTATACTTACAGGTCTTACAGCTTACACGCAACAGTACTTTGTATAACGGGAAATAGATCTCTTCCCGCGAGACAATGGATAAATGTGGAATTTATCCATACATAATATCTTTATTATTTTTTAAGGATATTAATGCGATAGAGCTTTTACAATACCTTTCTTACCTTTTTCATATATATACAAATATATTAAATAAGATTTACGCAGCTGTTCAAATTATCAGTCAAACCAGCGTAATGTGAACGGCTACATATGACGAAACTCAGTTCGCACTTAAGCGAGCATGAAATTTCCTTTGTTTGAAGCAAAGTTCTCGCGCGTATCAAGAATCGTTTCTCGTGCTCGCCAGCCACTCTGTGATAAATAAGATAATTTTAACGTTTAATTACGAAACATTAAATAAATAATATATCTTCTAGGTACTGAATATAATTTTTAAACAGACTGAAATAGGTTATTCTAAAGAAATATAGAAAAAATATCGAAGACGAACTTTAGGGCATATTGTTTAGAATACATAGATTTATAAAATGTTGGCGCGGCAGTATAGCAATAATACTGTACGCTACCAATGCGAGATTTAGAGCGTGTACAATTGTACATACTAGACCAGTCTAGGCAAACTTACCTTCAAGTTGGATGGTAATGAGGATGGATTCTTCACGCGATTTACTTGTCTCAGTATGTTGGTTTGTCCGAACTATATCCAAGACACACAAGACCTTCAATAATAGTGTAGCAATATAGAAGCGGTAAAGAGAAAGAGTTTGCACGATGCTGAAAGAACCGCGACGCGAATAACACGCGTATCTACGCGTAGATTATATAACGCGTTAATAAATTTAGTTGAGTAGGGATTTAAGATTGCGCCTTACTGGCGCGAACATAAAACAACACAATTTTTTTTTTCATGAGATATAAAGAACCATAAAACAAAACATAATCATAGTTTAAATCTGGTTAAACATTATAAGTACTATTATTTATTCTGTGGTTATACTTGTAAAAAATAAAAAAACGAGTAGTCACAGGTTCGTTTCCACAATGTAGGGTAGATTAAGTTTTTTTTTATGGAAATAGCCGGCAAACGAGCTGACGATACACCTGATGGTAAGTGGCTATCGTCGCTTATAGACATCAGCAACACCAAAGGCATCACTGATGCGCTGACGGCTAAGATAGAGAGAAAAAAAAGAAAGAAAGAACTGGCTCTCAAGCCCCCTCAAGTCAAGAATATCTCAAGATATTTTTATTATAGTATTATTTATATACGAATATAATATATTCTGGGATCCTGTATGTTTCATATCGTAAGATTAAATTCATATTATACATGCCACCTGCAAATAAATACAATCGGAAACATGGTGTGAGTACCTACATTTGCATTCCGAGTCCAATTACGACTTGTAATTAAAGTGCTTCGATGGGTACGGCTTGCACACCGTGTGACCTGTTTACTAAAATATTTTAGCAACGTTACTTCCTGCCTGCCAGAGTAATACGATAATCATAGTACTCCTAACTTAAATGAAAAATGTTTTGCATAACATTTTGAGGTTGTAATTCTAATTCATCACAACTATGATTGTCTTACTTCCTTTTTTTATTACACTACTTGTCATTACAATTTATGAAACTATTTTATTCTCTTGCTTTTTTTCGTGCACCGCTACCCTATATTCATGTATTGTTCTTCTCATCTACTCAAAGGCCGCCTGGAAGAGATCGCTTCTCTAGCAATAAGGTCACCCTTTGTATACTATATTTTATTTTTGACGTGATAACGTCTATTAAAACGATGAACGCCGGGCGCACGCACGAAAAAATGTAGCGTTCCGCGAGCGAGAGAGCGGCAAAAGCGAGAGAGAGGCACGATCGGCTACGATCGGCGTATCGTAGTCAATGCCGTAGGTGAGCCGTAGGCGATCGTAGTTAAGTGGAGCAGAGCGGGGCGGAGCGGGGCGGGGCGGAGCGGAGCGGAGCTTTGTCATGACGTTGTCACGTTAAACTACCGTCCGTAAACCGACTTTACAGACAACCATTTTTTAATTTCTGTAATAGTTTTGTTTGTGTACAAATAAAGAGGATTAGTGTTGTATTGTATTGTCTCTTGTCTCACAACTGGATTTAAGCCAGACAAGCTCTGAAAATAACAGGAATTAAAACCTATGTATTTTTTTGTACATGTTAAGTATGTGTTGTTAACTTTTTCTTTCAAGCACATTACAAAAATAAAGTCAATCGATTCTATCTACTAACATAAAAAATATTACGCCATCCTACCTTAAACTTAAATCATAGTAAATTTCAACAAGATATTTGTATATTTATTCAAAAGTAAGTTGATTAATGACGACACAGAACGGAATTTCAACAAATTATCATTAATAAACAGAGCTAAACGTGAACGCCACGAATTCGTAAGACAATTTAATTTAAATTAATGAACGTACTAACTTCTCAAAGAAGATCTGAATTGCAAAGGAGATTAATATTTTCATTTGGAACTGTACTCGAGCATTGACGAATACTAGTTGCTACGTCGAATTGGGAAAAAGTTGTTTTTTTACCTCGATGTGATTTCTGAAGACCTATCGATAAATACGTTACACGAACTGACCTTTATTTTATTTTTGCCGCGCGGGCACTCCCTGGCCATATTATCTTGCCGGTAGCACGTGCCGCAGAAATCGGCTCAGTACCGAAAAGCATCATCAGTCATATAGAACGCTAGTGATGTGCAAGTTATGAAACACTCAGGGCATTTTTTCTATATATTCAATATTTTTTGAAAATTTTGATTATGGGGCACTTAAATTAATAAAACCTAAAGATATTTTTTATGTATTGCATATTTTTTCAAAATTTATTTTAAGGGGCACTTAGATTAACTCAAAAGACATTTTGTCTGTAGATTGAATATTTTTTAACCGACGAAAAAAAAAGGAGGAGGTTCTCAATTCGACGCGTATATTTTTTTTTTTTTGTATAATCACTCAGCAATCGGCACAGGGTGGTCCGATTTTGATCATTCTTTTTTTAATGGATAGGGTATATCTTGAAGTTGGTCCCATATTTTTTTGAAAATTTTATTCCTACCCTAAAGGTACGAAAATAGGGGATGATTGATTATTAACCCACGGAATTTTTGCCCGTTACCCCAATAACTTTGTACTGGATGATCCGATTTCGATGATTCTTTTTTTATTGAATATTGTATACCTTGAAGTTACTCTTGTTTAAATTTGGAAAGAAAATTTTACCCCTAAAGGTACGAAAATAGGAGATGATTTATGTTTCAAGTACTATATTTTTACCTGGTAACTGAATATATCACCAATAACTTAATAATTTTCATAGCAACTAAAAATTAAAAAATAATTATTTTTTGACAAAAAATAAAACCAACGAAAAAAAACTGAAAAGCGAAAAATAAAATAAACCATTTAGTATTATAAATTAAGATCCTAAATTAACTGAAAATAAATAATTTTGAGGCGGTGCCAAACCAATGAAAAAACAAACGGTGAAAAGATGTGCGCCGCGCTGCTGCTGCCGTGTGCATCGCATGCCACTGCCCTTATAAAATGAACTTTATGTAATTAATTTTGTTTGTTTGTTTGTTTGGCACGGTCTCGAAATTATTTATTTTCAGTTAATTTAGGATCTTAATTTATAATACTAAATGGTTTATTTTATTTTTCGCTTTTCAGTTTTTTTTCGTTGGTTTTATTTTTTGTCAAAAAATAATTATATATCATATTATATATTACTGAGCCTGCCTGCACCTGCAAAAAGCAAAGATATTCGTGCGAATTTTCAGCATTCTTTGTAGTGTTGACAACGTTGTTTACGCAGAGTGCAGAACTCATAGATTAATATATGGCAGAACTGCACACCGAGTTTCACTCATGTGGAAAAAGTACGTACAACGCCTCAGGCCACAACCGTTCAAATATCTTCCTATTTCAGATTCAAAAATCGAGAGACGATATACTTCAGAAAAATCTAGATAATCGGAAATACGCTTCAACTTCAACAAATTGAATCAGGTTGAAAGGTGC
Source organism: Thymelicus acteon (assembly GCA_951805285.1). Classification (NCBI taxonomy): domain Eukaryota; kingdom Metazoa; phylum Arthropoda; class Insecta; order Lepidoptera; family Hesperiidae; genus Thymelicus; species Thymelicus acteon. The sequence goes on from OX638222.1 coordinate 5,974,348, forward strand.
AACAATAGGTAAAAGATTTTTGTTGAATTAATAACTGTATAAAAAAACTGTACCTACACTTAAATATATAAATATTGTTGTTTCTATGTTAAGATATCTTTGGTAAATAGCGATTCATTAGTAAAAATGATGTTGTGAACTCATGTTGTGATATTGGAGCCAAATCATGATTTTAAATGTGACAATCGTTGTTTTTTACGATACGTAAGTGTGTGTGTATAATCGTTTCAAATTTTTATAAGTACTAATTATCACGTCCTTTACTCTTTCAGGGACCTTTATAATTGGATTCATCTTTTACAATACACTACATAAAATATAGCATTTACACTCTCTAAGTCTCTACATACCTTTATACTAATTAAACATTATCTTATCTTTAACATTCATTTGAATTCAAATTGATTCATTTCATGAGGTATCACAAAGTACTCACAATCTCTGAATAGTAGACAAACTCAACGACTTCAGTACACTACGAACTGGCAAATTTGTAGTTGCCAGTCGTCATGATAAATGGCCTGATTTCACACCAAAATAACTTTGGTGAATTCTATGTATATTGTATATTATTATCTTATGTATTATGTTTGTATAAGCTTGGTTATTTGTGTCTTTTATCTGTGTTTACCCGAATTTATTGTTTACAATAAATACAATAAGTACAAAATTATTGTTTAGGTACATCGAATGTAGCCACAATATAACCAACACTGATAGACTATAAACTATAATTTATTATAGACTTTAATAATTATATACATCAATGCATTATTCGTGCAATCAGTGAAACTGTTAAGTAAATAGCTATTATATAAACTAATTAAAAATGAATTACCTACGTGGAATTACGCTTCATTTATTTGTATTTATTTATAAATAATTTGACCATTGGACTGCAGCGATCCAAAATAAAATGATGGCTATTAACACTAGAAAGACGGGAGCAGTCATTTGACCGGATTTTCAATTTAAAAGTTTGATTATTCCAAAACTTTTTGACTCAGTTTACTGATAATTTGTGACTTTTATTATTATGAATAGAATGTTAAAAATACATGGCTAAAACATTCTTAGTGTCTTTGTTTACTGTTTAAAGTGCTGATATACCGACAAAGACGGCGACAGTCATTTGACTGCTATAACCTAAGTAGTGTTTATAATTGTAATATGAGGTTACAAAAAAAAAATATGTAAAAATCTGAAATGTTTTGTTTTATTAGTCAGAGTAAACTAGCTTCATATTGTACGGATTATTTAGAATATTGTGAATAAATTAGTGTAAAAATGTCTCGAAGACTCGAAAATAACGAAATACTTCATTTACTGCAAAACCTACCAGAAGATCAGTTGGAATGTGAATCTGAAATTGCAGAACTTGATAGTGATGATGATTTGGTGTTACTTGCTATAAGTTCGAGCCCTGATAGTGCAGACTCTGACCCAGAAGATCAGGTACCCCTTTCGAATTTACGTTACATTAGCAATAACAATAACCGTGTTCGTGGCAGGGGTAGGGGTCACCGTTTGCTTGCCAGTACTGCTCACGAGGAGGATTATCATTTCACGGCCACAGACGGGACCACATGTGCACTTCAGACGGTATCAAGTCGAACTGGTCGCCGGGCTCGACAAAATATTGTCACTGAGCAGGCAGGGTCTATATCATTCATAAGAAGGAATTCCAAAGAAAATGTCGCAGATGCATGAAAGCTATTTATTGACGAACATAATAATTTTGAGACACATTCAAAAATAAACAAAAGAAGAACATTTTAGATCTAGCAGGGATCAATTCTTACATTTTATATAAGAAATTGACAGGAATAAACACAAAACGGAGGAAATTTATTTTGGATTTAGCGAGTGCACTTAGTAGAAATAATGAAATTGAAACAGGACTTTCCGGTTCTGAGCCTTTGTGTGTAGAACCTATGCCTATAACTTCTAGATCTTCGTTACCGATCATTCAGGAGAATCGAAAAAGGCGGGAGTGTTATATTAGCAAATGTAAAAATAAAACTAATAAAGTATGCTGTGGTTGTAAAAAGCCGCTTTGTGGTTCTTGCAATAAAATTAAAACTTAAGTATAAAAACTGCAATTAAATATTACATTATGAGCATTATATTATGAGCATTATATTATGATCAGTTCGTTATAGCATTTTTTTACCTAATAATGAATTTTCTGACCACATTTCTGACAACAGTCATTTGACCGGCCGCCGTCTTTGTAGGTAGCTAAATTTTGCCGTCTTTCTAGTGTTAACAAAATTGGATTGAAAATGGCGGGTAGTTCCAGATCGAAATACAAATGGGTGAATTTCAACAAACACGAATTTTGCCTAATTACAGTGGCAAATTTAAATTTGCTGTTTCTGATAAAAAATTTTGGCTTAAATAATAGGTAAATATTAGTACTATTTAATCATATACTAGAGATCGAAAAATGTTTGTTAGTTAATGAGATATTTCCATTTGAAATTATCAAATGCCACCGAAATGCTGTTTCTAATACATTTTATTTGGCATAAATAATATGTAAATAGTAGTAGTAATTAGTCACATAGTAGAGATCGAAAAAAAAATTATTAGTTCCGGAGATATTTTCAAATTACATTGTCAAATGCCACCAAAATTAGGACCACTGGAATTAGAATCTGATCCACCGAAATTAATTATGCCAATGAGAAATAATAAAGGCAAGATCATATCTTAATACTTTAAAGATACATTTTGAAGAGTTGGAGTCTAGATGAACGGACTCCTTTAAGCGGTGATTAGACACGCTTGTGTTTCTGTGGCCTATTAGACCAGTGCCGATAGCTTCAAAAACGGTAAAAAGTGAAAAAAAAAATTAGTAGGATGAAACCCATTGCAAAAGGAAGAGGATACCTATAACAAAAATTAAAGGAAAAATAATTTACGGGCGATCTGAGGTCGGGAAGGGGGAGGGGGGTTTAAGGGAAAAAAACGGTTTATCTCGATTTCCAGCAACACTACAAGTCCTATGGAAAAAGTTAAATGGCAAAGTTGTAGGTAATAAAAAGATCTAAAACTTTTGTATTTACACTTTTTTACATAACCTCAAAATTTATGTGAAAAATTCAAATAACCAAGTTTTTGGTTTTTTATTTTTATCTTTTATAAAAAAAAATCACGAAATTTAGTGAAAACTTACCTTTGTATGTCCTTAACATACTGTAATTTTTTTGATTTAAAATATTTTTTTTCACCTTATTTTGACTTAATATCGAAAAAGCAACCTAATTTTCAATCGAAAATTCTCACGTCAAAAACTACTAACTACTACTACTATAACTACTAACTATAAACTACTATGGTAAATGTTCTCGGAAAATGCAATGAAACGACAAATATTTTCGCATGTTTTTTGCAATCTTTATGTTTTATGGATTTGTAATTTTTCTGTCTAACAAAGTAACATGGAATCTTACGTTTTTCGATGAATTAAAGTGTAAATGTTAGTAAATAGCTCAAAATTGTACACAATGATTGACAAAAAAAAATTAATCCGAATTTTTTTTGCGAAAATAGTTGTCGTTTCATTTTCACCAAATTTCGTGATAAAAAAATTGTAAAAGATAAAAAAAAACCAAAAACTTGGTTATTTGAATTTTTCACATACATTTTGAGATTATGTAAAAAAGCGTAAATAAAAAAGTTGTAAACCTTTTAATTACTTACAACATTGCTAGTTAACTTTTTTCTATAGGACTTGTAGTTTTGCCGGAAATTATCTCAATTTAATTTAAGTTTATCTCAAACTATTTTTTACCCTCGTCATCCTCGTCATCTAACAACGCTAATACGCAAACTGTACGAGACCGGGTTTGGTACCGTAAAACTTGGGCCCATTACATCTGATCCCTTCTACTTTGAGTGAGGAGTTCGTCAAGGTTGTGTCATCTCCCCTATCCTATTTAACATATACGGTGAATATATAATACGCGAAGCCTTACAGGAATGGAAGGGTGGCATAAAAATTGGTGGAGTTAAACTGTCCAACTTGCGCTATGCCGATGATACTACTCTTTTCGCTTCTTCGGAAGCTGAAATGAAGGAACTCCTACAGCGTTTGGAAACGGCAAGTTTAAAGGCAGGTCTCGCAATAAATAAAAACAAGACTAAAAATAATGATAATCGACCGCCTGAACAGTCTCCGACAAACCAATCTACTTGACGGCTTCGAAATCGTGGAAGAATTCCAGTACCTTGGGTCCGTGATCAACAATAAGGGCAGTTATACCAGCCAGAAATACGACGACGCATAGCAATGGCTAAAACGGGTATGACCCAGCTAAACAAAATACAGAAACAAAAAAAGACAATATAAATAAAAAAAGACAGAAACATCTCTAACCGTACAAAAGTCCACTTAGTTCGTACACTTGTCTTTTCCATATTTTCATGTGGCGCGGAATCGTGGACCCTAAAAGCCACAGACAGAAAAAGAGTGGATGCGTTCGAAATGTGGTGCTGGCGCCGCTTACTAAGAATCCCCTGGACAGCTCACCGTACTAATATCTCTGTCCTCAAGGAACTGAAAATACACCAATCCCCAAGACTTTCCAGCATTTGCCTGCACCGTATTCTCAAATACTTTGGACATATTGCAAGGAGATCACATGACAATATAGAGAAATTGGTGGTGACAGGCAAAATTGAGGGCAAGAGACCGCGGGGCCGCAGTCCTAAGAGATGGTCGGATCAGGTAGCCAAACATCTGGAGATACCAGTCAACAAGGCACTCCATCAAGCTACCGATCGCCATAAGTGGAGACAAACTATTGAAAAAGCGGCCAAGTGCGAGTCGGACTCGCCCATGAAGGGTTCCGTAGCAACAAGTAACATAATATAAAAGTTCTTGTAGTTCGTTGTAACTTTGATCAATGTTTTTTGAGGTTTACGATTTATGACGTATTAAAAAAAAAACTACGTACTAAATCTCATTCAAACCAATAAAATTTTCGTTGGAAGTTTGCTTGGTAATGTACATCATATATTTTTTTTAGTTTTATCATTCCCTTATTTTAGAAGTTACAGGGGGGGACACACATTTTACCACTTTGGAAGTGTCTCTCGCGCAAACTATTCAGTTTAGAAAAAAATGATATTAAAAACCTCAATATCATTTTTGAAGACCTATCCATAGATACCCCACACGTATGGGTTTGATGAAAAAAACATTTTTGAGTTTCAGTTCTAAGTATGGGGAACCCCCAAAATTTATTGTTTTTTTTTCTATTTTTGTGTAAAAATCTTAATGCGGTTTACAGAATACATCAACTTACCAAGTTTCAACGGTATAGCTCTTATAGTTTCGGAAAAAAGTGGCTGTGACATACGGACGGACAGACAGACAGATAGACAGACAGACAGACAGACAGACAGACATGACGAATCCATAAGGGTTCCGTTTTTTGCCATTCGGCTACGGAACCCTAAAAAGCTTCACGTCAGAATCACAATTCTCAGTAATGAGGCCTGACTGAAGAGAGAGAGATTTTTTACCCTTGAACCCCCCCTCCCCCACTTCCCGACCTCAAATCGCCCGTAAATAATTTTTCCTTTAATTTTCGTTATATTCTCTTCCTTTTGCAATGGGTTTCATCCAACGATTATTTTTTTTCGTTTCAAAAATTATCGGCACTGGTCTATACACGTCCCTATGCGCTTTGGTTTGCCACCGGAGCCACCGAGATTAGGCCACCGGACTTAGAATTAGAGTCAAAACTTGAATTTTAAAGAACACCGTTATTCACAGGTTAACTTTTATTTCATAATTATGGCTGAAAACCTTTAATGGAAGCCTCCATAAAATTTCTTGATAATCTGCTTTGTACTTTTACTAATATACATGACATCGGAATTGGATGATTTTGTATTCCTGCGCCACCGCAGTGAGTACTTACGTGTTTGGCAGGAAAATTAAGCAGCCAGTCGGTCATCCTAACACGCAGTTTGCAAGAGCACAGCTGAACGGTGCGGGGAGAGCCAGTAAGGTGTCTTCCAAATCGTGTCGTAACAAGTTATGAAGTATAGAAAATGCGCCACCGGTATTGCTTTTTTTTGTAGGACATTTTTAAAAGATGTTTTAAGAGCTGTTGCACTATCTTAAATTACTCCGTAAATATATATTAGTTGTGTTATTTAATGTATTTCTAAAAAACATTCCTTTTTAATAAAATTTACTTACCAAAAAAAATTAAATTTATAAAATATGTAAATAAATGGAGGTCGGACAGTACACCGGAATTAGATTTTAGGTCTTAGATATTTTTTTATTAAGAATCTATTTATCAAATACATCTGAATACTTTACTGTCATGTAGATCACTATTTAAACTACCTATATAAAATTATGCATAATTGTAGTTTACCTCCACACATTAATTTTCAACCTCGCCGTCTCAAAAATGCACTTGGGAAATTCACCCAAATAACTTAAGTTCCATTCATCGTTAATTTATTGATATAATGCTTACCATTATTAGGGCAATTCTTTGAAAATAAAGAAATTGAGCGGCAATTAGAAAATATCATACTTCTTTATTGTTATAGATTATGACAAGGTGCTTTTTACAAACACCGAACCGTCTTTTACTTGGCGCAGAAGATGTTATACAAAAATAATTAGTCCAAATAGCTCAAATAGTGATGAAACAATCCAAAATCTAATTACCAGTAGTGTCCCTTTTCCCCGATTTCAACAAATGATGTTGTATAAAAAAAATATATAACTGAAGAACGAAGTTTTCTTCAAAGATTTCGATAATAGTCTAGTTTATGCATGCCTTACATTAAAATCATAATGCAAAGAACATATTTTCGTTATAAAAAAACATTTTGAATTTTGTCCCTGCATTGTTATATAATTACCATTCATTAGGATGGTTACTTCAATTTCTTGCTTATTTTTTACTGTACAGCGCTTCTTTAGGTATAAACATTCGACCACTAATCGTGGCTCCCTCGTCGAACAAACGGAAGTGTCAAAACATGCTTCTGTACGACGTAATATGAAATTATTCCACTGCACGAGTGCTTTGTTTCAAAATATTTCTCAGTGCCGTTGAATTTTTTGAAGGTAAGTAGATATGTTTTTCTGCCATAATGTAAGTCTTAGGTCCTTGCATAGACAACTATTTTACATAGATAAGTAATAAAAATAATAACAGTCACTAAATACAGAGAAATTCAAGAAAATGTGTGATTTTCTAATCACCGTTTATCTAATTACCGGACTTTACGATTCTTTTTTAATAAAACGGTAATGAGCTTGTTTAAATGGTAATTAGATGATGAGAAATTTGTAAAGGGAGTCCTTATTAGATAATCATTAAAACCTTTAGTTTATGACGATACTATGTTAAATGTTGTAAAGGTATATATTCTGCATAATTTAAACAATTTTGTACGGTTACATTTGAAAGGCAATAATGCGAAGATGGTTTCAGACCACTAAAATAGATCAATTGAGAGCAAGGAAGATTGGCTGCATTTGCTTGCATGCATAGGCTGTAAGTTTGGATGTTGCAAAGGCCTTCGATAGGGTGTGGCACAACGCAATACTCTCTAAGCTGCCTTCCTACGGAGCACCCGAGAAATTGTGCAAATGGATTGCCAGTTTTTTATCGGAGCGGAGCATTAAGGTCGTTGTTGACGGAGCTTGCTCGGACACGAAGTCCATAAATGCTGGCGTCCCTCAAGGCTCTGTGCTCTCACCTACACTGTTCATCATGCATATCAATGATATGCTTGAAATCAGGAATATCCATTGCTATGCTGATGATAGTACGGGTGATGCTCGTTATACAGGCCGAGCAAATCTTTCTCGGGTACAGATTGAGGAGAAGAGGATGAAACTTGTGTCTGAAGTCGAGACATCTCTGGAGCGGGTCTCGGAATGGGGCAGACTAAATTTAGTCCAGTTTAACCATGAGAAGATACAAGTTTGCGCGTTAACTGCTAAGAAAACCCCATTCGTCATGGCACCTCAGTTCCAGAACACTCCTCTTAACATCTCCAAAAGCATTGAGATCCTTGGCGTCGACATTTCGAATGAAGTGCAGTTTCGGGACCACTTGGTTAGTAAGGCCAAACTAGCTGCAAGGAAATTGGGAGTACTCAATAGAGCTAAGCAGTACTTCATGCAGACGATAAACAAAATGTAAAAAATACATCTAACGTTATAATCAAAACACCATTAGCAGATAATGAGAAAGTAACACTTCTTTCGGCTGTCATCCATCCATCCATCAGCCCTTTGAGGTCCACTGCTGGACATAGGCCTCCCCTAATCTACGCCACTCAGACCGGTCCTGAGCCTTCTGAATACAGCGGATACCCGCTGTCTTCTTCAGGTCGTCGGTCCACCTGGTCGGGGGGCGTCCTGTGCTCCTTTTACCGAGGCGTGGTCTCCATTCGAGGACCTTTCTTCCCAACGGTTATCGGTCCTTCGATCTATGTGGCCAGCCCATTGCCACTTCAGCCGGCTAATTCTCTGAGCTATGTCGGTAACCCTCGTTCGTCTACGGATTTCATCATTTCTGATTCGATCGCGTAGAGAAATACCGAGCATAGCTCGTTAAATAGCCCGCTGGGCGACTCTAAGCTTATGCATTAGGCCAATAGTGAAGCACCACGTCTCGGATCCGTATGTCATCACTGGTAACACACACTGCTCGAACACCTTCGACTTCAGGCACTGAGGTAACTTTTTGGACGACAAAATATGACGCAGTTTCCCGAACGCAGCCCATCCGAGTTGGATTCTACGAGTGACTTCTTTCTCGAAGTTGGACTTACCCATTTGGATTACTTGTCCCAGGTAAATGTACTCGTCTACAACTTCGAGAGCAGCGCCGTCAACAACAACCGGTACGGGTGTGACATGGACATTCGACATGATTTTCGTCTTGTCCATGTTCATCTTAAGACCCACCCGTTGCGAGGCGCTGTTCAAGTCCCCGAGCATTGTACCAAGTTCCTCCAGGGATCCCGCCAGGATGACTATATCATCGGCATATCGCAGGTGAGTGATATGTTCGCCATTGATGTTAATGCCACGTCGTTTCCACTCCATCAACTTGAACACGTCTTCCAACGCAGCGGTGAACAGTTTTGGGGATATAACGTCCCCTTGCCTGACACCTCTCTGCAGTTGGATGGGGTTCGTTGCTGTGTTGTGTACTCTGACGGTCATGAGTGTGTATAAATACTTCAACACCTCGATATACCGGTAGTCGATCCGGCACCGCTGAAGAGAATTTAGTACTGCCCAGGTCTCGATAGAATCAAAGGCTTTCTCATAGTCCACATAGGCAACACATAGCGGCAGATTATACTCCTCGGTCTTCTGTATAATCTGCCGCAGCGTGTGTATGTGGTCCATGGTACTGTAAGTCGTCGTTTTGATTGGTAGCCCGATCTCTGCCGGCGATTCTTAGCACCCCCTGCCCCGCCGTTACCATAGCCGCCACCGTAACCAGGGATAGCGGGGCTGCCGGGGACTGGGGGCCGAGGCTTGTTCGTGACTTTCATGCGGGGGTTTTTAGCCGGTAGTCACCACGCCTGGCTAGTGCGTGTTGGTGACCGCAGGTGACCTGACCGGTATTCGTCACACACAGAAAGATGCTGCTGCCCATCTTCTGGATTAGTCCTATTAGTCGCCTTTTACGACATCCCAGGAAGAACGGGAGTGGTGCTATTCTACTTAAGTGGGCCCGGCACCACACGGGGAATTTTCTTTCGGCTGTAATTCCTGATAATAAACTACATTTGCAAACTGAAGTTAATATCGATGACAAGGTCTGTATTTATAATATTAGTACTGTCAACATTTCATCACTGAATTCTTGTTGATCGTAATCACAATGTAATCTTAACAATGTTTTTTGACCGAAGACCGAAACAAACTTTTCTGCTTTATTTTTCTACGGTTTACATTTTATCATTGAATAATTTTTCATTATAATCACTTACTCCGTTGATTGACACATGTTTCAACACTGGCCGCCGAAACGAAGTTTTTTCAAAATGGGATTTTTTTCCAAAAATACTTGTAGGTATATCACACGGAACACAGACACCAGTGGAAGTGCGATGTGGGCGTGGCACAGCGACTAACATTAAGAGGAGCTCCGCATACTTGCCGGCATAACTCAACTGTCACTGAGCTGCGTCGGTTGTGCATTACGTAAAATAAAATTTGTCTTAAATTACGTAAATATGCCTTACTGTACAATTTTGGAGGGCAGGAATAATAGCGAGCACTGAATTTATTTAATGGCCGTGTTTTATACCACAAATGAGCCTAGTTTTTAATTTATTTCGTAATAATTCAAATTCGAAACACATAAATAAAGGAAATAATATAATTTATGATCAAAAAGCTACTCAGTCACTTGGCAATAAGGTTCGTTTTATGTTTTAGATAATATTGCTACTCGGCTATTGTTTTCTAGAACATTTTCTGCTACTCGGGCAGGGATGGGGTACAAATATATGAATATCGGCAGTTTTGTAATTTTATTTTTAGTTAAAAGTATTTCATAATATGAATATTACAATTTATTATAATAATAATATTCTTTTTTTATTTTAGGGATATGTGTCATAATTATGTATGTACAGTTCTGCTATTTGGTGTGCAATAAAGTATTGTGTTGTATCATAAAAATGTATAAAATTAATATGAATGAATTTTTTTATTTGAAATCATTGGTACATAATCTAGGATCCTGACGAGGAATATAAGCGCATGCGCGTGACTGGCACAGCATGTCTAAGAAATGTAATTCCAAGAAAATAAATTTACCTTATTTGTATAATGTTAAGGTTGAAATTCATCCCAGTTCATATCAGCAATGTTTTTGTAGCTACGTTTAGCTTCATTGAAATTTCACTTATCGACATATTAAATTATATTTATTTTCGTTGCTAAAAATGCCTAGGCTTGGTATTCCGTGACTGTTTAGATAGCTAACATTGATAAAAATTGCTACGGTCACGTCTACGCCTCGTAATGCCTCGTCTAATCGATAGTGAAGCATAGCAATGGCCGCCAGCTTTCCATGTGTGCGTAATTTTTGATTCACGATTGACGCAGTATGGTGTCAATGTGTGGGTGTGTGTACTGTACGAATAGAGAGTTGGTATTACTATGGGTGCTTCACTGAATTTGTTGTTGGGATCACGTCCGTCTTTTTTTAGATCCGTGTGTTTGAGATATAAGCTTTCAAAATAATGATCAAGTGTTCACATAGACAGTACAAAAACAAGAAGTTTAAGTACCAATATGACGGATCTACATCTTATGATGTCGGACACTCGGACAGTACCAGTTTCAATATAAATATCTATAACGCGGCAAAAAGCACAACGCACATCTCTAAGCCTAAACCAAACACAGTATGATGTTGTTAACCAAAAATGTAACTTACCGAAATACTTGTAAGGTTGCTATTCAATCTATTGTAGACTCCAGTCACGACATCTAGCGTTCAGTAGATGAAATTATTTAATTATTTTCCATAAGATTGACATTGTTTGATATTGTTTTGTCAACCTTATTAGTAAAGAAGTTAAGTATATATTACTTGTAACGCAGAATACTGCCATCTAGCGGTGGATAGATAAACTTGAAAAGTATTATGATCATAATTGATAAAGGTTCTAAGGTCACTGAATAAGACATGAAAAAATAAGAATTAAATCCAAAGATTAAGGTGCATTTTCAACTATAAACAGCGAGTTTCTTAGACTAAACGTAGTTGACAAGTAACAACCAATTAAAATGTGAGTTTCTTAGTTGTAAATAATACGATTATGGATTTCCTTGTGTTTATTTGGCTAGCACGGTTCCCATACTAATCAACACTTGTACCATTTCCACTTGTGTCTGTGTTCCGTGGTATATCAACTACGTCCAATGCCCAAATATAGTACTACAAATAGTATTTATTAATTATGATTACATTATTGATTTTATTTGTAAGTACTATGTTACTATCCACTATTTTACTATAATTATTTACTTTTAACTATAATTATATCGATATATCTAAAAAGAAGACTGAATCATTAAAATTGTTATTTCAAGTATTATAAAAATGATTATTCTATTATTATGAAAAAATGATTGAATGTTTTTGGAAGTTTTACTTTATTTCTAATTACCATTTTAAATTTCCTAATTACCGGTTATTTCTAATAATTACCATTCGTCTTAAAAATCATTACCGTTTTCAAAAAATCTTCTTTTGTCCATAACTTTTACATTATTAGTTTTATCATTGTCCCTTTCACATATATAACAATGTAATATAATAAACTATATAAAAAATCTATAAAGAACAATTTTGGTAACAATCTTTGATGCGTTCTTTGAAACAAGCGAATATGCTTATTTTCAAATATTCACCCATTAAGGTACATAATTTATAACATTTACTTATACTGAAACGTATCGTTTAGTAATCTAAATTATATACATTTTTATTCTATCTCATTTTAAATTTTGGCACGGTTTTTCGGTTGATTCAGTTCAATTTAATTCAGTTTATTTGAATATTTTAATTCACTTTGATTTAATTAATTTTAATGTAATTTGATTAATTTTATTGAAGTTGACATATTTTGTTTTAATTGATTTTTATTAATTTTGATCTAACTTTACATGTTTTGTTTCAATTTGATATAATGTATGTATTAAAAAATAGATTTAATGCGATTTAATTTAATTTCTGATGTAGCTTTTAATTTTCCTGTCTATTGGATTTCAAATAGGATATACATCAAACAACATGGTATTAAGTAACTACGGAATCCTATTGGCATCCATCCTGTGAACCTCAACACGTATTTAAAAAAAAAATTATTATTTAATCATTATCTGTACTGCAACATCGCTTGCACATACTTATTGGTACGTAGAAACAGTTGTACAAAATTATACAGACGTCGAAATGTAGCGCGAACTGAGCGACTTGATTAATTTGGATCTTGTACCGTATCGCGAGAGTTCGTGATTATATCTCCGTGTAATTCCCAACTGAGACGACGTCATTGGATTAGCGTGAATTTCACCAAGTTGCCCTTTCTCATCACGATTCGCTTAACAAAATATTAACGAGTATAAATGCTTTACAAGTATACACTCACTCACGTGATTTGATTATGTTTTGTCGACTTGCTAGGCTAAACGTAAAGCGAGACTCTTTTCTTCATTAAAACCAACTAAAAACCAGTACGGCTGTAACATTTGAGTAGAACTGCGTTATAGAATTGCAATTTATCAAACGCTATATTTTTACTACTGTTTTCAAAATTTATATCTGGGTGAATATCAGAAACGTGCATTTTTTTCAATTTTGATGGTGAAATTTTTTCTTCAGTTTTGGTTAAAAAATGAGGTCCTGGTATAAGAAAAGAAAGTACTTATAACAATTAGCCTTTCTTTTCTTATACCAGGTTCTCATTTTTCACGAAAACTGAAGAAAAAATTTCACCATCAAAATTGAAAAAAAAATGCATGTTTCTGATATTCACCCATCTGCGAAGCGCTCATAGCCCGGCGGCCAGTGACGATTCTGTACGATCGGTCGAGTTAAGGAGGCCTTTGGGCGGCATGAAAACTTCCGGTACTTGGGTTGGCCCTCCACCAAACCGCACTCGAACAGCGTGGTGGAGCTCAAGAGGAGAGACCCGTGCTTACAATTAGTAGCGAGCGCAAAGCTTTTAACTGGCTTTCAACTCACATCAGTAGTGACCCTTAAAGCCATCTGCGGTCATCTGTCTTTTGTATGGCTTCTACCCATTAATGGCTCACTACTGGGCACGGTCTCTCCTCTTGAGGAGGCCTAGAGCATACTCCATCACGCTGCTCCAGTGCGGATTGGTGGAGGGGTTAGTGGCCAACTCAAGTGTGGGAAGTTTTTCAAACCGCATTTCTTTTGTATAGTTGTACTTTTTGTATTTTTATACTTCATTATTTTGGTTTTCCTTGTCCTTACTATCTTCTCCTTCATTCAGTGCCTGATGTTTTTTTATTTATTTTTAAATGATTATGATATACCGAAATATAAAAAAAACTTGAGAGGTGTCAAGGGACACCCGGATGGAACGAAGTTCCTTGCAGTAAGTACTAGGATAGCAAAAACATGCAGCAAGTAGTAGCCTTCTAGGTGAATAAAGCCGATGAGAAATTTAATACCCCAGATTTGTTTTGGCACACTCGCTTGCATGTTTTTGCTATCCTAGTACTTACTGCAAGAGACGAAAATATCTGGCTTGCTTTCTATAAGAGAGAGAGAGAGACAGATAGAGAAACATACGCACGCCGCACGACATGTAACGACGCCGCACGAGTTGTAACGACTAACGACGGCAAAAAGTGTCGTTACAACTTTTCGTTACCAAATTTTCCGCCTAGCCCTCTTTCGCAACGCGCGATAAGGAACTTCGTTCCAAAAACATAATCACCATGCTATTCACACTTAAATAATTATCACCACAAATATAAAATGCTAATAGTCTAGTAGAAGTCACTATTCCTACTCGTAAGATTCTGGCAGGCTTAACGACTTCGACGTTATATTATTAATATTATATCCGATACAGGCTACATAAAGTGAGCTGAAATATTGCCACCAAATGTCACCCAACTTATCCCAACCGCGTCTATGCTTCAAGTCAATTTCTTACGATTGGCTTACGTAGATCTATGAGAATTTCAAACTGTCTGTTAATTAAAATTAGAAATTAAGCTAGGATCAGGATTAATTACTGTTTCAATATTCGACGACACCTTAGCCTAGTGGTAATCAGCCTTTTTTTATTTGCCTGCGAATTGATAGGTTCCATGTTCGATTTCCGGGCAGATTTCTGACAAATATATTTTTGACGGGTCATCAGTGTTAGTAATTTCTGACTGATGTTATCGACACAGGGAATCCTAGTCCGAGGAGAAGAAAGTAAGCGTTTATTTATTAAATGTGAACAAAGCTGATCATATCAGAAACGGGGACAATAAACAATTTTCCTTTAAACATTTTATGTAACAACAAGGTAACGAGAGAGGCTGTAAGCTGCTCGTTTTCAGAGTAACTACATAAATCAGAGAGAGCTTCTTTAATATTGAATCCGGTGGCCGGTGACGTCAAACGCGCCGTAAATTTCACGTCGTGTGCTACCCGCCTTATGTATGTTTTATGTACTTGTGTTTATGGGGACCGGCTTACTAAGCTAACAAGAAAAATAAACTTCACTACGGAAGTAAAATATTCGGGGGCACTTGACATTATTTCCTTATATTTATAGCTTCGATACGCTTTTAATATTCATGATAAATATTTATTTAGTTCGGTAAGTTCAGAAATGTGCATACTATCCTACAATTAGTAGTTTACATAAATAGTAAATCGCACTACTAATCGGGTCTATCATAGACTCGATTATAGATTATAGTACCTTCGGGATAAAAATGAATGGTGTGAAATCCTGTGATAGATAACAGAAGGACCCTGGAGTCATTGCTCCTTTTGTAGTTGACTCCCTAGCCATGTCGGAAGTGATCCTAACTTACAGAGTCAGGCGTCCCGAGTTTGATTCCTAGACGAAGCAGACATTTGTCACAGAAAAATTTTTGTTCTTCAGTCATAGAGTTTTGTGGTGATAATTATGACTGATGAGTGTGTTTTGTTTTGCTGACTGTCTTTTCTTCAGACTGTGTACAGGGAAGATTTACTCTGAAGGAAATGTAGCCCTTTACCTTTCCGGTTAATCGCTGATCTTTGATTGTGCTTAGCTAGTAGTGCTAGTACTCGTAATGCTAATGTGATGTAATAATTCGTCTCGTTGATGACAGGTGGATAATCGCCAAATTAGCCCCTTAATGGAAATCATCATTATTTCATTTCCCGTCACATGTCATCGCGCTTAATGCTTCAGTTACTGAGGTAATGGTTAGATCGATATCCGTTTGCGATGAAATACATCTATACTAATATATAAAGAGGAAAGATTTGATTTTTTGTTTGCATTGAATAGGCTCCGAAACTACTGAACCGATTTCAAAAATTCTTTCACTGTTGGGAAGCTACACTATCCCCAAGTAACATAGGCTATATTATATTTTCAAAAAAATTAGTTAGGGATCCTTAATATAACTCCAATAATGTAACCCAAGGTGTAAAAAATTAAGAAAACCGAAGCAAAGCGAGGGTGGTTACTCGTCTTTTATAAACTAAGCGATACATAATAATTACACGCCAGATGACTATTTGTATGCTTTAATTGATAAGTGTTAATTAATACGAACGCAAGAAAAGAATTGCATTGCTACGCCATGCCAGAAGTTGATCATTTTGTTAATTTTTTTTTTAATGTTTGTCTTTTCATTACTCGCTAATTGCCGTAAGGATTAATATGAGCAAAGTTTCATATTACACAGATACCTAGTCCATGATAAAAAAGAATGAAAGGTTTTATCCCGGTTGTCAAATCCCCTGGGGTAATTGTTCGTTGGGGTAATTTGTTTTTTGAAACCAATCTTCCACGGGCAAAGCTGTACCTTATTCAATAGTGTCGGTAAAAACATCCTTATTGCTTGAAGTAACATGTTTCGTTAAAGAATCAGCCGGTTTCACGCCGATACGCCTCTGGAGAATCCACTTAAACGTTCAACCACCCATGAATTTTCCTACCTCACAATTCCCAAAGTGTTACAAAGTGAATTAGAATTTCCGATAATCCGATGGGATCGTTTGATCGTCTTCAATTTAAAATTATGCTAAGATTATAATCACGAACTCCCAAAATATTTAAATATTTCAGCTAGGCTTAGCCAATTGTGTGTCAAGCTCATTATTAAATCAAAAAATTAACCGATTTAATGCTTGTAAAAGACTCGAATATTTAATTTATTTTTCATAATCTGGTGTTATAGTACGATGGTATATATATATATCCTTAAATGTTTTTACTAGTTTTTATCTAATATTAAGTGGTATTTGTGATCTGACTCATGTACTTAGTTTGAATGCAATGTGCGCATTATTCGTCAGAAATTTTATAAAAGATCTAAGAATCTAATAGATCTAAGAATAAAATGTTACTAACAAATATTGGCTGAGCCAGAAATAAAGAATTATTATTATTATTATAAAATCTTCGGCAGTAACCCCTTAGCATCAGGTGGCCCGGCCCTTCTTTTATCGGCTTCAAGCATAAAAAACCCTCTTGTCGTATAGGACTCAAATACATCACTGTCAGGTATTAAAAAGCACTTGACGCTCCATACAACGGGTGCACCGTCGCACGGATAAACCCGACATGGAGTACTCTCGATACTGGACCCTCCACGTCACGTTGACGACAACACGTACGCTAAAGGCCGCCTCTTTATAGGACGACACAACGACGAAAACGTTTTATGACTTACTAGCTGATCTGGCGAACTTCGTATCGCCTAACAATTTTTTTTTCTTAAATAATAGTAACCTAAGTTACTCCTTGTTACATCAGCTATCTGTCAGTGAAAGTCCCGTCAAAATCAGTCCAGCTAGTCCAGTCCAGTCCAGTCAAAGATTAGCCGGAACAAACAGACAGACAGACAGACAAAAATTGTAAAAAATGTTGTTTTGGTATATGTACCGTGTATATATTCAAATGCACTTAGTAAAAAGCGGTTATTTTAATATTACCAACAGACACTCCAATTTTATTTATTTGTATAGATATATATAGACTAGCGCTCTGCCCGCGGCTGCGTCCGCGTTTTCAGAGTTAATAAATACCAGGTATGTCATTCTAGGGCCCGTAATATCAATAGCAGTTTAAACTAAATTCTGAGTTTAAACTGTCATTGTTGCTTCCAACAATGACAGTTTAAACTCAGAATTTAGTTTAAACTGCTATTGATATTACGGGCCTTTCTGAGTTTAAACTGTCATTGTTGCTTCCAACAATGACAGTTTAAACTCAGAATTTAGTTTAAACTGCTATTGATATTACGGGCCTTTCTGAGTTTAAACTGTCATTGTTGCTTCCAACAATGACAGTTTAAACTCAGAATTTAGTTTAAACTGCTATTGATATTACGGGCCTTTCTGAGTTTAAACTGTCATTGTTGCTTCCAACAATGACAGTTTAAACTCAGAATTTAGTTTAAACTGCTATTGATATTACGGGCCTAGATCATTCATGAAAATCTGCTCAGTAGTTTTTGTTGTTTTGTTTTATTTGTCAAAAATAAGATTTACATCATTTTACTAAAGTACTCGGTTTTCAAAATTTCCCTGCGCCATATATGATAATTTCCCTATCATATCCATTGAGTTAAATATACATATACGAGTAGATGGGCTGTTCCGAATAAAATCCGTGTCACATTTTTCAAGCATTTTTCATACTCTATGACAGCGGTTCGTTCGGTCAAGTTCGGTTTAAGAGAGCGGATATCAAATATTATGCACAAAATAATTTTTAAATATGAAAGTAAAATTAAAGTCATTTACCAATTATAATTAAAATAAACTCAAATAAAGTTCAAACGTAAGTCATGAAGACGTTTTAACTATGCGGTCGGGGTTTTTCAAAAATGACATGTTTTCTTATTTTTTTACACCTTGGGTTACATTATTGGAGGTTTATTTAGGATCCCTTTTTTTAATATAATATAGCCTATGTCACCCGGAGATAGTGTAGCTTCCCAAAAGTGAAAGAATTTTTCAAATCGGTTCAGTACTGTCGGAGCCTATTCAATGCAAACAAACAATCAAATCTTTCCTCTTTATAATAGATATTAGAATAGAATATAGATAAAGTATAGATTGATAACTGATTAACTGTACAAATCCGACCAATCGAGGGAGTGTAATTCCAGCTTAAGCGATCCCTGACACCGATCGAGCGATTATTGTCGTATTAAATTAGGGATTATTTATAGCATGATTTGTTAACCACTCTTCAGTTACGGGTCGCTAAACTGGACTCGTTTGCGAATCAATTTTTAAGGCAATGGAGTGGACTGGACTTTGATGAGGCCTCATAGATTTAGAAGTGATGAATTTACGAATGCTGATTTTATTTTTATTAAAATCAGACCGGTATATGAATGTGCAGACGATAATTGAGGATGTCAAGTGGAAAAATGGATATAACACTTATGTATCAAATTTTTAAATGAATAATTGTTCACTATTTTTTTTTATGCTTTTAGCAGGCAAACAAGCAGACGGGACTTGATGGTAAGTGATCAACGCCGCCAAGAAACGATTTATGTGATCATCTACATGCGAGTACAAGAATACATAACATAAAGCTGATATTAAGTGCTCTAAAATAGTGTGGTAACCGTTCTGACGCATACATTATAAGACGACTCAATGGCCTGAAGCAAAATTTACGAGGTATTTGACGTCCTCGGCCGCCCGATGTAATATTAAAATGGCTGAAGGTGATTCATGATGGCACATACACTCTCACACTATTCAAGCAACTATAACCGACCCATCAAGATGCAGGTCAGTATAACTAAAACTCATTCTTTCATCTGAGAACTAAAAGCAATTAGGTACGTAATAATTATTACAATTAGTTTCAATTAAATTAGCTAATATGGAAGAAAAAATTTGGCGCTATCTTCCTGGTATTCAATGCCTTACGTATTATGAATGTTATAAAAAATAATCCAAGACTTAAATAAAACCTGTTTATGTCTTCTGTGGTAAAACTTAAAAAAGACCAGCAAGGCTATTCTGTATTGTAACTCGACAGCAGAATCCGCGATGAGTGTCAAAATCCTATCTTTAGTCGTTTGAAGTTTGACACACATCGCGGATTCCTCTATCGAATAACAAAACATAATAGCTTTACTGCTCCAAACCTTCTGTAATCTACAAAAGTAACAACGTCTCTCAAAGATAACAAAAAGTATAGGAATTATAGGAATGAATATTATTTGAATATAATATATAATGAATATTACTTGGATATATTTCCACTTGTCGACCGCCCTCACTTTGCTTCGGAATCCTAGTAACTTATAGCTTCAACCCATAAATGGACCACTACTGAGCGCGGGTTTCTCCATTCGATGAGAGTAGAGCATAATGCTCTATCATTCTCCACCACGCTGCTCCAGTGCGGTCCTTGCTCGTGTTATGGTTATCATACATTATTTATAACAATTTTTAAAATCCGACTAACAGTTCCAGAGATAAACAAAGTAACAAAAAACCTATTCAACTTTTATTAGATTAGTACCTATAGATTACATTTACAATTTACATAACGACTTAGACTTCACCAGAATTTTATTTTATTTAAATTTATAATCGCTACAGTTAATAGTATCAGGCATTACTTTGTGGAAATCCATTGTTATTAAGTTAGTATTTGTCGCAAGTAAAGTCAGCTTACCCTGATGATGCTCCGTTTCGGGGCGAAACATGTGTTGGTGCTGGTATGTATGTTGGTAAATACTTTTAATTATTGTAATGCATGTTTCCGTTGTGGGAGGGAGGGAGGTGCCACACATGTCTTAAAATATATACCATCATACATGCCACGGATTGCTGCAAAGTAGACTAACATTAACTTAATTTATAATCGCTGTTATGACGGTGATGTGCTCATCAGATTTCGTTTCGCTGAAAACTTAAGAAGTGCTTATTATTGTAGTACAAAACAAAATACTATGGCCCATAAAAGCAATTACGTACAAAGCACCACCATTAAAGCATGGCTATAAATTAACATTAAAATCTTTTTAAGCCCAAAACAGTAAGATAATTGTGAATTTCGACAGGGCTACCAACCGTTGCAATACGTATGAAAATTAAAAAGGAAGAAAACTAAAATAAAATAACTCTTCTCTTAGTTATCTTCTTTTTTTACGGAAAGTGTTGACGAAGTGATTATAATATACAAAAAATTGTAAAAAAAAAACTGTAGAAAAGAAGCAGAAAGGTGTGAGCTGATGTAAGGAGAGGTAAACAGAGGCGAGTTGATATTAGGAGGAGATTTAACAAAGTGTAACTGACACACGCCATTGGCTACTCATATTCAGAAAAGTATATGATTTAAAAAGCAATGGAAGAATTTTACGAGTTTGATTACGTTATATTTTTACAAAATACTGTCCTTTTTCATTACCTACTGAAATTCGTTGTTTTGAGAACGTTTCATTTCAATTTATTTTCTGAATCGATACACAACGACAAAAGTGAATCTTACGGCACTAAGTTATTTAGACGCTGATACGCTTCTACTAATAAAGTAAACGAGCATTAGGACATCCACATGTTAAGATGGTCCCAAAAGATGGGCCATGCCCGTGCTATGGACATCTTAAAAACTTTCTCTAGCAACCTATAGCAATAAACTTAAACCAACTTGCTTCACGGAAGAATAAAAGTAATAGGCTCCATCCATCCTTAACAACTCTCCTGTACACCGGTCACCGGTCACCGTTAGAAGAAGAGTTCTTCGAGAAGAAGGACTCTTCTCGAAGTGATGACCCGATTATTTCAGCCAAACGGAAAACAACACAAAAGATAGGCATTGCCAGCCCTTGCCG
Source organism: Thymelicus acteon (assembly GCA_951805285.1). Classification (NCBI taxonomy): domain Eukaryota; kingdom Metazoa; phylum Arthropoda; class Insecta; order Lepidoptera; family Hesperiidae; genus Thymelicus; species Thymelicus acteon. The sequence goes on from OX638222.1 coordinate 5,995,955, forward strand.
CTTGAATCTCGAGACGCGTTTCCTCAACTCATTCCGGAGAGAATAAAGCCCTATACGCACGCTTCATTTGCGTAATTTGTAAAGAAAGGAAACAGCCATGACTGCGACGCAAACAAACAGTTTTAGCCTTAGGGGAGTTCCTGAGGCACCTTTATGCGTCAGGGATGTGCTTATTTTGTATTGAATTGTTATCATGCTAAAATGGACTAACATGTAAATATTTTTGGAAGTTTTGAAAGAAATAATAGACTTTCTTTTATTCCGAAAGTTAATTAATTCATTTCTAATAATGCTTCGAAAATTAGAGGTGCATGGACGATTAGAACACCGACCCCTCTACGTGGGGGACTAAAGCCTATAAAAACAAAAGGTAATCAATATTAATGGACAATCGTAAAACTATCGGTAGTTCTATTCGTCAGATATCTATAAAGAAATCCCTGATAAGCGTATCTTTTACGTCTTCGGTGCGCCTTAAAACGTTGATGTGTAATATCATTGTTATACTTAATTACTTGTTGACATCAGTGCTTAAAGAATTGAGAAAGTTTCTTCTCTAACCCTGTTTGTATAGACTTAATCAAAAGTATTATTCACATACCAAAATGTCTAATTTATTCATATATATTTAACTTTTAATACGCTGCCGCGTTGAGGCATGTGATATGGGTCATATTTGAAAGAATTTTTATTCGATTGAGCTGAAATATACAGTCGTCATGTACCTACCTAACTTCGTAAAAATAAATAAATAAAAATAAATAAATAAAATAAATAACAGCACGCTGACACCTAAAGTTAAAAATTTACGCTAATATTACAGGCTTATTTGCTAAATCATTAGAGAGTTACTCAAAGAAATGTCCAATATAATATCATAGCATGGTAACATTTATCGAGACAAGCCTTACGTATAATATTGTAATAACGCTTCACACTATAATAACTCTTAATAATAATAAATTATGGATAAAACGCAAATTTATTAATAAAATTACAATCGACAAGTTTACCTAAACAGAACCTTTTACAAACATTAGTTAATTGCAACGAAGACGATCAATATTAACCGCAACTGTCAACAGCTAGTTCTATAAATAGATTCCTGACAATTAAGTAAGTCCGTCACGTCCAAAAGCCACACGAAGAGTGAAAACACTCCCAGCTCGACGTTCCTTTTTATACAGTGCCGCTCGTCCCATCCTAAGGAGTAGGGTGTTCATCTAAGACGGCCGTTCCTGATAGTCGGTCGTCCTCGACCGAATTGCCATTTCTCTCACGAGTCTTTCAAAGGGTGGTATTGGTAAGCGTGGTCATTGTCATCATTATCATCAATTTGATTTGCATCTGCAACACACAACACATCATATAAGGATTTGCATAAGTAGTAAAATACTAAGTAGTCAGAAGCTAAACGAATGCAATATGAAGTTTCAAATCTATACTGTACAGCAATAATACTTTGAACTTAATCATAAGATCCAGTACCACGGGCGCAAGCGTGCACTCAAGTGCCCGATAGTAAAGGCCTTGGCAGCTATTTAAGTTGAAAACATAAAATAGGAAAAACTAAAAAAAACTTAGCTTCAGACTCATGGACAACACAAAACAATAAAAAAAAAACATTCTGGATTACCATGTGAATAAATGAAGAGAGAGATGCTGTGACAAGCCCGCGTTATCTTGTCAAGACAAGCCCACGTTATCTTGCCTCCAGCTCCAGACAAGCCCACGTTATCTTGTCAAGACAAGCCCACGTTATCTTGCCTCCAGCTCCAGACAAGCCCACGTTATCTTGTCAAGACAAGCCCACGTTATCTTGCCTCCAGCTCCAGACAAGCCCACGTTATCTTGTCTTCCTAATACTCACCCTCCTGGAAGAAAGTTGAGCACGTGTCGCCTCGGGATTCCACTCGCCGCGCCAGAGTACCACAGGTAATAGGTTCAGCAGCGGCCTGGGTCTTTTTTTCATACAACCCGGCCAGTAGCTCAAGCTTGTATCGATGGTGCGGGAGGGCGCGAACGACCTTGGAAGGATCACGCATGCCGGAGTCCAATTTTGCGGTAAACTGCGTCGCCTTGTTCACGAACACAAGGCCATCAACTGCATAATATGTATAAGGCTGCCTGCGACCCTCGTTAACGTACTCCTGCTGTCGCTGATTAGCGATAAGCAACTCAGTCGCTCGCTGTCGCCCTAAAGTCAGCAATGCTTCCCTGTTTGGATCAGAATGATTAAGGGCAACATCTCTTACTTAATAAGAGATATGATTATATAGTCGGAGTTGCGGCAATAATGCCAACGAGTAATTGACGGTGGTACGAGGAGTAAGGATGGCAAAGTGTGGCTCTCCACCCGAGGTAGGTATGATATCGTGTGGCTTTTCTCTATTGGATGTGACGGACTGTTGTTCGACAGTACCGGTGTCCACAATCTACTTTCAATGAATTCAAATCTCAAAAGAATACGATCGTAAACTATGTCACATGAGCTGGTATGGTAAGTACGGTGACCAAAAGAAGCTTCACAACGTCTACTAATAGGTGATCGAGACCTACACGATGTGTCACAGTATCTAGAAGACCTTTTGTGATGGTCAGGCGAATAATTTCGATGGCGACTAGATAATGGCGGTGTGTGACGGTTATTCACACTGCCTTGACGATTATGGCGTGACCCACTCGTACTATAATCACGACGTTGCTTACTTGACAAATCTCGTTCTTCCGATCGGAAAGAACGACCCGAAATTTTATAAAAAGATGTGGGTACTTACAGATTTTTGTCAGCAAAACAACACTGATACTTACGCAACATAACAAACCTATGAAATCAGATGGCGAACAGTCTAATGTGGATTTATTGATCCCACTTCTGAAATTATGGATAAAACGCAAATTTATTAATAAAATTACAATCGACAAGTTTACCTAAACAGAACCTTTTACAAACATTAGTTAATTGCAACGAAGACGATCAATATTAACCGCAACTGTCAACAGCTAGTTCTATAAATAGATTCCTGACAATTAAGTAAGTCCGTCACGTCCAAAAGCCACACGAAGAGTGAAAACACTCCCAGCTCGACGTTCCTTTTTATACAGTGCCGCTCGTCCCATCCTAAGGAGTAGGGTGTTCATCTAAGAAATATGTATCATACTATAATATGTATGTACATTTAATGTTACAGAATGTATACCTACGTATGTGTTATTAACTAATGTCAAACGCTACCCACATCTGTAGGTATTATACCTATGTATGGTATGATGTATGATTTAACTTTGCTAATAATTTAAACCTAAACTATCTTTAATATTAAATATTCCTGTACGTTTTTGTATGATGCTCTGCACACGTAACTCTTTTGCTCTGTGTACCTACCACAGACTTCTGGTACCTACTTATTAATTACATTAGGTAGGTATTCAGTGCATGTAAAGAACTGGTGCTCAACTTATGATGACAGCCCAATAGGATGCAATGTTCTAAGGGATTCCCTGTACATTTGGCAAACACCGCCTCCATAATGGGTATTCTAATCGCACAGAATACAGAACACTACTATGGATCAATATTCGAAGACGACGGGATACGATAATACGTGAATATTACTCTATGCATGCATATCTCAGACGAGAAAGCCAGAATATAACCTATAACAATGTACTAGATTATAACGATCCTAGAAGCCTAGCTGGTTGATTGGTTGGTTTGGTGACGTTGCCTGCGAAAACAGGGATGTCGAGATAGATTTTCGTAGGATAATCTTAGTGCAAGGGTAAATATTGACGAAGGTACCTATTTTTTACATGATCGGGCAGAGGCCCTTAGGCAGTCGAAACCAAGCAGTCAGATGCTCAAAAGTTGCACCGAAAATGAAGTAAGGTTCGAAAATAGGAGCACCTCACACGTTTTGCTACCGAAGCATTTTAGTAGGTTAGGTGCATAGCTGATAAATGAGCAGGTAAACTATGTGATTGGAATTTCTTACCACCGTCCACAGAATTTATAGCATCAAAAACGACCAAGGTGGAAGCGAGGGACTCGCTTAATGCTTTTTGGTATTAATCCGCAAATTACTAAGTTAGCGCCTTCAATATTTTCCACCCAGAAGTGCTAATATATCTGCGACCTACTTATGGTTAAAGGTAAGGTAAAGATTTAAGGCCATAGTCCGCCACGCTGGCCAGAGCAGAATGAAGACATTGCTTACGTTTGAAAACATTGCCAGTGGTCTTAAGTCCTAAAAGACTATAGCAGAAAATTTTAAAAAGTTTGCAGACATGAAATGCATGCATATTAAACTCGGGGTTGTATGGCCATTTTGCATAAATATAATATCATGACTACAAAACATGATAATTTACAATTCAGTAACTACTAACTACATTTCAGACAAGGCACCTTGAAGCATTATAGGTACGGCGGCTTGTTAACAATAATTGATGAATAATTAGTTTGAGTCTCGCTTTGCCTCGTTATGACGCCTCCTTCTGAAATAATTTTGTATCTCAATTTACATTTAATTAATTATTGAACCTACGAGTACTACGCAATCTACAAAATTTTTATTTCTTTATCTTTTTTTTTTTTCTTTTTAATTACCAAAGCATACTGACTTATTTATAGGCACAGCCTTAAAAGACTTCAGAAGATATTATTAAATAGTATTAAAAACCTGTTATTGCAAGTGATTCAACCTTCGTACTATTGCATTGCGTCAAGTTTGCGCCTAATTTTTCGCACAGTGAAAAAAAGGCTTAATTTATACACGAAAAAGAAAGACCTAAATGCAGGGCACGGTCGCAAATGGTCACAATGTGCTTTAAAAGAAAATATCGGATACAGCACAAAGGAATTTTTGGAAATCAATTCCTAACAGCGCACAGTTTGAAAACTTTTGATGTAACCACAGAAAGGATGATAGTACATAATAATAGTAATTTAACTGTACATTCCGAGCAATAATTTGAAAGTTGATATAGGTTAGGTAATAGGTTAATTTTTTTATAAATCGTTAGTGTTCTATGTAAAGTAAGTTTAAATGGATGAATTCTACTCTCTGTCATCGTCAACTTTAAATAAAATATTTCACGCCCCGACTCAGAGTCGGTCACTTAACGGTCACTTAAATCGCTCCTTAGTAAAGAATCGCCATACTAATTCTGTACTAAGGAAACATTTCACAATAAATGCCTGTACCAAAAATAAGTGCACCAAAAGTAATTATTATAACTTGGATGTAAATATTTCTTAAAAATATTACTTATCATTAATTTATCGTAGGTTTATGACGCATACAATAAAGGTAGTTTGAGGAGTTTATTAGGCTTTTATTTAGAAACTAAATAGAAAGAGCCTCCTAGTCCCATGTTCATCACTAGCCTCTTGTTGGGCTGTCCCGAAGACAAATCACTCGGTCCTGCCGTCCCACAATTAATATGCCGTAATTAGGACGTATGCCCGTGACACTTCACTAATTGACTGTCAAAAGTTGACAAATATACAAGTGGGATCCTCTTTTATTCAATAGTGAACTTAAGCACTATCATTAGACTTGACTGAGTAGTAGTAGTTCTAACTTATACTGTTCTTTCTTTTTAAGGATAAGACCGGGCTTATAATTGATATATTTTATATGGTTTCTTTTTCAATATAATTCAGTTGGGATGCTTCACAGAATAGATAATAAGGGTACTGTGATTATCGGTCATTGCAAAATAATAAAGTACCCTGCAATTCCGACCAAAAACTATCCTACGTGGTTCTCCTTTTGTAGTTTCCTTTAGCGGTTCTCTTGGTAGATTATATTTCTATGCACTTTTAACCTTTGTTTGGGATAGTTTAGGGAATAAATATCTATTAAAAATAACTTTTATAAACCCAATGGGACTTTCCATTTTATAAAATTTTATTCCTAATTAAAGTACCTACACAAAACTTTATAACTCAGTTATTGAAGTCTGAGCAAAGCTGTGAAGCATCAACCGATCTGCTAAGCATAATTCTCTCATTATAATTAGATAGAAATATTATTTTATTCCACAAAACTCAAGCTGAAGGTGTTGGGCGTCCAAAGCGCTCAAATTTCCAATAGCCGAACAATCTTAAGACACATTAAAATTCGGAATACTTGGGAAATTTTTCGCGAAGTTCCCCAAAGACCGTCGGCAATTACTGCGTTATCTTCAATGCGAATTTCTGAGCGACTTTAAATAGCTATCATTTTCCCGGTGGATTCGGCAAACCTAAATGTTTCAGCCGAAGTACCTAAACGGCTCAGTTAAATGGCATTACGGTTACAGCCATGTTTGTGCTTGCCTCTTGTCATTCCAATGCGCCATTAGCCGCGATTAAAAAGTCAATGCTGGAAAGTTAGTGTAACGTTTCCTCTTCGCTTTCCATGGGTATCTGGTACTAAGCTAAAGTTGTTACGGAGAATAGGGAAAACCGATAAAAGACTTCAAGAGGCAAATTGTCACAGTAATTACGCTATCATGAGCCTTAAGGGAAAATATTTAGCGGTATTACTAAGTAAACCTGAGATAAACTTTGTTTTATAGGAAAGGTTAATGAGCTGGAAACAGGGCAAATTTCCTGCTAATTTATGAAAATTAAGAGCATACAAACACTTGAGTCAAAGTAGTGGTCGCAAATGACGAGGTTTACTGATAGTGTAACGCTTGGGACGACCTATTTCAAAATTAACTAGGGTTGTCGTCAGTTTCTTTAACAAACGCTTTATTGCCTTTTATTTCGAGATTTTCATTCCTTTTTTATTATAAGTGACTGTCGATTAAGGGTTTTAGCCTCAGGATTTAGGAGACACGAGGCATATTACTTCAGATAATGAATATTCATGATATTTCATCATCACTTCACTTCATACTAACTTTCATACTTTCTTGGATAGATCGAAGGTTGATGGAAAAGTGTATTGCCTAAAATTGCTGAATGCTATGGACTATATGGTTAAGAGTTAACTTAGCAAATGGGCATATACTCCATGTTAGTTTACTAAAATTATCGACTTCACTTGCGTAACGTGTCTTGTCAAACCCTTTACTTTACTTTACTTTACAATGTTGAAAGAGTATCAACTGTAATTCAACCCTGTTGAGCGTGTTTAGTCGCGTTTCATATTCATAAAGTAAGCTCATGTTTGCTACTGTTTAGTTTGGGTTGAAGAAACGGATTAGCTGCTCATTGCTTGGTTTGCCATATACGATGTGAATTCATATTTTTTCAACACTGATACATATCACTGACCACCCATAATAATCAAGCTGTTTTTCCGATGGAATTTTTAAAAATTTAAAAAACCTCACACACTATACATCATAGACACAGTCACATTTCCTAAAAGATGGGGCCATCCATAAAATACGTCACAGGTTAAGGGAAGGGGAGGGGGGTCGATGTAGTGTGACATTGTGTGACAAGGGGTGGGAGGGGGTCCTAAATTTCGTGACGTCACATTTCAAAATCGAATAATTGGTATGTATAGGTAAATATTAAAAAACAATTAATGGAAATACAACTTATTTCGGAACTGCTGTTTTAATTTAATAATTTCTAGGTGTACAATTTCATAATATGTAACGTCACACTAGGGGGGAGGTCTCACAAATGTGACCAGCTGTGACAAGGACGGGAGAAAGGGTCAAAAAGTCATGAAATTAGTGTGACGTAATTTATGGATGGCCCCTATTAATAATGTAATAGAATATAGTCGTATGGAATATGTAAAGTACGAAAATCCGTATCAGTGTGTGCGTACATTAACTACGCTCACATTGTAATAACGAAAGTATTAATAATAGGACGATGCCCTCAATAGTCAATACGTCTCATGAAGCACTGACGTGTATTTACTCAAACTCGAAATGTAAGGACGAGAAAAATCAATTTATCTTCTGATACTGTTTGTTGTTTGTGTTGGCAACGGTTTAGTATCGGAACGTTTAAAAATGGAATTGGTTGTGGGAGCTAATGTACCTGACAGCGTTTCTTGATCCGGTCTTGCGACGCGACGCTCGGTCAACATAATCTTCCGCGGTGCTCTTAGGGTCAAAGAATAGGCAATGATACAGAAGCCTCAATCAGTAATAATATTGATTGTTTTTAATGTAACTTTAAAAAAACTAAAGTCGAACGCCTCAGAAGTTTCATGAAGCAATTTGTTTCACGAAAAAGTTGACAGGTGAGGCTCATCCGAGTCACACTGAAGCTACTACGGTCGTAGCACGATGCTACGACGCTACATCTACCTTGTCATTCCTGTCTCAAGGTCTCCTGCCAGTACCTTGTAATCGCAGAGCTTGCAAAGACCTAGAACTTATTCCACTCCACAGACTTCACGCCCAAGCCGTATGTCAGAAGTATTTATGTCGCCCGAAGACCTTCAACAAGACGTCCAGTGCTACCGAAGCACGGTTACGTTCCACTCAACCGGTTACCCATCCAACTAATCACGCTAGAAATTGGTTAACTCGATCATTTACAGTTGACACAAGCCTATGACGATAATCCCTGGGCTATAAAGTGCATCGGACAATAGATGGACAGTAAAAGCCCACATATGTCATTTGTTACGGAAGCGGTCACTTCATCCCCAAACGCAAACACCGTAGTTTCCAGCTGTTCCCGCCAGACAGTTTGGATACCGGATCAATTGATTGATTCCAAACTAATTGAGAGTTACCGTCAGCCATATTGGATGCACTCTGCACTGCTTTAGGATCTTGAAATAACTTAAAATTTCCTAAATTTCTGACAACGTATGTAAATATAACTTAATATAACTTATAACGAAGTCATATTCATTGCAATTTTACAAAAAATATTCAAATTACAGGAAGGTAAATAAAACATCAGAATTAGTAGTATATTCTGAACACGGTTCGTAATCTTTGATCTGTAAGAAATGGGGACTTCGCCTGACTTATTTCCGGGACTACCCGTTAGGAATAAATAAACAACCAACAACTAATATATTTGACTTGTAATTCACCGTTTTTCTCGCTAATCGATACATTAAACAAGAAATCTGTATTTGAATAATTTGAATTTTACCAAGAAAAAATAACCCAGTTGAAAATAACTCAAATACTACACGTCAGATTTAGCTCAAATTGAAGTGGGACTACATGACAAGCACCAGCTTTCAATTAAAAAAAGAATCATCAAAATCGGTTCACCCAGTCGAAAGTTCTAAGGTAACAAACATAAAAAAATGTGTTGCTCCACCCAAACAAAATCAACCAACAAAGTAATACTTGTCGCCCGAGAGTTTTACCCTTTCTATGCATACATAATATGTATTAATATATATAAGTAATAATATATATTATAACGGAAATGTACAGTAGGTACTACAGATGCAAAGTGGTGATGGTTTTCACCACTCTAAGCAGGTTTTAAGCTAAGGAGGCCAATTGACAGGCAGGAGGCAATGCCCTTTGAACATCTATGTAACCAACTACCTACCATCATAATAATATCGATGGTAGTTTGCCGTCTGTTATCATCATCATCCAGGGGCGGCCTTAGCCATTGCGAGGCCCAGGGCGGCAGATCATTGCGAGGCCCTTGTGCGTTCCGTAAAATTTTGTGTTTAGATTTGATTTAATTTTTTTGTTTAAATTGTGGCCAGCCACAATGACTGACCTGATAGAAAGCGGACAGTGCCGACCAAGCATGGGCGAACGCCAAGAGTACCTTTATGCCGCGATATTCGACCATATTACTACTGCCATTTAAATACGGGCCCACGTATGTCGTATTGAAGTTGTTTTCTTTTGAGATGTTATTAATCGGGCGAATAATAAAAAAATGTAGGTAAAAGCATTGAAGTATTATTACTAGCATATAGAACCGACACCCCGAATACAATGTATGTCCCACCCAATGAATTGGCGCCGGTCGGCTTCAATTTTCAAAGGATTGTTCGATTTTGAAAGGAGAAAGGGAGCTCAATTTTGAAAGTAGAACCTCCCGGCGGGACTCACATTTTGTTCGAGATGTCTGTTCTATTACATTATACTTCAGTTTAAAATCTTAATGGTTATGTACTTTAATAAAGCGGGGAAATTATGTATTTCGGGGAAAAAATAACTGGCGATAACGAACATTCATTCATAAACACAACAAAAAAAATCACTGCTGGAAGTGCAAAATAAACTCACTTGGAGAGGGTTCCGTACGTTGATTATGTATTTACCATTATTTTTCTATTTTATTTATTTTTGCCGTTTTTAAGATTACCTATAGACTTTTTATAGGTTTTCCTGTAATATTTAAGTAAAGAACTGTTCTCTGTATTTTTTTTCAAAATTCTAGCTTTAGTACATAGTTTCAGAGATAAGGGGGGGAATAGTCAGTTTTGACTTTAATTTTAGTTCTTTCTTGAATAATTTTAAAACTATCCGTTGTAGAACTATAACAAAAATATACTTGAGATCCTTACAACAAGCCCTTTTAATTGACATACAACACGATACGGTTTGCAAAACAGTTTTTGTTTAAATTTGATTCCGTAATTTTTTTTTTCAAAATTCAGTTATTTAAATTTACACCTTCGTCTTTGGGTCACAAAAAAGTATATGAGTACCAAATACCAAATTTCAACTCATTTGGTCCAGTAGTTTCGGAGTAAATTGACTGTGAACGGCGGCCCAGACGCAAGAGTGATCCTATAAGGGTTCCATTTTTAGGGTTCCGTAGCCAAATGGCAAAAAACGGAACCCTTATAGATTCGTCATGTCTGTCTGTCTGTCCGTCCGTATGTCACAGCCACTTTTTTCCGAAAGTATAAGAACCATACTGTTGAAACTTGGTAAGTAGATGTATTCTGTGAACCGCATTAAGATTTTTACATAAAAATAGAAAAAAAAACAATAAATTTTGGGGGCTCCTTAGAGCTGAAACTAAAAATTTTTTTTTCATCAAACCCATACGTGTGGGGTATCTATGGATAGGTCTTCAAAAATGATATTAAGGTTTCTAATATCATTTTTTTCTAAACTGAATAGTTTGCGCGAGAGACACTTCCAAAGTGGTAAAATGTGTCCCCCCCCCCCCCCCCGTAACTTCTAAAATAAGAAAATGATAAAACTAAAAAAAATATATGATGTACTTTACCGTGCAAACTTCCACTTAAAATTGGTTTGAACAAGATCTAGTAAGTAGTTTTTTTTAATACGTCATAAATCGTAAACCGCAATTTACCTCGATCAAAGTTATAACGAACTACAAGAACTTTTATATTGTTACTTGCTGCTACGGAACCCTTCATGGGTGAGTCCGACTCGCACTTGGCCGCTTGTTTTACAGGTGAAATAAAGTTTGGAAAAATCAATCTATAAATACTAATAAACTCAAACATTTTTTTTTTTCATCAAACCCATACGTGTGGGGTATCTATGGATAGGTCTTCAAAAATGATATTAAGGTTTCTAATATCATTTTTGTCTAAACTGAATATTTTGCGCGAGAGACACTTCCAAAGTGTAAAATGTGTCCCCCCCCCCTGTAACTTCTAAAATAACAGAATGATAAAAAAATATATGATGTACTTTACCATGCAAACTTCCACTTAAAATTGGTTTGAACTCGATCTAGTAAGTAGTTTTTTTTTTAATACGTCATAAATCATAAACCGCAATTTACCTCGATCAAAGTTACAACGAACTACAAGAACTTTTATATTATGTTACTTGCTGCTACGGAACCCTTCATGGGCGAGTCCGACTCGCACTTGGCCGCTTTTTTCATTTTTTCGTACGGAACTCTAAAAATACTGTAAACAAACATATTGAATTTAAAAAGGGGACTTGGGGAGTGAAGCCCAATAGTATAATAAGAAGGCTAAAACTACGACATAGGTACATATTGTAACGAAGGTTTAGATTTTATTTTATAGTTTTAAACAGTCAAATAACCAAAAGTTTATTTATTTTTATTGTTATTTCACTGTATATTATGGTATTCCGTTCTCAAAGTTATACAATCATTTATTTTTTGTTTTGCTATGTAAAGTTTTTTTTTAACTCGGGTGATGGCGCGAGGCCCCTGCAAGCGCGAGGCCCCGGGCGGTTGCCCTGTTCGCCACCCCCTAAGGCCGCCACTGTCATCATCAATACACTGCAACACTCTCACAATGTGTCATTGTGTTACTTTAAAAATTAAATATAAAGCTCAATTAGAGTTAGTTACATCAACAAAAGAACCGTACAAACCTCGCCTCAAGAAATTTAATATTCCTAATAATGCTTAAGGCTTAAACGTCCGTGTTCCCTCTATTCACTCGTTCGCGGAAAGTACTCTGTGAAAGCGAATGATTGACTTCATTAATCTTCGACTCATGTTGATCGAGTAAACCCTTCAGTGCCTTTTGAAATTGAAAGATGTTTGAGGACTAGCGACTGTCTATCAAACGTCGAATAATTTATGAGAGTTGAAACTTTATGACTGAGTTGTCGTATATAGAAAGGCCTGTTTTAGAGAAAAGATATTAAGTATAGGTACTTTACATAAATGTAACGTAACCCTTTGACATATACGGTCAAATTTTGACCACAGAACGGGTTAGGATCTCAGAACAATAATCTGAGATTAGGATTTAAATCCCTCCTATTTAAATTTATGTGTTAGATAGCTTCTGGATCACGTGTCTCGGTTTGCTGAGACGATTCTGTGATCTATGCGTCACAGCTATGATCACAGAGTATTAATCACTACGTTTTACTATTCATTCATTTGGTACCTATAACTTCTATTAGTGACTAATAATTAGTCTAAATATGCTCAGCATCTTAAAGTCTAGGTAAGTTCACAATTGATAGTGACCATTGTGACCAAAGGTGAGTCGGTTGTTCAGAAACCCTTGAGAACATTCCAAAAGCTTTCAAATGCCATGTAAAATATCTTCATAAGGTTTTCCTTCATCAAAATAAACGATAAAATCACACATGGTTTAATGGAACTAGATAATACATTATAAAAATAGCCCGGATTAAATAATCTATAGGTCATCATATCATACATAACAACAGCAACTTAATTAAACAAACTAAGGCCGTCAGGTGTGGGTCTAACTAAGGTGTGTTTACACGCCCCAAATTGTAATTAGAACCCGTCTATCAAGTTTGAAGGGTGTCGTCCCACGGTCGATCATCAATTTTCTGTGTACAATGTACAGGCCAATATCGTATGCTAAATATTAATTGGTTACCCCAACATCATCGGCCTTATAAGCAACCCTTAACCCTTAATCCTCGGGTTACTGGAGGTCAAATACTCAAAACAATTTTTCGCTCTCATCAAGAATCACAGGTGATGTATTAATGAATTTAAATTAATGTAATATGTATGTAAGCTATGCTCATTGCCTTATGATCTATGGTTTATTGTCTATCGCGTATGTATTCGAATTGAGAATTGTCATGTCATTTAATAAGAAATGAAGATTTTCCTATGTGGAAGTAAATAATACAGAATATTTAATTATCATCAAGATATCACGAAATAAGGACTTTAAATGTTGTTTTTCTTATTTACAGGTATTGTTTGTTTATTTAATTGTCCTTAAAATGTATTTATTATAAAACTTATGATGATAGTCATGTCATTAAAACTTCTTATTTACAGAACAACGCCATTTGGGTTTTTATTTCTTATAATAACATATTATATGTATAACGAGAATGTACCTAAGTCTATAAATTATTTTTTGTAAAAATAATGAACGTACCTAAGCATGCTTGTTCATTCAATTAGGTAATAGGTACTTACTAAGAACTTTTCGGTATCATTACCGATAGGTAAGTATCGTAATACCATATGTTTATTTTTCAAGTTTTGATTACTCGCTGCGGCTGAGGTTTGTGGTGTCGTATACCAAGCTCATCAAAACTAAGCGCGTAGCAAACAAAACTAATATAAATGACGACTCCATACTGCGAGCTGGAATAGCGCCCTGGAGACGTATTAAATTTCACTCTCAACTAATCTCACATAAACAGCGCCATTTGCGAAACCGTTAATTGAATTTTCCTTAAAAATGTTTTAATAAAAGTGTCTTAGGGACCATTCATTAATTACCTAAGACTCCCGGGGGATTGGGGGTCTTAAATCTCTTCATGCTCTTATTTTGGAGGAGAAAGTGGTTAAAACCATCACACGACGTAGAATTTTATAAGGTCAATCACCAATAATCTTTGATTTACCTCAAATTAAGCGTTTTAGTGCAATTGATCCTTTTCTAACACCATTTAAAATCAGTAGGGGGAGGGAGAGTCCGAAAAATTTTATGTGCACTTACATGGGGATAGAGTCAATATCAATAATTACTAAAATTGACCATGCGTAATTAATGAATGGCCCCTTACACCTGGTAGGCCGAGAACATGAATTAAAACTCCTTAGGACTCATTAGTAACTAACTAGGAATCGAACCCCTTCAAACGGCGGTCCGGCTCTGTAATGTATGATATAATCTATCTCGGCTATTTACATATCAATCAACAATCCGTCTTGGCTCGTCACTTTATTACTTCTATTTTGGCGACGTGCCTATCCCTTGCTGTTCCGTTTGTATACGAGTAGGTATCATTTGTAGGTACATATAAGTACTTAGTATGTGTTTCATTTCATTTGCCGGTAAGTTATTTTTACCCGGTTGGCTAGCTTTAACCCTTTTTCAGATATTGCCAATAGACATGAGTTACCGTAAAGGCATCACAGATGCGTTGCGGAGCAAAAGGAAACTGGCAAAAATATTACAAGGTCGTACCGGTCGTACAGTACGGCCGACGTATCTTGGCGCGTCTGAACTTCGAGCAGAAGGCTGCGCAGAGTGCGCAGTAACACAATTCGGCAATGCTCGGTACGCGGCGTATTATGTCTCAGTCACACATTAGCATGCTCGTGTCGCTATCTCTGTCTTACATGCGCTAAAGTTCGCAAAGCCTATGTTCAGACGCGCCAAGATACGTCGGCCGTACTGTACGACCGGTACGACCTTGTAGTATTTTTCCCGTTTCCTTTTGCTCCGCAACGCGTCTGTGATGCCTTTGCGGTAACTCATATCCATTGGCAACAGTCCTGTTTATATGTTAACGTTTGCAAAAATGAAATTCAAAATTTTGTTCATAACATTTATTGACGAAAAGCATATAAAACATTACCTACATGAAAGTATACGTACATAGGTACAGACTTTAAATCTCTCATACATCTTTTACTTAACGTATACCTACTTAAGCCTCTATGGTACAGGGAAAATAAGAAAGGAATTTTAATATACGATTAAGTACATGCATGAATTTAAAATTAATTTTAATGTCACATCTATGTATTTTAAATCACAGCGTATTCCAATATGTATACATTATTTATCCATTAAATTTTTAAGCCAACTCATAGGTCTACTTCATGGATTTTTATTGATATTTTTTTAATATGCGAGCATTGTATTCTAGAAGAATCTTGTTGTACTGTTTATTTAAAAATGTTTTAAAACCAATTACTATGAATAAATACTATAAATTATTTGCAATCGCAAGAACACATTATTTAACTCTTGAAGTAGACGACAAGCATGCATGAAATTTTTAACTGAATTGAACTAAATCAAATTATACATAAACGATATAGGCACAAAAGCAAATACCATTGATATACAATCTTATAATTATCTCCCTCGTAAATGGAATGGAAGCTAAGTCAGATAGTTCACCAGATTTCCTAGTCGAATAGTTTTATCAAAAATTTTAATCGCCAAAAATCGGCCAAAAGCTATAAAAATAGTTCCATAATTAAATCTTTAAAGGAACACTAAATTTAAGTACCCTGTATGCAAATACGACCTTAACGCGTTAGAAAGAATGTTACAATTAGATAAGGACTTTTCGATCGACTTGAACATCGTTCTTATAACATCAATACGAATGATACGATGTCTCGATTATAAAATTGGTCGAGCACTACTACACGTATAGAGTACAGTGCCACCAACTTATTTGTGAATTGACGGAGGGCGCTGTCGGACGCATTGGACCAATCATTGGACGCAATTCGAGACGTAGTAAATGTCAAGAATGAACACAAAGTACTTATGAATGGGGCGGCATTAGTTCCAATTTTCGCCATTTCACATATAACTTGGTGGCACTGTATTTCTCTACAATGCCTCTACAATTAGTGACTGTTTTGTCTATTCTGATCCTCTCTGATGACTCTCTAGACCAGTGCTGGGCAAACTACAGCCCACAAAAACTTTTCCCCCAGAAATTAAGTTGGTAAATATTGACGCGCATAGGAAAAACTTTTCCCATCCCTGCTCTTGACAAAACCCTTGTCTGTAAACGCTCACGCACGCTGCCTTCAAAATCATGGTTCAGAATGTATGTGAAAGACATTAACGGCCGCACTCAGAGTCACTTAACTGTTACTTAAACCTTAGCACGAAGTTGTATTGTCATGTACTAAGGAGCGATTTAAGTAACCGTTATGTGACTTAGTGCGGCGGTAAGTGAGCAATATGCACGTGAATTTAGCCATTGTCACGTCATTATATATTTTAATGGCAAATATTGGCGTGAGCATTTACAGAAAAGAGTTTTGTCTAGAGGCTGGTCTGTCTAATTTTCAACCATTACAGTAGCTCAATCCACGATACGCAGCATATAATTCGCAATATAGCCCTTATTTCTCATGACTACTTGTTTATTCAATTCAGTTTAGTTTTCGAGATATTCCCATACATACTAAACATACTTTTCACTTATCTAAGTCTATTTATCACTAAACGTAATACAAAATCACTATAATGTTGATTTAAAAGTAACTAAGTAAATATATGTATAAAATGTATATTTAATTTTAAACATTTTAAAGATATTAAAATAAAAATCGAGACCAAATTTCGATACAAAAGCTTTAGACAATATAACAGACATACACAAAAAATGTACCACAAAGTGATGAAAATAAAAAAAAACGAGACTAACTGAATTCGTTTTCTAGACTTTATAGATGTTATATTTGCGCCATACGTGTCCGCCATTTTTCGCGAAGATACGATGGACAGTAAATCTATTTAAATAAAGGTCGATGCATACGTAACATGAATAACATGGACGGGACGGGGACGGGACGGGACCTGAAGTTTTGGAAACATCGTTTCATAGAAAATGTAAACGATAGCGCATACACCACGGAGGCACGTACAAGGCGGGAATGGGGCACGCACGTTTATTTATGTCCCGTCCACGTCCCGTCCCCGTCCCGTCCACGTTACGTACGCAGCGACCTTTAAAATCTGATTATGTTATTAAATGCAATCATATGCTTAATATCAAAGGCATATCTGAGGTACATAAAAACTATACATTATTAAAGTAAATATAAAAATTTTTGATCATGTGACAGAGGACCAATTTGTGAAAAACGTGTAAAATCTTATTTGGCAGGAATAATGGAGATACACTAAATATAAAACTACATGTAGAGCATCACAGTACCTATAGTCCCATTAATCATGAATATTACAATTTAGAATTGAGTGTTTTTAATTCAATATCGCCATTCTCAATGTTATTCTTTGGTAGCAGATCCTTGGTAATATTTTGTTCCGTTCCTTCATACAATTCTCCTTGCAGGATAACTTGTATCTCCTTCAAAGTTTTGCCTCTGGTCTCTGGGACCACAAACAATGAGAAAATCGCGCCAACAAACGCTATAGTAGCGAACATCCAGAACACGCCATACAAACCCCATGTTGACTTAACAAAGTCGTAACCCTTGGTGACCACCATAGACAGGCAGCCGCCGAATATGTTGAGTGTAGTCATCGCGACGTCTTTCACGTTTAGAGGGAAAATTTCCGCAGTAATTACCTGTTGGTAAACAAAATGTATATTTACAATTTATCTACCATTTATGACTCAATTTATGAGGTGGGTTACTTATTCTTATGATTTTACTAGTGGAAGCCAACGACTTCTCTTAAGAGGATTTCAAGAAAAAATTTCAAGTTTGAAGTAAAGCGGACGAACACTCAGATTCGTCAAATGGTCAAAGTCAATCTTTTTAATACGAATAAATTTTAATGAACCATGTACAAATCTTAATTCAGAGTTCATTGAGGCTTCAATTGTTTTATAGATATTGTCAGTGGCTACATTAAAATCAAATGGTGAATCTGAGCAATTAATTTTTTTGGTCCCAAAACTTTCAATCTCCGATATTGCACGTGCACTTCAAACGACCGGTTCCTCTATTCATGACCAGACTATGGTTACTAATTATCCCCCTTATTCATAAAAATAAAAACAAGCAAAGTTATAGAAGGCTTGTAACGTGTTTTGTTTCTTTCACTCTTATGAAAAACGATAAGGATAAAACATATTATAACAGTGCAATAGCTAAAATAGTTTGTTAAGCTATTATGAATAAGGCCGTATAATGTATACAATGTCTTTAATCTAATATATAAAATTCTCGTGTCACGGTGTTAGAAGTTGACAACATCTATTTTTCATCACCCTAAATGTTAAGGGTGGTCCACCCCTAAATTTTCATTTTTTATTTTTTTAAACTTTTGACAGAACGAAGTCTGTCCGGACAGCTAGTTACTTAATAAAACAAACTTACCATCGTGATAGAGTTGAAGCCAACAGTGGATATGACATTGGCGAGTATAATGCACACAAAAGCGAGGTAGCTACCAAACACCCACGGGTCGTCTTTCTGACTGTCGCTCTGATAGAAGAAGTAGTACCCCACCACTGACAGCGTGACGCCACAGCCTAGGTAAGAGTATAGGAGTAATGAAACTCGCCCCACACGGTCCACGAAAAACGATGACATAAAACCTGCAACAGGGATATGAATGACTGTGTGGGTTGATTACATTTTCCTATATTCAAAGACTAAAGGTCGGGACGGGACGTGAAGTTTTGGAAACATCGTTTCATAGAAAATGTATACGATAGTGCATACGCAGCCGAATCCTGTACGGGACGGGAACACGCACACGCACGGAGGCACGCACATATATTTATGCCCCGTCCCCGTCCCGTACGGGTTAACCAACTTATTTTAAACATAAAATAATTATAATTTTCACTTCTGAAGTGAGACTTACTGACAACAAATCTGACAGCTGCAAACACTATGAGGGCTGTGGAGTTACTGATCGCCATGTTGGCTGTCGTGATGATGAGCCCCAAGTACTGTTGGATCGTCACCGTGCCCGTTAGAATCTGCGTTACTTTTAGCCCTGGAAAAAAACAAAGATTTAGGTCTTTGAACTGAAGTTGAAAGTTTTTCCTTATCACTGTCTAACAATTTGATATTTTGTACAACAAAATGATAGTTTCTTAAATACTAACCTTTGTGTACATATATCTAGTATTCCGAGGATACAATTGTCATAAATGAATCATAAACTCACGGACCTGAAAAAAAGATGGATGTAACCTCGTCTAATCGAGAGTGAAGCATAGCAATGGCCGCCCGCTTACCATGTGTGCGTAATTTTTGCTTCGCGATTGAAGCAGTGAAGTGTCAATGTGTGGGTGTGTGTACTTGTACGAATAGAGAGTTGGTATTACTATGGGTGCTTCACTGAATTTGTTGTTGGGATTACGTCCATCTTTTTTTTAGGTCCGTGCATAAAGTATGATAAATGCCACAATTATAAAAATACAGGCTACTTACCGGCTGCAATGACAATAGCTTTTCTGTATTGCTTCCCACTGAATAGCTCCCAAACAGAACTTGACTTGCGGGTCTCTTTCTGTACGTCTGCTTGCAATTCGTTTAGTTGGTTTTCAAGTTCCTGAAATGGAACATAAATACTAGTATAACCACGGTTTTCACCAAGCCGATTAAATATATTGACAACATTCGCGCCAAGTCCTATGAGAATGTTTTTATAATTACTTTTCATTCTGAATATTTTTTTCGAAAATCTTACATTTGTTCACTATTGAAGTAGAAAATCGATTATTTATACTGAAATCGATTTCACTGAAACATTTTTACTCTGTGGAGCAATACGTACATCACCAGTTTTCCCGCGCAAACGTGACAGCTCGTGTCTAGCACGGTTAACCCTTCCTTCTTTCAGGTGGTAGTAAGGAGACTCTGGAATCCATAGAGCAGAGGCCAAGAAACACAATGGCAATGCAAGCAGAGACCAGTTTAGCGCCGCATACGATAGAAACGGTCCTACAGCCATCACCATTAATACGCCGAAATTAAACGTGAATCTTGTAATAATGGATAGCGATGCTCTCATATCCTTATCACCTATTTCAGCTAAGTATATCGTTGCTACCTGGAAAGGGAATGAAAGAGTTGTGAAAAATGTTTTAAAAACAGTTTGGATAAAGCAGTAAAGTAATATCTATATTTCCTCTAAAACGTATTTTCGGAACAATTGTAATTCATTGAATACGTTATCCCATAAAATAATCTTAAAAGATCGAGTGTGAACTACATAGATATTAGTTCACATTTATCTAATACTAGCTATTTTTTTTCTAAAATAAAAGTAGCCTAAGATACTCCTTGTTATATCAGCTATCTGCCAGTGAAAGTCCCGTCAAAATCGGTCCAGCCATTTCAGAGATTAGCCGGAACAGACAGACAGACAGACAAAAATTGTAAAAAATGTTCTTTTGGTATATGTACCGTGTATACATCCAAATACACTTAACCCTAGAGTGGGCGCGTTTGGAGCATTTTGCCGCCATTGTTAAGAAACCGTTCATATTTTTAAAAATACTGGCATCAGAAGTTCGCTCTTTTTAGTAGCTGCCTCTATTTTTGTAATCGACCCTTGCCGAAAATTTTAACCCGATCAGTGCGCGGGATGCCCCAGGATAAGAAAGTTGTTACCATCAGGTGTCGCCCGGCGGCAATTTGCTTTACGCGCGCCTACTCACGTATGTACAAATTTTGTAATATTCTGATCTACAAAATTGAAATAATGATATTTTTGTTTATTTTTATGGTGTTTTATGCTTGAGCTAGGTATGTTATTATGATTTCATAATGTGTACATGTGTTGGTCCTTGTTTTTAAACCGTAAAGAGATTATATGTACGATTGTAGAGTATTGTTGTGTAGAGTATGATGACGTAATTTCATTCTTTTTGACACTGTAATTTGAAATGTCAATATTATTCATGTAATTTATTATTCTTGGGTTTAAAAAACACAACAAAATGGTCCACAAAAAAACGTTCTAATTTTTTCATGACTAGAAGAGGAATTTGGCTTTGAGGAAGCGAGCAAAAAATGGTGTTATAGATGCGTAAAGTTGCTGTGCAACAAACATGACATCTACTTTTTTGAAGATTGTTATGCTAAAGCATATCCTATAGATAAGGAAAAGTCATTAATTTGTTATTTTTTCCAAATTTTTCGTAGTTTTAACCTACCCTACGTTAAACCTTCTAAAATATTAAAAGTAATGGTACTCTTTCCAAATATTGCTCATATCAACGTTTTTAAAGATGTTTTTTAATAAATATGTTGCTTTTATTTGACTGATATGTTCATTTATTGAATCCCGAAAATAAAAATTAAATAAATAATAGGGATCCTGTTTAAAATTAATGTTGAATATGAGCGGCAAAATGCTGCAAACGCGCCCACTGACGTTTTAAAAAATAACGCGCCCACTCTAGGGTTAATAAAAAGCGGTTATTTTAATATTACAAACAGACACTCCAATTTTATTTATTTCTATAGATATTGTATAGATATTTAACGCTAACTACATTTTTAGTCTACTGTGGAGATGTTCTCAGATTCAGAAAACCATATTGTATTTTAAACACAATACAGCTACGAGCATAGTTGAAAATTACTTACATTTGCGATCATACCTGTGCCGAAACCCCACAGAAATTTTGTGGCATAAAGCATCACTGCATTGGTGGCACTTAATACCATTACCTGGAATCAAAATATGAGCAAATAAATATATTATTATTGACATGAAAGTACAATTTGGAATATGGTCGTTACTCGTTCGCACTAGGAATATGGTCCAATAGAAATGCAGCCGTGCTTGAGGTTATTTATATGACATTAATCTTTGATTCAGTTCCTTAGTTCATTTTCTTTTCTTCAAATACAAGCGTTCTTTACGCTGTTGGCTGGTAAGTTATTTTAAAGGTATTAGTAAAAGGAGTCATTTCATCATAAAGGTTTTAGTGAAACTTACGGTAACTTTAATATTTTGCAACAAAATTATCACATCGACTTTCTTCACCTGGGATAGACTCTCATCAAGTAAGTAAGAAGTCCTTCAAGGGTTTTGATTGACTGATTGTGTTTACCGTTCCTAAAGTCATTGGCAGTGAGCTGGCAAGGAGGGCAGTTCGTCTGCCGAGAGCGTCGGACACGAACCGTGTGACGAAACTGCCAGCCATGAACCCTGGCGCGGTCGAGGTTAGCATCCAACCAATTTGATCCTGGAAAATTTATTATGACATCCTTGAAATTCTTGAATATCCTTGTTCTTTAGATAATTGAATAGGTACAAATCACTTAGGTTGAGATCTATAAACCGTAGATAGACTTTGCTCAGGCTTAAAATTATCTGGACAAAAAATAATGGTCCTAAATTAACCTTAACATTCACCGTATTATATTACTTACTAATTTTTCCGTATTAACAAAGTGTCGGACATCTAGTATAATACCTTTAAACGAGCAATTCTTGTATTGGGAGCAACTAACTGCTTTAACTCGTCGATTACCGGGAACGTGGATTCACGTTCGAACTCAAAAGTACCGCCGCCGCCGCGATTCTCAGGTATTAACGACACAGAGCTAATTCAGTAGATGGCATTGTTAACCAATGTTAAAATACTGAGCAAAGCTGGGTCATTCAGATATTTTCTATATTTAACTGTTGTCAGATGTGTGATGTCTGTAAGATGTTTTATCATGAAGAAGAAATGACGTAAAGAAACTCCTCAGCACATCTTTTTAAAAAAACCATAATGTTTACAATAGAATACAATAGTATCATACCTGTGACATAGGAAAGTTGCTTTCGTTTTTCGCAAGTTTCGGTAAAACAGGCGTGGGCCATCCCGAATACGTGCCCATACTGGCGGTGGCTAGTGACACTGGAAAGGAAACCATTTAGGACTGAGCTGCAGCACAATATGAATGAGACTGATATAGATGTAGAATCACATAGTTAAGTAGACTAGTTGTCTGGGTGACATTAACATCCAAGCTATAGAACTGATTTTATCTGAAATGCTTTAGTCTCATCGCGGATGGCTGAAACCCGAAAGAGTACTTCCGAGTGATTAGTTACACGTACAGAGAAGGAACTGATGCTAAACATCGGTTGCTACCCAATTTCGAAGGACCTCTGATATTGAATGCCTTTTCCAACGATTTTGAGCATTGAATTGCGTTAAACTCACTTTAGAAGAACTTTGCGCCGTATAGCAGAAATAAACGACGACAAAAATAGCATGCTACTATCTTCTTTGTGTTAAGTTGCAGTTATGTATAAAGCTCAGAACTAGAATTTTTAACTCAGTTATTAAGATATCAGCCTACTACCTACTTTGTTAAGTTGTATAGGTACCTAACTTATATTTATAGACAAAACTAAATGACTGAACTATGCTAGAAGAGTGTATCAAAAAGAGAACGTACCTGCAATCGCAGTCAAATACTGAACAGCTCTGCCTTGAATCATTTTCTGGAAAGAAAAACGATATAGTTACAGAAGATGAATATATGACATCCTTATTTTTTATAAAACCTGGCATGTATCATGGTGAATATTATTTATTAGGATATATTTATAGCAACCATCATGACTACCGCCATAGTCCCCAACATCATCTACAATTATCATTATCAGTATTATTATTACATTAATAACACACAATTTCCTACTCAGAACATTACTCCTATTACCTGTGTATTATTAAACAATTAAGAGACTGAGAACTTGAATCTTTAACTCAATTTATTAGTACCTAGCTACCGTTACGAACCGACCTCATAACATGAATAGCAAGAGCTCCAAACTTAATTTATGTAACATACATACAACAGTACTTATAAAAGTTCCGAGAACAAAATAATCAACCGATAACGAGTATAATGGCTTCTCTGAAGGCGAATTCTGCTTACCGTGGTAATGTGCTTAAATTTTAATAATGTATTTATTTAAATCTCTTTTATCCAAATCTCATACGCATGTGCCTAGATGAAGGTGTAATTTTTCAAATAGTATGATAATATAGGTAATATAAGATTTGATCGCACTGAACTACGGAAAGGCAGACCCGACATCTAACTGAGATCTAAGTCTATTAACTGATAAATGTTAAATTCAAATTGAATGAAATTTGAAATATACCGTGTTTATACAATGCCTGCTTGGTTACAAAAAATTCAGGCTTCTAGCTTTATCCACAACGAAGTTATAGGGGGTCGAAAATGGCCTGAATTGCTTCGAGAAAAGGATGGTACGGCCGTGCCGCTTTTTTGCTCGACTTGGCGGGGGCACTACCGTGCCCCCAGATGTTATGTTTTTAACTCGAGAATCCATTTGTATTCCGGTAGAACATGACTAACTAGTGTTTTAACTAGTGTAAATTTAATTTTTCTTGACCCTTCTGTGTTTTGTAAAAATAGAATCGTGGACCAAAAGTGAAAATGCTAAATAAATCATCAATCAAAACGGTCTGCGCTCTTTCCTAACGCTGCGGGTGAAACAGTTGGAAGTTCTTTCGGTATAATTTTTGCCCGACTGCCAGGAAGTGCCACGAATATGTATGTGTGTAATATTCTTTATTACCTCATTATGTTCCAAACCGTTGGAGAAATTTATATACTTAAGATATCGTTAGATTCGCCTTGATAATCCAAGTGTTCTTAGATAGGTAACGTTAAAAAATATGGTGGCTGTGAGATGCTATTGTATCAAGTACTTATAAAAATGTATACTATAATAGTTTACGAATTCGGCTCCCACATTCCTCGGCCTCTAACCGTCCGGGCAACAGTGGTAACATTACATTTACAATCAATCTGTTGTCTGGCATCTGAATGTTTACATTCGGTCGGTCTCGGAATTCTCATTAGTCATTAGGGTAATTTCGGTTATAATTATTTTATGGGCTTAACTTATTGCTACCGGTGAATTTAATGTATCAAACAAATACTTAATTATTAATATTATTAGAATAATTAAAAGTTATTTCTCAACAAAGTCTTACTGTTTGTTGTCGTTGGAAATCATTAGTGTATCATATAGGTACACTGTTTCATTTCACAAATATCTCTCAATATCTACGAGTGTATTATCTAATCTCGAGAACGAAACACTGAAGCATAATTAATGATTAAACGAACTTACCTAAGAGTAAAGTTCTATCATAGTTGTGTGAGGAGGTTCGAAGAGATTAGAATTATTATTATTTATTATTTGGGTTCTTGACGTATAGGCCGGGCGGCCTAGTACGACTAATACGAACCCATTCCATGGCAGTAAACCCAGGATGTCGTAAAAAGTCAGAACCAAGAGGCAACAGAAGCCATTCATTCGTTATTATTATATCCTCATCAATACATCCACTCGTCGTCACCAACTGTGTATGTATTTGTGAGGTCGTTTTCCATCTGGAGCCTCGAGCCAGAGTCCACTTTCTTTCTTTCTTCTCTTTTCGTTCTTGGCCGGCAGCGCGTGATGCCAAAGATGTTACTGCTGAACATCGAAGATGCCCAATTACCATCAGGTGACTCCCGTGACTCGTGTACTTGTTCGTCAGCTTTTTACATAAAACCTTAGTCTGTAGTGCCTGGTGGTACGTACTCTAAATTATAGTTCTACAATAATGACAAAAAATAACCGACTTCAAAATTAGGGATAACTCAAAAACTACTCATCAGATCTCGCTCATGGTATTAAATGTTTATTCATCTTTAAATTATCATCATTTTGTGTCTTGCCTTATTTTTTAAGTTACAAATAAGTCAAATAACGATAAAAAGACAGGGTAAGTTTGTTTACTAAAGAGGGCTTATTACTATGGGTTAAGTACAATTTTATGGGAAACAATCTTGTCTTACAAATATATTTTCGGAGAAATCAAATCTAATCTTTGAAATACCTAGATAAAAAATACAAATGTTATTAAGGTTATCAGGTCAGATAAATATAATATAATATAATATATAATAATATAATATATAATAATATAAATATAATAATTTCAATGAAACAGAATCAAAGTAAAAAATCTGATTTGTTTTACCTAAATAAATTACTTATTTGGTTAGCCAATGAGACCAAGCACCGAATCCACAAGGGGAAAGGTCAAGTATAAAGCCCCTTGTACACTGGAGTTAGTGTGACCCACGGGACCCAACCCTAGTATTTTCTTACCCCTCCTCTGCAGTAGACCTTTTTTTGTCTTAATAATAGCCAGCAAACAACCAGATACCTAAGATGGATGGATGGAATAATAAATAATAATAGGATGGATGGGGACCATCAGCCATGCAAATCTGAAACACCAGGAGTATAAGTAAAAGGTTGCTGACTAAGTGAGAAATTTGTGATTGGTAACTTACTTCCAATGCTACGACAGAAATCCTTAAACTCACTTCAACCTGAATTTTTAAATGACGGTAGCTAGCTTATGTTTTAAATTTACTTACCATAAAGATTAATCTGAATTGTTGGGTCAAGACTCAGCGAAAGAAAGGTTTTTGTGCCAGTCTATTCATCAGCGCTTTCAAAATAATATTCTCACACAAAGTTAGTGATGCTGATCATTCTTGGAGAAAATTAAGCTGGCATTCATCATAATTAACTTGTTCTTCATACATTGGTGCATTCCAACTCAACCTACCAATCTAGAAAACAAAATAAAAATATGATTGTCGTGACTATCATGAAAGTCTCTCTACAAGACCATCAAAACCAAATAAAGGTTGTAAACAGATCATAAAATAAATAAATAAAAATATTATTTACCAATAAAATGTATATTTTGGAGTTAAGAAGTGAGTGGTGATTAAAAATATAAATGATTGACTGTTAGTTCTTCCTACCTTACCCACACCTTACCTTACATTATCAAAGATATCAAAGAGTACTCTTTGCCCCAATGATCTTATTTAATTTAAACATCATTGCTTTGCCCTCTTTGGTTACTTTTTTGTTGAGTTTGAGTTTCTTTCCGTTTCCAAAAATATTCGGTTACACCGGAAGTAAGCATTTCCTAAAAATATTTCAACTTTGACGTTACTATGGTTACTAATTGCTGTCACAGTCAATGTCATAATCAGCCTTAGATATCGTCTTTTTGGCTTTGTTATTTAACAAAAACGCCGAAGGATAATAATTTAAGAGAAATAAATCAATGAAATATATTAATATTGTATTTAACCATTTTTGTAACGCTCTATATAAAGCCTGCCTTAAGTTGACAAATAACCCCATTGTGCTATTTTGAAAAATTTAACTATTGTTTTTCTGGTGTTTTATTGTCTCTATTTTGCTTTCCCATGGATATATATTCTATCTGGACTATAGACTTTGTAGAGGTATCTGACGTTCGATTCCGATTATCCGATATAACGTCATCGATGACGTCATATCGTAATGACCCATTCGACCAATATTAGGCCGGATCGAGGTTATCCTTCATAATTGTAGGGTGTCCACACTTACTTAGAAAGATTATGTCCAATTTTGATATGGTTTTTCAAAATGTTTTCTATAGGTAATTTTTTGAAATGATACATTTAATTGAAATTTCTTCAAAATTACCGAATTTAAATTATTGCAATAAGAGTAAACTGAAAATTAAAGTACACAATAACGGTACATCTATATTCTAATTTCATCTTAGATGTTTTTAAACCATTATAAAAATCGCAATCTAAAAATATATCCTGGGACTATATATAACATGGACACAATACAAAAATGGTCCTTCATACATGACGTCATTGATCGTCAGGTACCATTACAAGTCTATGATCCAGATAGAGTAATATATCCATGGTTTTTCCAGCGGCATTCATGAGTTTAAAATTGTGGAATTAAAAAAAAATACATAGATTACCTGGGTGAATTCGCCAAAGTCACAAAAAAGATGTTCCGATTGATAAAAAATTTAATTTACTACTTTTATAATTTTTTATTTTTGAAACTGCTTTTATACATATTTTTACATAAGCGCCCACATATTTCATTACATTATTTGAAGAAATTTATATAAAAAAATTGAATAACACACCCAAAACATCATTACCATTTGTAGGGAAATTGCTGTTATAGATATTCCAAAATATTTTTTTAAAACCTGCCTTACACATTGCGTGTTTAATTTTATATTTTGAGACAATATTTAATTAGGTACATTATAACATATAATATTATGGAATCAGCAGTGCAGAACTAGTAAAAAACATCAATTAAAATTTAGTCACGAAAATTCGTCAACTCCATGTCAGTACCGTCAAACGTTATATTTCTCAAATGTTTTTTGGGCTACGCTATAAAGTACCCCTCGTTTCTCCTCGTCTGGTCCACTGTAAAAAGTGGAACAGGCCAAATTTTTACTGCTGCATGGAGAAACAACTTTTATTCATGAAAAACAACGACGTTCAGTACTTTGTCCCGATTTTGAATCATCGCCATGTACTGGACTTACAAGGTAAATATAAATTATACATTAATTTTAATACTCCACACGTATGTGTAATAGGAACATGATTTTCACTGGCACAAAGATTTCATAAATTAATGAATAACAAAATGAATTTTAAGCAAAAAAGAAAAAAATATCATTACCATATGCATCATTCCCATTTGTTTTTTTGTAAATGGGAATGATTTTGTGTGAATGGTAATGACGATTGGGGATTTTGAAATCAATTTTGATTGAGTAATGAGACCTAGCAATTTCTTTTTCAACGATAAATTTTTGATATGTGTGTTGTAAATTAAATTTGAGCTACAAGTTGTTGGTAAAGAATCTACAAAAGTTTTTAATTTTGCAATATCTTTTTAGTAAAATAAATTATAAACGAAAATTTAATGCAAATAAAGGCTAAAACCATTAAAAGAAACAAAAAATTGCTAGACGGAGGAGATAAAACGAAATCAGAGGAGATTGTGCATTGTACGAAGAGGAGAACAAAGAAAGAGATAAGAAGAAAATAAAATAAAGAAAAGTTTCTGAAGAAAATTCTCTGAAAAGAAAAATAAATTAAAGTGTCCTCGTTAGTAGCAAGCTACTACGTGAACAAAGCCTATGAGAAATTTAATACCCCAGATTTGTTTTGGCACACTTGCTGCATGTTTTTGCTATCCTAGTACTTACTGCAAGAAACGAAAATATCTGGCTTGCTTTCTATAAGAGAGAGAGAGAACAGACAGAGAAACATGCGCACGCCGCACGACATGTAACGACGCCGCACGAGTTATAATGATACTGAGTACTAATGATGGCAAAAAGTGTCGTTACAACTTTTCGTTACCAAATTTTCCGCCTAGCCCCCTTTGGCAACGCGCGTCATTTTTTAAATCTAACAGCATTTCGGAACGGTGCTTTGTCATGGAGAAGAAAATCCGTAAAGAAACTCTACAGCACATCTTTTAAAATAATGAAATTATTACACAAGATGTTCTAACTGACGCGGAACTGGATGCATTACTAATTTACATGCATCTTTGTCAATAATATATTCATCTATACTATAATATCCTTTGCCTACTGGCTGGGATTTCAGAGATCTCTTATACATTTGAATAAGCAAATCATGTACTTAGGTAATTTAATGTAAAAACGTACATAGAGCCCCTCAAAAGAACGTTGTACTCTTCGTAGGTGAAAATAATCCGTAACCAAAAGTATGTCTGTTTCAAGTTTGATGATTTTGCGTATCACTATTTTGCTTGAACCAACCGCCGTTGTTTCTTTATGAATAAAATATAATTGTAAATAAATTGAGATGTTACTGTTAATATGCTTATTTCTTTAAATCTCTCCCGCAGGTAGTGGCGTAATTTTAATTATAGGTGGTCCTAATTGCCCTTTTCTGCAAAACAAATATCGCATCAATGTCAGTCTCTGCACTCCACATCAATAATATCAATATACCATAGGACATGAGGCTATGAAAGTGTGCAAAATAAACAAGTTTAGCAATTTCTACATCAGTAAACTGTCTTATCTTTCTAATGGCATTAACTGACTAAGCCGATATATGATTGCCCCATTGTAGTTTAGAATCTAAGGTGACACCCAAGAAAACCGTGGATTTTTCCATAGTTATAATTTCATTATTTATAAGGTGAATCAAATATAAACCGGACTTTTTTTACTAGTCGCAGAGTGAAGTGACGCGCTTGGTACTGCTGTACGTGTTAAAGGGGACTGTCTCGTATTATTCAATTTGGTAGCAAACATTCTATATACTTAGTTTTTTAGCATTTATCAGTAAATTATTTGTAGTAAACCGGTGTGACAAACACACCTGAGAACTTTTACATCGTCATTTATTTTATTTCTATTCGTCTTAAATATAAGAGAAGTGACATCAGCAAATATGATAATGTCTGCATATTTCTTAATTTAGTACGGCAGATCATTTAAGTATACTAGAAAAAGGAAGGACCAGAAACGAGCCCTGTGGTACACCCATCACAGATTGAGATCTCGATCACTTGTTATCATTTATACTAACACACTGGATTCTACTCCTCAAGTACGACACAATCAAGATAAGTGAATTGTTATTGATGCTGTAGTAGTAGCTTAAGTAGTAATGTTTAGTGTTCAACACAATCAAACGTCTTAGACAGGTCACAGAATACCCTTTATGGGATTTTGTGAATTCTCCCAGGTCTCAAAGATAAGTTTGAGAAGCCTTGCACCTGCATTTGTTGTATTACGGCTTTCGGTAAAACCGTATTGCTCAGGGTGAAGTAAATTACAAGCGGTTAAGTGCTTCAGCGTTTAATTTAACTTAATTATTTTTGAAGACCGTAGGTAAAATAGAAATAGGTCTGTAATTATTAAGGCCTGTTTTGTCCCCAGATTTAAAAATCAGTATGATCTTTCTGTACTTCATTAGATCTGGGAAAGTATCTAGATTTACACATTTATTTACTAACCTAGCTAAATATGGGACTATCACATCTTTTATATTATTTATAATTTTAACAGACATTCCCCACAAAATTTCAAATTCATATGCCTTTCTTTACCAGAGGTTATTTCCATGAACTAAT
This sequence comes from Thymelicus acteon, assembly GCA_951805285.1. Lineage (NCBI taxonomy): Eukaryota > Metazoa > Arthropoda > Insecta > Lepidoptera > Hesperiidae > Thymelicus > Thymelicus acteon. The sequence continues at coordinate 6,027,277 of OX638222.1, forward strand.
AATTCATATTTAGAATTGCGTAATTTATTACTACCAATCTCGTTACCAATAATACTCTAATTAGTGGTTTTACCTTGACATTTTTTATCTTCTTATGCAACTTAAAGACATAACTATATTACACACGGCTTAAAAATTTTTATGAATAACATTAAATTTTGTCATTCCCACTAACAAAAAATCATTACCGTTAAATAAAAGTCATTACCAGGCTGCTCAATATCATTACCATTTCTTATAAATTTTTTGACGACCCAATAACTTTTGATTAGCATAACGAATTTTGAGGACTTTTCTAGGCTTAGAAAGGAAATTTTATGTGCTAATTTTTTTCATGGTTTTGCACGCATTTCCACATACTTTAAAAAAAAAACACCAAAATAATTCAAAAACGCGAATTCACCCACCTACACGTAGTGATTAAGTACTCTGTGATAGATTATTATAAAAAACATACCATACCATATTAACCTGTGGTAAAAAAACTGTCGTGTGGCATGTTGCTGAGTTAATTCTAAAAACTTTTAATTTTAATAAATTTTAACATAGTATCGCGATGTCAGAGCACGTTTTACCGGCTGAAGAGCCGATAAGATTTGTGGCACCTATAATTCAAGACAATCCTACAGGATGGGGGCCTTGCGAAATGCCGGAACAGTTTCGAGACATGCCCTACCAGCCTTTTAGTAAGGGGGATAGATTGGGCAAAATCAGCGACTGGACCGTCGTTCAGGATAAAAAGTACCAAAGTAAGCTAATGGCAGTTTGAGTATTTTATGTCTGAATATTGAAGAAATTTGGTTACTTAACTAGCATTTTGAGGTTATATTCAGCCTTACATCAGCGTTTTAGGACTATAAAATTTTTGTAGATATCTACTGCTGTCAATATATCGAAAAAAACATATTTTGTATTTGTTTGTTATTTATAGATAAGTACGCGTCGCAATTCGGAGCTGGATCTTCGTACGCTTACTTCCACGATGAAGATGAGAGTTCATTCCATCTGGTTGACACGACACGAGTGCAGAAGCCTCCCTACCAGCGTGGGCGCGCTCGTGGTCAACGTGGAAGGGGCGCGAGGGGCGCCAGAACTCCTGGTGGGATGACTACTTTGAATAAGGTATACCAAAAGGATCGGACTTACATGAATAAGGTATACCAAAAGAATAACTTACGTTTGGACTAACAATTTTCATGTATGCAAATCAGATGTGTGGACTGGCACAATAAGCTCAATCTTTGCATTGCTTACTTCATGTTCATAATAAATCACTCATTACTAGCTTTCCTGTCTCAAGACAAATCAGAAGTAACATACACTGAGGATGCTTAATTTAACATTGGGCTGCTCCTCAACAATCCAGGCCTAGAGGACTCATATAGAATTAAGAGCTAAGTTGTACATCACTACATAACATGCTGAAATATTTTTTTTTTTTTTGACATGAATAACATTTTTATGAAACTTGTGTTATTACAGCAACGCGATCGTAAGATGGGCAAGAGATGGGGCCAAAGAGGAGCGCCCATGAAGATCCGTGACGCATCTGTCACTGTGAGACCTACTTGGGTCACTATTGAAGATATGGACTTCCCCCGACTTGCTAAATTGTCATTGCCCGGGATCAAGGAGGGTATGAAAGTTTAATTCTATATGATATTCAGACTTGCATGTTTTACGCATTTCCAGTGGAACTGAAACAAGTTATTTAGTAAAAATTATATCTAAGATTAATAGACTAATAATATTGCAATTCTTTTAATTAATATTCACAATGGAATTACATACAATAGTTATTTAAAAAAAATTATAATAATTTATCTTATTGGATGCTGCTATTACCATTACACATGCATATTTTAAATTTCAGGTGAAGATATTGTATGTTGTGGTACATTAGAGTACTATGACAAAGGTTATGACCGTGTTAATGTCAAACATGAGAAGCCTCTGCAGCGTATTGACCGTATCTTCCATACGGTAAGAAGCATGCCTTTATATAATAATATGAGCTTATTTTACATATTGATTAGTACATTTTCATGATAGTTTGGGTATTGTTGCTATAGTACAGTACGGCTGACGTATCTTGGCGCGTCTGAGCATAGGCTCTGCGAACTTTAGCGTAATATATACTAATTGTGTTTCTGTACCGGCAGGTAACTACCACAGATGACCCCGTCATCAGACGACTGAGCAAGACGACTGGCACGGTGTATGCCACCGACGCCATCCTGGCCACTATCATGTGCTGCACGCGCTCCAATTACTCCTGGGACATTGTTATTGAGAAGATTGGTGAGGAGCTAATTTTTTTTATTTAATTTACTGTCAAGCCACGTTGCAATTTTAGATAGTTTAAGAGCTCCCTGCACAAAGTTAAATTGCACACTAGCTTCATTAAGCAGTGTTGGGATATGGTCTTCTCAATCTAATCCATTCTCTACTTAGGACCAGGGGCGTAGCTACCGCCGTATCAATTATACGGGGCCCCATCTAACACTCCCAAAAAAACCTCGCCACTGACACCTAATGTTGAGGGGGCCCTACAACAAATATTGATATGGGGCCTCCTTAGGACTAGCTACGCCACTGCTGAGTACCACTAATGGATTGAAGCCATCATTGATCAGGCTGTACAGCTTTGATGCTTCAGTCGTAATGCTTCATTGTTTTGCAGGCGATAAGCTATTCCTGGATAAGCGCGACAACACGGAGTTTGATTTGTTGACTGTCAATGAGACGTCAGTGGAGCCGCCGGCGGACGACGGTAACTCCATCAATTCGCCGCGCAACTTGGCGCTGGAAGCCACTTTCATCAATCACAACTTTAGCCAACAGGTAGGTCAGTTATTAACGAAAAATCTGTCTTCATTCAAACATCGAAATATTAATAAAATTAATGCAGATATGTCAAAATGTATATTAAAAGTGTTTCTTGTTACAGCAACACTAAAAGAAAAATTCAAATTAATTTCCAGACCAAAATTAATTCAATGTTCTGTATCTGACAAATTTTATGGCATTTCTAGGTGTTAAAGTCGGGTCCCAATGAACCCAAGTACAAGTTTCCGGAAGCCAACCCATTTGTTTCTGAGGAAGAGGAAGGTGAAGTCGCCTCTGTGGGGTACCGCTACCGCAAGTGGAACCTAAATAATGGTGTGGTAAGTCTCAAAAAACTTAATTTAATTTAAGAAAATATTAACATACTGTTTTCTATGTGGAAAATATTTTTCAAACTTTATGTCATGTACTCATAACTTAAGTGTTTATTTTTTCCTTTCCAGGTGTTGGTAGCACGTTGCGAACACGACGCAGTGATGCAGGGTCCTCAAAACGAGACCCAGTTCCTATCGATCAAGGCTCTGAACGAATGGGACTCCAAGCTGGCCAACGGTGTGGAATGGCGACAGAAACTCGACACGCAGCGCGGAGCTGTCTTGGCCAACGAGCTGAGGAATAACTCGTGCAAGCTTGCCAAGTGGACCGTACAGGTATAGTGTAGTATATCGTCGTTGCGACTTTAAGACCTCTTATGTGTAAAATGTCAGTTTTTTGCGGGAATCGAGAGTTTTGTTTAGAAAGCACATAATTGTGATTTTGAATGTAGTCAATAAATTACGATGGAAACGTCCTACATACATGAGAGTTTTTAAATTCGATAGTGCTTCAAAATGTAGAATCTTTTGACGTAAAAAAGTGATTTTTCCAAAAGTGGCACATAACACATAAGCGGTCTTAAAGTCGCAACGACGATATGCGAATTATATGTTCTCTGTATGTGTAGAAACTTGAGAGTTGTTCAAGGTGACTGGATAAGAGTATGATTCGCGTAACAGTCTTAATACTTCGTACAATTGAAGCCACTTCTTTTTGTCTTATAGCCTTCCTCTTGAATGTAGTTATATAAAATATACGAATTGAATTATTGGAACTTATAAATGGGAAAAGTTAACAAGGATCCTAACAGGATGTTTATTAGTTTCAAGCAAAAACTACTAAACAGTTAATGGTAATCAGGTTTACTAACGGTAATCAGGTTCTACATCACCTTTCCATTCCTAGGTCTGCTGGAAGAGATTTCTAATAGAAATAAGCAGTACATTTGTACAAAATTTCTTTACTATATATACCCTATTTGTGTACATAAATTGTTAAATAAACGGATTTTCATGAAATTTAGCATACAGATAGATCATGATCTAGAATAGGACATAGGGTACTTATTATCCCGGAAAACGCGGGCAAAACGCTAGTTGTTTATATATAAAAAACGAGAAACCGCCCTCGTTTTGCTTAGGTTTTCTTATTTTTTTACACCTTGCGTTACATTATTGGAGTTTGATTAAGGATCCCTAATTTTTTTAAAAATATAATATAGCTTATGTCACCCGGGGATAATGTAGCTTCCCAACAATGAAAGAATTTTTCAAATCGGTTCAGTAGTTTCGGAGCCTATTCAATGCAAACAAACAATCAAATTTTTCCTCTTTATAATATTAGTATAGATTACCAGACCGATGACAGATCTAAAACGAACTATGATCAACTATTATTTGGCATTGTTATTTGACGACCAGTGTGGCGCAATGGTTACCATACCGGGTCGCCGCACTGAGGGTCCTGGGTTCGATTCTCAGCGAGGCGGAAATTTGAATAATGAGTTTAAATTTCTGTTCTCGGTCTGGGTGTGAATGTCCTTGTCTATGCATGTGTTGTCCATGGCACCCACGACACAGGGAATCCTAGTGTGGGGCTATGAGTGTGAAGCGTTGTTATTATTATTATGTAAATCGAGTATTATTAATCGACTTTAACTTCAAACCCCAGGCGCTGCTGGCCGGCTCGGACCAGATCAAGTTCGGCTACGTGTCCCGCGCGCAGGTGCGCGACAACTCCCGCCACGTGATCCTCGGCACGCAGCAGTTCAAGCCGCACGAGTTCGCCGCGCAGATCAACCTGTCCATGGACAACGCGTGGGGCATCCTGCGGTGCATCATCGATATCTGTATGAAGCAGAAGGATGGTGAGTAGTACTAACAAGTTAATACCCAACATTTCGCTCATTTCTATTTTGGCTAATGGTTAGCTGGTAGAGAATGCATTAAGCTCGTCATTGGTACCGTAATATTTTATTGTAGTCAATAAAGGTTAAATAAATAAATAGTTTATAAAGTAAATAAACGGTTTTATAGTGCCATTATAGGAACTAAAGAAAAAAAATTGTGACTGCTGTTAAAAGTTAAGGAGTTCCTTCTTCTGGAGCCAACCCTAAAAGTATTATCAGGTCATGCTTATCATAAAAATGTATTGTCATCGGAACCATAGCAATATGCAAAACTTCAACTTCGTAGGATGAAAAGGAGTAGTTCTAATTCAGCTTGCAACATTTGACCCGAACAAATAGCTCACGCTAAATAAAACCGCTTAATATTGTTTGGAAATTGGGCAAGGGACAACAATGCCAAAGGCAATATGTTTGCTAATCTATTGTAGCCATTTTGAAGATGAATCTGGTCACAATGTCCTGCCATTTGGACAAACCATAGGATGTTCGAATCCAAGTTTGAGATACAGGTATCTCAAACTGGGTTGAATCCAAGTTTGAGATACAGGTATCTCAAACTTGGATTCAACCCAGGGGTTGATCAGGCAGAATTGGGCTTCCTATCACTGTACAACTTTTGCGAGTATGGTAATAAAATTCTTAGGACTCTTCCCACGAGGGCTTGTGTTATGGACTATAGCTATTCATCTGTGTTGTAGGAGGAAGGTTATGGAGATTCTTTCACAACTTTTTCTTCTTTTAAAGTTACTGTAACCAAAGTAGTGGGAATATTAATGTGATATGCACAAATAATATTAGGTATCACGTAATTATTTTGATTCTACCACCATTTCGGAAAGGTTTCACAGAAGTGACGAACGAATTTTAACACGAAACCGTTTTCTCCAGGCAAGTACCTGATAATGAAGGACCCCAACAAGCCGCTGATCCGTCTGTACGACATCCCGGACAACACGTTCGAGTCGGACGCGTCGGAGGAGAGCGGGGACGAGCCAGCGGACACGCCCTTCGCACCGCTCTACTCGTATGGGAACAACAAGCGAGTGTAGGGTAGACTAACACGCCACGAGTTGTGAGGTCTCTGAGCTAGTGTCTTAGCAACGGCCGCACGGAAATAGGTCGTCGGCAAAAGAGTCTGTATGCAGGGCATGATAATTGGCTTATACAGAGACGTTCCGAAATGTTTACTTTTTGATCCAAGGCCATAGCCAATTTGGTGCCAATGTTAGCTAGCATGTTGTTTAATTCGTTTCCAGATTCTCTTGAAAGATAATTTAAGTTATAACAGATAATCAGTTTAGATATAAATTATGTAATTTCCATATTTTATTTTCGAAGGCGATTTCCATTGCTACTGCACAATCTGTTCAGAGATGTCATAAAACATGGCAAGAATGTCGAATCCATAATCGTCTAGCACTTCATGTGTATGTATTACATATTTTTATTCAATAATATACAACATTTGGTCACATTGTTTTTTTTATTTAACAATCACAAAGAAAACTATCGTACAAATATACTTTTTTATAAAACAACATCAAATGTAAAATTCTTTTGTTCACAAAATGTACGTAGATGCAATATCAACATTTAACTAAATATTTTTTTATTATTAGAACATCACAAAATTCCTTAATTCAATGATTTTAAACTTTAAGGAACATATAAATAAGCTTTATATCAAATAATTTGCAGGTTCCTATTCACCCACTTTCGAAAACCCTTGTGAATTGATTCACCGAGAGTAATTTCTTCTCCACCCTTTGCTTATTATATATGTACATACATATACCTATTAGATCATTGCCAATTTACCAAACATGAATTCAAAACCCTCGGAACTGAAGAAAGGTATATTGTATCATTTGGTACCAATCGAGCTGGTGTAAAAGCACCCTTTGTTATTTATCGGTCTAATTCTTCCATTTTTATATTAAGTTTCTCTGCTTCGACCTCTTGTAAGTCGTCCTGGATATCCTCAAGCGTCTTATCCTTCGTTTCGGGAACGAAAAAGTATATAAACAGCATCCCGAAATACGCAATACTTGCAAACGACCAAAAAACAGTGTAATGTCCAAAAACATCTTTGATACCTTGGTAGGACTTTATGACGGCGAAGTTCATAACACACGCCATCATTGTAGCGGCGCTGGACGCGGCCGCTTTGACGTTGATAGGAAACAGTTCAGCTTGCAGTATATACGGGATGTTTCCTACCCCTATCGCGTACAGGATGTTAAAACTTAGCACGCCTATCAGCGGCATTGCGGAGATCGACGAGAGAGTGTTTGGAGTTATTTGAATAAAGTCTTGAAGAAAGAAAAATAAGCCTACTAAAGTCAAGGAAACTGCTACTCCGAGACATGATATGAACATCAGAATCCTCCTGCCAACGCAACCAGTCAGGAATGTTGCTCCAATACCTGCAACAACAAAAAGTAGGTAAATATAACATTTATTAGTGTTTCACATAACACACAATGACACGTGTATACACGTGTGTATTTATTTGCACAAAGAGGATTTGTATTGTATTGTAATCGCACGTCAAAAATGTTTGTTTTATTAATTAGTTTAGTAGGTACTCAAAATTAAAAGTGGCAAATGTGGTGAATGAATACCAAATTTTCCGCATTTGTTGGTAAGAGGCGAATCCGCTTAGCTTCGTATAACTGACCAGCTTCTGAAAATAGCCTTTCGCTGTAAACGCTACATACTACCAGATGCTGAAAGGTAAATTCTAGCAAACCTTGACAACTACGGGTAATGATTCAAATTAACTGATCACCAAATATAAGGGTTGTGATTGCGATCGATTCGAGATTTCTTCAAGAAAAGTCAATCTCGTTAGCAATTGGATTTTGTTTTTCTTGATCGCTACAATCACTACCGTAAGGCCAAATATTCGGTAGCCGAATATCCTGCGCTCCGGCTTCATAACTTTGCTAAATTTCCAGTATCCGGCCAAACTACTATCCATTTCATCTCTAACACAGACATCTAAATTGTTTATTACTTATGGAGATGTAGTACTATTTTTAATCCATCCTCAAAATTAAATCACACACCTCTTGATGCATTCTTATTATTAGTCAAATCCTGTTTTTGGGACCGTTGAGTCACCGAGCTTAATCCCAACTGTTGTAGTTACTGGGTTTTTTGGCATTTGAATACCAACACAGTAGTCAAGACTGCTCAGTTTATAAGATCATTTTTTGTTTACGCGTAGAGCTACAAAAGAACTTACCCGCTCCCAACTGCACGAACCCGTACACAATGCTTGCATATGGTCCAGAGATGGAACTCCCTTGCCGGAAGATGATCTCCAAATACGACTGAATGGCGAGGCTGCCCGTCATGTACTGCAATACTTTCAGACCTGAAACCGTTAGCATAAATTTTATTATAGTCCATTTTTTTTTAAGAGTCCTGTCCTACTTGGTAAACTATCTTAAAACTGTCAAACTGTCAAACAAAACTGAAAAAATCTATAAAACTATTAAAACGTCGCTAATTTTGCTGAATCAGTTATTGATTTATTATTATCTATTCTGTACTTTTAAATGTATACTTCATTGGGCTGCCATCCGTCCGGGTATACCCGAATATGTCATAGTTTACGGGGTGTCCGGAGAGCATCCGGGCCTGGTTTCTAATAGGCACTTTCTGCGTCCGAAGAAAAAGTAGATTAAAGCACCCTCCCTAAATAAACAGCTCAACCAAACAGCGCCCTTTATCGACTTACTTTCCTATATTACATTTAGTAGTCCTGTCCGGAGAAAATCAATGGGGTTTTTTAAGTCTGTCCGGCGACGCGGATTTAGGTGATGGCAGCCCTACCCATACGGATTAAAGAAATACCCTATAAAGATACCGTGTCACCGAACTCGTCGATAAAGCAACATAATATACCTAATACCTACAGAAAATATTAGCTAATGTATCAGCGTGGTATCAGCATTAGCTACGTACTGTCTGATACCATTATTAACTCAGCTACCGTGTTTCATGGAAGAAAATCTTCAAAATCCTACCAATATTCTACTAACTATCGTATCCAGACCCCTCTTTCCCACTGGGCTCTCCGGCCACGTGCCTAGGGCCCCGTGATCGATAGGGGCCCCCAAGTTCCTGCAAGATCACTAAACGACAGCCGATATTTATTAGTATTATCTACCGAAAAGATTTTTAATTCGAATAAATCAAACCTAAATTACTGACTACAATACCAATTTGCTTATTAGCTTTTGCATAAATCTAGAGGCTTGCTTATTTACTTTCTTTGTTCATTCTAACAAAATAGTGTTCTGACGAAGTCATAGGGGCCCCATTATCCTAATATGCCCAGGGCCTTCAATAGGTTAAAGGCGGCCTTGATCGTATCCTATTATTATTATATACCCACATGTGAAAGTTCGTATGGATCACTCACGCAAAGCCTACTGAATGGATTTTCATGAAAAGGACATTGCTAGACCAGAATAACAACAGGGATATTCCAGAAAACGCGGGCAGTTAAAAATAATTGTGTCGATGTGCAGCTGTTATCAGTTGTTTAAAAACGTCGCTCCATCCAATGCCAATTTTTTTTGTGATGTTATGTTTTCCGTAAACATTTTTATCGTTCAATAACCTTTATTTTTTCGTATTCCTTTACGTTCATTGATATTGTAGAAGTAGATATCAACGTTACCTGCCACTATGTAGATCGCTTGCCTGTATCTCATATTTGTGAACAGTTCCTTCACAGTAGATTCGTTCTCCATACTCTCCCTTACATGTGCGCGAATTACTGACAAATTTTCTTCTATCCACTGTAAAATAAAATTGGATGGTAATTTTAAAGGACTTGTACCTCTGTAATCTACCTACTTGTGAAGTGCCTGATGAAGGGGACATCGGTTCGATTCCCCGCGCAGGACTAACTCGTTATCAGGAATTGGAAGGAAAAGGAAACGGTTGGAAGGAAACGGCTTTGCTATTCGACAACTTTAAATTATTATGTCGCATAATATAATTATATGATATAGCTATAGATGATAAAGGCAATGAGTATGACGTGATATTGACTAAAGTTCATAACTATGGCAATATATGTATAACATCTGTTCTTGCTATCTTATCTTTTTATATTTCCTCATATTAATTTGTTCTTCGTGTTTAACGTAGGGCTGTTAATTTCACCTTATTTTTGTGAATAAACCATATCTAGATTCTAGTTGAGTTAGCTACACGTACAGTCGGCAAAACAATTAGGAATGCAGGGCGTGATTCTAAAACCTTCTGTAATTATTGATATTACAGATTGTTTGTGTTATTATCAATGCTAAATGATACCTGTAATGTATGATTTATCATTGATACTAACGTACACAATATGTAATATTAAACATTACAGAGGACTTTAGAATCATGCCCTGCAAACTTTCTTTCTATATTTCTATCTTTCTATATTTCTAATTCCTATGTCGACTGTACATTCTCGCATAATTTTACACGCGATGGATATATAGGCCGACACGGTCACCCATAGACACCAGCAACACCAATAATCACCGAAGCATTGCTGGCAAAAATGAAGAGTATGTAAAAAAAGCCACAAAAAAAAATTACATTTGACTATTTTAGTTAAGTAGGCAGGTAGAGAATCGTATGTAACTTTCCTTTATCAACTGTACGATCTTATCAAAAACCTACACACTTGTTAGCATTCTATGTCCTTTGTAACATTCACTGTAATGGCACACAATATCTATTAATTATACTATTTTTTCTTATCTACATATACCACAATGTTAAGAAATCCTACGCATCATTGTTTAAATGTAATATAATGAAGATGTTTGTATTACCATTACGCGCTTATCCTTTTAAGGATTAAAATGGCAACATGTCCAGGAGGGTTAAGTTAAAAAAAGCTTATGCTTTTATGCTCTTAATTAATGAATGGCCCCTGACTACTTAGCATCAGATGGCTCGATTGTCGTCTACTTAGGGTCATTCGGGTCAACTGTGCGCACTTTTGCCTTTCATACGATACTGTGTCTTAAATATTAAAGCTATAGAAATAAACACTTTATGTTTGAAAAGAGCATTTATTAATCTATAAATAGAAGTTAAAAATTAAACAACTTTAAAGTAATTCTTTTTGCAACAAACAAATAAAGAGAAAAAATTGGAATGCGTTCACTTGACCCATATTGCGGGTAATGGTGCGCACCCGTACGGGGTAAGTGAACGCGTATAGGGTAAGTAAACGCATTCCTAAGTAAAACACACAAACAATTACAAAACATATTATTTTGGTGACAATATTTTCTGGAAGATCCAACAATTAATTCAGTCTTCATTTTCAGTCACAAATGTAATTTAACTATATTTTTTCGAGATTCATCATATTTATCTCAATCACAGAGTTTAGTCAGATTAAACCGTATCCAGTACCATTTATTTTAACTAAATATAGGACACTACGACCAATCTAATTAAAACTAGTTTCAACGACCAATAAAAATAACCTTCCTAAAACAACAAAGTACTATTATTCCTTATTGTTATTTTTTTTTGGAAATCAACTACGATTGTCGCCACAACCAGTACTTATTTAGTGAATAGAATCAATATAACTTTTCTTAAGAACTACAATATTCGAACTTTATTAATTTTCAATCGATATTATTCGCAGAAGCATATTCATATGCCAATCGCCTTAAATCATTTATGGTAAGTCCAAAAAATCTTTCATCCATTTTCTTGCAATGAACGACTTTTCCTTTCAACTTTCAACTTTTCCTCTTATTCATTATTGAACGTTGGGTTAAAACGATCCATTGAATCTGCGGCTTTATCCAGTTGAAGCCTCTTGCGCAGACAGGATTCACTTATGCCTATAGCAGTAGCAGCAGCTCGCTTACTTTTACCATTTCGGATAACTTGTTTAGCCCTAGCAAGTTTTTGTTTTGTCATTGGTGCTAGTTCAGGTTTTTTCCTAATATAATATGTTCGCGGTATGATGATCAACACTGCAACATAAAAAATCAAAATACATAAGCACCTTCAACAGGTGTAATTAGAATTTTACCTGCAAATCAAGTAAGGCATTATACCATCTAAAATTTAGCTCAATCACGTGTAAGTGTACGCATGCGCACACTTACCCACGCACACTTTCCCCAGGAAGCCAAAATACAAATAAATGTTGATACAGGTTTAGGCAACGAACATAACTTCAATATTATTTTTCACAAATCTACTAGAATATGCTTATTATCAAGCAAATATGACTTACCATTACAGGATCGAAAACTTGGACGCGACACTAGCTTCCGAAATGCCAAAAATTACCAATGAAACTAAGAAATTTAGTTAATTACGGATAGGAAGTGAATAAAACGTCACGCGGCGCAATGTCATGTCACAACTAGTTTGCCACCCCGGGGTCCTTGTTTCACCCAAATAAACCATCCCTCCCCCGCACCTCGTTCCGGAGATATACACGGTACGCTCACTTACCCACTGCGCACGGTTACCCCGAATGACCCTACATAAAACAAAGTTGAATGTAGTTTTTAATAATCATATCAAACCTTTTCATCTTTGCAGCCTTTTAATATTTTAAACTCCTTTTTGGCTGCCGCAAATCTTCCTTCCTTGAGACAATAGTATGGAGACTCAGGGATCCATAAACAAAGAAAGAGGGTGAGAACTGGAAGTGACAGCACCATCCAGTTTATAGCCGCATACGACACGAATGGTCCAATACTGTACATGGTAAGGCTGCCTAGGTTGTTCATAACTTGGACCAACATTCCTAGAGCTCCCCTTATCTCTTTGTCAGCTATCTCAGTCAAATATATCATAGTTACCTAGAACAATGTCAAAGCAAAAAACAGATCGTTGAGTAAATAATGAAAGTAAATATTCAAAATAACTGTTCACACTTACCACGGCAGTTATTCCATTTGAAATGCCTATGAGTATTCTTGCGAGGTACATAAGTTCAGGTAATTTCGTCGTCAAAATGATACTCTAGACGTGGACAAAAGATAAGTTTTTGTGTTAATACAACGCTACTTTTATACTTATAAGATTCAGGTGGACACCTACTGCAATTCTTTTTTCTTCTGGAATCTAACTCCTACCAGTTAGCTCATTTCAAACATTTTTTATCATTTTTTATTTGTACCTACTTGAATTTAACCCGCAAGGGAAGTAAGCCAGGTATAACCACTTAGCAACAGCCGAGCATCTAGCACTCGCAAATCCATGAACGCAACTTCTTACCACCAACGATCTAGAAATTCTATTCACTTAATCATATTATTAGTAGCTACAGTAATATTTTATATTGCATGTGATTACTGACTAGGAAAAAACTTCCACAAACGTACCGCACCTAAGACAGCGGGTGCCGTGGCGACGAACACGGTGCGGCGACGGCCAACGCGTTCGCTGAGCAACTTGCCCGCGTAGCACCCGGGCAAAGCACCCAGGGCCGCCAGCGATACCATCCATGAACTCTGTGCCTACGTACAAGACCAGTCTAATCTTTATATCAGAACTAGAACCAAATATCGGCATACACCCAGTAGCGTAGCGTTGGGGCTAGAGTTGAGAAAAATGAGCTCCGAGTCCCGGACTCGAGCTCCGAGTCGGAGCTACTGAGCCTTCAAAGCTCGAGGCCTAAGGGCTCGCGAGCCTTAGAAGGCTCGAGCCTTTAGGGTTCGAGCCTTAAAGGCTCAAGAGCCTTCAATTGAAGACTCGAGTCGAAGCTCGAGCTTTATTTACTTAACAATCTATCTAATAAAAATAATTTTGTTTCAATAGGTATACCAAATTGGGTTCTTTATGAAAGTTTGACACAATTTATTTTTATTTTTAAATTACATATTAAAAATAAAAATAAAATGTGTGTTAGCTTGACGCACGCCTAGAGTTTACCGCCATCTAGCTTTCAATCGTCAAATCAGTCAAACAATGGATGATGATGATAATGATGGATGATGATGTTGATGATGAAGAATGATGATGATGATGACGAATGATGATTATGATGACTGGGGGTGATGATGACTGGTGATGATGACGACGAATGGCAATGATGATAAATGGTGATGATGATGAATGGTGATGATGATGAATGGTGATGATGATGATGAATGGTGATGATGATGAATGGTGATGATGATGAATGGTGATGATGATGAATGATGATGATGATGAATGGTGATGATGTATGGTGATGATGATGAATGAGGATGATGATGAATGGTGATGATGATGAATGGTGATGATGAATGGTGATGATGAATGGTGATGATGATGACTGGTGATGATGATGACTGGTGATGATGATGACTGGTGATGATGATGATGAATGTGAATGATGATAACAAATGGTGATGATGATGATGATGATGACTGGGGGTGATGATGACTGGTGATGATGATGATGAATGGTTATGATGATGAATGGTGATGATTATGAATGGTGATGATGATAACGGATAGTGATGATGTTAATGGATAGTGATGATGATTATGATGATGATGATGAAGGAGATGATGAAGATGACTAATGATGACAACGATGAATGACGATGATGATGATGTTTCACATCATAAGAATAGGATGTACCAAGATTATTACTATCATTAGATGGCGTTGTTACTGATCAGCCATCCAACGCCATCTAGATTCTATGTTACGAATTACAAACATAACGCATAACGCTACGGAGAAAGTTTGATTTTACTCCCCATAAAATTTCATACCGCGGGCTTAATTATGAAAATCTATACCTAAGGAGAAAACTCCAAAAATTTGAAATTCGCAGCGCGCCCTAGTTTAAAATTTTAAGGTTAAGGCTTTTTTAGGGTTCCGTAGTCAAAACACAGTACGTTTTGGTTAGGGGACCCTGAAATTACAGTGTTACAAAATGAGCCCTGAAGACAAAGCTCGAGCTTCGACTCGAGCCCTGGACCAGAGCTCGAACCTCCGCCTCGAGCCTTCATGTAAGACTCGAGGCGAAGGCTCGAGCCTTATTAGAGGGCTCGAGCCTTCAATGAGCTCTAGACTCGGAAGGCTCGAGCCTTTTATCAACACTAGTTGGGGCCCTGGCCCCGGGCGGCACATGAAGAGGGCGGCAAGCCATTCGATTTTTAAGTAAAAAAAATATATATTATACCCCATTTACACGCGCGCGCGAGCCACGAGACAATCCGCGAGACGCGCGCATACGCGCGCGTGTGAACAGGGCGCTCGCGGACCAGACCGCGGCAAGTCTCGTGGCTCGCGGGCTCGCGTCGGGAGCGGTTTTGTAGGCGCGCGCCAAAGGGGCTCGCGCGAGCGCTCGCGCGGTGTTCACACGCGCGTAGGGGGCGTGGCTTACGGACGCGCCACGAGACGGTCCGCGACACGCGCGTGTAAATGAGCGGATAAAATTAATTATTTTATATTTTTTATGTAAATTGCGTTATGAAAAAAACAAGAAAAGTGCATTTTTAATTAATAAAAAAATATTTTAAATAATATAGGGGCGGCAAAATTTATTGGGCCCCCCCCCAAATATTCGGTCGGCCCCGGGCGGCGGGAGCCCACGCTACGCCACTGCATACAACATATCGTGAGTACCCGTATTTCAACTTGCTCCAATCCGTGATCACTGTCATATGTTTATATGAATACTTAGGTAGTTCAGAAGTTGTAATGACTTTTAATCGTAATATTGTAATGCAAATAATGGTTTCTACAGGCTTTGTGATCCTGTTCCAGTTAGTTTGTTGCTCAAGCTCCTCTGTTTATCATTGCTCAAGCCTCAAGCTAAACATTTCATACTCTGCAGACAGTGACTGCGTGAGCGTGACTTCTAGTAACGTGAAAAACGTGTGTAACATTTAATGACTGCATGGCCGTTTTAACCTCTGCCCCCGCAAACCACGGCGTCGGTCACCAGACTCACCAGTCACCACTATGTTAAACAGAAGTAAGGACTTTAAAAACGACTGCAGTATTTTAAATCTTTCGCCGTTTTTTTTGTATAATATTTGATTGGCAAACTTACATATTTATAGATAACGATGAACTATTGTAAGCGATTGCTCGGATAAATAATTATTAGTAAAGCCATAGACCACGGCCATAGACTATATGAATATATTTAAGTCTATGAGTAAAGCAAATATTTAATTATACTAACTACTCACATCTGTTATTTCAATGTTAGCTTCTCCATTCTTGAACTTTGGAATTGCCGGTGAAGGCCACGATATCGTAGCCCCAGTAAAAGTAAATGCAAAAGACACTATAAAATAAAAGTTTTTACTTTTAGATCAAAATACATTCTTTTTTTGATGAAGCGTAAACCACTTTGAAAAGTTTGAAAATACCGCCAATACAGACTTACCACATATTCCCGCCAAATATTGCACTTTCCTGTTTGTTTTAACCATTTTAAAAAGTATTAAACGTTTTTATTTTACTATTTAAATTAATAACTAACACATTAATTGTATTTAGCACAAGATAATATTCTCGGTACCCATTTCTATCATGTAGGCGCGGTTTACATACTGAACGCAAACTGTATCAAACTAAAAATAGCCTCACAGATTCACAGATGAATGAAAATATTTATTATAGAAACAGATAAAGGTTTCGAGTAGGATTGACTGGAGTACTTAGATGAATTTTATTTTAAAGAAATGCATTGTAGTAATTACATGAAACTAGTCGCATTGCAAGGATTATATACAATGAATATTTATATACCTGACTCATGTTTAAATAATGCATGATAAAGATAAGGCACATCAATGTTGCCATAATTTAAATAAAATACAGGAGAACCATAATAAAAAGATTTAAATCAGAATTAAAAATACAAATTTTTATTTGGTTAATTATCAGGTTCAAAATCAGCAGGCATGTTTTCAATCATTTTTCTTAATTGCATTGCCACAACAGGACTATCCGTACATATATTAGAGACTCCATATGGTGGTAGAATACTAACATTCCCAAATAATATCTTCTGACCTTGTTCAGTGATTGGCAGTAAATTTTTCTTAAACCACGAGATTAATTGCTGTTTTCGCTTTTCAATATCTTCTGATGTCTGTGTTGCCGCTTGATAGTCTGGCAGTTTATTATATTCTGAATGTGTTTCAACCACAGATAATATAGCATGCCCTGGTATAATATTGACTAAGTATGAGTCGTCCTCTGGTACTAACAGAATTATGCTGAAACAACAAAATGCTCAATAACTACCTCATCAATAGAGGACTCTATTCATTAAATTAAAAGTCAAACAAATCTTTTTGTTTATGGAATTTCATTCTATTATTTAAATTATATACTTGTTACCCTTTATACTAGAAGCAGTATTACTTGATTAAAGATGTCAACTCAATCAGTGTCACATAAATAACCAACAAGCAAACAAACAAGCCACCAGAGATTAAAGGTCCCTGCATATGTAAGGTGGACGGGACAGGGACGGGACGTGGACGGGACATAATATATGTATGTGCCCCGTTTCCGTCCCATCCGTGCCTCCGTTAAGTATGCTCTATCATATACATTTTCTATGAACCTATATTTTCAAAACTTCACGTCCCATCCCTTCCAGGTAAAAACATGTTACATATGCATCAACCTTAAACAATCATCACCATAAAGACTTCAGTAAAACTCTGAGGGCATCACCTATGCAATGTAGATCAGAAAGGAGGACAAAGAACTTAGGTTGTTCTTAGGACGAAAATGGTTGGTAGCCACACAGGTAAAAATCCTAACACCATGCGATAGAACCGTCACGATTTAACCGAGTGGTACAATATGGCCGATGGTTTTAGGCCGGCTTGAAGTTAGGCTTTCAGAAATTGTGCGCATGGTTGGCTAACGGTCGGCACATGAGACATTGTTTGTTTCAGTCACACGTCCACATTCGCTTAGTGTTCGTGTCGCTATCTCTCTCTTATACCTGTGCACAATTTCCGAAAGCCTAACTTCAGGCCGGCCTAGAACCGTCGGCCGTACTGTACAGTATGGTAACAATACGGGGGTGGTAACAACACGGGGCCCAGCAGCCAGTCTCATCAGGTGTTCAGGTGCTCCGAGAGCAGAAGTTGGTTTGGATTCTTTTAAAATAACTCATAATACCTGTGATGAACTGGATCTATTGAATGCACAAATCCAAGGAACTCTGTTTCTTTTATCAATTGTACTTTTACATATTTATTCACAAGTTGAAGAAGTGCCTTTGCATCTGTTTTTATTGAGTTGTAGTTTCCATTGCTAGTGTCCGAATTACTGTCTTCCATACGCATTTTAAAATATTTATATTTTAATAAGATTCTTTAGGATAGACAATGTTAACTCAAAAATTATTAAAGGCTAGTATGACTTGATAAGAAAATTAATAAATAACATTAATTAACTGGAGTTAATAAGTTAAATCAGTTCATTTCAGTATTATAAATTGTATTTTTGTTTTGAATGCTGTTTTTATTTGTTGAATGTTGAATGAATTAATACATCAGTTATTTCTGAAACCGTAAACGTCAACTTCAGTTCTGTTGTCAAACTTGTCAATGACAACTTGTCATATCACTACCAAGGAGCAGTGTTGCCAAAGCTACGGCAATTACCATGTTCTACGGCTTTCAGGCCAAAAAAAATCACAAAGTCTACGGCCTACGGCCACCCTATGGCCGTAGCCAATTCTACGGCTTCTCGCAAATTGGAAGCTGTGGACACGGCCCACAGTTGTTCTTTTTCCATATAAACACGGCTTTTTCATCTAATGTACACGGCCGTCTAAAAATTTGCATTGGCAACACTGCCAAGGAGTGCCAAGGAACTATTAATACTCTCTACGCTCATTTTATTTCAATATAATAAACTCTATACTCCGTGTTTTGCAGCCGAAACAAATGTAAACAAAGGAATAAAATCGTTTTCCAGTATTTTCACCAACTGACTTGAATTTGTACACCAAAATATGCGTTTTATTTAGACAAACTACTCACTAAAACAAAATAGTACATTATGTTAAAAGTTTCAAATCGCTTCTTGGAAATAAGATTGTCATTGCAAAGTAGGCGCTAAACAAATTCGTCAGTTTTTTGCGTTTAAAGGGTCTTACAATCCCTCTGGTCAATGAAAAGTGTCTGACGCTTTATGATACTAGTTTAGAATAATGTTCTACAAAATATATATAAAAATCAGCCATGTGAATTTAAGTAAAGTAACTCTTATTTTTAGTTACCTTTCTCACCTGGTACCTGCCCAGGTGTCACAGGGCAAGCTTCACAAACACGCAAGGTATTTACTAGACGCTACTGAATAGTTAGTTAAGGTTTCATCCATGTGAAAGTAAGTTATGTCTGATCGCTCTGGGCTCTTGGTCCATATTGTCATTATAGTTCAATGATACCTATCTGTGAAATGCCATTTTAATCATACTGTTTGTCGGTTAAACAAAACACAGCTGTGTTATGTTATGTGTAGTTAGAGCGAGTTTTACATAACGGGCTCACAAAGTAAAAATGCGAGTTGGCTAAAAGTATGGGACCGAAGCAAAGCCATCTAGTGGCAGTGAAAAGTAAAGCTTTCGTCCCACACAAATAGCCAACTCGCATCGTAATATTTAAAAGTTTTCCTCGAGCACATTTACCTATTTTTTAATAACTAGGATAAAAAGTAGATAATCAAAACTTCAGAATGCTGTATCAAACACAGAGTTTAGATATTATAATAAAACACAATATATGTTTTTTACCTTTAACTAATTTATTTTCATAGAGCTTAAAATTAGCATAATGTGTGGTAATAACATTATAAAATCAACATAGGTACTGACGATAATTCAACTTAAATCTTAAACTCTATAAACGATCTTTATAACCAGAGCCGGCGTTAGAGCCACTGACACACCAGGCTAGAATATTGTGGCGCCCTCATAAGAAAATAAAAATCGAGCCCGAAAATTTTGCTGAACCAATGGGAACGTTTATTAAGAATTTTATTTTTCCTTTTTTTTTGCTCCTCACCCCAAATGTGGCGCCCCTCCAAATTTGCCGCCCTAGGCCGTATGACATATATTTCGTAGATAGACGATTAGCGATAACTAATTGCTAATGAGATAGTTATCTATTTGTGCCGATACTGTGCTGATAGTCTGATATTCTTTTATGGGTAGGTATTGTTTGTCCTGTTAAAATTATTGTTTGAGCGAAATGCTACAAGAATACTCTTTTGTCCTTTGATGGTAATAATACTGCCCTTCAATACAATACGTAAGACGTGAGCTCAGATACGTGAGTAAGTATCAAAGCAACAAAAATCATATAACATGGAGTAACCATAACTTATATTTTAATCATCACAACAGGAAAACAATGACAGCCACTTCATTGTGATTGCAATTTAATTGTAATGAATAATCGTGTAATCTAGGGTATCTACTACTACTTATCCACAAACGTAATAAGTATGTAGACTTATAACCGGATATAAAATTTAAACAATGCATTTTCCTTCCACAAGAAATACTAAAAAATATATGTTTAATTTTTTGGCTCAGTCCTGAAAATTGAACGGATGTATATTCAGAAATTGTCCTTTCGGTCCACTAGACATGCTTCGATGGCCACCATGATTAAACCCTGGACTTTTCGGTCTAGGGCCTCGAGGTCCTGTACCTCGGTGTGGCGGGCCATGGGGCCCTGAACCGCGGCGGGGCCCTGGTCCTCGAGGACCTGAGCCACTCGGGCCCATGCTAGGGCACCGATTTGCTTCAACTTTCTCAAATTTTTGGTTAGGATTCGCGGGAATTCTTTTAATTAAGAATCTAAATACTAGCTTTTTGTCCTTGATGAAATGGTTAAGCATGCTCAGTGGCATAATACCACACTTTCCTTGGCGAAAAATTTCATCGGCCTTTATGGCATCGTTGAAGCAATATTCGAAGAACATAGCTTTACGCCTACTATCCTGTTTGCTGATGATGTGTATCTCGTAAACATGTTGCTGGGCAGTGCTCTTACTGCCTATATGTTGCACCACCCAATAGGCCATTTTTTGGATGGTATCGATCTTCATTGTAACAATAAAGAGTATTTTGCCTTGGGCCACCAAATAGACATGGCGGTCGTCGGTGGTGACAGATACATTGTCGAGTTCTATGTCGGAGTCAGTGCTCACGTTACAATTCTCAGGGTGGCGTTCTTTAAAGTGATCCAACATACTTTTGATTGCCCCTGAAAAAAACCGTATTATGCAATGCAAGTATACTATAATTTTTTGTTGCTTTCAGTATTTGCGTTTTATGCTTACCAAACATTTATATAGATTTCTTTAGGCTGACAAATTACAATACTAGTAGATTTTAGTAGGTTACCTAATCTACGTTACGATAGGTATATAACTTACCATTCCATGAACATTTTCCAAAAACAGCCCCAAGAGGACATGCCATTTCTCTAAAGATGCATTCTTTCAAGTGATCATCAACTTCCTGCTTCATTAAGGTGTAGACACAACCATTGGCTTTGTTAGGACAACACACCTTTGCCTGAAAAAGATCAAAGAATTAATGCCTTTTTACAGCAAAAAGTAGGGTATAGGAGCCAATATCCGAAATTTTATACTAGGATAAAAATCTTGAACACGCCCTGTAGCTTTAATTACAATAATCACATACTTGAAAGGAAAGTATTATAAAGGTTACGTGGAGCTATTAATTTTAACCTTCGTTTCTCAAATGTGTTATTTTTGAAATAAGAGCTTTAAAAAGATGGCTTTAACCAGTAGGTATCTCAGTATCTCCTCAGATATGTACTTTTCGAGTGTAACTAATACCTTAGAAACATATTCTTCGAGTGTCCTGTTCCTCATCTGGGTCATAGGTAGACGGCACATAGGGCAAATCGCTGGACAGAGGTTTGCAGTGCAATTACCACACAAGCTGTGCCCAGACGAACAGTTGTATATAGGGGCGGACATTACTTCGAAGCATACTGGACATTCTGGCATTTCTATCCCCACAGCACCCACCCTGGAAAATATAATAATATTGCGGAATATTTTACATGTTTCGGTTGCAGACACGCATCGATGCTTCCATGCTTTTTCGGTTGTTGACAACAAATATGTAGTTATTAATAGGGACAGAAAGGGCAAAATTCATTGGTTCATTTACTATAATTCTTTGTATGGCCAGAATAAGCGAAAACGTTTTCGAGACATGCATGGTGCATAATTTAATTTCCGTGATTCGATACTCGTGATAGCGTGAACTACAGTTTGAAGTTGAACTACATTTCTTGCAACAACAATCAACACTGTTATCTAAACATCCATTCCTTTGCGGTATTCGTTTTCCTGTTCTGTAACAAGGTCTTTTTAATGCCCCTGCTTCATCTGCGTTAGCGTGAATGTTAACGGCTGCGCCGGAATGCCCGCGTTAACTCGCAGATGTAAAACAACGACGCGTGAAGTGAAATAAAAAGCGGCCAAGTGCGAGTCGGACTCGCCCATGAAGGGTTCCGTAGCAGCAAGTAACATAATATAAAAGTTCTTGTAGTTCGTTGTAACTTTGATCGATGTTTTTTTGCGGTTTACGATTTATGACGTATTAAAAATAAACTACTCGTTCAAATTAATTTTCGTTGAAAGTTTGCATGGTAATGTACATCATATATTTTTTTTAGTTTTATCATTCTCTTATTTTAGAAGTTACAGGGGAGGGGACACACATTTTACCACTTTGGAAGTGTCTCTCGCGCAAACTATTCAGTTTAGAAAAAAATTATATTAGAAACCTCAATATCATTTTTGAAGACATATCTACAGATACCCCACACGTATGGGTTTGATGAAAAAAAAATTTTTGAGTTTCAGTTCTATGTATGGGGACCCCAAAATTTATTGATATTTTTTCTGTTTTTGTGTAAAAATCTTAACGCGGTTTACAGAATACATCTCCTTACCAAGTTTCAACAGTATAGTTCTTATGGTTTCGGAGAAAAGTGGCTGTGACATACGGATGGACAGACAGACAGACAGACAGACATGACGAATTTATAAGGGTTCCGTTTTTTGCCATTTGGCTACGGAACCCTAAAAAAGCAAAAAGGTACTATATAAAATATTAAACAACTTACTTTTTATTTGCTTTTGCTTTAGCCATAGTAGACTAAAAGACCACTCAAAAATTTAAAGAGCTGAAAAAAAAATAACAAAATTAATATCTATATAATGTTACCGGTAATCTGTATATTTGTGGTATTCTATACAATCCCTAGCTAAGGTATATAATACCTAGGTTGTTCGGGAAATGAATGAAATGATATGACTATATTGCTCCACTCCATATAACTACACTTTACCTAGTTAATGTATAATTTTGCCAAGGATTGTATAGAATAACTGCTGGTCCACCGGCAATGTATAAAGTCAATAGTTTTTGTCAACATTATATTCTTATTAACTATCTATCTATAAAATGTCTGGCCGGTTTCTGAGGTCCTTTTGACGGGAGTTTATCTATTCAATAACGCTAACGGGTCGATAAATTCCGAAAAAGCGTTTCTGAGCACTGCGATTATACATAAACTCAGCTTAAACTAAGATCAACTTATCTAACCCAAGATGGCCGTTTATAGGTTCCATAACTTTATTTGACGTTTCATTTTAACATTTGGGAGATGAAAAAGCATACGGGCCACCTGATAGTAAGTGGTTACGTTCGCCTGTGGACATGAGCAATACCAATGAATGAATTTTTGGCGGTTCAATAATCAATATGTCAATATAACGAAGAGTAATAAATAGAATATTGAGCAGTTATTTTAATCAGTTCAAAAATCACCCAGGCTGTACAATAATTGAATCTGCGATAGAATGATATGGAATTGGCAGTTCGATAATCAGTTCGGCAGTTCACAGTGGACGGTATCATGTTAACGTTGACGTTAGTGACAGAAATGAATCGCTGCAAAACCGACTCCACGTAGTCTTGTCTGCTCAACCCCTAGAGTATAATGTAATGTCAGGTAATGTCCGCGTAGGCGCGGAAAGGCGAGGCGGCCAGCAAGCTAAGTAGCAGGTGGTTTTAACGCTCGCCGCAACGGCTGAGGTGAGCGTTGAAAGCATCTGCGACAATAAGCTCTTGTGGGACCGCCGGAGCCTCGCAGCGCCGAAGCTGTGACATGCTTGCTTGCATGCTGCAAAGCGCCAGATCCCCTCTACTGTTGGTGGGGTTTCATTTGGGTTAGATGAGGTTGTAACAGCATGATGTTTCCCCATTAAATCATACTAAGGATACTTATTATTGTTATATTCTCCTAAGGCCCAATGTTCTTACCCAAGGACTTTACAAAAAATTGGTACCCGCCCCACCTCAATCAACTTAATGTAGTCCTGGTGACAAAATGTTCTCACACGAGAACAGTTCAGTTCTTCTAAGTTAAAAATTGGCGCGGCCCACCATTTTCTTTAGTGTTAACATAATTGAAGGATGTCCTAGTGACGTGTTTCAAGCTCGATCCTCAGGAACCAATCAGAGACAATCTGTCATTTGGTTGCCGAAATGCCAAACACGGAGCGCATGCGTAGTCGAGGTGAGATGAATCTCTAATTATTAACGCAATCACATGTTTTTTTGTAACAGAAGAATTATTATTATTTCCGTGGTGTTGACGAGGTCTAAGATTTTGACAACTACTACTGGCACTAAAAATAATAATAAGTCTTGACAAAATAACCGACTTCAAAATTAGGGATAACTCAAAACTACTCATCAGATCTCGCTCAAATTTAATTAACATCACGTGACAAGCACCAGCTTTCGATTAAAAAAAGAATCATCAAAATCGGTTCACCCAGTCAAAAGTTCTGAAGTAACAAACATAAAAAAAAACAGTCGAATTGAATACTTCCTCCTTTTTTGAAGTCGGTTAAAAATACAAGACTCACTAGCCCCACGGGACAAGTGAGACTCAGATATGCTAAACACTACTATAATAGTTATTCCCTCACGGAACAACTCAACGGGACTAGTGAGATGGATGTTAGAGCCAGAAGAACAGAGTGGATGGCGGAGAGAACAGATCCCTGAGAAACTCCCAACATTTTCTTATCCACATTCCACACATTACCGGCTACGCATTGGATATTGTATAGAATGCATAGGCATAGTATGAAATGAATAATATTCCATACGTTACCTGAACGTTTTAGGTATTCTATGCATTGCCTAGGTATTGTATACAATACCGGATTATACAGATTTCCGGTAACATATAGGTACACAGTTGTACACTACTCCGTATTCGTACAAGGTATCCTAGGTACAGCTACCACCCACGTTCCAGTATTATCAATGGTGTAGGTGTATCAAGTATCTGCCTAGCATAAACACAAGAGTTCTCACATTGCACTGTGATACTGTGATAAGAAATCATGAATCATTGTGGATAATGTCCAGCCGGCCGCGCCAGCCGCCAGCGAGACAGACTATGCGGTGTAGATACGATCACGTTTAATACAGTATTTCAATTTTAATGTTTTTAGATAATTAGGTTTTACCTTTTTATCAATATCATTACTAAACTTATTATTATGACGATAACAAGTGATTACTAATTGTAAGACAAAAAATACACGCTTCTTCAATTATGTACTTTAGAATACAGAACAAATCCAAAAAAGACAATTTCATTTTGAATATCAAAGATAAAAGAAAAATAAATCGTCCTTCACAAGTAAGTAGATTACATCAGATCTGTCTGTGATAATCTCTAACAATTTTATAGTAGGTAGGTATGTTTCCGTGCGTTCCAATAACAAAGCACACATTCACAGCATATTATTCACATGTTCACCGTAAGGATTTTTTAGTGTGACACATCGAACCAGATAAACAATTTAGACGACTCAGTCAAACAAAAAATATAATTTTATTATAGGTGAGGTCTGAGGGTAAGGTACGCTACGTGTAACTCGCCTTTAAATTTTCGATTACATCAACTTTTTAAAAGGTGTTTCGATGTTTTTGACTTGACACTATCATGCACAAAAAAATTGATAAAAAATTGTCACAAAGATATAATAAATAATTTAATAGTCATAAAATAATAACTCACAAATCTAGAAACTGCACAAATCTACACCTCTGCTCTGCTATGCACTCAAATCCAAACTGCAAGTTCTGCAACGTCGAATCTGCAACGAATTTGATGAGTGAGTGAGTTTGAATAATTGAAAACTGCTAACTAACATCCAACAAAACCCAATGCACGCTGCTAACCAACTCAAGTATATAATAATACTACCTAAACGTTCTACGAAAGTCGAAGTACGAACTTCACAATGTTGCTGTCAGATAAAGAAACAAATAAATGAAGTGTACTTTATACGTTTGTTATAAAGTTCATATTAGATTATTGCTAGCAAATTGAACACAGTGAGAAAACAGTTTTGCCTTTATGATCAGGTAATCCCCGCGTCCCAGCTTATGCCATTGTTAGTTAAGAGCGCGCGCGACAGGCGACAGAGATATTAATTGCTGCCAATAAAAATCTCTCAATTCCCCGCTTCAGTATTGTCAATTCCCCGAAATTCCCCGCTTCTTTCCTCGAAATGATATTTTTGGAATAAAAACACTTTTATACAAAGTTTGTTAATTTAGCTTTAGCACTGCCACTACTACAACTAAAATAATGAAGCAAATGAAACTTTTTTTCGGTTTGTAGACATTTAAACTAAAAAATTCAACTAAAAAATTTTTAGAAAATTTTCGATTTAGGGTATTAAAATTGCGTTTTTAATCTTAACTTAATTATTGAATAATGGGAATGATAATGGAAAATCAATAGTAGACAAAATATTTAATTATAAAATTTAATTACAATTTGCGTATTAGGGTACGGAATACATATGTAATTAATACAATCATTTAGATGATAGACGCATATTAAAAACTTAGAGCAATATTTATTTAAATCATTGGATCTCCGTTATTATTCTTTTCCAGTTAAATCATTCAATCTCCATTATTATTCTTTTTCCAGTGAAATCATTGAATCTCCGTTATTATTCTTACTCCAGGGCCGGCTGTAATGCAACATGCGATCTAATAGATGGATGAAAAATTTTAGGGCGATAGAATAAAATTTTCACTTTAAAAAGTTTTTATTTAAACTTCAGTGACCATATTTGGAATAACCTAGTAATAATACTTCAGTGGCAATAACATAATAATTATGCCATATTTTCGAATTAAGCATAATTATTTCGATTAGGTTCGAATTTAAAAAGATTCCCCGCTTTAGCTATACCTTTACCGCTCATTTACACGCGCGTGTATCGGATCGTCTCGTGGCGCGTCCGTAAGCCACGCCCCCTACGCGCGTGTGAACACCGCGCGAGCGCTCGCGCGAGCCCCTTTGGCCGCGCCTAACAAACCGCTCCCGCCGCGAGCCCACGAGCCACGAGACGCGCCGCTGTCTGGTCCGTGAGCGCCCTGTTCACACGCGCGCGCACGCGCGCGTCTCGCGGATTGTCTCGTGGCTCGCGCGCGCGTGTAAATGGGGTATTTGGTAACATGCATTACAGCAGCAATGGTATCATTGTTGAGACTCCCTCGGTTTTGTTTTGATGTTATTTAGGTTGCTGAAAACCACCTCCACAGACGCGTTTGAAAAAGGTAATATCAGCAGGAGACGTATTACTTTTTCTAAATAAAAAAACATACCAGCGATGTACCAGCGGTATTTTTTAGATTCAAAACCTTAGGCCAGTAGATACTCAGTATGTATTCCCGGAAATTTCTCGATTTTTGTGATTCTCCCCCGCAAATCGGGGATTTTCCCCGCAACTGGCAGCGCTGATAATAATAATTATGGTTAATATTTTGTTTATGCGAATAATAAAATTAATGATTCATAATTCGAATTATTTTAGTCAAAATTAACTGACAAATACGACGGATAGGATAATAATTATGCGTTATGCTAGTAATAATACTTCAGTGATAAGCGTAATACAATCATTTTAGCCATCCACGACGCCATGCGCCAGGGGAGGAGTCCACACCTTGCTCTAAAGTTTAAAGCAGTTGCCAGTTAGAGCCACAGAGTACTTAATCACTACGTGTTAGAGCTGTCAAATCGCAAAACTGCCTACTTTGACAACCCAGATGTACGCTTCCCGCCCACGTCCGATAATCGGTGACCGCTTTTTTGTAGGAGAAAAATAGAACGTACTGATAGCAATAGTCGGTCAGAATTAATATGGAAGAAAAAATCGGCCCGATTATCGGTCCTACAAAAAGACTGACGTAGGCGGGAAGCGGCACAGTGCGACCAACTTATCTGTGAACTGAGGGAGGGCGCTGTCGAACGCATTGGACCAATGGGAGGGCGCTGTTGAACGCATTAGACCAATCAGGTACGCTATTCGAGACGTAGTAAATGTCAACAAATGAATACAAAGAACTTATGAATGGAGCGGCATTAGTTCCAATTTTCGCCATTTCACAGTTAAGTTGGGCGCACTGTACTACCCCATTTACACGCGCGCGCGAGCCACGAGACAATCCGCGAGACGCGCGCATACGCGCGCGTGTGAACAGGGCGCTCGCGGACCAGACCGCGGCGCGTCTCGTGGCTCGCGGGCTCGCGTCGGGAGCGGTTTTGTAGGCGCGCGCCAAAGGGGCTCGCGCGAGCGCTCGCGCGGTGTTCACACGCGCGTAGAGGGCGTGGCTTACGGACGCGCCACGAGACGGTCCGCGACACGCGCGTGTAAATGAGCGGTACAAATGTTGCCAGGACATAGGGTATTAAATTGATAAAAAGGTTAATTTATATTGAAGTAATATACTTATATTAAGTAACTAGCTGTTGCCCGCAGCTTCGCACGCGGAATTTATGCATAAATCATATTTGTGCCCCTTACAGAAGAAAATTAAAAAACAGGTTAATTTATGTAGAAGTACTTATATTTAGGAACCTACGATACAATCACACTCTCCGGTAGCGGGTTTTGAAAAATAAACAACAATAACATTAAGTTTATTTATCTATTTCATGAAAAAATTTTGAAAATCTCGAAAATATGTATTCCATCAATTAAAGCAGGAACGTTTGTTGCAAATTTAAAGCAAATAGTTGATATTTTAAAAATATTTCATACAAAGTTTCATCTTGTTTTCGGATTTTTTTTTTAATTTTTTCGCGACGAAAAGTTTTCTAAAACATGACCCAAAGTATAAGGAACAACTTAACTAATTTCCGTCGCAATCAGTTCAAGGGTTTTCATGTGATGCCCGGAAAAACAAACAAATAGACAGATAGACAATAATTTTAAAAACAAATTTTTTGGTTCTCTAACACATTATTGAACTGCCCCTCTCCGAAATTATGAAAATATATTTAATATAGAGAAAAATTGGCTCTTGAGTTTTATTAAAAGTAAATAAATTAAAAAGTTTCTGTTATTTCCATTCATTCAGTAGTTACTAGTTACATATCTTGTCTCCAAGTTATACTACCAGATCCAAAATAAATCAATGATGAACTGGTATTACGATGTCAACGTAAACAATAAAAAATATCTTTGGAAACAGTTTTATTGATTGCATCCGTTCAGGAGTTACATACACTCCCTCTCACTCCACGTCGAGTAAAGTAAGTCGTCCTTCTCCCGCTCCCGCTCCTTCTCTCTCTCCCTCTCCTTGTCCCGCTCCTTCTCCATCTTCCTCTCCTTCTCCCTCTCCCTGTCCGACTCCCTCTCTTTCTCCCGCTCCCTGTCTCTCTCCCTCTCCCTATCTCGCTCCCGTTCCCTCTCCTGCTACCTGTCCCTCTCCCTCTCCCGCTCCCAGTCCCTCTCTCGTACCCGGCCCCTCTCCCGCTTTCTGTCCCGCTCCCTCTCCCTCTCTCTCCCGCTCCCTGTCCCTCTCTTTCTACTGTTGTAACTATACGCTTACATATTATTTTTCACATTTCTGAGTTCGATATTGACGAAGTTTCGTACAATCTTACATCCCTGGTTTTACCCCTTAGGGGATGAATTTCGAAAAAACCTTTTAAAATTAATTTTTGTTTCTCATTATAAGTTTACATATAAATTTTCACATTACTGAGTTCAAAAATGAGTAATTCCTTAAATATTTACAACCCCTTAGTTTTACCCCTTATGGGGATGAATTTCGAGAAAACCGTGATACAGTTATTTTTTGTGTCTTACTATAAGCTTATATATAAATTTTCACCCTTTTCACTTCAACACTGACGAAATTTACATACTAACTTAACCCTTTAGGGGATGACTTTCCAAAAAAACGTAATACTTCCAAATTTTATTTCTAACCTGGAGCTAATACATAAATTTTCATGTATTTAACTTTAAAAATGACGAAGTTGCGTACTAAATTAAATCCACTAAATTAACCCTATAAGGCAGCGTTTCTTAACCTATTTAGCTGGCGACCCAAAATATAAATATATTTGAAGCCCGCGACCCTAATGTTTTATTTATCTTCCAGCGTTATAGACCAGTGCCGATAACTTTTGAAACCAAAAAACATGATAGTAGGATGAAACCCATTGCAAAAGGAAGAGAATATAACAAAAATTATAGGGGGGGGGGGGGGTTTAAGGGTAAAAAACGGTTTATCTCGATTTTCGGCAAAACTACAAGTCCAATGGAAAAAAGTTAAATGGCGAAGTTGTAGGTAATAAAAAGATCTACAACTTTTGTATTTACACTTTTTTTTTACATAACCTCAAAATTTATGTGAAAAATTCAAATAAATAAATTTTTGGTTTTTATTTTTATCTTTTACAATTTTTTTTACGAAATTTGGTGAAAACTTATCATTGTATGTTACAATACCTGTACTATAATATATGTACCTTATTTTGACTTAATATCGAAAAAGCACCCTAATTTTCAAACGAAAAATCTCACGTCAAAATATGTTCTTTTTAAAAAAGTGGGTGCACTTTTTGTTCCGTTGAAATCTCTACTGAAAATCTATCTGAAAATTAGGGTCCTTTTTCAATATTAAGTCAATACTTATAAGGTGAAAAAAGAAATATTTTAAATCAAAAAAATTACAGTATGTTTGTAACATACAAAGATTAGAGTTCACCAAATTTCGTGGAAAAAAAATGTAAAAGATAAAAATAAAAAACCAAAAACTTGGTTATTTGAATTTTTCACATACATTTTGAGGTTATTTAAAAAAGTGTAAATACAAAAGTTGTAGATCTTTTTATTACCTACAACTTAGCCTTTTAACTTTTTTCCATAGGACTTATAGTTTGGCCGGAAATTGAGATAAACCGTTTTTTACCCGTAAATCCCCCCTCCCTCTACTTCCCTACCTCAGATCGCTCGTTAATTATTTTTCCTTTAATTTTTGTTATATTTTCTTCTTTTTGCAATGGGTTTCATCCTACTATTTTTTTTCACTTTTTACCGTTTTTAAAGCTATCGGCACTGGTCTATTAATACAATAATAACTTCCTACTTTTCTTACTACTTTCTGTAGTAACTACACGTGATAATCTTGAAATCGGGAGAAAAAAGAGCATGCTTTTATCAAACAAACGTGCTAGAAACTGAGTTGTTTGCTGAGTTGTCTCCGCGCGAGTCGCGCGTTTGCTGGTGTTCCCTTCCGATCCGCAGCCTACCACGTGCTACCATTCCGCAATAGTCAATAGTACCAGAGTGATAGTACAGTGGGTTCCGAGTAAAGATATCAGCAATTACGGCGCTGAATAATTGATACTAATCTATTTTATGCCATCTAAGTTAGTAATTTTGATTGTCTATCTATTAAAGAGTGCTAATATGGCGACCCATCCCAGTATCGCCCGCGACCCAATTTTGGGTCGCGACCCGGGGTTAAGAAACGCTGCTATAAGGGATGATTTTCCGAAAAAAAATATCAAAGTTAACTTTCGTTTATGGCTATAAACTTACATAAAAAATTCACATTTATATCTCTTAAACTGGCGAAGTTGATTAGTATGTAGTTGACTACCAACCCCTATTTTTAGGGGATGAATTTCGGGAAAACCGTGATACAGTTATTTTTTTTGTCTAACTATAAGCTTATAGACAAATTTTCACCCTTCTAACTTCAAAACTGACGAAGTTCCCATACAAACTTGAACAACCTTATTCAACCCTTTAAGGGTTGATTTTCCAAAAAAACACATAATTTTTAAATTTTGCTTCTAATCTTGAACTAATATATAAATTTTCATGTTTTTAACTTCAAAAATGACGAAGTTGCGTACTAAGTTAAATTGAAGAAATTAACCCTTTAAGGGATGATTTTCCAAAAAAATGTGTTAAAGTTAACTTTTGTTTATTACTATAAACTTACATAAAAAATTTAGAATTTATAAATCTAAAACTGTCAAAGTTGGTTTGTATGAAAGTGACTTCTAACCCGTATTTTTACCCCTTAGGGGATGAATTTCCAAAAATCCGTTCTTAGTGGACGTCTCCTTAGCATAAACTATCTCCCTGCCAAATTTCATCTTAATCGGTTCGGCAGTTTCTGAGATTTTTTGTTTAATCAGCGGTGTGTCGCTTTTCAATTTTATATATATATGTCGGAGGAAGTGGATGGAAGTTGAGTTGATTGCTAGATGTAAGATGAGAGATCAATTGTTTATTTAAATAATGAGTTGTCAAAACTATGTTTAATACCATCTGATTTACCACATATTTATATTGTAAAAATTGCAATTATTTTGCGGAGGAAGTAGATGTAAATGATTTTGTTAGTTCCGGCACAATTGGTTAAATCTTAATTTATTTATCTCGATTTATTGCAATTTAATTTATTATCGTGTTTATTTTATTCGCGTTTATAATCTTACTAATTTATTTAAAATCATTGTATTATTTAACGTCCAATCAGAGTAGAGGATAGCCTCGAGCGGAGTCGAAGCGCCATCTGTACGTTCGCCACGTGATGAGACAGAGTTGTTTTGTGGAGTGAATTGATCGAGGTGGATCATTCTGAGTTTGGCTTCTGGTGAAGTAAGGTCGGTGCCGCGAACCCGCTGCTCTGTTTTAATAATTTGTTTGAAAGTTTTTAATAAGTGTAGAAGTGATTTGTTTTTGCATTAATTTTTATACTACTGTGAAAAGACTGATTAAATTGTGTGGAAACAGTGAATACTTTATTTTGTGCTCGCGTTTAACCCAAATGACGCCCACTCGGCCCACAACCACTGATGGTGGTGTAGAAGACGGCGAATATTATGTTTTGTGCTCGCACTTTACCCAGATGTCGCCCACTGAACCCATGACTACTAACGATAATGTGGAGGATAGCGGAGTTTCTCCGACACCAGAAGCGGGATCGGTGCAGGCACAGAACGTGGACAGACCTATCGAGGGGAACGAAGGTTGGCGCGCTTTATTCGAGGCGCAGCAAAACAGCATGCGACTACTTGTGGAGGCGCTACGCAATCCGCCGGCTCCTGAAGACAAGAATATTACTCTGCCCAAGTTCTACCCCGAGAATGCAGAGACTGACGCCCGAGCTTGGCTAGCGACCGCGGACATGTGCTTATCGGATCGTGATATACAGGGCAGTAAACTTATTCTTATTCTTAGTAAGGCTATGAAAGGTTCCGCCGCAACGTGGTTTTCTCAAGTAGCTTTCCCTGGTATGAGATGGGCAGAATTTAGAGATATTTTTCTCTCTCGTTTCGACACGTTAGAAACATGTGCCGCTGTTGCCCTAAAAATGTTAACCGGTAAACCCCAAGAGGGGGAATGCCTTGCTGCATATTCAAGCCGTTTATTTACTTCGCTTATGTCACGGTGGGGTAGTTTAGACAAAGAAGGAATGGTGGTGTCTGTGATACTTGCTCATATGGCACAAATAGAACCCCGTCTGCAACGTAACATTTTCTCAGAAGAAATAACTACCCGGATTAAAATGCAACGTGAACTCATGGCGTTTTCATATCGCAAGAGGAGCTATCAAGAGATTACGAAGACCAGTTCCAACACTATTCAGGATAGTAAACGACCTAAGCTAAGTCTTTCATCTACAAAATGTTATGCCTGTGGAAAACTTGGTCATAGATCTTTTGAATGTTTCAGCCGTCAGCAGCAAACAACTCAACCTTCCGAGCGCCCCAACACGGCCGTATCTGCAACACGGCCCCTTGTGACATGTTACAAGTGTGGCGTCGAGGGTCATGTGGCATCACGGTGCTCAAAAACAGGACCAGCTGCAAGCAGCAGCACGCAGCCTACCACCACATCCAACATAGTGAAACGAGTGGACGTATGCGGTCTAAAACCTGTCACCGGGGTAATCACGCAATTTGGTGAGCAGTTTTCATTTTGTTTTGATTCTGGTGCTGATTGTTCCTTAGTTAAAGAAAGCGTCTCACGAAAACTTGTCGGTAAATTACAACATGCAATGGTCACTCTAATAGGCGTAGGCAAATGTAGCGTTTTGTGCGGTTTACAAATTTTATCTCAAGTCACTCTATGTGGCCATGACGTAAAAATTTTATTTCACATTATACCCGATGACTACTTAAGTAATGATATTCTGATTGGACGTGATTTGCTAGCATTGGGCTTTTCTATACACATGTCAAGTGATAAAC
Source organism: Thymelicus acteon (assembly GCA_951805285.1). Lineage (NCBI taxonomy): Eukaryota > Metazoa > Arthropoda > Insecta > Lepidoptera > Hesperiidae > Thymelicus > Thymelicus acteon. Next base: position 6,062,018 of record OX638222.1, read on the forward strand.
TGACTATAATTAAAAAGTCTTCTGTTGTTAATATCTGTGACGTGGGTATAACTGCAATTGACTTTAACACCTTGGATACTGACATTTCAGATGATTTTAAACCTCAATTAAGAGAACTTCTTGCTTACTTTAGCTCCTCGTTTGTCGAAGGTACGCCTACCAGTAGAGTAAAAACGGGTGAATTAGAAATTAGGCTTGTAGATCCTTGCAAAGTCGTACAACGTCGACCATATCATTTGAGCGCTGAGGAACGATTAATAGTACGTAATAAGTGCAGCGAACTATTAACTGCCGGAGTTATTAGACCGAGCAAGTCCCCATTCTCTAGCCCTATCCTCTTAGTCAAAAAACGCGACGGCACTGATCGAATGTGCGTAGACTACAGGGAACTAAATTCGAACACTGTTCCGGATCGATACCCTTTGCCTTTAATTTGTGACCAGGTCCAGAGGTTAGCAGGTGCGCGTCTCTACTCGTGTTTAGATATGGCTAGCGGTTTTTACCAAATTCCTATAAGCGTAGAGTCAGATTCTATAGAGAAGACCGCTTTCATCACACCTGATGCCCATTATGAATTTACCGCTATGCCTTTCGGCCTGCGTAACGCTCCTGCTGTGTATCAGAGAGCTATTAACACAGCTTTAGGAGACTTGGCGCATTCCTACGCAATAGTTTACATGGACGATTTAATTATACCCTCAATTGACGAAGCACAAGGATTAGAAAGGTTACGTACAGTGTTGAAAACCCTTAGTGAGGCCGGTTTTTCATTTAATCTGAAAAAATGCGCGTTCCTTAAGAAACAGGTTCAGTTTTTAGGTTATGAAATATCAGAGGGTGAAATAAGACCCAACCCCCGTAAGATAACTGCGTTAACTAGTTCACAACCGCCGCGGACTATAACTCAACTGAGACAGTTTTTAGGCTTAGCATCTTACTTCAGGCAGTTTGTTAATAACTTTTCACTTAAAATGGCGCCACTCTATCGTCTGTTAGCTAATAATAATACTAAAATAGTTTGGACGACCGATTATGAAAAAATTAGACAGGACATAATCTCCATATTAACTTCATCTCCAGTTCTAATGCTATTTGACCCAGAACTACCAATAGAGCTACATACGGATGCTAGTAGTGAAGGCTATGGTGCGATCCTTTTCCAGAGAACTGAATCAAAATTACATCCGGTAGAGTACTACAGCAAACGAACTACTGATGTAGAGTCTCGATATCACTCCTATGAGTTGGAGACATTAGCAGTTGTTAATTCAGTCAAGCACTTTCGGCACTATTTGTACGGTAGGACTTTCACGGTAGTTACAGACTGCAATTCTTTGAAAGCATCTAGAGCTAAAGTAGACTTAACCCCTAGGGTACACCGATGGTGGGCATTTCTTCAAGCATTCGACTTCGATATTCAGTACAGAGAAGGCAAGAGAATGGCCCATGTTGATTATTTCTCTAGGAACCATCTTCCTAAAGCAAGCAGTACTACTAGTGGCACACATATTAGTTTAAGTAAAGTACATAACGTAGAAGAAAAACGCGTTAATATAGCTGAGTTGTCTCCGAACTGGCTACAGGCAGAACAACGGCGAGACCCTGAGTGTAATGAAATTATTTGTAAACTTGAAAACGATGAACTTGATTTAGAGAGTTGTAGGATTTATGAATTGCGATCAAATGTGCTTTACAGAAAAATCCAGAGAAATAAACGTAATATTTGGTTGCCGATTGTACCTAGGGCTTTTCGTTGGTCTATCATAAATCATATTCACGAATCAATTTTTCATTTGGGATGGGATAAGACTTTAGAAAAGGTATACCAACATTATTGGTTCCCTAACATGTCTAAATATGTTAGAAAATTTGTCGAAAATTGCATTACTTGTAAAGTTGCTAAATCTAACAGTGGGAAACAACAAATAGAGTTACATCCCATCCCAAAAGTCAGTATTCCTTGGCATACAATCCATATGGACGCTACAGGTAAGCTCAGTGGAAAGAGCGATCTAAAAGAATACGTTTTCGTTCTTATAGATGCGTTCACTAAATACGTATTATTAAGGCACTCATTGAGGATTAATACAGCGAGTGCAATCAACGCTCTCAAAGCATGTATTTCACTTTTTGGATCGCCTGTACGTATAATAGCAGATCAAGGCAGATGCTTCGCAAATAAGGAGTTTAAAGATTTCTGTGCCAGCCACAATATTCAACTTCATTTAATAGCAACTGGTTCCTGTCGCGCTAATGGTCAAGTTGAACGGCTAATGAGTACCCTGAATAACATGTTGACTGTTGTAGAAGTAAGTCCAAACAGGACCTGGCAAGATGCATTAGATGATGTTCAGCTGTCTATAAATAGTACTATTCATAGAGTAACTAAGGCAAGTCCACTAGAGTTGTTAATAGGTAGAGTAGCTAGACCCCTAAATTTAGTAACAATTGATGATCATGAGATTGAAGTAAATATAGAAGAGATTAGAGAACACGCCGACAGATTAATGCAAAATAATGCGCGTGTTGACAAAGCAAGATTTGATAAAACTAAAGCAAACGTGACTGCATTTTCTGTAGGCGATTATGTTTTGATCGAAAATCATCAACGCAATCAAACCAAATTGGACCCCAAATACAAAGGACCTTATGAGGTCATTGAAATATTAGACGGTGACAGGTACAATCTTAAGAGTTTGAACTCTAACCGTACTTACAAGTATTCTAGAGATCGCTTACGTCCACTCCCACAATCCTATGTCCCAACTGAGCTTGACCCATGTTTGTCAGATGATAATGACGGTAAGATCCTTGTACTTGCTTTTATATTGCTCAGACTGAATTATTTATTATGTGTTTACCAGTGCTACTATAGCTAATTACATGAAAGTGTATGGCAGCATGAGGGGTATGTACGCTGTCTCATCGGCGTGGTGGCCAATTAGACGGCTTAGATACGGATTGTCTAAACGGCGAGGAGGCCATTTAGACGGTGGCACAAACTGCATGAAGGGCGAGGTGGCCACTTAAACATCAGTAACTGTTATCTGAAGGGCGAGGTGGCCATTCAGATGACAAACGGCGAGGTGGCCGTTTAGATGATAAACGGCGAGGTGGCCATTCAGACGATAAACGGCGAGGTGGCTGTTTTCTAAGTGTATCTAACTCAAATTAGCAGACTGTGTGTGTGGAGTGGAGAGATAATAATTATCGTATAGCTATTAATGTAGAATGTATTACAGTATCTCATTATTGCACATAAGAGATTACCTTTTGTCAGGAGTGGCCGAACAAATTTATTTAAAATAATGTTTTTTTTTGCAGATAACAATGCTCGTCCTTCAACATCACACGAGGACGTGTGAAATGTCAGGACGGCCGTGTCGGAGGAAGTGGATGGAAGTTGAGTTGATTGCTAGATGTAAGATGAGAGATCAATTGTTTATTTAAATAATGAGTTGTCAAAACTATGTTTAATACCATCTGATTTACCACATATTTATATTGTAAAAATTGCAATTATTTTGCGGAGGAAGTAGATGTAAATGATTTTGTTAGTTCCGGCACAATTGGTTAAATCTTAATTTATTTATCTCGATTTATTGCAATTTAATTTATTATCGTGTTTATTTTATTCGCGTTTATAATCTTACTAATTTATTTAAAATCATTGTATTATTTAACGTCCAATCAGAGTAGAGGATAGCCTCGAGCGGAGTCGAAGCGCCATCTGTACGTTCGCCACGTGATGAGACAGAGTTGTTTTGTGGAGTGAATTGATCGAGGTGGATCATTCTGAGTTTGGCTTCTGGTGAAGTAAGGTCGGTGCCGCGAACCCGCTGCTCTGTTTTAATAATTTGTTTGAAAGTTTTTAATAAGTGTAGAAGTGATTTGTTTTTGCATTAATTTTTATACTACTGTGAAAAGACTGATTAAATTGTGTGGAAACAGTGAATACTTTATTTTGTGCTCGCGTTTAACCCAAATGACGCCCACTCGGCCCACAACCACTGATGGTGGTGTAGAAGACGGCGAATATTATGTTTTGTGCTCGCACTTTACCCAGATGTCGCCCACTGAACCCATGACTACTAACGATAATGTGGAGGATAGCGGAGTTTCTCCGACATATAGATGTATATAGGTAGGTGAAACCTCCACAAAGAATTCCTCCAGAAGCGGGTTTTGAAAAATAAGCAATGATTTGTATTGTTTTTCATCATAAATCACATTCAAACTGCTTCTTGTGTATGCGTAAATTATAATTCAGGTTTATCAAGGCAAGGGCAAATAGGTATTGATAAATCTTTAAATGTGTTACATAAATCAAAGACACAAATATTTTTTAGTGTTTATTGTCTTACAAGCTAAATGTTCATTTCTTGGTCTTGGCTTCCCGCACAGCTTTCCTCTCTGCCGCTCGCGCAAGTTGCTTTGCTGGCTTCAGGTTGCCTTTCTTGCAAAACCTCTGATTCCTCAGGAACTTAGGGTCCATCTGAAAACAATGTGCCAATTTAATTTATAAGCACTACCTGTGCCCGCAACTTGCTTCGTGTGGGAGATAATCCCGTGTAAATTCTGAACCCTGGAAATTCCAGGGTAAAAATAGGCTATCTATAAAAAAATTCTAAATTCTTTATTCATGTAGGTATCATAGATGCAATTATGTACGTCATTTTTCAGCTTATCGGAAAGGTGCTTTATCATTGAGAAGAAAAGCCGTAAAGAAACTCCTCTGCACATCTTTTTAAGGTTATTGCTCTATAACTTTTTCTACCTTCCAGTGAAAGTTCCATTAAAATTGGTTCAGTGAATCCAGATTAGCCCAGACGTATGGACACACAATTTTATTATAATAATGTATAGTCAAAAAGAATATTATGTCCATTGCATAGCTGATGTATTACCTATAGATACACCACGGCGTAGCCGCACATGAGACAGAAAATTTACGTTTCTTTGAGGTTATTTTAAATAAATGTAACAAAATTGAACAAGCAGCCCAGAATACTGCTACCCACCATCATACTTAAACTTACTACGATTTTCTGCTTAAAAAACAAACTGAAACTTTGAATCTCCAAATAGCCAACTTAGTTGGCTTCATTCATTGTTTGCCACAACTCATTCATTGTTTGCACTTGTGACAAACAATATTATGTATAATGTAATTGATACGGTGATAGAGACAAAAAATATTTGTCTCTTGTCTTTCAGGTAGATTTTGTAACTGGCCATCTTGCTCTATAAAATGTATGGGAGAATCTACTGGTTCTAAATCTATGGTCCATTGTTCAAAACATTTTTGTAAACAATCTTGATACTACTATTATACTAAAAAAAAGTAATTATAAGTAAACAGAAATTAGTTTAAGCATTCAATGATAATATATTCTTACATTCATTTCATTTTGAGTCTGCATTATTTCTTACAATCTATATATTATTATATAAAAATGAATCCATATCTTCCTTGGTAATTCTTTTTTGTCGTGTTTGTTATTGTCAAAGGATCTTATGCAAGAAAAAAAAATAAGAAAGTTGCACAGAAAATAAAAAAAATAAGAAAACCACCATATTAACTTCTGTGATGTTACCACAACATATTTTTTCTATTTTATAACTGTCAGTTTTTGACAGTTGGTGCAATTGACAGAATATAAGAGGGAGGAGGAGAAGGAGAGGGAGAGGGGATTTAATGATCTCTGATTTGTTAAGCCTCCCAAAAAGTTTAGTTAAAAGTAACACTACATTCATTGATTGTTAGGTGATACGAAGTTTGCGGGGTCAGCTAGTTTACAATAAAACATACTAAGATTGTTTACCTATTTAAAAATGGACTATAGTATTATTATTAAAAACAATAAGATCTAGAGATTTCATTCATTTATTCTTCATTGATCAAATTTAATTGACATGATCACTTTCTTTTCTATAAGCTGGATAAAGCAAGTTGCTTCAAGCGAAACCACATTTTTCTGAAATTAGTAGCTTACTGCAGATTGTATTCCATTATTACAGATATGACTACATAGAAATAAGATTCAAAATGTTTAAATTGATTAAGTAAATCAATAAATCAGACAAAAATTAAGATATTCCCCTTGAAAAGGCTAACAAGGAGTTGTCTTGATCTTAAATTATATGGACATACCAGTACAGTGCGGTTATCTCATTTCAATACATTCACAAGGAGCTTAGTTTGTATATCAATGGCAAAATCAGTTTGGTATGAGTTTAAAGATTCACTGGAAGTAAGCACTCAATTATAAGACTATGAACTCAAAACATAATTTATTTAATTGAAGAGAAACGTACCCCAAGCGTAGATTCATGCCTGAACTTCTTTGGCTTTTTAATTCCATTCCTATGGGCTTTGCGATCTGGAAAAGTAAACAACAAAAGTATTAAAAAAACGACAGTTTTGCGAATGTTTATGGAAGAATATGGAAAAAGAAGAATATATATATCTTTAAAATGATTTGTTTTACTTCTTAAAATATGAAAAACACGTTAAGATAGTACTTACTCTGGTTGTGATTAGTATGATTTTTTGACTTCGCCATTACGCTGAATAAGTATTCTGAAAAGCAAAATATATTTGTTTAATGAATCTATTCATCATACTCTCATATCTGCAATATTAAGTTTCAGAAAATATTGTTGGATTTAGCAGATATTTTTAAATTAAAACAGAACTTCACCGAAACTAACCTCACTTCAGACACAAAAATACAAAGAGAGAATTAAACGTCATATCATACGGCCATCAGTTTAGTGTCACTGTCAGATCAGAAACGTCAGACAAGACAAGGAGAGTTCAGAAGCATGGCAGAGAAGCAAGAACTTTACCGGATCCCAAGCTTCGAAGAATAGACCCATTTAATAAAGATGATTTTTTATGCAATCACAGGTTTACTTAAGAAGTAGGTAGGTGCACTTACGGCCGGTCTCAATAATGTACGACGGAAGACTTTTCAGTTATACAAAATGTACTCTGTGGGAAGACTGTGGATAGGGCTACCATTAGTATGTTATCTGATGGTTATCTGTCATATTTGTCAATTTTTGCGTCTGAAAAATTGACAAGTATGACAGCTAACATACTAATGGTAGCCCTATCCACAGTCTTCCATCTGTTAGAACATTATTGAGACCGGCCGTTAGCTATCTAGACCAATTACAGTCTTAATCTAATTTGATAAGTTATAAAAAAAACAACTTAAAAAATTAATCATAATTTAAAAAAACATTTTGGCCGAGCATACTCGCGTCTTGCCTATTTAATTGAAAGAAAAAAATGTGAGCATGTCAATTGTCAGCTGTTCTTGATAACTGTATGTCAAAAAATTGTGACGTGTTAACTGCAAGGATAGCATGTCGTTTTTTTATTACCATTTAGTTTTCAGTAGCATTTGTAGTAGAAACTCAACTTAATTTACAAAAATGGTGATTCTAGAAAGTGAAAGTACCGAGTCCAAACAACTAACTTCAGAGGACTCCGTTAAAGAAGACAACAAACAACTTTTATCTTTAGAAAGTATCCTTTTCATAAAAGATATTATTCATAAATATTTATGTATTTAATATCTAGTATAAGAATTTTAAAACCGGTTACTGCCCCATAAATATTGTTCTCTGTTTAATTATTTCTAATTCTGACAGATTTGAAACCCAAAAAACGTATGCACTCCCATACGAATACCATGCAAATTGCAATCCTAAGTCTAGGATATCCTAACAAAATAATAACCTTATAAAAATAACAGTATTTCGCATCACTAAGGATGCTCAACAGCAGCACGGTCTCCGCCACGGAGACTACCAGCGCTACCGCGGCTATTGCTCGCGTCGCATACGGCGCCTTCGGAAAGTGCTCAAAATCCCCCAGGTTTGTCAGAGAACAAGTTACTATTAAAACAATTACACAAAAAAGGTTTGTCATCCCTAGGTCTAATGCCCTCTCCTTGTCTATCTCTCCAATACTGAATTAAATACTTGTCTGTCTTCTGAAACAGACTGAACTATATAATATTACGATATTTGAATAATACAGACAACACTAAACTAATTTTATAATTTACTATACTGTACCATGAATAATGCGCTAACCATGCCTTCAAGAGCTTTGCAGTAACTGTCATTTAAATGATTTTTTTGTATACCAGTTTTCTCCGACAGCTGTGGTTTTATAAAATTAAATACAAACATAAAGGTCCGAATGATGCCAGAGGAACACATCTGAAATAAAATCTATTCTATGTCCTAATTATGGCCATGGTTTGTCTGAGTGCCAAGTTTCACCTTAATTCATATGAAGGCACATGTAATGGAAACAAATACAGTAGATACTCAGTTAACCAAACTAATTTGTTGTCATTAGGCATTTGGATAATCAAATCTATGAAGAAAAGTGGTTTTTGTACACAACAGATTATAGCATAATACATAATGTTAGGTAATTACTAAAACAACAAAAATAAATTAAACTTTTTATCAAAATTCAATGTTTATTAAAAAACAGGACTAATTCTAAAATACTGTAACCTTAAAGGGTTAAAGTATTTGGTATTTGTCATTTAACATGACTTTTTGATCGAGGTTTATAGTGCAGATAATCGCAAATCTATATAACTGAGGGCTAGATAATCGAGTTTCCACTGTATCATAGCAGACTTTCACTTTTTAATGGTAAGTCATAATCAACAATAATTATTTTTCAGGGTGACAGACGTCATTACCGGCGCAAGGATGTGACTACAGTACACTTGACTGCCAGTACAGCCGAGAGCCGGTTACTATGTGTTCCGCTACTGCAGGCCGAGAGGGCCTGGGCGCATGCGATGCAACTCCGCCAGGAAGCCAACACGGAGCCGCGCAAGCGTTTCCATCTTGTTTCGCGGCTTAAGAAGGCGTGCGTTCATGCTCAAACGCTCTTGCAGTTATGTGAGGTGGGTGTGCTACTTTTTAGGTTTGTTGGTGGTAGAACTGGTAGAACGTCCATACAGTTTGGCCCGCTTGCCTGGGACGAAGTCATCAGAAAAATATGGAATTTATCTGAAATACCCTTTTGAATAAAAAAGAATCAGTTGATAAATGATGGGGTTCCGAGATAACAAACATTGAAAACAAAAGAAAAAAAAATACAACTGAATAGAGAACCTCCTCCTTTTTTGAAATTAATTAAAACATATTATGTATTAATTTTCTTCCTTTATTTGTCGCCAACGCATTACTGATACCTTAGTTGATGTTCATGAGCGACTATTGCCACTCCACTGGATCGTAGCTCATTTGCCTATCTCCCTAAATCTCCTACAGCAAAGCGGCGTCTGCGACGCGCGCACGCAACTCGAAGCGGGCGCGTACGCGGCGTGGCTGGGCGGCGCGCTGCTGCTCGAGCTGCAGCGGTGGCGTGCGGCCGCCGAGAGCTTGCAGCGCGCTCAGCTCGTGCTTGAGAAACTGTGCGCCGCGCTGCCTGAGGACGAGCGGATCGTCTACAACCAGAAGGTAAGGGCCCTAGGCCTGAATGTCTTGGTTTTTTATTCCAATACCAATATCATTACCATAAAAATCTGATGAAAGCTACTAAACTTTATAGATTCTGAACAAAATCTGAAGCCGAATTACTTTTGTCTTGATTATAAAAATATCTGATGAAAGCTACCAATGTTCACAAATTCTGAACAAAATCCAAAGTTTGAATGAAAATTTCATCAAAATCGGTCCAGCCGTTTTTGAGTCCGTAGGGAACATGTTTTGTTTAACTATTGCACATAAAAAATCGAAGTAAACACTTGTCCCAATATGAGCCTCTCGGTCTTAAATTATTGTCTTAGCACATCCTATTGCTTTCATGTAGATGGATTAGATTAGACGACCATTAGCGAAGATTACCCGACTCATGTATCGATTGTTTATAATATTAAAAGCACACACGGTGTCATTTAATTAATTGATTAGTCTTAGATGGTAATAGTAATTACTCCAGTAGTAGACGAACAAACAAACCTAGTTTGCCAAGAGTTCCAAGACCCATCAATAATACAGTAGAGTAATCTACTAATAATATGCTGACAGGTGGAGGAGCTAAAGCCTAGTCTCCGCTACTGCGCCTACAACATCGGCGACGAGTCAGCCGCCGGCGATCTCTTGGCTATGCGCGGCCAGGGCCTCATTGAAAATCTGGATACGCTTATGGCACAGGCTAAGTAAGTTTTTACTTGAAATTAACAATGAAGTACATGTTGTGTACACTGTGCGTAAGTTAATCATTCAGCAGTCTGCATTTGTTTTATTGCTTATTCCAGTATTATTGTTTTATTTTTTGTAATAAATAGTCCCACTATGTAGAATGTGTGCAATTCTTATTTACGTACAGTCAAAATATGGAAAAATATTGAAATTTGATTAGAGCCTAACAAAAAAAAGCCTCAAGTGACAATGATAAATAATTTCTCAGGGAATCACGTTCGGGCGTTATGCACGAGGTGGAATGGCGCGGACGCCGCGTCACCGTCCGCCCCGAGAAGGTGAGGCTGTTCCTCATCGCGCTGCAGGACCTCGACAAGTCCGCGGCCGCCGCGCAGACCGTCGAGGCCAAGATAGAGATCCTGGAGAACATCCTCATGGACTGCAAGGACGCCATATCGGCTCTCAAAGACGAGATCAAGAGTGACTCCAAGGTGAAGTCGCCCACCGAGACGCAGATGTCGGGCATCCATTACCTGCTGTCGTATCTCATGTACCTGCGTCTAATGCGGACCATCCAGCGGAACAACTTGTTGGTGCAGCAGGCCGAGGAAGCTAGGAGAAGTAACGCCCAGATCGACGGCAGGAAGGTCCGGCCGCAGGACCTGACGCGGCTGTACGAGATCATCCTGCAGAACTACACGGAGCTGCAGCAGCTGCCGGGCTTCGACGCCGACCACGAGTTCCAGCGCGAGGTGGAGACCGAGATGAAGGCGTACAAGGCGTTCCGCTGCTTCTACATCGCGCAGGTGCTCACCGGCCTGCGGCGGTTCCGGGAGGCGCTCGCCATCTTAGAACGCTGCAGCACCTACACCGACGAGTCTATTAAAGACGAGCTGCAGAACGAGGAGTTGAAGACCAAGCTGAAGATGCTGCAGAAGGACATTGAGAGCTGCAAGTTCCAGGTCCACGCAGACTCGGTTCTCGAAGAAGACGACGACGACGAGGAATCGAAGTACTCGAACAAACCTTACAAGGACAAGAAGCCGTTGGCCGACAGGCTCGACGAGTACCGCGAGGACACGCAGGTGCTCACCAAGAACCCGAACATCTTCAAGATGCCCCCCGCCATGGAGGCCATTCCATGCAAGCCCCTGTTCTTCGACCTAGCCTGCAACTTCATAGAGTTCCCCAATCTGGACGACAAGACGGGCGCCGCCGGCAACAAGAAGCAAGCCGCCGGCATCACTGGCCTCGTCAAGGGATTCTTAGGTTGGGGTAAGAGCGACAAATGAGTGGGTTGCATATATTATGTCAGTGTATGTTTGGACACCAATTTTACTTGTTGATTAAAATGTATTCCAATCAATTTGTTTTATTTGATCTTCTTTTTTGAGCAATATTTTTTATGTACATATTGAATGAAAGTATTTCTTGAGAATGAATGAGAATGAAAAGAGTGTCCTTCAGTTAGCAGTCTATACTCAATAATCGAACTTTTAGTATTTTTGTTAAAGAGAATGTAATCATGTCACAGAAATAAAATCAAATATTTTGTATTTAACAAAAAAAAATAACAAAAATCTTGTTGCTCCGTTCGAAAAGTACAAAAATATAATATTTAACTTTGAAACAATATATTTTACATTGTGTAACATTTTCACAATCACATTCATTTACTGAAATAAATTAATTACAAATCTATATGCTGCATAGTCACTTATTTCACAATGTCAATGGCTATCACTCGCTCAGCTGTATAAATATACCAAAGCGCATTTCACAGATATTCTCTGTAAAACTAAGTAACCTATGCTTTTTATTTTTATCAAACGATAATTTGTATATTATATACTTTCAACTTGTGGCACCATTAAGTTATAGTTTGTCTAAAGTTTTAAGTGAAAGAATATTGTCTATTTAGAGATACTTGAGAGGCATATATGGCATACATACGCTTTCTAATATATTACAAAATGTTCTACCGATCCTATTAAGAAAACAAGACATGTGAATATCGTTGTTGATAACTTATGTATTTACACCTTTAAACTATATTTATTCATATGTAACTATAGTGATCAGCTTCGAGTTTAAAATACCTCTACTTAAAGCAATTGATAATATACACTTGAGGTTCATATTTTAAGACTGGCAGATTCGGTTACACTATACAAAATACAAATAAGTTAACGTCCCTGTTATACGTATACATTGAAATGTACGGAAATGTTGCTTCAACATGAGCACTTCAGACATTAAATTATTATTAATAATAATAATCCATGAACTTATAGTTTTAAGTATAATTTGTATAATTACCAGTTAAGCATATATCGCAGACTTCAAAATGAAACAGGCACTAGTAAGTTGATGTAAACACAGCAAAATTAAACACAGAATTTTTAAAGACATCATGTCACAAAATAAAATATTTATTCCATTGTTATTCCTGTGATATATTTCAAGTTGAGAGCTGCAAATTCACTATATTGGCTTCAAGGAAATGTAATGCAGTAGTGAACACATTAGCTATCAAAGATAAATTTGGCGCCATGGACATCGACATATATCTGTAGTCTGTGCATGCTCTCGACAATCGCACAAAGTAGCCTTTATATAAAATTTTCACACCAAAATAATATGCTGTGAGGATCTTCTTATGAGGCACGTGCAGATGTGATTTTGAAGATACAGGGGCATGTCCTTTACATTGTTCTCTATAATATAAATACACTGGACGAAATAGGCTGAACATTGCCTGTTAACAGTTTAACTATGTGAGATAACGCCACCAAGCGGAATTTCCAAGGAACTAAATTTAAAGTCTACTTTTGCTTTGATTTATCACTGTAATAACTCCATTACTCAACTCACTACAACTTGTGATCCCGCCCTCTGTTGTTGCAGTCGTAATTTTTTCTTTGTTGATATCCGTGGCGCCGTGTGAACGTGTCGTCTAGCGACCAGCGAGTGGTGGCCAATGTTCGGCGTCGTGCGCTCGCCTGTCGTCGGGGGCCAACAGTTGGCCGCAAGTAGCACACACGGCCAACTGGGTGAGCTCGCGCCCCACAACCAATTCCTGCTGTTTGCGAATGTCTGGCAACAGCGCCACTAGCTCGGGGAAGACCGCGTCCAGTTGCGACCCCAACGCCGCCTGGCAACAAAACATGAATCAATCGAGGCAATTGATGCTCGTTTCTTGTATTTTATGTTCTCTCATAAATTTGAAAGTTAAGTGCCTGTAATATCTATATTAAAATTGTAACTGATCGATTTTTGTATATGCACAACGTTTTTATGTTCATTCGAGCACATTCAAATGTGTATACTAATCAAGCTAAAGCTAAAATGTTCGAGGTGTTAGACCAGGTTATGTTCGATAAAACTTGGTCATTGATATGTGTGGAGTAATCCCTATTTATTTTACGCTCCGGAGCTTACCGTCAAATGTTTGTAGAATTCATCAGCGCTGATCGCACTGTCCCGGAAAGCGCGCGACGCCACCTTGAAAGGAATTAAGCATATTAAAAGTTGCACGTAAATAAAAAGGAGCAAGGTTTAATAATATAATCTTAATATTAATTAAACAAATACCTTGAACTTCTCGACGGCACTAGCGTCGCCCAAAGCGACGGCAAATTTTTTAACGAGCTCCCGATTCCTCTGCTCAAAGTTCGGCGGCGGGATATAGGCGTGCAGCGGCGCCGGGAACGTCTGTCCCGCGGAGTTGGTGAACGTCATCCCGTTGCACGGCGGCCGCGGCTTGAATCCCGGGGGCGCGGCGACTCCATTCGGGATATTCTTCGGTACGTTCGCCTGTCGACTGAGCGGCGGGTACTCCTTCGCAGTGAGCGAGAAGTCACCGTTCCCCGTGTTCTTGTTAGCGTTCACCGTTGATTCGACAGTCTTGATCTTCTTGTCCGTCTCCAAGCTGTTGTTGTTGTTGTTGACGCTGGCCGCCAGGTACTCCTTGCCGATTCGCTTGTCGACGCCGTTCAGGTTGGGGACCTCCGAGAAGTCGGTGAAGAGGTCTTGTCGGTTCTTATTGATGTTTTGCTTCTTCTTATCCTTTTTTGTTTTGGAATCGAGCTGGATGTTCTGCTGGGGTTGCGGTTGGTGCTGCGGTTGAGGTTGAGCTTGAGGCTGGTGTTGGGCTTGAGGCTGGTGTTGAGGCTGGTTTTTCTTACCCTTAGCCTTGTTTGCGGGTAACGTGGGGAAGTCCGAGGCTGAGGAGAAGGCTGGTTGCTTGGGTGGCGGAACCGGTTCGGGTTTCGGTTTGGGTTTCTCCTTGCCCTTGGGCACGGTGATCCACTGCGGCGGCGCGGCGGGCGCGCTCGTAGAAGACAGCGCCGGGAACGCCTCGGACCGCAGTTGGGCCTTCTTCGGCTGAGAGGTAGATTGATTGCTCTTGAGCGACTGCATTTCATCACTGTTGATAAGGGTCATCTGGGGGAAAAATAATCCATGTTTAGAAAGGCTAAGAGAAAATAGTTAAAATCTTTTTTTTTTTTTGTCAATCAATCTTTTTTCAAACGCAATTCGAAATATTATTACTTAATTTTTGCGCGCCCCGCCTATTTCTCCCATCTCGGCCTTACACCAAATAATTTCAAAAAGAACATTTTTACACAAGTAAAAATTAACGCCATCTCATATGTATGTTCGGTTTACACGTATTAAGTTGTTAAGCAGATAACTACATTTTAAGTCAATAATTTTTAAGTGCGCATCCAAACGTAAAAAACTGCCTCAAAGTGATTTAAAATGGATCCAAAATTAATACCCAAAAGATGGTCTAGAGCTACCTAGAACACCTTAAATTTTTGCTTCATACCCCCATACCCTATTCGTTGGCCACCTCCTAATTAAACAAGTGAATATGTAACCGCACCTTAGACGGTTGAACCGTCCCAGCCCCGATGCTCGGATGGTCGTCTCTAGCGGCGTGCGCGGCGTGCGGCCCGAGCGAGGGGAAGTCGTCGTCGTCCGGGGGCCGGCGCGGGACGGAGATGCGGTTCCCGCTCGTCTGCGTCAGCCGGAAGTTACTGGCGGCCGGCTGGCTGGCCAGCTGGATGGATACGCTCGGCTTCGCTGGAAACGTATCATAATATAATGTTAGCCAACAGCCCTAAAGATGGCGTGACTCACTCGCCAAAACTAATATACGGAGCGGTACATGCAGCGCGCGCTCAGTCTTGTTCCGACCTTCGTTCGTATCGGGTGTCTCCATGGTGCATCACTATTAGACAATTCTTAGTTATAAGGCGTTACTCTGCCCGATTACGTATTTTTTTGTTAATGTTCAGTTTTGGATTACTCCGTTTTTTACATTACCTACACAGAATCTATGAAAAGCTAGTTTTTTTGACACTAATGATGCTTTTAGAATATACTTATGATGAATTTACAAGAAAAACTATCACGGCTAGGTTAGCTAAAGTAGTTATTGAGCAATAATTATTAATGACTTATGGAACCCTATATTGCGCGTGGCATGACAAAGTGCGAGTCACAGCCGGTTTTTTACATAGGTATTGCCTATTTCTAACAGAAATCTCTTCCAGGTTTCGTGTAAATCAACTTAGAAATATACGCCACGAGTGTCACCCTAACTCAAGTCATAAGTTCTTGGAGAAACCTTGCATGTGCGATACTGGGCACTACCGGGGACCATCTTGGTTGCAGTACTTTTTATTGAAATATTAATTAAAATTAGTTAAAAAAAATATAGTAAACAAATTATTTTGGCATAAAATTATTATATCTTTAAATGCTTCTCATTTTGTTTCAGCTTTATTATTAAACTAGCAGTTGCCCTCGCTTCGCTTCGGCAAAAATAGTAGGTACTTTAGTTTACTTACAGAACATACATTGATCATTAGAATCGCATTACAATGAAAGGTCAATACACCACATAACGTTTCCATATTTTTAGGGTTCCTTACCTCAAAAGAAAAAACATGGTTTCCATAAGATCACTCACTCTATTGCCCGTCTGTTTGTCTGTCTGTCAAAACCTTTTCTTCTAAGGAACGCGTGAAGGTAACAAATTAAAATTAATATCCAACACTCAGGTCTGCAATCCCTAGGAGCTGTGAAAAGATCAATATTCTGTGTTGTGAACGCAATCAAAAGACACTCGGCTAAAAGAAATGTCTTAGGTATAACATAGGATAAAGAAAAAAAATAAGAAAACTATGAATTTGTAAGTAGGTAATAGGTATCACAAAGAAAATGATTTTACACCTATTTGCAGGACTTGGTAATTTGATCGGGACCCATGTCTATGTATGATGAGACAGTTTTTCAACGGTAAAGTTAGGTTTGTTTTTCGATTCCGTTTATCTTTTCGTCACACGTTTTGAGGCCGGCAACACATGAGTGACATCCCTAATGTTGCTAATGTCCATGGGCGACGGTGATCACTTACCATCGTGACCCGTCTGCTTGTTTGCCTGCTTAAGGCATATAAAAAAACAGCTACATTAGGTTCCACTAAATAGTTAAGTTAGGTTCAACAACCCTAGCTCGCACTTGGTCGATTGCTTTTACTTATTATTATTATTTCATCATATTATTTTCTAAATTTTGTGTTTCCTGCATTGTAGTTTTGGCAAATTCATAATTCGGCAAAGGGGATCTCCCCTTTTGCTTCACAGAAAATGAGAAAATTCAGCACTCAGCAGTCTCAACGTGATGTTCCTGAAGATATGCATTATAACAGAACTACAACAATACTCTAACTACTAACAATACTCTAAAAATCATGGAACATTTAGCTATTTCAAAGAACAATCCTAAGCTTGATTTAACACGTCGCAATACGCTTTGTATGTGGAGTTATGTATTTTATTATCAATTATTCAATTTGTTCAATGTCGACTGTTCGTACAACTAAATTACGATTTTCAACCCCTTCCATGGAGAAATATAAAACATGCATAATTGTTGTTGGAGAGCATAAATAGGAAATTCATGGTTTAAAAAAAACTGAAGATAAAAATAGATATTTAGTCAGTTATAGCTATTTGAGTTATTGTAAAAAAATACTTCAGTGCCACTGTTCTGGCTCCATCTTGCAAAAATTATATTAAAAAAAACTAAAAAATGTATGTACCTGTGCCTTAATTTGGATGAAGAAAAGGTTTCTGTAAGTTTAAAACAAATCGACTCATATTTTATTTTCTCGTTTTGTTATGGAACCCTAAAATATATCCTATAATTTAAGTTGAAGACTCGATATCGTAGAAAAGTCCTGTTGAAATCCTTTCATTGGTTTCAGAGATAAGCGGAGACAAACAGACAATTAAAAAAAACTCTTTTTCGGTTTTGATATCGTGCAAGTAACGATGACATGAAAAATGCAGTTATTTCGGAATCACATACGGACTCTTCAATTTTATTTATTTGTAGGTAAAAAAGAGGTTTGTATGTATTAAAGTCGTTGGCGTGAATCAACAAATACAGCGCCATCTAGTGGCCAAGACAGTAATAGATCGGTTACTCATACGTAATTAATTTGCGTTTTTCCACCACTTCCAAGGTGAAATTAATAAAATGCCGAAATTATATTGGAGCACATAAATACGCAAAAAACATGCTCTTGAAAACAAAATAAGAAAACAGATATCCACTCAGTAATAGGGATTTGAATTAATGAAAAAAATAACCCTTAAAGGCATTTTATGGTCTTTCCATGTCATATAAGTAAAAACTAAGATATGCATGTATTACTCTTTTTGTACGGAGAAAACGTTTTTTATTATTTAAAACAAATCAGCTGACATTTTTTTTATTTTTCCATACAAAATATCCCTAAGGAACCCTTTGGTGTGGAACCATAAAAAATAGCTTAAATGCTAAGTTGAAGACTTTTCAATATCTTAGTTAAAGTCGTGTTAAAATTTGTTCAGTCGTTTCAGAGATTTGCGGAGACAAACAAACAGACAGACAGGAAATTTTTTTAAAAACTCATTTTTCGCTGTTGGTATCGTGCAAATAACGATTTGCAACTTGAAAAAATCATTTTCAAAATCACAGTTTAACTCTTCAATTTTATTATATGTATAGATGTATAGATAACAAATAATATTATTAATTAAAATAATTATTATTTCTCGATGGGGTTCGCCTGGATAGCTACCACCCTTGAGCATGAGTCAGCCGCCTAACGACTCGTCGTGTTCCGGCTGGGGCTTGAGAGCCAGTTCTTTCTTTCTTTCTTTTTTCTTATCTCTTTATTGGCCGGCAACGCATCAGTGATGCCTTTGGTGTTGCTGATGTCCATGGGCGACGATAGCACTTACCATCAGGTGGATCGTCAGCTCGTTTGCCGGCTACTTCCATAAAAAAAAGACAAAAAGACACCGTTAGACTGTTTACTAAATATGACTCGTCTAAACAAATGGAGTATACAGATGAGTACGTACAGTTTCGTAACACCGTGGCGGCGACGGGCGCGGCGGGGCGCGGGGGCGCGCGCGCGGGCGCGGCGGGGGCGCCGCCCAGTGACGGGAAGTTCTTCTCGTTGCACATCAGGCTGTCCGCACCTGCGACATTATGTTTGCAGCTGCTATTTGTAATTATTAACGTATTTTTAACCCCGACGCTAAAAATGGGGTGATAAAAGCTGGACGTGTCTATGTATCCTATTTCTGTGTGGACCGATTATGATGCGGTTTTTCTGTTTGAAAGCTGACGTGATCGAGATGGTGTTTAGTTATGTTTGGTGAAAATAATTATAACTGTGGGGGTTTTTTAAATTTTAAAATTTATAGTTATTTATTTCATAACTTAATGCTTGACTGTCTCACCGTCGGTAAGTGGCAATAAAGTCGAGTATGGGTACGTGCACTAACTTAATAAAAGCCTTTTCCTGAAGACGTCCCCATCTGATGGATGGGAACGGAACGTCGACGCAGGCAAGCTATTCCAGTCCTTCGCCGTGCGCGTAATTAACGGCGATGCAAACCGCCGTCTGTATCGGCAGGATGTATACTATGAAAGGATAGTCGACGTACTTGTATGTCGGGTCGTTCGATGGGGAAACGACACAACGTTATTTGTTGTTTACCCTTGAAAGCTCGAGAGGGCGCGGCGAGCAGCGACGAGGGCGCAGGGGGCGCGGACGACAGACGCGGGAACTGCTCGTCACTGCGTGTGTCGATGTGGGGCGTCGGGGGCGCTGGCGCGGGCGAAGGGGGCCGTTCCACACGCTCGTTGCTAACAACAGTATTATTAATTAACAAGAAATATATACACACAGAAGGATAAGTATATACAAGTGTGAAAAACGCACACACAAAAACAGTTCGAGACACAAAAACACATAAAATAGGATTGAATAGCATCAGTACTGAGTAGATCACTTTTATCGTTCGTGTGGGCGGTGTCTATATATCTGAGTGTTTCTCGGACGCGTTGTTCTGTTGTCACTCTGTTTTGCTTGTGAGTAGGTTATGATGTTACACATTACTCCATGCACTCCGTTTTTTAGGCGACTTACTTACTTTGTAATTTAAAAATAGGTCACACACAAAATCAAAATAATTTAAAGATCTTTTAATTTTTCATTAATAATTTACTTTTATCAATAATAAAATTTTCAAACTAATTTAAAATACATACTTTCATAAAAAAATGCGCTAACATTATTTACCCAAGTGTCGCGATGTCGTCTAAAAATAGTACTTATACATAATTAATTATAAGTACTATTTTTAGTAATTATTTCTTCTGTGCTATAAGTAAAAAGGTCGATATAAATGCATAACTGTCTCCCAGGCCACAGCTCACGCTTTTCTGGGAGTTAGGGCTCATCGTTTGAAATGTACACTCATTTATGGTCAATAAACGTTATTATTATTATACCGCGGCGTTCTCTGCACGACGGGGTGCGGCGTGATGTTGAACTGCAGCTCGAGCGTGCGCGCCTGGCGGGTCGCGCCGCGCGGCATGCCACGCCCGTGCACCGTCGCCTTGTGGCCTGCGACACAGGTAACACTACTTTTATCACAGAACAACAGTTGTTTTCGAATGAATAGTTACTGTTGGCCCTAATGGCCTTTACAGCTTCACGCGGACAGGAGAACAACAGTATACAACAGTATATTCCCTTCAGGTCGTGTCTATTCTAAGCGGTCAATTATCAGTATGGATGACCCCTAAAATTCCTTGAATCAATAAGGAGTTAAGGACCTGCGTCGACTGGAGACATGATATGCCAAAGCATTTTATTCGATGACGACGAAATTAACTGTTGGACATTAGGGTCGAAATGTTCATCAGCAACTCTATATTTTAACCAACTTCAATAAAGGAGAAGGTATTCAATTCGACTGCATTTTTTATATTTGTTACCTTTTCGACTGCATGAACTGATTTAGATGATTATTGTTTTAATCGAAAGCTGGTGCTTGTCATGTGGTCCCACTTAAATTTGAACGAGATCTGATGAGTAGTTTTTGAGTTATCCCTAATTTTGAAGTCGGTTAGTTTTTGTCAAGAATTAATTTATTGTAATTACGATGATCTTCATTAAATTTTGAACATAATCTCTTTTTATCTTATAAAAATTGTCACCGATCAGTGCATTCCCTAAAGGTCAACAGCAACATCACAGATAGTTTGCAAGAAAGGAGAAGGATGTTTTACAATTTTCCTTTCAACACAAACGACACACGCTTAATCATCATATTTTTCAATTTTGTATGCTGACATTCACGTGTGCACCTCAGTGGTCAAATTGAAATTCAGACTTGTATAGCATCATACTTAAAGTAACCAACCTTTAAGATCGATCTCGCTTCTAAACACAGCAGTGAGATGCTGCCCAGCGCACTCGCCCTCCTCACACAGGTAGTGGTCAGTCCGGAAGTGGTGCGCAAGCGCAGAGTGCGTCGCGTAGTACAGGTTGCGGCCATCCGCGTCGCACAGATGGCAATAGAGATGCTCCTTGCGCAGGTGCCGGTACAACTCGTCCGCGTCCATGAACCGCTCCTCGCAGAACTCGCAGAGCGGGTGGCCTCTGTGTGAACACTGCCTTAGCTTAATAGGGTGATGAAAAAAAAGTTCCAAGTTCTTAACCTTCTAACGCGCCATTTTTGTAATAAATCATTATGAAGGTATGATAATTGTTGATCATTCATTATATTATTTTAATATTGAATTATACTGGTATTACATATACATTTTAATGAATTTAGTATCTGAAATAGCAGTAAAATAGAATTTATATAGAATAAACACTTTTTTTATTTATCGGAAAAACCTTGCCCGTTGCCCCTCTGCTGTTGCTACCCACAACACACAATGTTTACTTTACCTATGGGACGTGTCATCGAGATCGCCTTTTCGTCGATGGTGGCCGAGTTCTTGCCGCGTATAGCACCTCCGTTCGCTGGTGAAGATCTACAATCACAAAAAAAATGCAAACTTATCGTATTTGTCTCATAGTTTTGTATAGTTTGTTCTGTATAATTATATCTCTCACGTAGTAATACAACGGCACATCTACATTTGTCATATTTTACAGAAGCGAATTTCAAAAATTATATAAAAATGTTTAAAATTAATTTATGGGTTCTTTTTACGTTTTTTACAGATTGTATGGGTTTGGTTACTAGTATAGACATTAATACATATTTACCACTATGTAGATTATGCACTCTTAAACACGTATACCATATAAACTCAATTTCGGATTTTTTGCAGATGTGCCATTATATTACTAGGTGAGCGATATATAATTGTTCTGTATGACTGCGGTCCATACCAGACAAGTTTCCTTGTGTTAGAATCAATATCCTCCGGATTTAATCCATTGGCTTTGTATAAAATGCAATCACATTAGGTAAAATTATCAATAACAAGCAATTATTTATTAATTAGACTGCTAATAAAGAACCAGTTTTAAATATCAGGTTTTTCAACAACTTATTATTAAAAATAACTTATTATGTCAATTAAAAATTAATTAAATAATAAAAAGTAAATAATAATTAGCTTTATCTATACTAATGTAACAGTTTTTTTTACTAAAATATAAGACAACCAATTAACCACAATTCAAATTACAATCTAAACATAAAAAAATTGCAGTTAATAAAGCAATGGACATTCTGTTCTTTTATTTGAATTGTACCCCTGTTTTTTGGTCATTTGATTGGACTGATGTAAAGGAATATGAATGAAAGGAAAATGAAAAAGAAACTTCGTATTAAAAATTTCGAATTACTTATTATTTGCATGGTATCTCACACAGATGGCTATCAGCCTCTTTCTTTGAATTGATTTTTACAATCAATGTTTTACCTGAGTTTTTTTTATAGAAATAGCTGGCAAACGAGCTGACGATCCACCTGATGGTAAGTAGCTATCGCCGCCCATGGAGATCAGCAACACCAAAGGCATCACCGATGCGTTGCCGGCCAAGAAAGAGAGAAGAAAAAGGAAAAAAGAACCGTCTCTCAAGCCCGCAGCCCTATGCCCAAGCCGGAACACGACGAGTCGTTTGGCGGCTGACTCATGTTTAAGGGTGGTAGCTATCTAGGCAAACCCCATGGAGAAATAATAATAGTATTAATTAACAATTAAAATCAATACTACCAATATAATCCTTTGAGGGGCCCTACCACCAGCGGATTATGATTGATTGTTGGAGAACCAGTAACAATGCAGACTTCTTATTAGACCAGCAACCCATCAATATAACCTTGGCACCACTAATGTTTGTGGATAACTGCTACCACTTACCATCAGATGGTATATCTGCTCATTTGTTGCTATTTTGTTGAAAAAAGGTAATTTGTGTACATACCCTCAAATGTTTCACACAGAGGTCACAAAAGTATCGTTCATGGACCTTCCGCATATGATCACTGAGCATAGTAAACGTTCGGAATGGTTGGATTTTATCGCAGATCCTACATCGGTTTTCAAGAAGTTTTTCATAGGCATTCTTGATCTCTTCACTGCAGAATCCTATTTTAAACTGCCTCTCAAAGAGTCGATCGGTGAACACCTTGGTACGGAGGTCTTTGTATGGTTGAACTGTTTCTGTAAAAACAACCTGTTGAAGACAAATAATGGTTATAAAACATTACTTAGTAACACAGTAGCACAAGTGTAGATATTGCAGAAGCAGAAGATTTAAATATTCTTATTTAAATAGTATCCTAAGGGGGGCATTCATTAATTAGAATACTTACGGGTCCAGCGCGACGGGGGGGGGGGGATTTTCATCTCATCTCATCATCAATCTCTACATGCATTTACTTCAGGGGAAGGGGGGGGGGGGGGGGGGGTTAAAGACATTCTTATATAATATTTTATAAGTAGAAATAATTGTGTTTTCTTACATAGAGTGATGGATATTTTATTGCCAAATATAAAAAAATATCCTTACACATAATAGGGGGAGGGGGTCCGAGATATGTTATGTGTCCTCACATGGGGGTGGGGGGGGTCAAAAATAGGCAAAATCCACCTTAAGTAATTAATTTTTAACACAAAAGGGTTGTCCAGTAAAGAATAATGTATAGGATAAGACTGTGTTTTGGGTGATGTCAAGTTGTCTCAATTTTACATATAGAATTTATGCAATATATAATTTTAGTATTGAATTTTAGTATTGAATTTTTATTTTAAATTCACAAAGTACAACAAAGACATTATAATTATATGAACCATGAATAAAAATACCCAGCACTAAATTATAATTGCAAAAACATTTATTCATACAGGTAAATAGTTCAAATTTAAGAAAAAAAATATAATATTTATCTATACTAATACTAATATATAAAGAGGAAAGATTTGATTTTTTGTTTGCATTGAATATCTCCGAAACTACTGAACCGATTTCAAAAATTCTTTCACTGTTGGGAAGCTACACTATTCGCGAGTAACATAGGCTATATTATATTTTCAAAAAAATTAGGGATGCTTAATAAAACTCCAATAATGTAACCCAAGGTGTAAAAAAATAAGAAAACCGAAGCAAAGGGAGGGCGGTTACTCGTATGATATAAAAAAGTTGTTTGACTGTAAAAAAGAAACAAATAAACTTCTCAGGAAAGTGAAATACAATTCTTATTGGTAAAAATGTATACCAGGTAGAGTTGTCACATGCCAAGACTGAAATATCTGGACAAAACTTCAAAAGTTGGGATTTGTCGGGACAAAAAATTTAGTATTGGAATTGTTGGGACATTTTGTATTTTGATGGGACTTGTCTTGACATCATGTGAAATGTCGGGACAATCCAGACAAATCCTGACCATCTGGCAACCCAAATACCAGGGCAAAACTAAAATTCTTTAGCCTACAAGATGATCTTTTTTAAATAATGAATATTTTGTTGGTCATCCTAAATGATACTGACTCTTCAAATCTAATCTTTATATAATGATGGTGGTCCAGTACCCTTATCAAACAATAATAAAACATTAATATCACAAATATTTTTAAAACAGGTAGTGTAAATTGTAAGCCAGCATATATTTATATACTATGATAGATAGTAGCTATAGGTAAAGACAGAACAGTATTTAAACTCAGATAACTATGTAAAAGATATACAAGTTACACTATAATATTGTAATGATTGCACAACATTAATTTGTAACCAAAATTTTAATTAGTTGATTGAGATCTACAGATACTTAGTGAGATATGTGAATTCAATTTTGAGATATTACTGTAAAATACCTACTGAATACATTCCAAATCTCATTCCAAACTCTCCTCATAATAATTTTACTGATATTTCTAATAATGTTACAGCGTTAAAGAACAGAAATTTCACTTTCTTTTTGTTATTGGAGCTACTCAAATGTTTAAATGAGATCATACATTTGTTTTTATTTAAATAAATATATATTATTTTTTATTTTGGTTTCATAGCAGCAGCAGAGCCTCAACAAATGAAATCTCTGAAAGGTGAAACTCACCCTTGAAAGGTCCTTCCGGCATATCGGACATTCATTCTGCAGACACAGCACTCGCATACGAGTGGAACACTCGAAGCATACGGGGTGGTCACACTCCCCAATAGAGTAATACAACACGTTCTTGAAACAAACTACGCAAGTAGTGTTGTCGTTCGCAGAATCGGCCATGGCTTCTATTAATGAAAACTAATCAAGATTACGATATGAAACCTGCAGTGCAGGCGATTAGAGCTGTTGCAGTTACGGGAAGATACCCACTAGGAACAGGTAAAGATCCCAGATGTTGAGTACAGCGGACAGAGCAAAACGCACGAACCACAGTGAAAAATTAGCAGCCTAATGACAGATTGACTTATTTGATTACTTGAGATGACATTGATGACAGCGGCGACGTCATGTCTGACGTCACAGATAAAGATCGAAAGTGACTAAGTACTACTCTGTGGATCGAAATAAAATCTGTTGACATTTTTTTTTATATAGTGCGGAAGTTGCACTACAAATCCAAAAAAATATTAATCTTATGATTTATGCTGCAATTCCGTGTCCCGTGTATTCCCTCCAAATTTTGGGGGGTAAATATGTAAGATGGGATTTTTTAGGGATCTTATATGTTTAGGGTTAGTTTAAGGGTTTTTGTGACTCTTCATATTTTTTATTTATTGATGAAAATAACCTCTTATATCTTTATTTGAGCATGAGTCAGCGACTCGTCATGTTCCGGCTTGGGGCTTGAGAGCCAGTTCTTTCTTTCTTTTTCTTCTCTCTTTCTTGGCCAGCAACGCATCAGTAATGCGTTTGGTGTTGCTGATGTCCATGGGCAACGGTAGCCACTTACCATCAGGTGGAATAGGTGGATCATCTGCTCGTTTGCCGGCTATTTCCATAAAAAAAGACTGGTTAACCCCACATTCACAGTGATAGCTGTTATAACAGTGACAAAATAGTGATATTTTATATTTGCAATGCATACATTATATATTATGTGATTTTAAAAAAGGGATTTAGTATATTTCGGCATTTTGGGGCGCAAAAATTCCATCAAGATACCTTATATTATACGTACCCCTGGGTAAGTCAACACACATAGGTACCTATGTTTAACAAGTAACATTCAGGTGGTTCTCAGTAAAAGCCAACCCAATTATAATATAGATGTACTGTATTTTTATTGTGTACCTTAATTTTCAATTTACTTTTAATGCAATAACTTAAATTCGGTAAGTGTGAAGAAATTTTAATAAAATGTATTATTTCGATAATATAATTTTTACCATCAGAAAAATTACCTTTAGAAAACATTGTGAAGAACCATATCAAAAAAGGACTAAGTAAGTGTAGACTCCCTATAATTATGAAAGATTACCTCAATCCGGCCTGTGATTGGTCGAATGTGTCATTCCGATATGCCGTCATCGATGATGTCATATAATCGAACTTCAGGTACCTCTACAAAGTCTATGATCCAGATAGAATATTATTATTATATCAATGGATACTACCATGGACAATAATTTTAGTTTTTATAAATATGACGTGACAGTTGACAGTTTCGAGTTTTCGACGGTTATTGGTGTTTGAAGATTTAAAATTTTGAAATTAAACATCGGTCGATCGTCGATCGCTATTGTACTTGTTGCGAATACATTCTGTTGCTTGGGATATTTATTGTGGGTAAAAGTGAATAACGAACTAAAATTTAGTGATAAAAATGAATTAAAATAAGGTTGAGTGGAAATTAATTCGTAAAACATGTATTTTGAGGTATGTATTTTGTCTGTTTCGGCCAGAAGACAGTTGAGCACAAAAACAATATTTAAACCGATCAAATTAATGTTAAGCTCATGTTAATTCTTTCATTTAGATTGATAACACCCCTGAACATATTAGAAGAGCTCGTAGGGTAGAGGTCGTAAAGGCGGAGTCGCCCAAAGAGGAATGTCCTCGCCTTATCCTAGCGCCGTTTACTCGCCCTCCTCAAGTTATTTTCGATAATGTTCTCATTGGCACTTCATGTGAACGGAATTTGGAGGTTTTCAACCCTTCGAAACAACCGCAACAGGTAATTTTATCCATTTACCTTGTATATCAAATGAACATAATAACAATAATATTTTTTTTTATGGAAATACCCTGTAAAAGAGCTGACGATCCTCCTGATGGTAAGTGGCTATTGTCGGCCATGAACATCAGCAACACCAAAGCCATCACTGATGCGTTGCCGGCCAAGAAAGAGAGAAGAAAAAAAGAAAGCAATATTGAAAATGTAAAGGCGTTAAAAATTTGTTAAATACGAAGATTGAGTTTTTTTTTTAACACTCCAGTAGTCGCGCGTTCTACAGTTGTAGAACAGTCATGCATTTTTTGCTATTACATTGTGAATAGTGGACCGGAAATGCCCAAACTCGTAATATTCTTCTATTATTAATTTGTGAACACAATCAGAGTCCCGGCTACAACCGGCGCGACTGCCTGTGTTAGAAATTTCACGCCAAAAGGGAATTTCTACGATAGTAGAGCGCGCGAGCACTCGCGTAACATTTTTGACAGCACTTTGTATTTGTGTTTGTGTTTATTTCAATGGTATTATTGAGCTTTATTTTACATGTTATATATCTATACAAATAAATAAAATTGGAGTGTCTGTTTGTAATATTAAAATAACCGCTTTTTACTATGTGTACTTTGGATGTATACAGGGTACATATACCACAACAATATTTTTTACAATTTTTGTCTGTCTGTCTGTCTGTATATCTGTCTGTCTGTTTGTTACGGCTAATCTCTGAAATTGCTAATCACTGAGGAGATGAGCGAATGAAGAAAGAAGACTGAAAAGATTTACGTGCCAAAAATAGTTGATTTTTCTTATGATTCTCTAGAAGTCTTATATTATGTTCCTAATTAGTAAGAGAAACTATATTTTGTCGTTTTTTAATTTTTAATATAGTATATTTGGAAATAGGATAGGGCATTTCATTTATTTCTTTAATTTATCTGTAAAATTGAACAATCAATATGGTTCTACATATTAATAGAAAGTCCTTGATACAATGTTATTATGACATTTATTTTAAGATAATAGGTATACAGACAATCGGTTACTTATCGCTAGTTTATATTATATATTTTCAATAATTCATATATCTCTGACAGCTCATTACATCATACTCTTTTATATTCGTTTTTCTAACAATGACGTGGCCAGTCTCATACTTACTTGCTCATACATAAGTTATATTATATAGGCTATTATATAGCTGTGCTAATAATATCTAACATTCGGCCATTCTGACTACACTAAGTTTGTCCTCAAACTTATAGATCTAACAAGAATACATTAATAGTTTTTAAACCGCGTAGGTACCAGATGTAACCTGTTTTTTTTTTCTATTTATTTCAACACTTTTTATTTTTCATTGAAACACTAATAATTCAAATAATTTCAAATAATAATTCAAACATCGAATTCGTAACAAAATATGATACCAATAACGCACGCCAGCTTTTCAAAATAACGATATACCATTTAATTTCATTTCATTTCATTTCATTTCATTTCAAACCATTATTTGAATCTGCACCTGGCCCCTCACAGCTAAGTCAAGAGTATGATCAACTACAGGACTCCACTGCCGTGCCAGACTTCCAGATGCCAACATCGCACAATTCTACTACATCTGCACCTGAACCCTCATCGCTAAGTTTAGAGCCTACGTGGCTACAAGACTCCACGACCGCTTCAGACTTCCAGATGTCAACATCTCACATTTGCACCTGAACCCTCATCGCTAAGTCTACAGCCTATCTGGCTACAAGACTCCACGACCGTTTCAGACTTCCAAATGTGATATCAATTCGCGTAGCCATATCTGCACCTGACCACTCATCGTCAAGTCAAGAACTTATCTAGCTGCAGGACTTAACGACCGTGTCAGACTTCCAGATTATTTAGAAATATCTGAAATCGTATTATTGGTATCAATAAAATAAAAGAACTCAGCTCAGCTCAATTCAAAATAAAAGTGATCTCATTTTGTTAACTTTACAATCCTTCATTAAGCGTCAATCTCATTATCATCATCTGGTATGCGATCGGCAGCGATACCGAAAACGTTGTATCTATATTACGTAAATCAAATCAAATCAATATAATGCAATCATATAGTGGATAAAGGTGGTACAAACAGTATGCTAAACGAACTTACATGTGCCACTTATGGGCGTTGCAAAAAGTTACAAATGTCGCGTTAAAAAAAATATAATTAATTACATGCATTAAGCTCAAAATCAATTAAAAAAATACATAACGAACAATTAAATAAATCAAGATGAAAACACTGGTTGTTTTTTTTTAAAATACCCATCTGCTTTACTACAAACTTTATGATTCTTACCGTCATTGGAAGATACTGTTTTCAATAATTTAATAAAATCTACTATTTTTACATTTTTATCATTGTACTTATCTAGTTTCTACTTTCTACCAATGCCTTACCTATCCTACCTTATCACCTTTACTCAATGGACGTTTATAGAATAATAAAATAATAGTCAATGGGGTGTGCTAGCATTTCTTACACACTGTATTTTATAATTTATTTACATAAGAATATCAACACAATACACACTAACCCCTCTTATTTATAAGTACAGTTACAAAAGGCTTATATTTTGTTTCTTTCACTCTAATAAAAACGATAAAGAATAAAGATAAAATATAATTATTATAACAATTGAAAATAGGCTTATCACGCTATATGAATAAGGATATGACATCAATAATTAAAATAGTACAAAATTAAAGATACATTATTACATAAATCTTATATTGTATTGAACTAATACTTTCTTTCTCTCCTTTCCTTATCCCAATACTTCATATCTCATTACTAGATTCCACAGTCTATACAGGTCAGACGATCAACTCTCATACAAAATGATTTTGACACTCGAGAATACCATCTCTTCACTCGATAAATGTATGGACGGTATTCTCTAAATCGACTTAACTCTTTAATTTTTGAATTGATTGAAATAAATAAAACAAACTCTGAACTCAACTTTTCCGTTCCAACCAAATTACCTAGAGCATCATGGTTCAGATTTCTCAATGACGCACAATGTAATTCTAACCTCGGAAAAAAAAGTACCACTTACTAGAATTGTTCGCACATTTAGGATTATTTCTAATAATGATAACCTTGACTTATTCACAAGTGAAATTCGAAAGTTTCGAAAGGCTTTAATTAATTTGATTTCTTCAGATGCACTCTAATTTT
This sequence comes from Thymelicus acteon, assembly GCA_951805285.1. Lineage (NCBI taxonomy): Eukaryota > Metazoa > Arthropoda > Insecta > Lepidoptera > Hesperiidae > Thymelicus > Thymelicus acteon. The sequence goes on from OX638222.1 coordinate 6,092,445, forward strand.
CAATTCAATACTATTATTTACCATTACATTTTTGTTATTATCATTGTAATTATTTCCTGTGTTATATATATATATTTTTGTTAAATATGTTCTTCTATGTGTCCTTAGTCATAAATTTTATCAATGTTATTATCTTACTGTTAACTCGCCTTAGTTAAATGCATGTAGTCTAAATATGTACATCTATAACGATAATAATACTTAGCTTGCTTCAGTTCTTACGCATTGTTTATTTTCTGTAAATAGCGTCTATTATATTGGTGTTCAACAAATAAAATAATTAAATTAAACTAAATTAAAAAGATAGGCATGGGCAATTTGTCGAACGATCCTCAAGAAAACATCGATTGCATCTTAAAGGCAAACAAAGGTTACTGTTCATCTTATTTACATACTCTGCCACTGCAAGTGACATTCATTTGGACACAAACTGTACTCACTGAATAATCTCCATCAATTTATCTGAAGAATAGAATCTAAGTTCTAAGACTGGTGTCTATAAATTCTATAGCAGCATTTTGTAGGATATTTCTTTCTTTCTTTCTTTCTTTCTACTAACTGATCAATTAGGTCAACGTTAAATTTCAACTCAGTCAACAAATAATCATCAGCACCAAATGAATTATTCAATTTACTTTTGCATTAATAAAAAGAAGAATAACTTTATAGCTTGACATCGCATCAACATCTCATCTCATCCTCGTACCAACAAATCCTATTTCAAAATTTTGCCTTAGAATTTTGGAAACGGCACCGATCATTTGCAATAAAGTAAGAAACATAATGATTTGAAATGGATTTTAGAATTAAGGATCCAGCTTGAGCTGATTGCACTCATTCTATCGTGTCACATTTTAATTTAACGCTAATTAGATCATATCCTGAATTGTATTAGTAGTACCAATCAAACATAATATTCAAATTCAACTCTGTTGAAGTGAGTAAGTCTCTAGGAGAGTGGTCTGTAGTCAATACGACATTTCAAAATTTATTTTTCATCGTAATTGTCGTCAATTGTCACTTCGACAGATTTTAATACTTACGTCAAAACATAAGACATTAACAAATCTATACTTACGGATGACAATTTTATACTAACCCAATGTCTTTCAAAATATTATCATAAAATTATTCAGGCAAAACATGAAAAATGAAATAATGTTACTATTTGAATATGCAGTTACCGTTACTCGTCAATTGAAGATATTAAGTTACCATTCAGTCTACTTTGCAACAAACCGCAATGTGTGATTGCGCGTGATCATTAAAGTTAATAATAAACAAATCAATATCAATCTTACAAAAAAACTAGAGGCGCCTCAACTACGTAGGGATCGCTACCGATATAATCAAGGCATCTACATGACCATCTTACCATGTACAAAATCAGAATGTAGTCAATGAAAGAATTAGATGCATATGCTGAAGTGAAGTGACCATTTGATCACTGGTGAACATCTCGTACTATAACGTAGCATCACAGATAGATTGGTCTTCCTGTTGCGTTATACTTAACGGTGTAGTGAACCAGAAGTAGGTATACCATGTTATAATTTCATCTTTTACCAACCCTAACAGAATTATCTTTAGTTTATGAGTATTCGGTCCTCTAAAAGTAAATGAAATGTATTCGTTCTATGAAATATTACAAGAACATAAGAGAAGTGTAGTAGAGAATATGCATTAAGTGTTTCACTGAGAGGGGCGTGTTTTCATTAAAATAAGTAAACACTTAATAATATCCAACTCTGAATTACTCGTATTACTAAAACGGCTAAAACCTCATTCGGACATGTTCTACATGAAAAATTCGCGATATTTATTAATTAAGTTGTAAACTATTTTTTATTAAAAGTTAAACCTATGTAAAAAAAATGATATACTATACCTACTTAAAATAAATAATTTAATTTTTCTGCTATTAACGCAACGTTATGTACGTTACATATTGGTAGATACTGTAATGTGGCTCAACAAATACAAAACAATTTATTGAATTCCCAGCAAGGTGGAGGAGAATGATGAATTTGAATTTCTGCTCCCGTCTGAGTGTGACTGTACTTGTCCCTGTGCATGTGTTGTCAGTTACGTATGCGGTAATACTGGTTTTTAAGGGTAGTAAAGTTTTACCTAATATCGAAATGGTCACCTCAGCAACGCTTTTTAATCGAAGGGTCGAATTCGGTATCGTATCATGTTGATTACATTCGTATCTATTAATTGATGATGAATTAGGCTCAACAAAAAAACTACTGGCGTCATACTTACATTGCAATTAATTTATGTACCTACCACCGTATGGCACCCGCCACTGTTGACCTGAACCGAACCTCTCGATGGCGACCGCGGCAGCAGTGGGCTCAGCCTAGGGGTGCCAACAGCGAATACCGTGTCAGCAGTCAAATCAGGCACGCAGCCCAGCAGCGCGACGCGGCGTCGGCGGCGGCGGCGTCAGCTGCGGCAGCGCCCACACAGCCGCAGCGTTGACGGCGCGGTCTCCGCTCGACACGCCGACGCGACGCTCGCTGTCTCAGGTTGTCGGGTAGTGACTCGTCCGGTCGCTGAAATTCTTGAACGTACTATTTTTCTTCGTTCGCCGTCAGTACCTCGTCCGGTCGCAGAAATTCTTGAACGTACTATTTTTCTTCGTTCGCCGTCAGTACCTTGTCCGGTCGCCGAAACCACATCGCTTACTTCCTTCGAAGCAACAGTAAGCCTGCTGGAACTATGTTTTGTGTGAGATCGATAATAGTCAGTCAAGCGATCTTTGTTTTTCTTTTTCAGACTTCGACTTCTTGTATCGGGGTTGTGCGATGATTCCTCTCTTGATGTATCATAATGGCGAAGTCTACGTTTGCCGATATCGTGATGTGAGCGTTTAAATCGTTTGCTATGGCCCATTTTACAAATTTGATATAATTATCCACTTCTGATAATAGAAAGTCCTTGATACAATGTTATTATGACATTTATTTTAAGATAATAGGTATACAGACAATCGGTTACTTATCGCTAGTTTATATTATATATTTTCAATAATTCATATATCTCTGACAGCTCATTACATCATACTCTTTTATATTCGTTTTTCTAACAATGACGTGGCCAGTCTCATACTTACTTGCTCATACATAAGTTATATTATATAGGCTATTATATAGCTGTGCTAATAATATCTAACAATATGTAGAGCGCGCGAGCACTGGCGTACCAAATAGGGGCGCGTGTACTGGAGTGTTAATAAAATGTTAGTCAATTTTATGATGAAAATATTGTAACAATAAAAATAATTGTTCATTGGCTGTTTGTAACTTTGGTTGTGTCTTATTCATTTAAAGCCATTGCACTGTTTTTCTAGTATAAAAAATTGTTCTATTCTTCAGATCACTCTTGGTCGAGCATTGCCACCGGGCCTGGTTATAGACTTGCCAGAAGAATGGATGTTTCTGGAGCCCGAAACATGTTACATCATAAGCTTGATGTGGAGTCCGACTCAACCAACATCACTCCGAGAGACCATTCGCTTCACAAATGAAAACCGTGGAAGATATGATGTCATTGTTATCCTCAATTCAGTATTGGTAATCAATGGTTTTTTATTTGTTTTCGAAATGAGTGAAGTGTTAGCTTTTGTTTGTGAAACCATTGTTTTATGATGCTATAATAGTTTCTCTCAATATTGCATTATTGTAAACAATAATATTACCTAAGATGAAATGTAGGTGCAAGTTGTCTATAAACAGACAATTTTTATTCAGATACTGTTATTATTAGTTCATGAGTACTATTAAGGATTGACTAGGATTGTACAAAGCCCAGTAACATCTGCCGTTCACCAAAGCCTTGTCAGTTGTTCAGTAGAGGGAATTATAATCATGAAGCCTTTCAACCCCAAAGATTTTTTACTTTAATATTTTATTTTTGAAATTAATTAAGTTTTTACTCACATTTTATTTAAGATAAACATTTTCCTTTTTCAGAATGTTAAAGGAAAAAATAATAATACTAGAGGATTAAAAATATCACCAGGGAAGGTTAAGAAAAAACCAACGAAAAAATCTCCTGTCTCTATTTATAAAAAGAAAGCTGACATCATTTATAACACCACTAAAGTAAAGAAAACCATAGATATAATTAAAACTACCCAAACACAATATACCCAACATAAGGTTGTGAAATTATCCAACAAAGAAAACATGCCACAATATGAATGTGTAGACTCTAAATATAAATGTCCATTTGATTCACCATCAAGCATTGATCTCAATTTCAATACATCAGAAATATTTTCTAACATGCGACGTCCGACTTCAGATTACTTATTGCAAGAAACTTACGACAAATCTCAAATACTTAAAAGTAGCGACAAACAAGACAATGTATTAAGAGAAGTTAAAGATAATGTACTGAAACCATCAAATAAACAAAATGTATCTGTATCTGATGTGTTTGAAAGTCTTACTTTCACGCCTTTAAAACTACCGTCAAAAAATGAGAAATTGGATAAGGGACCCAAAATAATCCTAAGCATGAACTCTGAAAGTGATTTTGATGACAGCCTGGATTTGAAAAATTCAAACAAGGATGAGACACATTCAATAATTTGTATATCGTCATCTCAACCAAACAATAAGTGGTTAACTGTTAATTATCAGTCTAACAATGAGAATCAATGTACAGAGACACCTACAATACCAAACAAAAAAATCCCAAACACATCATCCCCTAAAGAATTGAACAGTCCTAATTTCTCTATTAATACCGAGTTTTCCCGGATTAGCGATTTGTCCTTTTTTCCGCAAAGATTTTCAACCGAAAGAAAGATAATTCCGAAAATAAACAATGAAACACATGAAATTATAGATGTCACCAGTACAAAGTTGAGTTCCGATACGTACACGAAAGATTCACCTAACACTCCTAGAGACGTTTATGTACAGGAAAATAAAGTTGAACCGGTGCGCGAACAAAATCAAAAAATGTGCAGACAGTCCTTGTTTAAGGATTTTCAACGCCAGAATGAAATTAACTTAAATAACTATTTATTACGCCCAGAAAATCACTATCACTGGAATAATGATTTCAAGGGCGATTTACGATCTCCCCCTAGATCTATAACGCCACCTTTACAATCAATTCCAGAAGAAAGTGGTCAGTTCTCAGATACTCATGTACTTGATAAATCAGAAAAACTATCAACATTTACAATTAATCGTACATTCGATAAAAGTGCTGCATGGAATTCCGTTCTACATTCTACAAGAAAATCTTGGTCCAAAAAAGCTGTTAAAGCGGATCCGGCACTTTGGAAAATGCCCGTTCCGCTAGCCAAAAATACAAAATCTAAATCTACCTCTAAAAGCAAAGAATCATTGAGCGGAAAACAGCGTTCTACTGCAAATCTGAGCAAAAACGTTAGTCAAAACATTTCGCTGAATCAAGTAGGAAATGTTTACTCACAATCGTTTACTGTAGATCCATTTCTGTCTACAACTTATTTCTATGATGAAAATGCTGTTGAAAATTTTGAGAAAGAGTTTATGAGATGGTTGAATTGTATTCTTACTCCGCCTGCAGACCTCGATAGTAATGTTGAACAGAAAATTGACGTAGGTAAGGCGTGGATTGAAAATAGAAACAAGGAAGTACCAGCAGCTCCCACAAAGGAGCAAGTTAGCAGCAACTATCATAACAGTCATCGTCTGGAAAGTTTACGGCGCCAAGCGAGAGTATTATTGACGAGTCCCGAAATGTCTCAGGTCTTTCTAAAACTTAATGCTCAAATAGAAAAGAAATTAATAGCCATTCGAACTGACAGAAATTTGCATTTAGATGTTGGGTTGCAAAAAGCTATTATGGAATTGCTACTTTCCTACAATCCCTTGTGGCTCCGCATCGGATTAGAAGCTACTTACGGATTGGTTTTACCCCTGAAATCTAATAGTGATATCGAAGGATTAACCACTTTCATCATTCAACGTATGTTTAAAAATCCTTATTTGAAGAATAAGAATTCGAAGTCTTCGGCTCCGAACATGCTGCTACCTGCTTATATGGAAGCTATCAAGAGATTCACTTTGAAGAAGTTTTTCATGTTAGTTTTCTTTTTGGACCAAGCAAAACAGAAGAAGTTGATTCCTCACGATCCTTGCTTGTTTTGCAGAAATGCTGTATGCAAGGAAAGCAGGGAAATTGTTATTCGATTCACACGAGAACTGATAGCAGGCATAGGCGATATAACAAAACACTTAAGACCCCTGGGCTACGTTGTCAGTCACAAACAGTCTTATCTAGATGAATACAAATATGCTGTTCTCAATATCGCTACTGATATAAGAGATGGTGTAAGATTGACTAAAGTTATGGAGATTATTTTGATGAAACATGGGTTAATGAGTCAATTACGGACACCTGCAATATCGCGTCTGCAGAAAATACATAACGTCCAAGTAGCATTGAATGCTTTGAAAGATGCTAATTTCGTAATAGTGGGAGATATAACGGCTACTGATATCGCTGATGGCCATAGGGAAAAGACACTCTCACTGCTCTGGCAACTAATTCACGTTTTCCGAGCTCCCTTGTTTGAAAAAGCGGCAAATGTTATACAGATTTGGTGGCGGAAGAAGTATGAAGTTATCATTGAAAAGAGGAGAGAAGAAGAAAGAATACTTAGAACGCGTAATAATGCTGCTAGTGTTATTCAGCTATGGTGGCGTCGAATTCAGTACAATCGTATGGTTGAGACAAGGATGAGAGAAGTTACCGTAGCCACAATAACAATACAGAAGTATTTCCGTATGTGGTATCATCGCAGCCGTATGCTCAAATTGAAATCGAGTGTTATCGAAATCGAAAACTGGTATAAGAATTTGAAGTTAATGCGAGAGGCGAAAGAGATATTGTATACGTTAAAATTAAGGAAACTTGAACTTAGACGCAGATCCGCTATTATCATTCAATCGTGTGTTAGGCGCTGGATTTGCAAAACACAGTACAAGTTAAAACTGTCCAAAATAGTTTTACTGCAAAAGGTCATACGTGGATATATAGCAAGGAAGCGATATTTAAAAACGTTGAAATGTATTCGATTCGTTCAACAGAAGTACAGAGGCAAACTTCTCATGAGAGATGAATTGAGGAAATTTATGAAAATTCGAAAATGTGCTGTTACAATACAAAGTTATTACAGGATGTGGAAACAACGCAGCATGTTCATTAGGTTAAAAAAATCGGTTCGCATTATTGAGGAACGTTTCATGGCTTTATTAAAGATGAGAGCGGAAAGGGAAAAGTATTTAAAACTGAAGTTAACGGTGAAAACAATGGAAGGAATGATCAGGTCTAAAATGATTAGATCAAATTTCATACGTCAACGCAATGCCATAATAAAACTTCAGCGAAGGTTCAGAGCTCACAAGGCTATGGTACAAGCCAGATCTCAATACATGAATAAAATTAACGCTACTGTCAAGCTTCAAAGACACATACAATCATATCTGATCACAAAAAAGATACGATCTAACTATTTAATGCTACGTACGAGTACGATCACGATACAAAGGTACTTCCGATCGTATTTACTCGCCAAATCTCAAAGAAAGCAGTACATTAGACTCAAGATGTCAGCTTTAGTCCTTCAACGACGTTACAGAAGTCTTTTGCTCATGCGCCGGGATAGAACCGAGTTCTTAAAACTGAAAACCGCCACCATTCTAATACAAAATAGTTTTAGAGCCCAGCTATTGATGAAAGACTGTAAACAATCGTATCAAAAATTACGTGAAGCGACAGTCAAGATTCAGAATAGGTACCGTGCGTTAGTTCAAATGCGTGAACAAAGATCAAAGTATTTACTATTGAAAAGATCTTGTATTACTATTCAGAATGCCTATCGAGCGTATAGATTAGGAAAGCAAACTAGACAGGATTATCTTAAACAAAAACAAGCTGCCGTGAAAATTCAAGCTTGGTATAGAGGCCACAAGAAAGGAACAATACAAAAACAGCAATACAAACAATTAAAACAAGCGACAACTACAATTCAGAAACGGTTTAGAGCATACATCATAGCAAGGAAAGAGAGACAAGAATATTTACGAATGAAAACGGCAACAATATGTATACAGAAATATTACAGATATTATACTGAAACGAAAATAATCAGGCGACAATATATTGAACTACGAAAATCTACAATTGTAATCCAGAGATTCTTCAGATCTTACTTGGAAACGAAGAGGCAAAGAAACACATTCTTGCAAATAAAAATGGCAACAATCATGATTCAGCACTACTACAGGTATTACAGGGAGACAAAATTAACACAACAGAAATACCAAGAGTTGAGACGAGCTGCAGTAATTATTCAGACAAGGTACAGAGCGTTGTGGGCCATGAGATGTGAGAAGGAAATATACGAGAGATTGAAGCAATCTGTTCTCACGGTACAACGGAGGTACAGAGCTTTAAACAAGATGAGGGTACAAAGACAAGCGTATTTGAAACTGCGTTCTGTAACGATTGCGGTTCAACAAAGATGGAGAGCAAATATGTTAATGAAAATAGAGAAATCGAAGTATTTAAATATACGGCAGGCATGCCGTTCCATACAATCATTTTACAGAGCCTACAAAAGCGGATCCAAAGAGCGGCTAAAATACTTGCAGCTGCAACAATCCTCGATAATATTACAGCACAGATTTAGAGCACGTCTTGCGATGAAGTTTGAAAGGAACGCATACCTGAGTTTGAAATCAGCAGCAACTACAATACAAAGACAATTCAGAGCACGCTGTTTGATGATACAGGAAAGGACCAAGTACTTAAGAATCTTAAAAGCAGTTGTAATTATTCAAACTGCTTACAGAGCGTATGTTGCTGGTAGACAGCAAAGAGAGAAGTATTTAAAACTCAGAACTGCTTGTATCGTTATTCAGAAGCGGTTTAGAGAATTTAGGGAGACTCGAAGACTACGCACTCAATATTTACAACTTCGGAATGTTATTATTTCAATTCAACGTCGGGTCAGAGCTAATAACGCCGAGCAAGAAGCGCGACGAATTGAAGCAGCCAATAAGATAAAGGCGTGGTATGCTTCTATAAGGAGAACCAGAGAATGTCGTGTCGAGTTTCTGAGGCTAAAGAGAAGTGTTATAACTGTACAGTCCGTGGTACGAATGTATATTTGTCGTGAACAATTCCTTGCTTTGAAAACTGCAGCCACTACACTCCAACGGTATTATCGATTTTATAGATTAGCGAAGTCTCATAGAGAACAGTACGTAAAATTAAAGACTTCTGTTATCAAATTACAAGCGCATGTTAGATGCTTTATAGAAAGAAGACGTTACCTTAAGTTAAGGACAGCGACGTTAGTAATTCAAGCCGCATTCAGACTAATGAGATCTAGAAATATCTTAAAGAAGAAGAGAGAAGAAGCTGCTATATGTATTCAAAAGAATATCAGGCGCTATTTAATACAGTCGAGGTATAACCGTTACAGAAGTCAAGTGATATGCATACAGAAATTATGGAGAGGGAAACTAGTAACAAGACTGATGCGTTGCGTGTTCTTGCAAAAGAAGAATATGGTAATCAAACTGCAGGCCCGTATTAGAGGATATCTGATAAGGAAACAAGTTGAGCACAAGAAGGAACTGTTATTGAAAACTAAAGAAGAACTAAGAAGAAATTGGGCTGCTTCGAAAATTCAGGTAATACATTTGCTTTATAGTTTGTTTAAATGTTGAAGACAAGATACTTTATCGCCACCTACCTTGGGTCGCCCAATGCCCTTCACAAATCTATATTTGATCAAAGCAGAGTACATTGCCTATGCTACGCCCTGCAGTAGGTCGTTAACAGGTTGTAGCCTCGCGCTAAAAATCTAAATTTGTGTTACTCTAAATCAAAAATTTTACCACATTGTGAACAAATTTGTGAAACACTTCATGCCCTGTCTGCATGGAGTCTGTCCTGTATCAAATCACAAGACAAAATCAGACTCTGTTTTTCTTCAAGGTTCAACCAGGTTGAAACTAGACCCCTACTTATTTGCAGGCCCTATTCCGCGGTAACAAGGCTCGCATGACGAGTGACCGTCGAGTGGAGGAACTCCGCCGCAGGTGGCGTGACGGTGGACTGGACTCGACGCAGAAGATGCTCGCCGAACGAAACGAGGACGCTATGGAAGTGCTGTCCAGTGTAGCCGACATCGAGTCTGTTATACGTGCCTTCCAATCGTTAGGTAATATGGAACCTGTATCTCACGTACTTTATGTAATTAGCTGACAAACGAAGTGACGATCCACTTGATGGTAAATGGCCATCGTCTCCCATGGACATCAGTAACACCAAGGCATCAAAGAAAGATGAGAGTGAAAGAAAGAAAGAACTGGCTGGCCCTTGCCGGACACGACGATTCGTTTGGAATAATAATATTAATCACTTACGCTACTTACGTTACACTATCCGACTGTATCTAGAGAACTCACGTTACTCTAAATAAAAAAATCGGTCCTTCAAGTGTTGACGTCACGTCGATATGTTCCTAAGAAACGGGTCGTTAGCGGCAGGGTCACGCTGTGGATTTTTAAATACATTTTCGGTCCAACTTTTATGTGACACGGAGATAATCTTTGGCTTTACTTTAACTTACCTATAATAATACCGCATAATGAGGATTGATGAAAAAATAAGGGTAGTTATTTCTGCAGTCGCGTCTGGAAGTCAGAAAAATGGCCCCAGGACTGGGCACACTCTGTATTCATACCACTGCACAAGAAGGGATCAACAAAGAAATGTAGCAACTACAGACTCATAGCCTTGATTTCACATGCCAGTAAAGTGCTCCTTCATATCATAAACACCAGACTGCAAGCTTTTCTGAATCCTGAAATAGCTATGGAGCAGGCAGGATTCATCAAAGGACGAGGAACAAGAGAACAAATCCTAATTCTTCGACAAATGATTGAAAAGTCTAGAGAATTTAACATCCCACTCTACATCTGCTTTGTCGACTTTAGCAAGGCCTTTGACACCGTGAAATGGCATAAGCTATGGGACGTACTCATTCATATGGGAGTACCTGATCATTTGGTTCGTCTCATACGCCATCTCTACGAAAACGGAACTGCGACTGTTAGAATAGATAATGTTGACTCGACAAGCTTTCAGACACATGCTGGTGTTCGACAGGGGTGCATACTCTCTCCACTCCTGTTCAACATCTATACGGAGTATATTATGAGAATTGTTTTGGAGCAATGGGACAAGGGTGTTTCGGTGGGAGGACGGAAGACATCCAACTTGAGATACGCCGATGACACAACTCTACTCGCTCAAACAAAAGAAGATATGGAACAGCTGCTGACACGCCTTGAGACAACAAGCCTCTCTTTCGGACTCGCGATCAACAGAGATAAAACCAAGATGATGATCGTGGATCGAGCTGAACTAAATCAACCTAATATCTCCATGATTGGCAACTGTGAGGTTGTCCATAGCTACGTGTACCTCGGCTCCACGATCACGAACACTGGGGGGTGTGAGGACGAGATTCGAAGGAGATGTGCTATAACGAGATCTGCCGTTGAGAAGCTGAAAAGAGTCTGGAGCAACCGCAACATCACCAAAGCCACGAAAGTTCGCCTGATGAGAAGCTTAGTCTTCCCCATATTTCTGTATGGCGCAGAAACGTGGACGGTTCGCCTAAAAGACCGACGCAAAATTGATGCACTTGAAATGTGGTGCTGGCGACGACTGCTGCGGATCCCTTGGACAGCGTTTCGAACCAATGTCTCGATCTTGGAAGAACTGAAAATTAAAGAGAGACTATCATCGACCGTACAAAAAAAAGTCCTCAAATACTTCGGACACATTATCCGGAACCAACACTCCATGGAGAGACTCGTTGTCCAAGGGCAAATGGAAGGCAAGCGATCACGCGGACGATCGCCTACGCGTTGGACAGACTTAATAAAAGCTGCCACAAAATCATCTATAGTCCAATGTTCCCGTTACGCTGAAGACCGCAGTGTGTGGAGACGCATCGCGAAAGCTGCATTATCCAAAAAAGATCATCATGAAACCACGACCGCTCTGTCAAGAGCGAGCGACTAAGGAGAGAGATTTCACTGATACATAATATTGTATTGTTAATCTATTTACTATATTGATCTATTGTTTTTATTTTTCAGAACTGTTGACTGAAGTGTTCCCGATGATGTATAACTCGAATGCCTCGTCACTAGTGCGGCGGGTGTACGTTTACATGTCAGTGACTAACAGATCCATTTCTAGCATAGAAGTGTTGAAATCTGGAGCGTCCATACTTGTTAATTTGACTAGGTACAGAGTAACTGGCCCTAAAATATATGCGGTAAGTTAGTGCATTGTTATTCCATTTCAATTCTTCTAACATGTTAATAGGCTTTTATAAGGGGTTGAATAAAATCACGGTTCCAGCTTTACATAGTAGTTTGGCCTTTAGTTTTTAAGCGAAGTTATATCTTCGAATTCTCGTCGTTTACGATCCGCGACATTCAGCGCCAACAAGCCTGCGAGAGGGCGGCCGCTGTGTGCGTCCGCCGCCCGCCGCGCCTCTATACATCACATGCGGTCCCGTCAGTGAGCGCTGCTCATACCATCTGCATCAACATCATCATACCATTTACGAACTTAGCAGGGGCGTAGCTACCACCGTATCAGCCGTATCAATTATACGGGGCCCCCAGCGTATAGGGGCCTCCACTAACTCTCCCAAAAAAAAGCTCGCCAGCAGCCTACGACTGGTACAGTCGGCCGCAGAAGTAGCTTAACATTTTAGTACCTTGTCACATTACATTTCATGAATTTGTCGTAGATGTTGCTAGGAAACCGTTGAAACAGTTACTATTACAAAGTACTAAAATGTTAAGCTACTTCTACGGCCGACTGTACAGTTGGCACTCCTTTTATATTTGACAGCTAACGTCGAGGGGGCCCTATAACAAATATTGATATGTGGTCTCCTTAGGGCTAGCCACGCCACTGGAACTTAGGGAGTGTTTAGTGCGGTGCTGCATACACAAATATCGATGCCGATTTGTAACCACAGCATTGTTACTATGCAGCTGTAAACCATGAGACAAAAAGTAACACTTAACATTTCATCTTTCAGAGAGATCGGATATCGCCCATATTAAAATTCATGTGGCGTTTCAGTAACAGTGAAACACATTTGTTTTGTAAACTGGCTACTTACCTGTGGCTGTTTTCCAAGTATGAGAATGTCAGAAAGGTGAGGAACATTTTCTAATTTAAAATTAATGAATCTGTAGAATTATTAATCAGGAAATTCGATGAAGTACCTACTTTATTATATTTTAAGTAGGTACTTTGTTTCACAAGACACTTCATTTGGTACCTAGTTGTCCGCGATCTGCTAGTGTTGTTTTTAACCGACTTCAAAAAAAGGAGGAGGTATTAAATTCGACTGTATTTTTTTTATGTTTGTTATCTTTGAACTTTAGACTGGGTGAACCGATTTTGATGATTCTTTTTTTAATCGAAAGCTGGTGCTTGTCATGTGGTTCCACTTAAATTTGAACGAGATCTGACGAGGAGTTTTTGAGTTATCTCTTATTTTGAAGTTGTTATTTTTTGTCAAGAATTATTCAATATTTATGTATAAAGCATGATGGCAAAATAATGCTGTAAATGTGAATTAAAATTTTATCGAAATTATAGCGGTTATTGGGCTATGCCCTAATGTTTATTAGCCTGTTAGGGTTCCATCCGAATTAGATACGTAACATCAGCTATGTTCATGAAGCTGGTTTCCAAACATGTGAATTAACGTAACATCAGCTATGTTCATGAAGCTGGTTTCCAAACATGTGAATTATGTAGGTACACTTCTAATTAAGATTCATTATTTTTTCTAGGACTTAACGGAGTTTCTTCATACGCCAGAGAATCACAAAATGTTGGTAGCAATCAAAGGTAACATAAATCGAATGAAGAGAATGACGTGCAACAGGAACAAATTCAACACGCCTCAGCCGTCCAAATTTATTTCCCACACAATGAATCAGTCTCTTCGAGATAGCCTCAATCACAGTGTTTGTAGCAACAGCAGCAATAATGGTATGCCGTTACCTACTTTGGAGCCGGATTATGGTATCGTCAGATTGGACAAACCTCGTTACTTTGAGGACGCACAGCAAGCCATAACTTGTCTTTTCAATGTTTATAAACTTTAATTGTACGTATATAAATAATTTAAGTTTGTGTTTATGTTAATTTATGAGTATTTTATGTAATGGGTGTTAACATTATATTTTTCAATTAAATAACGTGATGTGTACTTCTTTAACACATGTTTTACACTATAATTATTACTAATAAACGATTATGATGTACGAGTTTTTCTTTTTTCTATCAACTGATGCATCAATTTGTCTTATATGTAAGTTAATACATAAAGGTCAAAGGGTCAAATAAAGTTACCTCTTGGGCTTTGTTTTTTGGTGAGGGTACCTCATAACTATATAATAATATATTTCTAGATTTCATACCTTCCGCAACGGTGATACCGTTGACAGTGTACTTAAAAACACTGATCGGTAAAGGTATTAACTCAGTGTCTATTTATTAGAGACAGTCCACACTTGAAAATATGTTTGGACGGAAATATCGATTGAAATAAAAATAAAGTGTTTACTCAAGCTTACTAAATACAGCAGTGAAAACCACATCCCAAATTGGTTAAACCTTTTTAGGGCATTGCTACTTCCGGAATATGATGGATGGCTACTTGCTGAATTGTGATTGATACTGCCGGAAAAAACGCGTAGACAAATATTCTAAAAACATTTATTTAATTTTTTATATATTTATTATTATTCATTTCAATGCAATAATAATATGTGCGTGTGTAGCAGTTCTTCCATGGTTAATTTTTCTCAAAATATTGTTAACGAGTAACCGCCCTCGCTTTGCTTCGGTTTTTTCTTTATTTTTTTACACCTTGGGTTATATTATTGGAGTTTTATTAAGGATCCCAAATTTTTTTGAAAATATAATATAGCCTATGTTACCCGGGGATAGTGTAGCTTCCCAACAGTGAAATAATTTTTCAAATCGGTTCAGTAGTTTCGGAGCCTATTCAATGCAAACAAAAAATCAAATCTTTCCTCTTTATATAATTAGTATAGATGATCTGCACAGACAGAGATTGAATTTTTGGTTTGGATTAGCTATGGTCAGACTTCATATTAATGTTGTGGTGTCTGTGGGTTTTACTGTCAAACGTCAAATCTCTTGTGACAATCATTTCAAATCAGTTCATTCATTCATGTTAAAATGTCAAAGTAATTGTCATTCTTGCTTTTATTTTATTTTATAAAAACATTGCTTCTTGAGATTGAGAATTCGTGATTTATAATTTGTAATTTTTCGCGTTCTATCACAATTTGTTCCTTTGAAGTTATTCAGGAGTCAATGGACGAATTCGTCAATTATTTATTGCTTTTGTTAGTTATACTGCCAGTAATTTTGTTTATAAATTTGTGGGCAGGCATTGGATGGGAGCTCTTTGTCAATAACTGATATCGATAGTTTTTATGTGATGGAAAACCCCAGTTGTGATGGAGTTAATGCAAGTCTTAACCGCTAACCTGTTTAGTGGTAAAGTTAAATAATAAAACAAAGTGTTCAGATGTATTTGATTTTTTATTAACCATTCCATAAAACTTTGTCACAAACTTAATTTTTTATGCATCTTGGCCTATATATAATTCTGCATATTGATCAGATGGATTGCAATAACAAATTAAAAGCAGTAAGATAAGTCGCAATAGGAAACATATTATACACAAAAACTGGCCTCAATAAAAATTAACAGCAATTTAATATCTATAACAAACGAAAAACTAAACCATGTAGAATTGCAAATCGCACAAGATATTGACATAATTTGTTTAAATATTTGTTATTTTCAACATCTTTATATAGCATTTGTAAGGTGTGTGGGAAATTTATTTTGTAACTATTACAGATTACTTTCAAAGATGTAAAAATGTTATAATTAAAAGATTTTGACTTAAATCTCAGTGATTTCTAAAATCTAAACCAATCAAACTATGGATATTTAAATGTATCAATGTGTAATTGTGTTTAAAAGATGCATTTAATTGAGTAATATGAGTATCATTATATTTTTAACCAACTTAAAAAAAGGAGGAGGTATTCAGGACTGTATTTTTTTATGTTTGTTACCTCAGAACCTGTTAACCGGGGAGTTCCCTTTTTAATTACGTACTTTGTAACGGGCGCGAGCTCTTTCACTAGGACGTGTCAATATGTTCATATTATTTTTTTATTTTTTATTTATGCTTAAAATAAATGAAAAGACTATGAAATATATATGTTTTCGTTACAAACTAATAGAAAACAATAGGTACTAACAAAAATATGGAAATATCGAATTAAGAAATTACTATATGTTCCATCACGTACCACGTTTCGAGGACGTATTCATACTAATGTTTGTGAGTATGTGCAATATGAGTAATAATTTACAGGTCATTTTCAGCAGCAATAAAATGACAGTCAAATACCTATTCAACAATGATATAAAGATATAAACACTGGATAAGTTCATCACATAAACAATACATTTGGATACTTGGCATAGCAAAATTTAAATTATAACATTAAATTAACTTTTACACTGCCCACTGACTAAACCTTACGCTAAATTAGGCCAATTAAGATTGGGATAAAACAAGTGTCACAAATTAAAGTCACATATTTTGTACAAGCCTTGGCAAGTTTTAAGTAATACTTTGACAATAAATTTGGTCATAAAGTTATAAAATAAGTATTAATACAGTATTATCATAAGCAATTCATATAATAAAAAATCATAAGATAACTATATAGCATATATTATCATCACATTACTTAAATTATGGCTACAATGTAAATATAAAGGTTAATTGTTATAAAATCTAATAGGAAAATACTTATCTATATTTTATAAAATTTTCTTTGATTTATTATACATTAAATTGATTTCCTACTGGAATGTCTTGATTTTTATGCTAGTTTTTGGTATAGAAAAATACTCTCCTAGATGCTTGAATTGAGCCATCTCGCTTCGCTATTGAAAAACGTAATATAATATAATTGTATAAATACATCATTACAACAATTAAGAAAAGTGCTTTCCACGCGCAGACACTGCAAGCCGCGGTATACTGGCATACACATAAAAACTTCTTGTGGACAAAAGTGGTACTGGTAAGTATACAAAATCGATTGGGGACAGAAGCCCCCCTCCCCCTCCACTGTACTGGACGTACATGAAACCATGAAAACAACGCGTAATTTAGCATTTCACTCTATCTGTCCATAATAATCCTATTCTATCCTATCGAATTGTAATTTTGCTATATTATCGCTACCGCAATAATAATTGGCGGCCTGGATGTGCTAAATATGCAAATGAATGCGACATGGTTCGAATCTAGCTAGTATCAATTCTGCCGTCATAAGGAAAAGGGGCACATGTAACATTTTGGAAATTGCGAGAAAATAGAGTTTATCAGTAATAATCATCAGTATCATAAGGAATCAGTAATATCAAGTATAAAAGGCACAAATAACCACATATGACTTTTCAATGTAATGTTTTGCGTGCAAATATAAAATATTACAATGAAAAGGCACTTTTAATCACCTGTGCCTTTTCATTGTAGGAAAAAGTCATCATAATAGCATGTAATATGATACATGAAGGTATAACTGCCAGTTGTGACTTTTCTTTTACATTACATGTTAAGGTTTAGTATTGGTAAACATTAAATAAAAGAACACATTTGTCACAGTTCAGCTGTGCCCTTTAAGCTTATTGTATTTCCTGTTTATCGCGATCCTAAAAATCTACGAAAACTTAGGCAGATAGGGCTTTTTTCCTGATTCCAAATATGTATAACTTAATTTCGCAAAAAATGTTAGTTGTACCCTTTTTCCTAATGACGGCAGAATTACTATAGTTAAAGTTTTATTTAGACATCGCATAGATTCTCCGAACATTATTGTTCCCCATGTAAGGTTTCCTCCATACGACAGAAGCGTTGAATTATGCGACGTCAGCGGCGAAGGAACGCGTACGTTCGACAAGCGCTGGTATAATGTGGCCATATGACATAATAATATGACACATTGTGGAGTCTTTCAAGTAACTCTTCTTTGAATTGAGCAGCCAATATATTTGTCTCGACCTATAATTAATTTTCTACTGCAAGTCCGGACCCAACAGTATGTAATAATGGCACGAAGACTTATCAGACGTTTTTTTTATAATATAAGTACACTACTACAGCTACTCGATTGCTTTAAAGAGATTCAAAATATATTTCTTAAATTATAACTCGCTAATATCCGATAAGTTATTCACGCACTTAAATTATTTCTTAAATAACAAAAATATTCACAGCTCTAGGAGCAATAAGTCAATTTATAAATACCTTGTATACAACAATAAAGTAGTTTATCGGTTTAATAAATTAAATTTCGCTAGAGAGTAGTAATTCCTCCATGCCCATGTGTCCACGATGTCTCCAAACCCGGTACCTTGCTATGTCCTTACGAGTAACCATGCCAACAACCTAAGAAGAAAACGAGTTTTAAAATCCTCTGACGTTTACTAAAGGCACTTGATAATAATAATAAAATCAATAATTAGCAAACAAACATGCTAACCACCTGATGGTAAGTGGCTATCGTCGCCTGTGGACATCAAGGCCACCAAAGGCAACACTGATGCATAGCTGGCCAAGAAAGAGAGAAGAAGAAAAAGAACTGGCTCTCAAGCCCTCACCCAGAACACGACGAGTTGTTTGGCGGCTGACTCTAAGCAAACTGAGGTATCGTAGTAAGGGGCCATCCATAAATTACGTCACACATTAGGGGGGAGGAAGGGGGTCGATGTAGTGTGACATTGTGTGACAAGGGGTGGGAGGGGGTCCTAAATTTCGTGACGTCACATTTAAAAAATCGAAATTAATGGAACCATTAATGGAAAAAAAACTTATATCGGAACTACTATTTTAATTTAATAATTTCTAGGTGTAAAATTTCATAATATGTGACGTCACACTGGGGGGGGGGGGGTCTGACAAATGTGACCAGCTGTGACAAGGAGGGGGGAGGGGTAAAAAAGTCGTGAAATTAGTGTGACGTAATTTATGGATGGCCCCTAATGGTAATTAGTCACTTGGTCTGGTTAAAAAACCTAAGGAGATCTGTAAACTCTAGAATTGTCAGTTATGTTCTCAAAGGGTGAAATGTGAGTTATGTGAATTCACACACACTTGCGTTTATTATAAGAATGATGTATTAAAGAAGATCGGGGCCACTTGCCACAAACATAATATCATTTTATATGTTTAGTAAGTGGTCTCAACTACTGTCTGAATATTGTTATGTAACAGTAATAGACAAATAAAGATTTTTGTATATTTTTAAATTATTTTTGTGAAACAACATCTGCGACCCACCTCATTCACATCATTAACGATAGGCAGGTGTCTGAGGCCGAGCGCGCGGAACAGCCGGAACAGGCGCGGCAGGGAGGCGCGGTGCGGGAGGGTGTACGGCGACGGGTTCATGAACGGACGCAGGTCGATCGTGCACGTCTTCTCCCACTCTGATATCTCTAGCTGTTGGGTACATACTCGGTTTATTGCTAATCATTACAGATACCATAGATAGTTCTGGTAGAATATTAATTGGTACTGTGGCGACAGCGCACATGCGTAACACGGTGACGTCACGTTAACCTGAATCACGCTATCGAATTTTTCTGCATCGGTTGCATATACATACATAAATATATAAATGCTCCGACAACATCAGTCGGGGCTCGGCCGCCTCCCAGGCAACACACCTCGCCTAGCGGGAGATCTCCCTTTGCCAAAATATTATAGCTAGCGTGTAATAGTCATTGTGATCGTGGCTTTAATGAACACAATATAGCAACAATGATGGACACAAATCTTGAGCCAATCTCACTTGCTAAGAGTACGCTACGAGGTTGCTGGACTCTGTACTCAGATAATCCCTCCGGCACCCATGCAGTGGTAGTTTTCGAGTCTCCAACTAAAAAAAAACTACGTCATTACTCAATAAAACTAATGAAACTAACTTCATCAATGGAGGGATACCGCGGATATTCCTTCCGGAACATGTCCATGTCCACTTTGAAGTTGGACCAGGTGGTGTTGGCGTTCTCGTTGTAGATCTTGTTCTGCAGCAGCACGATCAGCTGCGAGCGCAGGATCAGCCCGCGGAGACGTTTGTATGTGCGCACCTCTGCCTGATAAACGCAAATTTACATTAAGGATCGTAAGATAATTAATTATGATGATCATAAAGATAACATTTACATTAATAAGTTCAAGCTTAAAAGGCTTTGTACCTATCTATAGCAATAACATCGAAAACGATCTAAACGCGTGCACGACACGAAAATCAGTTTTTCATTAGGCGTATGCAATGCGACGCCAACCTGACCGCGTACAGACATTACACAAGCATGATCTATTCGGGTTAACAGAGCCTCTACTGTCTACACGAAATTCTTTTCTTTAAGCTGTCACGCCTTTCACCTTCAAAATGTACAAGAATGACATTAGGTGCGGAAAAGTTACACACTCAGAGCCTAGCCAAAACACTTTTCACAAAACAATGCCTTCAAAATGTATGAGAATGACATTAAATGCAGAAAAATGAGCACGTGACTTTTGTCAATGTCATGTCATTCCCATACATTTTGAAGGCAGCGTTTACAGGGTCTTGCTTAAGGCTTTTCAAGGCCATCTAACACTTTTTTTTTAATTTAAACATTTCCAGTTATATAATGTACAGTATACAGTGCCACCAAGTTATCTGTGAAATGGCGAAAATTGGAACTAATGCCGCGCCATTCATAAGTTCTTTGTGCTCATTCATATGACATTTACTAAGTCTCGAATTGCGTCCAATGATTGGTCCAATGCGTCTGACAGCGCCCTCCTCTAATTCACAGATAAGTTGGTCGCACTGTAACTGTCGGTTACCTCATCAGCAAGCGGCGGGTCGACGACCGGGAATCCGTTGTAGGACACGACGCGCAGTATCTCGACGACGTGGCCGACGTTCTCCACGGTGCGCAGCGCGAACACCGGGTGCGACATCACCTCCGACGCGTAGATGTTGTGCGTGAGCGGCGGCGGCTCCCAGGGGAGGAGGGGGACGCCCGCCAGCTGGATCAGGATGTCGTAGATACCCTGGGATGTTCACATTTTAATGTATAGAATGATATAACGGTACACACTCATATCCCAGACAGACAAGGACACCCCACCCAGACTGAGAACAGAAAATCAAACTCAATTTGATAAATGAAACTGGTATACGTTAAAGAATTTTTTACATACGATTAGTCAACTGACCAATCAATAAAATTATAACTATTTGATATTATTATTTAAATTCAATCTTCAACATCCATTTTGTCACTTTAACTTTTACCATCACAAACACTTTGACACTTAACTCTAACCAAAAGTAGCAATATAAAGTGTACCTCGTTAAAGAAGTCGCCAGTCCACTTGGCGACGACGAGGGTGATGATGACGGGCAGCGCATTGGAGATCTGGCCGGTGGTCTCGATGATGATGACGGTGAGCGAGATGGTCATGCGCACGACGCCGCCCAGCTGCGCCGCCGCGCCCACTAGCGCGTACTTCGCTGGGTTTATTGACTGGTCGGTATAAACATTGTTATAGAAAGTTCATTTTCAAGATTATAAACATACGATTAGTATTTACAGTGCGGCCGACGTATCTTGGCGCGTCTGAACTGCGCGCAGAAGGCTGCGCAGTAACACAATTCGGCAATGCTCGGTACGCGGCGTATTATGTCTCAGTCTCACGTTAGCATGTTCGTGTCGCTATCTCTGTCTTACATGCGCTAAAGTTCGCAGAGCATATGTTCAGACGCGCCAAGATACGTCGGCCGTACTGTAATTGACGTAAATTTCATCTCTCATAGCCATGCCGCTTGTGTCTATTTTACTTAAGAGACTTTTGCCGTCCAAATTTAGCAATAAAGGGCACGATCTAGATCAGTACAGACAAAATTTGTTACTGGAGGGCTCGTAAAACCATCGGCTCCGGTTTAATCATAAAATAACAGTGGTTAAGTCATGTCGAAGACCTTCGCGAAAATTTCCGACACTTGGGTTGACCACTAACACCTCCATCACACCCTGGAGCAGTGTGGTGGATTATGCTGTAGGCCTCCTGTACAGATGAGTCCTGTGCTGTGTGTGCTGTTGAAGCCATTTAGAAGACCTTTGATCGACCAAGTTAAGCAACAGCGAGCGCATATCATTCTTAACGCGTTACATAAGCCAAGTCTTGTCGAAGGTTTTTGGATGCCACGAAACCTTGTAACATCCACCAATCCACACTATACTCTCACACTCATTGTACGCTCACCTCACCTGACCCTATAGCCTAGTTGGTAGCGACCCTGCCTGCGAAGCGAGGGGTCCCGGGTTCGATTCCAGGCTATGGCAGATATTTATGTGACAGATAAATATTTGGTGTTGTTGTGATGTTATATGTGTGGCTCATGTCACACACACACACACACACACACTCACAGTGGCGGGCAGCGTGTACTGTATGAGGATGGCGAGCAGGCGGCCCCACGCGGCGCCCAGCAGCAGGTTGGGGATGAACAGCCCGCTCGACACCGCCAGCCCGAACGTCCACGCCGACAGCGGCAGGTAGCACAGCACGAACACCAGCAGCGACCACGGCTTGTACGAACCTGGGACACACACAATGACATGAAGCTAAGCGTACGTTGAGATACAGGTGCCGCAGCGCAACGTGGCATTGGTCACGAACGTATGATCCTACGTAGCTGAATGGCAAATACATATGTAAAGAAATTAATACATTTCTTTAAATTTGGTTTCGTACCTACACCGCCATCTATAAAACGCTATGGAACATGTCGTGTAACATATTACTTAAATGTCATGTCGGTATCAAACAAGATGGCATGAAGATGGCAGAAAACTTGACTGGACAGAAAAAACTCTACAAACTATTGTTGAAATATTATTGTGTATTTAATCAGAAAAATCATAAAGGGGAATTGGCAATTTAAATACTTTAATTGTCGTTTCTTTGTTTTTTCAGGTAAGATTGTGCGATTTAGATTGTATGTAGTGTAACTCTTATAGCATGATAAGCTAAATAAAACTTTGTTTTTTTCAGAGCAACACATTGTTTAATACCAATTCCTTAAATCCCAACGGGTGGTATTTAAACTGACTTCTATTTAATAGCATTATTGTCCTCTAAAAATTTACACTGTCCCCTAAATTACTAAGTCAGCCACCATCAATGCGCGTCTAAAAAATACTCTTTTAGCCACTATAAATTTTCAATGTAAGCTACATTAAAAACGACTTAGCATAGCAGTTATTTTTTAGCATCTATATTTTTAACATACATTCAACTAGTAAACTTCTAAAATATTTAAATATGACACCAATAAAGTAATTTTATCTACATCTAGTTTTATAACTCAGCATCTTTTAATTTTTTTCAAACATAAATAATTTATAACTCGTCCTATATTTTTGATCATCAAAATACCTAAAATTATCATCAAATATATTGAATTTTCATCAAAACGTACCTAAAATTAAGGTGTGTAATAGTTAGTATAATAACATTTAGTATAATATAACTTGAAATCATGTTCACATGTCCCACGCGATCTTATCGTCGCAGATGCTATTAATGCTCACCACCGCAGCTTCGGCTTGCTGGCCGGCTTTGCCGGCCAGCCTCAGCCGCTGCGGCGAGCGTAAAAACCACCTGCTCCTCAGCTCGCGGGCCGCCTCGCCCCTCCGCGCCTACGCGGGTTTACATTACACTCTAGGGGTAGGGCAGACAAGACTACGTGGAGTCGGATTTGCAGCGATTTGTTTCTGTCACTTATTTAACAACGAGCGCACCAACAATAGAATGAAAATAAACAAATACACGCGATAACTCACAATAAACAAATACACGTGACAACTCATACCCGCATGAATCGAATCGCACTCGCTGATTGGTGCAAATGGCCAGTAGCGCCCGTCTGACTGGCGACAAACAGATCATGCAGTTGCTCTTTCCATGATAAAAGAATACGATTTATTATTTCACATGCTAAATAATAAAATATGATGTTTTCTAGCTCAAGCTTGAACTATCTTTTTTGAGGAAAATATGTTCAGGCTGTAAAACGAAAAATGTTGGTTAGTTGTAAAATCCGTGGCTGAGTTAGTAAATTAGAAGGTGATGTATAAATCAGTGGGACAAGTAAAAATAATAGTTGTTCTTTATTTGACGCTTTCTTTGGAATATTCAGGTGGCATTTAAAAAAAGGCGAATTAATTTATTAGAAGCCTTCTCATTTTCCCATGGCTTAGTTATTAAATCAGAGGTTGGTTTCCGTGGCCTAAAAAAAAATCTGCGGCTTGACTTATTATTCCCCAATCCCAACTAATTGTCTTATACACACACGCGTCCTAACTAGTGCTAAGAACAGACAATTTCAGAGTAGTAACTAAGATATAAATGGGTTGTTGTTACTTCACTGTTTATTAAAACGTTTATTTCACCGTGAACTAATTCAAATCAGCTGTTATTTTGCATAAGCGTCCATGCCATGCGTGACGCAAGAATCTGTGCCGCAGATTCTGCGCGTTTTCTGCGCTGCAAATGGCGGGACAGACGAGGCGTTTCCTCGCCGTGTGTAGAGGCTCTTACAGTGTAAACATACAACGCGTAGTTTGCGCGTGAACATGAAAGGAACGCGCGCAGGGCGTGCGCGGCGCATTCGCCACACCATTAGCCGACGAAGTTATACTGACCGTTTTAATGCCAGTGTAGTATCAGGTGGTATTTATAATTTTTTATCAACAAAAACAGGGTACAAACCCATCGGATCATGCAGAAAACTCCTTACAGATGCCTCGGGAGTTTGAAACCAGATGGCAGCCAGGGCATTGTATTCGCCGTCAGCACAGTACAACTGCAAGGATTTTAACAGTAATCAAATTACGAAGACAAAATAACTTAAAAATTTAAAAATCCCTGACAATTTTTTTTTTCACCAAAAAAGATGATGACCTGATGACCTTGAAACGCCTGAACAGATCTTTATAAATTGCAGCACAAACGCACCATAAACGGTCCATGCGTTTAGGAGCTACAATGTCATGAACAAACACACACACATACACGCCAAACTTATAACACTCCTCTTTTTGCGTCGGGGATTAATAAAACTAACTAAAATCAATGATTTTTGTAGCAGATATGATACAAACATGAAATAAGGGATGACACAAACTGACCTGCAGCGGTACCTTAGTGGGGTCCTCCCCCAGCGGGCGGCAGTCGTTGAGCAGGAACATCATGAGGAAGCCGCACGTGGCGCTCACGGCCGCCACGATGCACGCCTCGATCACACGCAACGACGGCGCGGAAATATACCTGGCGTCGAGTGGTATTAAGTTTTCATCAAGAACTAGCTTTGCCGTTAGCGTTTTCTGAGATTATAACTACCCTATATCCAGTGGTGTAGCGTGGACTCCCGCCGCCCGGGGCCGACCGAAAATTTGCCGCCCTCCAATGATCTTTGCTGCCCCCATTTTATTTAAAATATTTTTTTTCTTAATTAAAAAGTCTACTTTCCTTGTTTTTTTTCATAGCACTGTTTACATTAAAATTTAAATAAAAAACAATTAATTTTAATTTACAATTTTTTTTATTTTAATTTAAAAATCGAGTGGCTTACTGCCCCTTTCTTCATGTGTCGCCCGGGGCTACGGCCCGATCCACGCTACGTCACTGCCTATATCCTATTCTAGATTATGGTCTACCTGTGTGCGAAATTTCATGAAAATTCGTTCAGTAGTTTTTGCGTGAAAAAGAAACATTCTCACAAAGTTTCACATTTATAATATCAAGTAGGATTTGACAGAATAACAGAATGTAACGGTCTAGCTATGTGATCAGCTATGCTACGACGTGACGGGCGAGACAAAATTCGCGTGACACCGTCTGGGTTTATCCCACTAGTCCCGTTGAGGTGTTCACGGGACAAGTGAACCTCAATTACGCATATATTGCCAGTTGTCCCGTCACAGACAAGTCAACGAGACTAGTGGGATAGCTTTGGGTTCTAATGATAAACAACGAAAGATTAATTTATACCTGATGCGAAACACAGCTAGTCTATAGTTGATGTGGTTCCACAGCGCGCCCAGCAGGCCGCCGATCACACCGAACACCACGAACACGGGCAGCTCGTAGAATTGGAACGGGAAGGGCTCCATCTTACCCAGATTCAACAGACCTACGACAGTTCGAAATGTATCAATTTCTGACATGAATAATGAGGACTATAGTACCACGCAGATCGGATTTGACAGGGGTTAAATAAGAACTTAATATCTATTGAAATTTTATTATTTCTGTGGATGAAGTTGCAGGCACCAGCTAATATTATTATTATACTACACTAACCACAGAATTTTGCTAGGTCACCAAGTATATAACACTTAATAACTAGCTGACCCGGTGAACTTCGTATCGTTTAACAAACTATTTTTTTTCTGAAATAAAAGTGGCCTAAGTTACTCCCTGTTACATCAGCTATCTACCAGTGAAAGTCCCGTCAAAATCGGATCAGCCATTTCAGAGATTAACCGGAACAAACAGACAGACAGACAAGACAGATAAAAATTGTAAAAAAATGTTTTTTTGGTATATGTACCGTGTATACATCCAAATGCAATGCAGTAAAAAGCGGTTATTTTAATATTACAAACAGACATTCCAATTTTATTTACAACTAGCAATTGCCCTCGCTTCGCTTCGGAAAAAATAGTAGGCACTTTAGTTAAGTTACAGAACATACTCTTAAAGCAGCATGATTGATCATTAGAACCGCATTACGATGAAAAATCAATAAACGTATTCGTGTAACGTATAACGTTTCGGTATTTTTTGGGTTCCTTTTTTAGGGTCGCGCTTTGCTTCGTCTTTTATTTTGCGTACGGTAAAGGACTGGAATTGCCTGCGTTGGTGTTCCCATCTGATTATAATGTGGGTGACTTCAAGTCAAGAGTGAATACTATCTTTTGGCTTTACCATCCACAACTTCATTTCCGCTTACCATCAGGTGGTTTTCTGGTCAAGCATTCACTTTCTCTGCATAAAAAAACACGTCTCCCAAAATCACTCACTCCAATGCCCGTCTGTCTGTCTGTCTGTCAAGACCTTTTTCCTTAGGAACGTGAGAAGGTAACAAATTAAAATTAATATTCAAATCAGGTCTGCAATCCCTAGGAGCTGTGAAAAGATCTATGTTTCTCAGTTCCGTTTATCTTTTCGTTACACAGCTATGTTACGTTCCACTAAATATTTAAGTTAGGTTCAACAACCCTAGCTCGCACTTGGCCGGTTGCTTTTACTTATTATTATTATTTCATCATATTATTTTCAAAATTTTGTGTGTTCTAAGTTTTCTTAAGTTTTGTGCCGTTTGGCTAATCCATTAGTATTTCACTTTATATAGGTAACCCAGACTTTAAAAAAGAATTACCTAGTTTTATATCCTTCTCCAAGGTACAATCTATGTCTATACCCAAACACATCAAGAAAGGAGCAACACATTCCTGCATTTATTACATTGTAGTTTTGGCAAATTAATAATTCGGCAAAGGGGAGATATTGCTTCACAGAAAATAAGAAAACTCAGCACTCTGCACTCTGAACGCGATGTTCCTGAGGATATGCATTATAATTCTTAATTAATAACATTATTATTATAATTATTTCTCCATGGGGTTCGCCTGGATAACTACCACCCTTGAGCATGAGTCAGCCGCCAAACGACTCCTCATGTTCGGGCTGAGGGCTTGAGAACCAGTTTTTTCTTTCTTTTTCTTCCCTCTTTCTTGGCCGGCAACGAATCAGTGATGCTTTTGGTGTTGCTGATGTCCATGGGCAACGATAGCCATATACCATCAGGTGGATCGTCAGCTCGGCTATTTCCATAAAAAAATTACGAAACACTTAGTTATTTTAAATAACAATCCTAAGCTTGATTTAACACGTCACAATATGCTTTGTATGTGGTTTGTATGTATTTTATTATCAATTGTTCAATTCAATTTGTTCAATGTCAGTTGTTCGTACAACTCATATCTATGATACAACTAAATTACGATTTTCAACGCCTTCCAGAGTGAAATTTAAAAAATGCTAAATTTTTAGTCAGTTATATGTATTTGAATTATTGTAAAAAAATTACTTCATGCCACATTTTGGCTCCATCTTGCAAATTAGAAAAAAACTAAGAGATGCATAGATACCTGATTTTGTGTGAATATTTGTGTATATTATGTAGATTAGTCAGATAAAGGTATGTGTTTGAATTATTGTAAAATTGTAAAAATAGGTAGGTACTTCTGTGCTACGTTTTTGATCCATCTTGCAAAAAAACTAAGAAATGTATGTACCTATGCCTTAATTTGGATGAAGAAAAGGTTTTCGTAAGTTTAAAACAAATCGACTCATATTTTATTTTCTCGCTTTTTTATGGAACCCTAAAAATATCCTATAATTTAAGTTGAA
Source organism: Thymelicus acteon (assembly GCA_951805285.1). Classification (NCBI taxonomy): domain Eukaryota; kingdom Metazoa; phylum Arthropoda; class Insecta; order Lepidoptera; family Hesperiidae; genus Thymelicus; species Thymelicus acteon. Next base: position 6,121,199 of record OX638222.1, read on the forward strand.
GACTCGATCTCGTAGTAAAGTCCTGTTGAATTCGTTTCATTCGTAAAATGTACCAAAACTCATTTTTCGGTTTTGATATCATGCAAGTAACGATACAACATGAAAAATGCAGTTATTTCGGAATCACAGACGGACTCTTCAATTTTATTTATTTGTAGGTAAAAAAGAGGTTTGTATGTATTAAAGTCGTTGGCGTGAATCAACAAATACAGCGCCATCTAGTGGCCAAGACAGTGATAGATCGGTTACTCATACATAATTAATTTGCGTTTTTCCACCACTTCCAAGGTGAAATTAATAAAATGCTGAAATTATATTTGAGCACATAAATACGCAAAAAACATGCTTTTGAAAACAAAATAAGAAAACAGATATCCACTCAGTAATAGGGATTTGAATTAATGAAAAAAATAACCTTTAAAGGCATTTTATGGTATTTCCATGTCATATAAGTAAAAACTAACATATGCATGTATTACTCTTTTTGTACGGAGAAAACATTTTTTATTATTTAAAACAAATCAGCTGACATTTTTTTATTTTTCCATACAAAATATCCCTAAGGAACCCTTTGGTGTGGAACCATAAAAAATAGCTTAAATGCTAAGTTGAAGACTTTTCAATATCTTAGTTAAAGTCGTGTTAAAATTTGTTCAGTGGTTTCAGAGATTTGCGGAGACAAACAAACAGACAGACAGGAAAATTTTTTTAAAACTCATTTTTCGGTGTTGGTATCGTGCAAATAACGATTTGCAACTTGAAAAAATCATTTTCAAAATCACAGTTTAACTCTTCAATTTTATTATATGTATTGTGTGAATATTTGTGTATATTATGTAGATTAGTCAGATAAAGGTATGTGTTTGAATTATTGTAAAATTGTAAAAATAGGTAGGTACTTCTGTGCTACGTTTTTGATCCATCTTGCAAAAAAACTAAGAAATGTATGTACCTATGCCTTAATTTGGATGAAGAAAAGGTTTTCGTAAGTTTAAAACAAATCGACTCATATTTTATTTTCTCGCTTTTTTATGGAACCCTAAAAATATCCTATAATTTAAGTTGAAGACTCGATCTCGTAGTAAAGTCCTGTTGAATTCGTTTCATTCGTAAAATGTACCAAAACTCATTTTTCGGTTTTGATATCATGCAAGTAACGATACAACATGAAAAATGCAGTTATTTCGGAATCACAGACGGACTCTTCAATTTTATTTATTTGTAGGTAAAAAAGAGGTTTGTATGTATTAAAGTCGTTGGCGTGAATCAACAAATACAGCGCCATCTAGTGGCCAAGACAGTGATAGATCGGTTACTCATACATAATTAATTTGCGTTTTTCCAGCACTTCCAAGGTGAAATTAATAAAATGCTGAAATTATATTTGAGCACATAAATACGCAAAAAACATGCTTTTGAAAACAAAATAAGAAAACAGATATCCACTCAGTAATAGGGATTTGAATTAATGAAAAAAATAACCTTTAAAGGCATTTTATGGTATTTCCATGTCATATAAGTAAAAACTAACATATGCATGTATTACTCTTTTTGTACGGAGAAAACATTTTTTATTATTTAAAACAAATCAGCTGACATTTTTTTATTTTTCCATACAAAATATCCCTAAGGAACCCTTTGGTGTGGAACCATAAAAAATAGCTTAAATGCTAAGTTGAAGACTTTTCAATATCTTAGTTAAAGTCGTGTTAAAATTTGTTCAGTGGTTTCAGAGATTTGCGGAGACAGACAAACAGACAGACAGGAAATTTTTTTTAAAACTCATTTTTCGGTGTTGGTATCGTGCAAATAACGATTTGCAACTTGAAAAAATCATTTTCAAAATCACAGTTTAACTCTTCAATTTTATTATATGTATAGATAGATTTGTATAGATTAAGTACCTGGATAACTAAGTTCCCCAGGATGACCATGGTACGCGGACAGAGCGAAGTTTAGCGTGAACGTCGATACAACAGTTCCGAAGAAGGTTCGCCAAGTCAGAGCCTGGTTCCAAAAGCTGGTTCCTTCCTCCAGTGAAAACAACACGCCACCTGCAATTTGATAAGTTATTATAGTCTACAAAGCAACTGGGTTCGCTCGAACCCTACTGAAGCGAATTAAGTTTATCAGAGTTGAAGTATCCGAGGTTTGTATGTTAATTATGTCCAGGGGTGATAGAACTACACTCAAGGACTCACCTCACACAAGCTAGCGTTTCTGTCACAAAATTGATAGAACAATAGAGACAGTTGTTTTACATAAAAAGATATCATCAATCTTGACATCAATTCCAACCGATGGAAAGTGACGAAGAATTTTGAAATGAAAAGAAAATATTTATTTGCGTAAATGTGGTGATTCATAGATGATTAAATATTACAGTTTCGCATCTCACATTTGCTACATTGCTGGCATTGATATTTTTGAGGATTACGGATAGATAGCACAACATCAACAACAGTTATATTTACCTATGGGAGCGCCGAAAGCCGCCGACACGCCGGCCGCGGCGCCGCCAGACACGAAGTCGCGCTTCTCGTGGTCTTCGCGGAAGTACTGGAATATCTTGAAGTCTTTCTTGAACGTTGTGCTCTTGCCTTGCGATATGCCAGCCGCTACCACCGCGCCGCAGTGAATCATTGGCCCTTCCTATTAAAATACAATAGAGTTAAAGTGTTTATTTAATATTTAATGGATATGCATAATATAATTGGACATGTCAGACTCCACGTGTAGTCAAATCATCAATCAACGTGAGTTTTGGTGTATATGACTACATGCTTTCGTGAGTTAAGGGGTGGGGGGACAGGGGCTTTTCACGGTTTCAGCCAATTATAGCCCGTCATAAAATCTGACCATCGCTTAAACTAGCCAAAAACCAATATAAACACAACCTAAACATAAATGTAAGCGCTTACACACTCATACCCCCACAGTAGGTTTTTACCTGTGTCGCGGGTGGCATGGACGACACATATAGCACATAACTATAACACCCATGACCCGAGTACAAATATTTATCTGTCACATAAATATCTCCCCCAGCGGAATCGAATCCGGGACCCCTCGCTTCGCAGGCAGGGTCGCTACCAACTAGGTTATAGGGTCGAGTACTTGTGTTTGCTCGGTAACAAATACTCCAAAATTAGAAATGATTTTTAGTTATTTTATTATACATAAAATTATTAATACCTTGCCTCCAGCCAGACCGCCCACGACGGCGCTTATAACGCCCACGGCTTTGACGACCAGCGTCTTTATGCGAACCACCCGCGGCACCTTCACGCCGTTGAGGTAGCATTTCACTTGCGGTATTCCGCTGCCTCCGGCGACAGGCTGCAATCAACAAATAAACATATGATAGCTCAGCATTTTACATGAAGTTTATGAATAACTTACATTTATTTAGTGCAACTACAATTCTGCTGAATATTAACTAGTATAACTCTAAATCATTATCATATATTTTTTATAGTTACATCATATTATCATATTATCTACAAGTTTTCCTGTCGACACAATTTACACAAATTATGTGCAATTTTAATAACATAACAGCTTCTAGGATATTTATGCAAAGCTTCACCATTAAAAACAACTTTTGCAAGTTAGAATTAACACTAGTAGTGCAAAACTACTAGGTTGTGAGAGTTAAAAAAAAACATGTTATGTAAACACATTTGTTTTGTGCAAGATCTTGTGTTTGTGTTCCGTGTGCAAGATCATACACCATATGAATGACGCCAGCCCAGCTGTTAAACTAATTGCAATTTTGTGGAATGACATTATCAGCAAAACATAATTAATTACTCATCCGTCCCTATCGCTAGAATGTGAGACATATTTGTTATTTAGTGGACTATGATATATGTGTATACGTAACGCCACTGTATTATCCACACAATTGATAACAAAATAAGTAAATCATATAACTGCAGGGAAAAAGGACAGTAAAATTCGAAATGATACATGGGCATGATAGGAGTTTATTTCACGGGACTTTTTTGTCACACGTTTTTTAAAAATTGCTCAGAGATTATTGTTTTTAATACAAAATAAAATCTGCACAATCTGTACACAGCCAATTTCGATTTTACAACAACAATATTATACAGAAATGAAATTCTGTTTTGGTAAAACAGAATTGAATCCTGGCAGTTGAACACTATTGAGAACTTAATACACTTCTGCCAGAATCATAGGAGACACATAATATTTATGGCTTTTTGACTAATATCTTATAAGTTTCAAATGTTATTCAATTGGGTTCAAAATGTGGAGTATTTCAGTACTCACCTCAACATATGCAACCAGCACAGATCCAAAGAAAACTATACACACATTTGTCAAGACCCACAGTAGATATGGAACATACAATTGGTCCGCTAAAACAGAACTGTCTACAGCTGAGAGAATGTGCTAAGGGCATTAATAATAAAATATTAAAATTAAAAATAATGGTAGAAAATATTTATACAATCCTGTGAATAAATAGAAAATCTTAAAAATAAATTGTATATGAAAATTGATATGATTTTTGTATTATTCATTAACAAGTTATAAAATTTTTTCTTCATAAGTTTTCTAATTAAAAAGGATACATTTTTTAAGTTGCTTGTACTTGATTCCTGTAAATTCCTCTATGCATATGTCAATTACGAATGCAATAAGTGCAGTCACAACACCAATAAGGAGTACAATCAGCCATCGGGCAATGTCCTTCCTAATTATAAAAGTGTATCCTCTCTTTCGTTCTTCGTCAAGCAGCAAGTGGTTTTCGCATGTGTCATAATCTAAACTCTGCAAAAGAAGTTATTACAAAATACTTGAATGGAATGCAACCTTTAAAATTGTTATTATTAAATATAGAAAAAACTGATTCATAAAAGTCTATGGTCCTATCAATATTCAATATCATGAAACTTACTTCATATTTTGCTGAGAGTGTATTCATAGAACCAGGTTCAATTTTCTGGATTGGTTGTCTTCTTCTGATACCATGGCTTCCTTGCAGGTCATCTTCTACAGAGTCCTGAAAGTCCTGATACAACATAATTAGCATATGCATTAAATTGTATATTAGATACCATACTAGAACAAATGTGAATCACATGTGATCTAAAACCAGCTAATAATTTACTTTAGACAATACTTTAATTAGTAAGATTAATTTTATATGCACAATGCTCATAAGCATGTCTCTATTTGAAAAATGTTATCAATTAACATCAAACAAAGGAAAAATATTATCAACACAGATAAATTTACTTTAAAATCGTGTGATTTGTTTAACTGAGTGTAGTTGGAGGTGCTGGCTTCTTCGTTGCTGATTAACTGGGCTGTATCTGATGTTGATACGTTCACTGAATCCTCAGCTGGGAACACTGAAGAATTATTCATGCTGTTTTCCATTGCAAAACACCAAGAAATTTTTTTTTAACATACGAGCTAATAGTCTTAACTTATTACACACTTAGCAACATTCTTATCTCATTATTGTTACAATGAAAATCTAGTAAAATAGTCCTTTGTTTATTTTATTTTTAATTAAACACGTTCACAACTTCTGCTATCTATTTCAACATAATTTTGACGTGCTCTTTTGACATTGACAGTTGACTCGAATCACTTCATCTGATAAAACTAAGCCGTTCCATTTCCTATTCTCAATAGTACACAAAAATGTAAATACAAAATACTTAATCGGCACTTATATAGTAACTTAAATCTCTCATTACATGTTTCTATTGATATGAATTTTATTGCTAGTAAATTATGATTACGCTCTATTTAAAAAACTCGATTGACCTATTATTTTAAGGCAGAAGCACAAAAACGAAACGCATCCAATCTCAGCATCCAATGATATTCATTTCTATTGAAATCAATTGTTACAAGCAAGAAACAACTCTATTGCTTTTATAGAAGGTATATATTTCACTATGCAAGTAGATAGATGTAAAATCATAGAACACAAAATAAAATTATGATTTCGTCATTTTTACAGTATAATAATAATAATATCATAACTTATTATTCTTACAATTCACAAAACATATTTATGATATTAAAGTGAAAAATATTGCTATATGAAAAAATACATGTTCTATTTCTTTAGTTTTCTTTAATATTTTATTAAGATCGCAATTTATACTTGTTGAGTTACGCGTAAAAATGTTTTATCTAAAAATAACACAATACGAAGTTAACTATTGAATTAATATTTGTTGATAATGATAGTAGAAATCATTTGACAGTGTTATCATTTTATCAGTACGTCAACTAGCCAACCGTTCCACTAGCGCCACAATCTAGCGCATACAGACGCAATAATCAGCGTACCGTAAACAATGGGGCTTTTCTGTGTGTGTGTAGCTTGCTCGTTCGTTTGGTTGACAATCGCGATGTGATGTATCCTACATCATCGCATGCTGAGTTATATTTTCAACAAGTCTTTTTAATTTTATATCAGTTACTCCATTGATTTCTAAATGTTTTCTTTCATTGTGATCACGTTTCTCTGTTTTGATTTCTAAATATGTGTAATTTGCCGCCTAAGTTCCATTCAGTGTGTCGCCTTTGTTTATCATTCTGTGGCGATAATTGCAGTGATGTTAAACTTCCAATATTCGACCGTGATAAGGATAAATCACGACTTTCCGAGATGATAACGACATACCTGTCGATAATGGTAATCATTTCAAACAATTTTAGTGCATGGCTACCGGGAAGACTGCGTTTTCTCGTGTGAAAGTTTAGCATAAGCGTAAGAGATTGTGGATACTGATAAGCGCCATTAACTTTCTCGCGGGTGTTGGGTATTTTCGCATTGTGATATCATGTTACGGCCCACGCGTCGAGTGCTCGAGCGTATGACTAATGTCGTTCGGGGAAGTGATAGGCGAGGCGGGTGGCAGGTCGGTATCAGCCGTGGCCGCGCCGCTGATAACAAAGGAGCGTGCTGAGATCCGCGCTGCCTCCGCGGCGCCCTCCGCCCCCGCCGCCCCCTCGCCTGACGCCTTGCACACCTCCCCAAGGATTCGGCTCCTTGCACCTCACATACTCCCATAATAAACTACTGCACTGCTATTTTCAGAATTAATATTTTCTAAATATAGCCCTTCATTTTATATGTGGGGGAACAACATTGCCCTTTTATGTTATCTTAATGTTATTTTAGCAGGATATTAACAAAATATTTTTATGTTGATTGTTATCAGATTGTCTAGTAGTGAGTCATCTGTGATTGCACTAATAAAGGTCACTAGCTAGACTGAGTCTTGTGAAATGTTTGTATCTGATTAATTGTATTTCTAGGTATCACCAGTGGACATGCTGCCTCAGGTTGTGTGCGGGAGCTGCGCACACAAACTTGATGAATTTCACACATTCAGAGAACTATCACATAAATCGGAAAGACTTCTTGAACAATTTGTTCAGTATGCGAATTCTTTGTCAGGGCCAAAAGAGGTAAGTTAAGCGGAAATAAAACAACTGAATAACACAGCTACACAATTATTTATACTGCACATGTAACTTTTAATTAAATATTATATTGATTTCTAAACAGAAATTAAACACAATAAAATAAAACAAGTTAATATAAAAATCAAGCAAGGTTTGAGTTAGATACATGTATGTAGCGTATTTGTTCACTTCCTAATTTCTTTTTGTAGACAGCCTTGGTGGCATTGACGAGTAGGCCACAAAGCATGCCAATTGCTACTACAGCAGCAACTCCTAGAATACTCCACACAATATGTTTTGGTTTGATATCCGTGAACTTGAAACCTTTCCTTGTAGCAAATGTGTTATCAAATGTTGGACAAAATGATGCTGTGATATTTGTTATGTATGCTCCACTCAATCTCATAGGGGCTGCACAACTGTAACAAACAGTCAATTTCTAAACCTCAAGCAATTGTATCTTTTAGTTGATCATAGTAATAAATAGACAATAGCAAGAATTTAATTAAAGTAACTATTTCATTGTAATTGATATTATCTTGGCTCGTAAAGATAGTGTAATTTAAACTGCTTAATCTCACCACTGTTTGTTATATTTACTTTACACACTTACTAAGGAATTTCTCCAGTTTTGAATTTAGTACCGGCTTCTTGTTTAGTTACTATATCAGCAAGGTCACAGTTACAGAGCCAGTCATTGCCAGTCATGCCCAAGACCTCCAGTTTGCTCCATGGCATTAAGTCTGTTGAGAGCTCACTCAAATAATTTCCATCCAAGTAAACCTGTTGATTTCATATAATACCAGTAATACATTATAAGGTAGTTTTATACCTATACCCATTTTATTTTAGGTTCATTTATACATTTTACAGTTAGATGAGTGCTTTTTTTTATGAAAAGTAGAAAATATTGGCTTGATAATATCTCATAAATGATTGTTCAGCTGACCCAGTTGAGTTTGCTGACAAGCAAGCAACCTTATCTGGGCCAAATTGAATTGCACATTTAACTGATTGTAATAACCAAATGAAGTTTAGTGTTAATATTACCCATGACTTCACATTTCAACACATTGCATTATCTCATTTGGATCTAATATTAGAATCATGTAATCCTATCATATCATCCATATTGAAGGCGTAAATGTTTCTACCCATGATTCATTTGCTAGATATATGATTTAATGGTAGAGATCTAGTCATTAAAAGTTTAATGTGTTAGATTGCCTCATTAGATGATATAAACAAGTATGAAACATGATAAATTTTTTCATTTATGTGCAAAATACACTATAAACAATTTTTTTTTAAATCATATTTTCATTTGCTGTTGTGGCTAAAGTTTTTACTTTTTAAGTAACTTCAAAAAAGGAGGGGGTTTGAGAGTTTCCCCATCGAATTGAGATTCGATTGTATTTTTTTTAATGTGTGATACCTCATGACTCCTTCATTAATGAATGGATTTGGAAGATTGTTTTTTTCGAAAGAGTATGCTTTCAGATTGGGTCCATTGATTATCAGATGATGGGTTCCATTAAGAATTGAGGAAATACCTCCTCATTTTAAGATACAACAATATCTTTTCTGCCAATTAAAAATAAAAATAAATCTAATATATAAAATTCTCGTGTGATTTTCGTGAATCTTTGCGTGCATATCGGCTAGGGTGGAGAATCGGACATTTATTTTTCAGCCCCCTACCCCTAAATTTTTTTGGCAGAACAACGTTTGCACGGTCAGCTAGTCTAATATATAAAATTCTCGTGTCACGGTGTTAGAAGTTGAACTCCTCCGAAACGGCTCGACCGAATTTCGTGAATCTTAGCGTGCATATCAGCTAGGGTGGAGATTCTGACAACATCTATTTTTCATCCCCCTAAATTTTTATTTTTTTGACAAAATTTTTTGTTCTTATTTTTTAATGATACAGCATACAAAAATAATAATATAAAAAAAGCTTTTGACAGAACGAAGTCTGTCGGGGCAGCTAGTAATTTATAAAATAGGGGCTAGTGGTAGAAAATCTGAGCGAGGTGCGTTTTTTAGCCGTTGTCTATAGAAAAGTGCAAGAAACTTACTTCTTTAAGAGTCCACGAAGATTTTAGTCCTCGAAAAGCATTATGGCTGATATACCTCAACATAGGATTGTGACATAGATGGAGAACTCGCAGATTTTTGAGTGGTGAAAAGGTGCTGCGTTTTACTTCTTCCAAATAAGTGTTTTCGCCAACTTCCAATTCCAATAAGTTCGTTAAGCCTGTAAAAATATTTTTAACGGGTATATTGTTTTGGTTAACCAGTGCGTATCTACCTACTCCGCCTTCGTTACTAGAATCAATGGAATAATATAAATTATAAAATTTCAAGTTACTTCCGGTGATTATTTTATCCATCAAAACTATCAAAAGTAAAAATAATAATTTACCATATTTTACATCCCATCACAATTTACGTACACATTACAATTTTGTTACATTTATACAGTATTCCATAGCACCAAACCTAAATAGCATCTCAGAGCACTAAACTAGATATTATACTACTCATATTTTAATAGTAGTCTACTAGTCCACTAGTTATTATAAAGGATAAAAGGACTATGAAGACGAGGTTTTGTCGTCTGAGGACTAAAGTACCCGAATCTTTGAAAAAAATCTGGTACGCGGTATTCTCAGTCTGTTGCTTGTATTAGTCGATACAGTTGTAAGCGTTCTTTATAAAGGGGACAAAAGTGCTTCAACTATTGTCTTTCGGTTGCGCTGGCCAGTTTGTCCCCTTTGGTTGCTATTATAATTTTATTTGAATCGTCTGAATTTTAAAACACACCGATACCAATTTAAAAGGTTTTAATGCGCTCTTCATGATTTTAGTAATAATAGAAAAAAATATGAACTGCTGACAAACGGGCAACCTCATATGATATGGTATGTAGTCACCGTCGCCCATAGATATCAGTTACACCTAAGGCCGATGCGACTAAACTTCTCCGATGCGTTGCCAACTAAGAAACGAGAAGAAACAAAGAAAGAATGGCTCACGCTCACAAGCCTCTAACCACGACGATACGTTTTCGGCTAATTCAAGGAAGAGGTTGAGCTACCAACCCAGCTGGTATGCGCCAGACAGGCTTCAAGGAAAGATAATAATACCAGTATAATAATATTAATGAATTAATAATAATATTGAAAAAACCTTCCGCGGAGCCCTACTGTCAAGCCGGTCGCGGTGGTACAGATTGAATTAAGAACGGTTTATGTTCAATTTTTAATATTGTAATGAATAAAATGTCAGTCACCTAATATTAAAATAATTATTATGCTAAGCATATAGTGAAATTTTACATATAAATTCTATCCGCTAAATGAAGCGAGGCGCCCGTTCCTTATATTAACATCGAACCATTTTTGCCTGCGTGATTTTTTTGCCGATTAATATGGTATCGTTTCTTTATGATTACAGTATGATACATTTATTTGTTAGGAAATTTTCTAAGTATCTAGTTTATAATAATATGCAGAACTAATCATTGTAATTGAATCGGTGTTAAGTAAAAGGCAACCGTAAACCAAAAGTTAGTATAAAGATGACAACATTGTAAAAGCACAGTACAAAAAAATCTATAACAATTTTTTGATAATTTGTGGCTAGTTAACCACTACTATTTATGACAAAGGAAATTCAAAATAAACAATAAGTTTAGTGTAGTGCAGCGGCCGTTAAACCGTTTAAACTTTGCAATACAATTACTTTGAATGTATGGCGTCTTGCAAAATGCAAAATGCAAAATGTTATTTACATAAACATTCCAAATTTTGATTTAAATTCGACGAACTTTACTAGCATGGCAGACGAATAAAATTAAATGCAGCTATCTCTTTAATTAAGGTACATGAAAAAAAAAATAATAAACATAAAAATGAAGTAAACCTTTCACGAATTTTTATCTTGCAATAGGTATGCTAAAATACTACGAAGTTCGATTGATAGCTATGCCAATGATTTCCGAGATAAGAGAATTAGTGTAAACACACTTTCGTTTCGTTATTACGTAGACATGGAGAGCGAGGCGACCGATCTCATGTGTAATATTTCAATGATTTATACTACTTTACGGTGGAGATAGAAAGTTCTGATCGTCCGATTGTAATTAGAATGTTGGTACTTACGTAATATGATAATACGAAATTTGTATTGGGTAATCTTCACACAATTTTACCAGTCCTAGTATATTAATGTATTAACACTCCCGACTGTGATTGATTGAGTTATCCGCCGAGACGTATTCTAATGCTTGCTATCTTCTATCTACATTATCATACATTCGTTAAGGAGCGTCCACGGTTGTTAATGGACTAATTTGTTTAAAAATAGCTGAACGTCAACTCACAATCTGGTTGGGGTGTCTGTAAGCACATTTGAAAGTGTACGGTAACGCAATAATTATTTTTTAGTCACATCGAGATGACTAAACTAACATCTCGGGGTATTTCCGACTCCGTTAGATACTTTAAGAGGTAAACTTGGCATTGAAAATGTTATTTAAAAAGACCGCTTTACATTAATTAATGAAAACGTTACACCGTTAAACTAATTCAGGTTCATATTAAAATAAGTAGTTGTTCTTGAACTAGGTGGATTAGGCAGACTATATAGATCGATTCTTAGCTAATGTAAGGGTTTCCGCAAGTGGATATTTATCGGTGAGATAATCGTCTTAGCACTTAGCCCATGAGCTCTATATTCGTATGTGGAAAATACTTTAAGCAACGTACAATTTTCATTTACGATTATTATCTTTCAGAGCGATTATATTGTTGTGTGTAGATACTTATTCAGATATTAAATCTATTTAATTTTTTTACTGAGAAGTTTTGCATTTATATCATAACATTGATTTTGTTATACTTAGCTATATTTAGAATAATTACTAAATATAGCTAAGTATAACAATATCAATGTTAACATTTTTGATAATATTGGAGTAGCAAAGAAATACCGTACGCGTACGTACAGAATTTGGCATCCAACAGCAGGTGGCCATAAAACCAGCGCTAAAAAGGACTTACTGTATTTATATGCATATAGTTTCTCTTGATATAAGTTAAATGTTAATATGTACTAATACAATTGTAAATGTTAACAAATTGTGATTGGAGATAACGTAATATAGGATCTTGAAGAATTACACCAGCCATGTAACACGGCATTTCGGCTGACGGCACACAAACAAATGTTAGTAGTGTTTAGACTCACCCACGAAGCTGTCATCGTTGAGCTCCACAATCGGATTATCATTAAAGGTTAGGTACTGAAGAGAGTTGCCCACGATACTCAAACTCTCCGGCACTGTAACAAACTGGTTCCCGGACAGGTCTATTTGCCTTAGGTTCGCCAACCCTTTGAACGTGTCCAAAGGAATGTTGTCGATTTCGGTTGTAGATAAATCCAGCACCTAAAATGGAAACAGTTCAATGAAATAACATTTGTCGTTTTTAGCACTTTTTCAAAAAAACACGAATTATTATAAATGTAATATTTTTCTATGTTTAGCCTGTTATATTATTTTTAGAAACGTTTCCATGTATGCTATTAAATTATGTAGAACGCATATCCGATTGTTAATTACATTATAATTCGAATACATTAAGATGCATTCAAAACTCCAGAATCGCGTGAGATTACTATCTGCAGCCGTCCACGTTCCCTTTATTCTAATTTTGGCTCCGTACGCTGTACGACTGTATTTATTACCTCCAAATTAGTAGCGCTTGATAAAGCGAGAATCGTGACGTGGTCGAGAATCTCAATGGGATTGTTGTTCAGGTATAATCTCGTCAGGTTGGGCGTGTATTGGAAGAGGTATCTGTCGAGGGAGTGTATTTCGTTGTGCCCTAGATTCAGTGTTTCCAGCGCGATGCTTTTGTACACTCCGTCCCTGTAAGGCCCTTGGAAGATCTCGCTCCTTAAAACTTCACCTAAAAAATTACATGCCGAAATTTACCACAAGTTTTTATTTTGATTTAAACTAAAATATTTTTTTATGGAAGTAGCCGGCAAACGAGCTGACGATCCACCTGATGGTAAGTCCTATCGTCGCCCATGGACATCAGCAACACCAAAGGCATCACTGATGCTTTGCCGGCCAAAAAAGAGAGAAGAAAAAAAGAAAGAATTGGCTCTCAAGCCCCAGCCGGAAAACGACGAGTCGTTTGGCAGCTGACTCATGCTCAAAGGTGGTAACTATCCAGGCGAACCCCATCGAGAAATAATAATATTATTAATGGTATTAATTAACAATTAAAATCAATATTATGAATATAATCCCTCGAGGGGCCCTACCACCAGCGTGCCGGATTTAGTCGCCTCTTAAGACACCCATCCGACGTGGGATTGGGGTTAGTATTCTAAGCCGACCCAATACGGCTTAAAAGTGTATATTTAAAATAGGGAATAAGAAGCATAGGACGCTCCCGAACCAGGTAAACTGACGACCTTACGAAGGCTTAGTTTAGTCTGACCTGTGTCAGAGTGGTGGAAGTTAAAAGAGTGACTATGTATGACTTTTAAAAAGAGTAAAAAATATTTGTAAACGTGTTTGTTTGTTCTAGTCCTATAACAATTATGAATTTTCATTTTAGAGACGGCGCGGTTGGATAATTATAATAATATGTAAAAATACTGAAGTGTTGTATTTTCGTAGTTCAGTTTTGTTTCAAAACTTTGGTAGCAGTGCTAAAATTGTTATTTCATTCGACAATACAATTAAGCAATTACAGTAAAATGTTAATTTGCGTTCGTGCAGTTTTGTTTCTAACCGTGGAACGGTCGATTACAAAAAAAATACGAATCGGTCATTTTCTTTGGACGAATATACATATACTTTCAATATCGATTAGTTAAATCACTTGTTTTTTATATCGTTTGTGGGTCAGAGTATTGATAAAATAGAGTTTTCAACAGAATTATTCCAATGTATCATTTGTTTTATTATCGTATACCCAGAAATACCAAAGTTGGTCGAGGGATAACGGCTTGAAAAAATATAATTATAAAGTCGCAATATTCCGAAAAACAACGAAAATGTATGATGGGATTGACCCATTCTTATCTTTTGCAATAAAATTTATAAAATACTTAGGTATATGCTCGTACTGAAGTAACACTTTATTGATTCAATCTTAGGACGAATATATGAAGTGGCAACTGGCAACCAGTATCCTTTCCTTAGGCAATATTCTAATGGATTCTAAATATTATTGTCAGTATTTTTATATTGCCTCTGGGTGGGAAATAAAGCAAATTTAGTTTTTATTTCAAGGAGTCTGCTAAAATAATAAACATCCAACTTACCAGATATGAGATTGTTACTGAAATCCAAATATACCAATTTCTCGATATTTCTAAAGGCATCGTCTTCGATATCTACGATTCTATTGGACTTGAAACTTATGGCTACCCTCGTGCCCGGTACGCTCTTTAACTGCGTCACATTTCGTATGTCATTGCTGAAAAACGTTATAAGCACATGGCCATCTGAAATAACAGGAAACTTGATGTATCGAGCGATAGCAAGTTTTGTTGAATCAAGGAGATAGCAGATACACGATATGCATATTATTATGATATGATGTATGTACAGTCAGCATCAGTAGTTGATGATTATGTTTATGGTAGTGAACAATTCGTAGGATTTTATAGTGTTTTGATATTGTCAAATGAATTTTATTGCGATTTAAATAACGGAAAGTGGTTAAGTAAGACTTCTGCAATATGATTTTCTACTTTTGGTGCTGACGGCAGATTTTTCACACATTCGAAGCAGGTAGTGGTTCATGCATTTAGGTTTGTTATGTCAAAGCGCAGTAAATTCAAACTGATGATTAATAATAAACAAAATAAGATCCAATATGTCGTTGTTAAACGTCCTGTCTTCTAAACTTTGGCTCGAAGTTTGTTTCCTGAAACATACATATTGATTAACCCTTAATCACCTATCACCTACTTCGGTTTCTTAACTAACTACGTGCGATGCTGAAGACCGCTTAAATGTTATCATCCCTCATTCAAGATCTTCAGTATTTTCTTAAGATAAGAATGGATAAAATAGATGTTAATATTTTTAGGTTCGATTATAGAGCTTTTTAAACAATATAAACTACAGTAACAGTTCGTAATATTATCGAAATTTTCACAAATTGACCTTTATATCACGGAAAATCACAACGTCAATAAAGTGGATCTTTCGAAATAGAAGTCTCATATGTTCATATTATACCACCTGTTTGGCTAGAATATGTATTCGTAATTTGATTTCATTCGATAAACAAGTTTTTAAACATTTATTAATTTTTTATTTAAATTTAATATTCGTGTTTCCATTTAAGTACCTATTATTTTTCTGTCTTTATTATTTCTAATTCTATATTACCTTTCAGTAGCTATACAAAGTGTCAACTGTAGTGTATCAACCTTGAGGGGAAGGTAGGTTGAGGGTTGTCCTAGTTGATGTCAAAAGATGGCCTTGGTAAAAGTGCACGGTTTTCGAGATTTTGACCTTTGTTTAACTTTTCGGAATTTCGGCTCTTTTACGCTACTTTTTACGTTGAGTTGTCGTTGAGTTCACAAACTCGCAGATATTTTGATAATTTTTACTGTTACTGTTATCCTATAAACTAATGAATTAATATTTAAAATTCAAAAGAAAGAATTATTCTTCATAAAACATTATTAGATTACTATACATTTTTTCAATACATTAATTACGTTGTTCTATTAATGCCTACTAATCTGAATTATACCAAGAAAAAAATAACAGATTTCAAAATAACTCAAAAACTACTCGTCAGATCTAGCTTAAATTTAAGTGGGACCACATGACAAGCACCAGCTTTCGATTAAAAAAAGAATCATGAAAATTGGTTCAACCAGTCGAAAGTTCTGAGGTAACAAATATAAAAAAAATACAGTCGAATTGAATACCACTTCCTTTTTTGAAGTCGGTTAAAAGGTATAAAGTTACATATTTGTTCTAGATCTCATACCCAGAAAAAAATGGTTATTTGTAAATAATCATTATTAAAAGATAAAAATAACCAAAGGATTTACATTAGAATAACAAGTAGCATTAGCTTAGTTAATTACAAAAAATATCCATGTAGATTAAGGGCAATCTTTTATTTCATGTCAATTCCACCTATTTCTTAAAAGTTTAGTTTAAAATCAAAATCATATTCAATACATATTACACTATGCATAATGGTATAAAAATATGAACATTTTGTTCAAAATAATCAAAACTCCAAAATTTGTGACACATAAACGTAATTTAAGTAGAAGTTACGTGAATTGTATGAAATCTGTCAGTCCAAATAACATAATATAAAGAGCAGGGGCGTAGCTACCGCCGTATCAGCCGTATCAATTATACGGGGCCCCGGGGCTGAGGGGGCCCCCAAAGCGCCTTAGAAAAAATTCGTGAAATGATCCGGAAATTAATTATTATAATTCGAAAATGTTCCGGAAAGCATCGATACTTCATTGAAAAGTGAAATCAACAATAAAATTATTTTCTGGACTATCTTTCATCGTATTAATGCATTACCTAATTACTTTAGCATCATGCAATTTATCTTTAAGAGGCCATGATTCTAAATCTGGAAACTAGACAAATTGAAGACAAACAGGCAGTACAGATAATAATAAGAAAAACTTCTAATCTGTTATTTAAATGCCCTAATCAAAATTTAAACAAAATATTTAATGTACAAAAAAATTACGTTCTACACGACTCATGATGCTCTCCGGAACTGAGGAAGCTCATTCTACACGTAGCACAGCTCATTTTACTGTTAACACGTGCGTCTATTTGTTGATCTGAGACGTGCGTGGTAAAAATGATCGGGAGAATCGGACTGTAGAAGTTCTCCACGAGTCTCATCGGCGTTGATAAAACTTCAATTCGGCTATGAGCTTTGTACAGCATGAGCAGGCCTCGCTCGCAGTGAAGTACTCCTTAGCCCGGTTTAGAACATCAAGCTTTTTGGACGCCAACTTAGCCTTGGCTCCCAAATGACGCTGATACTACACATCACTCGAGATGTCAACTCCCAGAATCATACTCTTACAACACTTTTAGTGATGAGCGCGGTATCCTGGAATTGAGGTACTATGAAAAATGGGGTTTTCTTAGTGGTAAACGCGCCAACTTGTGTCTTCGTGGGGTTAAACTCGACTAAATTAAGTCAACCCTATTCCGAGACTTGCTTCAGAGAGTTCTCGACTTCAGACACAATTTTAAGCCTGCTATCCGCCACTTGCAAGTTTTGCAACTGAGAGGAATTAAGGGGGGCTGTATAGTAGGCATCCCCTGTGCTGTCATTTGCATAACAACAGTTGCCACTCATGCCATGCCATTGATATGCAGAATGAACAGCGTAGGAGATACCACAGACCCTTGGGGAACACCAGCATTTTATAGGTTTCATATCTGAGCAACAACCATCTACTACATCCTTGATATATCGCTCAGATAGAAAGCTGACTACCCAACTGCATAACTTCTCACAGCGACCGTAAGATGTTAACTTCGTGAGACCTCCCTGTGCCAGTTCTGGTCACAGACTTTAGCGAAATCTAGGCTGACTGCCAGTGCTTCTCCGTTGCGATCAATAGCCTGACGATACCTACTGGTGCGTAAGATAAATTTGATGATCACCAGCTGAACGACCGTCGCAAAAACCGTATTGTCGATCACAGATCAGCTGATGATCTTCCAGATATCCCAGGAGCTGCATGTTAATCTCGCGCTCCATTACCGTTGCAAGCAGGGAGGCTATAGGCTTATCGCTATAGGCCTGTAGTTAGCCAGGTCACTGAGATCGCCCATTATGTGGGTGGAATGAAAAAGGGTAACCTTCCACGAAGACGTATCATGTGGCATAAGATAGAATAAGAATAAGCACGTTAAGACTGGTTGATTACCAGCCCCAGATCTACAGTTTTTTCAAACAGGGGCAGAAACTTGATAGTGATAGAGATAAGATAAAAAAAAACTCACAAATAAATTAATAATAGTTGGAATTTTCGTGAATGGGACAATATGTAAGAACTCTTTTTTAATAAATTTCGACGCTTGAAAGGCAAAATTTACCAAGCGACATTGAATTATAAACCTTATAAAAATCACTAAATTATCACATATTATACACAATTATACACAAAAAATAACAACATATTATACACATAAAAACATATTATACACAAAAAATTGATCATAATATGATCATATTATGATCAACCGACGCAGAATTTTTTGTTAATTTAGTGATGTTTATATAAGGTTTATAATTCAATGTTGCCCAAATGTCGCTTGGTAAATTTTGCCTTTCAAGCGTCGATTTATTTATTCTCCCTACCAGGCTTCCGTATGCTAGGCGCTTTGTGCAGCAAGTTTTTTTTATGTTTAATCATACTATATTATGATTATTGCGCCCCCTGAATTGCCGCCCGGGGCGGGTGCCCCGGTTTGCCCCTCCCCCCCTAGATCCGGGGCTGAAATCAACTCGCGAGCACACATCTTTAACACCACTGCGTGAATACCGTCTGGTCCTCTCAACTTCTTGGTATCAAGCTCTCACAGGTTTTTAGACGGAGGCGATCCCTCTATCATCAAGAGTTGAGTTGGCGGCAAAAAGGATGCCAAGAAGTTCGGCATTCCCCTTTGCCGTATGGACCACGGAGTCGTCCGATTTACGCAGTAGTAGAAGAGACGATCGACAGAAGTTACCCTCAGCAGCTTGAGCTAGTGACCAGAATTCTCGACTACCACAGGGGTAATCGTCCATTCGCTAGCCAGTTCTGCCGATGAACTTTAAATTGCCTACCTTTTAGTCATTTGCTTCTTTGCTGACCAGGAGGCAGCGTTAAACTTTCTATTAAGCCCTGAGGTGGATAGATCTATAAGCGTGCACGCGGATGACCATTTCGTTGACAGTGACCATGATGCCCTGTCGTATCACATCGGCTAGTGAGTCTGCGCTCGCGTTCGGATCTCCCGAAACGAAACAAAACTGCCCCCAGATTAAAATTTTAGAGTATTGATTGTATGTGGTTTATTAATCGATGTTAATATATTATATTTGTTTTAATTCACACTAGCTTTTTTATATCTTTTGAGAAAGATCTTTACCCTCGAGTCGAGAGGGGGCCCCCGGCAAAATTTTGATACGGGGCCCCGGAAGGGCTAGCTACGCCACTGATAAAGAGTCATCTTTACTGCCAAATTCGATATTATGTTACCTGGTATTAGTTCCTGCTATGTTAACTGAAATTTTACTTTTATCAGTGATATCGTTATTATATAAAATTTATATTTAGGGCGCAGTATCGCGGGGAGTGGTTAGAGGGGTGTTACCACACTGACAGAGAGAGACACTGTTTATTTTGATTACGTCATTCTTTTGTGCAGTCCTGACTATGGGCTGATCACTTATAATAGTAGTGCTACTTATATTTTACCTTTATTTGAGATGTTATTTACTTGTTCCGGCCAAGTCGTCGGTATCTTGTCGATTTCCCGACGCGAGCAATTTAAGGTGAGGTTGTTGACATCTTGAATGAAAACATCACAGGGTCTGTTTTTCGCGTCGCTCTGTGCTCGACCCGACGTAACTAGCACACACAATAACACTAACACCTAAAACAAAGAAACACCATAGCTTATGTAATGGATAGCGAGACCCGCTCGTGAAGTCCGCCCGCGGCGCCGGAGGCTCTACTCACTTCGCGGCCGCTTCGTGGCATATGCATCTTCCTTGAAATTTAAAAGGACACTGCTTGAATACCTTCCGATAAAGATGTGTTTTTATCTTATCAGTTCGGAGGCAAGTGATATCACGACGTGTCATGAAGCGAGCGAGTGCCTCATTGGTGGATGTTTATTTGCTTAATCGTGATAACATGAATATGGACCGGCGCTCGTTCACCTATTGTTTTTCTTTATTTTTAGGATGTCCTCAGCATAACGGCGGACAAGTTGGAGGAAATAATCAAACCGTTGAACGATAACGAATATGAGCACGCGAGCAAACACAAGTACGCCGAAATCGGCTCGCCCGACTCCACCGAGGAGATGAAAAATCTAGAGAGCCGACAAGCTGCAGTAACACTTCTCCAGATAAAGAATCACGATCCTAGCAAGTACGCGGTCAAAGTGGAAGAAGGACATCATATAATGTTCAATAGCGTGCCGGGCCTGCCGCCTTCCGACCGAGCGAGAGAGGTGATGCACTGCAATGCCGTCATAGATATTATAAGCAAGGCTGTGGCGGTCGCGCAGCGAGAGAACGAGGAGTCTCAGAATTTCCCACCAAATTATACAAGCGTCATTGACAGAACGCACGCGACCAACACCGAGGTAGTGTATTCGCAGGACTATCCCGAAGACCAGTACGCGGCATACAATGCGGCTCAGAGCGCCACCAGTCCCATAAGCAACGATGAACGCAACAACAAAGAAATGGACCTCTCGTTGTACGGCTCGATCAAGAACGAATCGGCCGAACCTAGCGAGCACCCGGACCGCGAGTCTACGAGCACGTACTTACACAGAACGCTAACGAACAACAAGTCTTCTACCTTCGTCGATGAATACAAGCAACATGTATTCGCCCGGACGGGCAAAGTGAAACAGTCGAAGGATAACTCTTCTGTATACGAAGAATGCAGTCAGAGCAGTAGCGGCTCAGATCCAGACAGATTGCAGATGGATATATCCGAAATGTCGCAGGTAATTTCAAAACTACTTCTAGCAGGATATACTTATCAATGAGGAATATGTTTACACGGGTAATATTGTTTTTATAACGCTTTTATTTACTTCATACGTATGTTAGTTAGTATGTGCCTATGTAACGGAAACTTTGAACATGATTTTGACCTCCTTCAAAACGTCGGATTAAATCGTTTGGCATACTTTTATCAAGGACCGATGACAATTTAATATTAAAAAAATTGAAAAAAAAAGCAGGGCACTTTTTAAAAAACTTAAAAAAAAAAACTAAAAAACACGCTTTTATAGAAAATCGAACTAAAAAATTAAAAATAAATAATAGTTAAAAAAAAACTAAAAAAACACGCTTTTATGTTTTAAACTTTTTTTTTTAACTTTTTATTTAAATTTTTTTTTTTTTTTTAGTTGGAATTTCTATAAAAGCGTTTTTTTGTTGTTTTTTTTTACTATTACTTTTATCATGTTATCTGAGACATTCAAATATAAAATGCTTAAGCAAACGCTACCCACAGACATGTAGTCTGTGACGCTACCGAATCAACATTCAGTTTACATTTGTCATTTAGTATAAAAAAATATTTGAACACAATACTCTAATACTCAAAAAATGTTGGAGAGTTTAAACCTCTGCACATTTTATATAAAAACTACTATAATTTAATCCACTAACGCAAGGTAAATTATTCGTATACAGAAGACGTGTGAGTATCACTTCTACAGTATTTAAAGGATGATTAGTTAGTATGTCACTCCCAAGATAAATTATTAATTGCTGCATCTTTCTAGGACGATCCCGAAGAGACTCAGTCGGTACCGTCGGCCCAGTCTTCCCCTAAGCCCGCGCACGAGAGTGAAAACGACAAGGAGTCATTATGGCAAGCGCTCCATAGACAAAACGGTAAATAAAATTTGTAATTGAATATACAGCACTGTATTTATTGTATTACAGGAAATTGTTTAAGAACCACAAATGTAATTAAGATCATTAATTTTAACATTAATTAATTGTAGTTCCCGGCGGGAGAGAACATTAATTTAATGTGATAGATAGATGAAATGCGTGTTCTTAGGTCGTGGATGTTAGTGATGTGAGACGTCTATTGTCTATCGCCGTGACATAGGAAACCCTGGTGCGTGTGTAGTAAAGGAAGATCTCCCGCTAGTCTTACTTCTATCGTCCATGTTGGAATTTGTATTGGCACGCACAGAAAACTTCAATAGCGTGATTCAGGTTTGGCGTGACGTCGCCCTGTGACGTAAATGCAATGTTGCCACAGTCTAATATATTTATGTTTGGTGTGTCACAGGGCGCGGCGGTGAAGCGACACAACTGCTGCGGCGGCTTATCAACAGCAAGCACCTTGGCATGACGGTGTCGCCGCTGCGGGCCACAACCTCCCCCATACCCGCCACCGTGCTGCAGTCTAACGGGGCTGTGTCGCCGGTATGACTTCAATTAAATTTAGATAATTTTGGCTAACATATTATGCGAGATATATATAGGTATTTACTAATATATTTTCTCAAAATTGTTACTATGTTGTCTTAACCCGTCGGTTACCGAGAACGTTCCAGCACGTTCGAACTCAAAGGTACCGCGATCACGCGGATCCTAACGAGTTACGAGGTACAGTATCGCGAACGTTATAATTTTTAGTGCGAAGTGTTTGTATCGCATAAATACTGATATTTTAATCTGTTCGATAAATCGTGGTCACAACAAGACTGCGATCACGAAAAGAAAGTTTTGACAGGTGACACTTAACAGTTAACACTTCGCAGACAATAATGATCAAACCACCCGTCAATTCTACGTCTATTTTTCGTGAACCATATTACGACACACAACTCTAATGACTTATTAGTCCAGTGCCGATAGCTCTAAAAACGGTAAAAAGTGGAAGAAAATTATAGTAGAATGAGTTATAGTAGAACGAAGATTATAGGAAAAATAAATTACGGGCGATCTGAGGTCGGGAAGGGGGGGGGGGGGGGGTTTAAGGGGAAAAAATGGTTTATCTCGATTTCCGGAAAAACTACAAGTCCTATTGAAAAAAGTTGAATGGCAAAGTTGTAGGTAATAAAAAGATCTACAACTTTTGTATTTACACTTTTTTATATAACCTCAAAATTGATGTGAAAAATTCAAAAAACCACGTTTTTGGTTTTTTATTTTTATCTTTTACAAAAAAAAAAATTGTTTCACGAAATTTGGCGAAAACTTACCCTTGTATGTCCTTGACATACTGTAATTTTTTTGATTCAAAAATATATTTTTTTTCACCTTATTTTGACCTTCTATCGAAAAAGCACCCTTATTTTTAGTCGAAAAATCTCACGTCAAAAAATCTGATTTTTTAAAAAATTCGGTGGTCTCTTTGTTCGTTGGAATCTCTACTTTCTAATGGTATATAAAAACTATACACTACTATGGTAAATGTTCTCAGAAAATGCAATGAAACGACAACTATTTTTATATTCTCTTCCTTTTGCAATGGGTTTCATCCTACTATAATTTTTTTTTCGTTTCAAAAATTATCGGCACTGGTCTATATTGTACATAGCTCTGTTTAAGCCGACATAAACTAACCCGATTTCACGATTACGCCATGGGTTTTAAATTAGATCAGAGAACCCCTGAAATTTAAAATGTACTGTTAATTTATCACTATGTGTCATCACATCACTCTATGGAGTAATCTTAAATGCTAAATAGCTTACTTGTGAAATATTTACTGTGAAAGGCAATAACGACTCGATTTAAAAATCACTTAAAACCACGAATGCTCTGGCCAAAAATAAATTGAAAATGAAAAATGTGCCTCATAAAGGCTTTCATCAATGTGTTGCCAATTAATATTAGAAAAAACAAGTCCGTGTCAGGCCACGCGCAATGTAGGGTTCTGAAGTAGTAAGTTTATCGACTATTACTCATTAACTACTTATGCTAACATAGCCGGTGATAGTTTTCTTTGTAAATTCATCATATAACCTGTTTTTGAGAATTTTTTCACTCGTTCAACTCCAACCGTTTAGCCAGCAGGGGGGGGGGGCACTTGACTCTAACCAAAATTAGCACTTCAAAGGCAAATATTTCGCAAATGGATCCCTAATTCCAAAAATAGTCTTAGAAGACCCATAATATTTTTGGAAGACATTTTCAACGATATCCCACATTATAGGATATGCGACGAATAAAAAATTCACCCTCACGTTACCTGTAGGGGAGGTACCCTGAAAAAAAATATTTTTCAATATTTTATTCTACGATTCTGGAGTTTTCATAAATATGTAAATTCATGCCAAATTACAGCTTTCTAGCACTAAGGGCCTCGGTGCTTTGCTTCGGATAGACGGACGGACGGACAGATGGACAGACAGACGGACGGACATGACGAAACTATAAGGGTTCCGATTTTTCTTCGAAACCCTAAAAAAGATTTTTTCAGATTTCAAAATGGCGTAGGTATTGCTTTTTTTATATATTACAGCCAGTGTTATGATGATGTATAGATTCTTCAGGTTCCCGTGCATCCAAATCTTTTCAGGCACTTCAAATCATGGTAGGAATAAAGAAATAAAGACACTGACATACATACATGAACCATGAAAACATCACACTGGGGGCAGCCATGTAAAAATGCAGTTACGGCTAATATAGTATAATTGACGACCCTGTAGCCTAGTTGGTAGCGACCCTGCCTGCGAAGCGAGGGGTCCCGGGTTCGATTCCCGGCCGGGGCAGATATTTATGTGGCAGATAAATATTTGTACTCGGGTCATGGGTGTTACTGTGATGTGTTATGTGTAGTCCATGCCACCCGCGACACAGGTAATAACCTACTGCGGGGGTATGAGTGTGTTAGCGTTTTTAGCGTTTATTTCTTATCGGTAGAAAGAGATAGAAAACTTATCGGTACTATACGAAATCGTGTGCTGCAACATGAAAAAAAACAGGGGCCTGTTAAGTTTAACTTTACACACTTCCCAGTATACCGCAATGTTATCAGGTATTGTCTACCGATGTGTGATAACTTCATATTTTACTATGTAATGGCTCTTAAATACCCACTAGTCGGTAACTGATACACAGTTGCACTGATGTCGTGGCCTTATCAGAACTGATAACGTAATTTAATAAAGTTATGAAAAAAACGTCGTTATAGACTCTAATTCCTTGCCCATGTCTTATTTTTTGTTAAATCTTATTTATATATTTTATATGCAAAAATTAACCCATTAAACATCTACTTGTGTAATATTACTTGTTTCTTTGTTTTTTGCCGTGTTTTACGCAAAACAATAAACTTGACGTCGACGCTTGAAAGGCAAAAATTACCAAGCGACATGTTGACAACTTTACACTAGAGCATTTTAGTTTTTAATTTTAGAACAAAAATCGTAAAAAATCGTTTATTAAGCATTTAAATTGCATTTAAAATTCATTGGTATGAAGTAGCGATGACTAATAAGCGATTTTTTTACGATTTTTTTTCTAAAATTAAAAACTAAAATGCTCTAGTGTAAAATTGTCAACATGTCGCTTGGTAATTTTGGCCTTTCAAGCGTACACGTTTATTTGAGCCATTTTCATTAACGATTTTTTACGATACCGACACGACGATAAAAAAAAAAAAATGATAAAATGTGCTAAAATGATGGATGCTTCAAAAACAAAGTCACTCATCCCATTGTTATACGTCATAAATTAATATTTGAATAACCATAGTACCCGAACATTGACTTTTGTTACTATGTACAACAATATCCGTTTTTAAATCACGAACTGTTTAAAATTATCTTACCTGCAACGTAATTAAACCGAACTTGCAACATTGTAATACGCTAATTAACGTTGAATGGAGCCAATTAGGCATTATATCCTTTACAGCAACATAAACTTGAGGCACTAACTGGTCGAATAACAAAATTGTATAATTTGTATACTTTAACATGCAAGGTTGGTGTCCAACGTAACTAATCTTGAGTTCGAGTGAGAACTGACAGTGACTGCTCACCTTAACAGACTAATTTATTATATTCCTTATTGTGTTTCGGAGTTGTCATGTTAATGGCGCCACAGGTAAAATGGGGTTTTCCTTGGATTCCGACGCATATTGCATCTTTAATTTACATTGAATTTTCACGTCAATACTTAGTTGTTGATTCGCATCTAGTAATAGGATTATGTGTAAAGTTACTATTTGTCCTCTTCTTGTTTTACCTACAAACATATTTATAAGTTAGGCATTTATTCTGTCATTATAATTTCTGTGTTTTCTTTATCAACACGCAATATATTTGTAAAAATAGACTTTTGGAGATTGTTTTATACGGCTAAGAAGGTTACCCAAAGGAAGATTTTAATAGTACCAACAGTACCTTCTAAGTACTATGTGATGGAGTTAGTGGTAAATTTTGACTGACAGGGCTATTATAAACTACTTTAAATGGTACAATTTCAAATAACTCTATTAATTTATTCTCAATGTTGATGTAATTTCCCCATCTTATAAATGCCTTTCCATTTAACAAGTCAAAGTCACAAGCCAAGGCTGTGTTAGATCTATTACAACTTTTGTTTCCTGTGTTTTCTAGTTCAGTTTTACGCGTGGTTACAAATGAGTGTATAATATATTTATAGAATGGTGAATGGTCGAGTTCTCGGGGCGCAGGCGGCGGGGGCGGGGGTGGTGCGGCGGGAGGGGGAGGGGGCGGCGCGGGCACAGCGCGCCGCAAGCAGAGCTGTCCGGCGCGCGCGCAGCCCGCGCTCGACACACACCCCGCGCAGTGGCCCGCTGCCACAGACCATGTACGTAGCCATAAAACAGTTCTCTTGTCTTTGATAGCCGCGTAAATGACCAGTGAAGTTGTTTATAATATAATAACATATGAAACAATAGGAAGATTACCTTCAGTCACGTGTTAGCTGAAACAGAATTTGGGAAACCGCTTCGTGTAAACTACGTCTAGTCTCAACGACGTAATTCGACTTCTTTGTCCCGTGATACACCATAACGCATTTGTAACCAGCCATCTGTTGTGAACTTAGTATTTATAGTACCTTTTTAGTCCTTTCTGAGCTGGATAACATGCAACAAGCAAAAGCAATAACTGCTACTCGCACTACTACTAACTAAAATTAAATAATTTAAATAAGTAAACGTTTCTCCTTCAATGATCCCCAGGAGGTAGAGAGCAGCGGCGGGGGCTTGTCGCGCGGCGGCCCCGCCCCGTGCGCGGGCGGCACGAGCGCGCGCGTCGAGCTATCCTGCTCCAACTGCGGCACGCACACCACCACGATCTGGCGTCGCGACGCGCGCGGCGAGATGGTGTGCAACGCGTGCGGGCTGTACTACAAGCTGCACGGTGTGCCGCGCCCTACCGCCATGCGGCGTGATACGATACACACCAGGCGTCGCCGGCCGCGGCACGACGCGAAACACGCGAGGAATAGTATGTATTGTTGTGATTTGTATTGCTAGCGATTAGCGATGTGACTTGCGATTGTTTCGATGTCTTATTAATAATGTCTTAACAGCTTGTTAGTTGGTGAAAATGAACTGTGGTTATATAGATAGGTATGATATTATCTTCACATATTTGAAGCAGGTAGTGGTGTTCATGCATTTTGCCGTATGTCAGAGCGCAATATATTAAAATTGATAATTTTACTACTTGGGGGGAAGGAAGACCGTTTAAAAATGCAAGCCAAAAATAAAGCAATACCTGCCATTGCCTGTCGGAGTTCGCTGTGTTTCATGTCAGCGACCAACATTAATACCCGTATAATTATGATGGTGCAATATTTGTAATGTGTTTCAGTTACAATTTTCATCGCTTTCTTTTTTATGCGACGGTGATATCTTTAGCGTTATGAATATGGAAATAATATGGTATCTGCGTTGTTTAAGTAGTGTACAATTATGTTGTACAAATGTTAGTACCTTTACTTTTTATTTCTACCATTTGACAAAATATACTCCTATTTGTTTAAGTTTACAAATACTTCTAAGGCTTAAGATGGTATATTATCTTATTTGTAAACGATGCTGACTCCGAAAATCCTGAGCAAATGGGAAACATCATTTTATGTTCTTATCTGTTGTTTGTTTATTTTTTTATTGTAGAACTAGCCTTTGCTTGATTGACATTTTATTTTTTAGTCATTGTGCCTCGGGGACCATTTTTTGATAAATTGTGTACTTCCTGCCTGCTGTAAATTGTTATTATTACATAATAGTACTCGGAACACCGAGCTCTGCTCGGTATTTTTTTGGTAAATCGTGTTTTTTGGAACAATTGATTGTCTTGGTCTAACCTCAAACCAAACACTCATTGGCTTAGTGTTGCTTAACAACGTCATCTACTGAAGTAGCTTTAGTGTTGCTACTCGCCAATAGATGTCAGGAAGAGTATATTGTAGTAGTTTTTCATTGCCTGAAAACACGGATACGACATTTTCTAAAAATGAATCCTAGTTAGATCGATTTATCACCCCCGAAAACCCCTGCATACAAAATTTAAAAAAATCATTTGAGACGTTTCCGAGATTCAGATTATATATTATACAAGAATTGCTCATTTGAAGGTATTAGATAAACATTCACATAACACCCCTGTAATGTGAATGAAATAGTCGGTAGACTAATAATCTGCATCATAATGCACATTACAAATAAATAAATAAATAGTGTAGTTTATACACGAATATAATAATATAATTATAACATAATAATTATACCGCTTTTTCATGTATTCGTTCCATCAAGAAATAATCATTATATTGTCAGCACTGGTCCAGTAAAATCTGGTTGGTAAAAGGATCCAACTCGAGTATAGTAATTCGAGTATACACTTAACATATAAATTCATTTTATTTACAATTAATTAAAATGCAAATCGATATACAAATTAATCAGGTCTAATGTGTTGAGGCTTCTGTAGTTGTTATGGAAACATCGTTTCATAGAAAATGTATACAATAGTGCATACGCAGCGGAATCCCGTACGGGACGTGGCACGTACGGGACGGCAAAAATATCGTCATCACTTTATAGCGTAATATCCCAGCACAATATGTATTCGCAAACGGATTCCGGAAAATAAAAAATCTTGGCACACACGCAATATTTTTGAACGACCGATCCAATTATATCCTACGCTGTAGGATATAAAAAAACCATCCCCACTTTAACTATAGGAGAGGTACCCTAATTTTTTTTTACAAACTAGTATACCACTTTGTCGGAGTAATAAACATATACCCACCGAAGCAGCTTTGTCTTAGAGAAGCATAAGTATTCTTAGAGAGAGCTAAGCCGCTGGCGGACGCACGGAAGTTAAACCTATCGTATTGACTACGGAACTTAAAAAAAAATTAAATAAAATTATAATATCAGCAAACAAAAAAGTATACAGAACGCTCCGGTCTGCTATTAACCTTCATGTGAATCATACCATATTAGCTTTGTAATCAATGTATACTTGCCTGATACCAGGTGTTGCGTGATGACAATTTATCTACTACAACATTTGTCATCTCAAGCGTTGATTGACAACACTCATGTTGCATGTAAAATTCCATGTGATTAGTCATGTGACCTTAATAGGTTGGAATTGACAACCTTAGTAAGAAAAGACCGCAAGCTTTTTAGTGTCAAATAAAAGTTTATTCTTGGTAGTCCCTCAATTCTCCATACGTGACGTAACACGGGTAAGTTGAGGTCTTAGTGTCTAGAGGATGTCTGGGCAGTGTTGCCAGGTCCGTTGACATATTTTGGGAGATTTTGCTCTGCCATAAATCACTTCAGAAGTCGTATCTTAGGAGGCCACCTAATCCCACCCAGTCAAGTAAGAGAGCTGGAACCCAGGAACATCCTGTTGTTCGTCCGAGCATTAGGACTTGGAGACCAGATCTAACTCAGAAACGGGTACGGCTACAATAGATCAAATCTGGTCGCAGTGTCCCATGGGACGTTTGACCCAGGCCCGAAATTTCAAATAATAATAATAATAACGCTACGGTTTGAGTGTGAGCGTTATTTTTACCGTTGCATCGGATACCTACCTATTTATTTTGCATCGGGTACCTATTTTTAAAACGTAAGTATGTATTAGTTTTCTCGAAAGAAAGTTTGGGAGGGCTAACTAATTATAAAAATATAGTGTAGTGTCTTCAGTTGTAAATTCAACAATGCCAGGTCCCCGAGATAATTCTCCGTAAGTAACTTTTTGTTTTGTTTTATTTTATTTGCTTTTTTATTTATTTCTCGTTTTTTCCTAATGAATATCAATACCTTACAATATTATAGAACCTGTTGCTTTTAAGTATTGCCTTATTAAGTTGTCAGTAGTCATGGACGACCTTGAACACACAAAGAAACAAAACTTAGATTTCTCATAATATATCATTTTAAATAAACATAATAAGCTTTCTTTTTACTTGCTAAATAATTACTATATGTCTCCTATACAAGAAATTAACATACGTTGTGTATTCAATGATATTTATTCAATTTGTTTAAGATTAAAAAGAAGAGTGGGCAGGAAGGAGACAACGCCTAAGAAAATGGATTATGCCACCTTCTGGGAGTAAGCTGTGCCTTAAGCTCTTCGAGGAAAATATCAAGAAAACAAGCGATCTTCTTCGCTACGGTCTGATGTACCCGCAAAAACGAATGTTTAGCAATATTATAAGGATCTACAGAAGTTATCCTTAATGAATTATAGTTATAGTTAATTATTAGTGTCGAGTGCTAGAAAACAAGCAATACTTTTGTACAAAGATTTATTATATTTAGTCTTCCATAGTTTTTTCGTCTTAAGTTTTAATAAATTACTAACTTATTCAACTATTTATTTTATTGTCAAAACCCTTAAATTTTTGTGAAATTTCTGAGGTTAAACAACAATATACAAATATTTGAATGTTACACCGATGTAAGTAAAAGTCTTGCAAACGCATCATCAGTACATACGCAGCAGATTTAACGATGTCTTTTATAATATAAAAGATGGTATGTGGAAACCTCTAGTACCGTTTTGTGTATTCTCTCTAAAATTGAATTGGCGCAGCAGAAGTATTCGCCTTGTGACTGGAATGTGTGGCAACAGCTGAAAAGACACTTCGCTGAAGTTCGCTGACTAACCATGAGCCGCTATATCCGCCCTGTACCTCTAGACAAAACTATTTTAATGTTAGTATTCACGCCAAACGCAGCTGGCGACTGGATCGAAGCATTGTAACCACATTGCACGCTTAGGCTTCAAGTATTATTTTAAAGGTGATTTTTATTGTCGTCCGCTGAAGGGAATCAGTGAGGTTTTTTAGGTTCTAACGGCTTCCGTTCCGTTCTAAAATCTTCCTCCCTCTCAGCGTTCACGACCTATCTAAAATATACCTACAGTAATTATATTTACACGACGCACATATAGCCACGTTTACGATTAAGATGTTACAAGTAAACATGAAGAATAACGACATATTTTAGTGTATTATGTAAGTGTATGGGATGCTTAATACAAATAATACGCCCCAATAAAGTGCCAACTACATAAACAATTTAAAACCTTTGCTCAAAACGCTAATAAAATGCAATACATGAACACAAAAAAATACATGTTGCACGTTTTATATAAAGATTTCCAGCCTGTTTTTAAGGCCTAACAACTGTTCAAGACAAAAAATACTAAATGAATGAGTAAATAATTAAAGAAACCCCAATTTATTGTACCGTTCCAACGTAGAATCACGTCGCGGCGGCAGCGCGGGCGACACGACGGAGGCGACCGAGGCGGGCGGCGGGGGCGGGGGCGGCGGGGAGGGCGCCGAGGAGGCGGTGCTGGCGGCGCTGCGCCGCACGCTGCAGCCGCACCTGCTGGCCGCGCTGCACGCGCACCCGCCCAGAGAACACGCACACCCGCATCGAGAACAGGTAGCTTGTGAGCCCCTTACTTTATTATATTAGGGATATTAATATGTGGAGGGAAAACCTTTGAACCCATTTTTAAGAAAAACGTTAGAATCTAGGTTTGGTATAGTAAAAGTTTTTACGAAGAAGAAGTACAGAAACATAAATTATTTTATAAAATATATGTTACAAAAACATTTATTAATGGACCAGAACACTAAAAAAATGTCAATTCACTCTTCGACATATAAATCATCCCAGGGGAACACACAGCCGTGACAAAAAATTGGGTAGACATACTAGACATTACCCTATTTCTTGTCCTGCATATGGACTACCTGTGTGCCAAGTTTCATCATAATCCGTGCAACGGATAGCGCGCAATGAAAAGACAAACATTCACAAACTTTTTATTTATTTATTCTTTATTGAACATTACACAAGTAATTACAATATTAGTAGGATAGTATGATAATATCCGAAATGTTCAGCAGCGGGGTCGCAGCATTCCCGAGTACGACGAGGGTCCCCTGAACCTGGTGGCCAGCCACGTGGCGGCCGAGGAGACGCACTGACCGCGCCCGCACCGCGCCCAGCGACCGCGCCCGCACTCACACGCTCACACACAGCCAAGTGCCTGAGTCAGCGGTTAATAACCAACCAGTGAAGCATTACGTTAGCGAGCCTGTCAAGGCATCTCATAGCGCTAAGCGTTTTTCAGATTATTTCATTTGATGCAAATCAACTAAATCTCAAAACATGTTAAAATACTCAGTTTATAAATATTTTACATTATTTTTCAGATTAGCATGTGAGTTACCATTGAAATAATGTAAATGCAAGGTTGAGTGTAAAGGACGCCAGCAAAATCATAGATTTGTCCAAACAAAATCATTGCGAGAATTTCAAAGGAGTGATGATTTATTTATTTTTTGTTCTCTCAAAAACCAGTAGTTCAGCTCTCATATTGAACTCGTTTGAAATTATTTCAATGATTTTGCGTACGTGGAAAGGGCAGGATTAAGTATTATATGCTCATACTAGATTCCTAAGATGGATCTGATATATTGAAACTCAGTCTATATACTGTACATGCAAATAGTTTTTCTATGTGGTGGGTGTTCCACTCGCAGTAACATCATTAGTGATAATAAGGCCAGTGTCTAAAGACAGTAGTAAGAATCTTCTCCGAACTGTATACAAAGAAGTCTGAATAAAATCAGCAATCCCAATCCAATGAAAGGAATAATTAAAAACTAATTATTTTTATAGATTTAATGTACTCAAATATGAGATAATAATAATTTAAAGGAAATTAAGTAACAGTCTATTCAAGATTAAAATTCTCGTTCAAGGTAGGTTTAGACAGGTCGCAAAAGTTACGGAATCAATACTAGATGTATTGAAACGTATTACTTTTAAAGGGTATTACTTTATAAGCAGGGCATTATTTGTTTTTATACTCCTATCGGTGGATCGGTAGCCCGGGCAGCGCTCGGCGCGTGCGCGACTGCCCGGGCGTGTTTTGTCGACATTGTGATACTTGAGACAATTGAATCGCACGTTAGTGTGACATGCTATCTGAGATATAACGCGTGCGTACGAAATTATTATTTTGGTATGTGCGATCTTATATTATTGTAGAATGTGTCGGGTGTCGCCGGTCGCGGCACGCCGCCGCGCCGGCGAGTCGGATCTGACCTTGAAGCGGCAGCCTCCGCCATCTTGCCTTAAAATGCTCTCTCGATATTGATGAAATTATATTTACGGTTACCCTATAGACGGAAACAAGTATTCATTTAGGTATAGGTCAGTTTTAAGATATTGTAAATTTTATTATTTTCTTAGTGGTAAAGTAATTCGTAAAATTATAGTGATTTAATTTATTTCCCGTTTCGGTCAGTATTTAAAGTGTAAGTATTTTTCATTTTCGTGAAGTATTTTAGTAATAAAGATCTGTTTGAAAGCAATAATGACAGTTTGAGAGATTCGTATGGTTATATTGCATTGTAAGTTTGCTGTTATTGAGATATATTATTAACCAAAATAACTCCATCACCGTCGTCATCGTAGCTGAAATTGCACCAATTTCCTATTGTCTTGCTAGTTATAAAATGATTAATACGTATTAGTTGATGTCATATATTTTCGGTATTATTTAGTTTTACACGTAGAGTTAGTAGAAAACGTATATTTTTAGGAAGACATATTCTACTCCACTGGTAAGTTTACGCATTTGGGATAAACGATATCCAAGCGCAACCTTGAACCAAATCGTCGTGGCATTATTTTGAGTAAATTTTTTTACAGAAATCACCTCATTGTGGTCAGTTTTTGTACATACTTGTGTTAAAGCAAAAGGCATTTACATTGTTCTAATTTGAACTGGGCTGTTTTGTTATTGCTGATCATATATTATAATTTAAATTAACTCTATTATTCCCGTCCTTCACTTAACGTCTCTACTTAATTTAGTGATAATTTATTTATTATTGAATCCCCACGGGCCAGTAAAATAGATCAGTCTTTGAGACATTGTGATAATTACTTAGCTAGACCATGCTTATCTAATACCTACCATTTCGTCGCGTTCCGTTCGTGAACAACTCCACTCTTGTTGCTACTCGCATTCTACTTTACTTCCAAGCACATAAGTTGCTGTCGACTGTCATCGCACCGGAACGAAAATATCGCACGTGAAGTGTCCTGACGTATTTTAAAAGCTTTAAAAATTGAGATTATTTACTTACTCCTTACTATTGGAATCTGTGTAGTTGTCGGTGTAGGAATTACGTTCGTATAGCGGTTGGACGTGTTATCAGTGCGCGAGGGTACGCCTGGACAATAAAATTACACGTTCTCTTATTTTAGTGCTAAAATGTTTACTCTCAAATATTGTGCTCTCTAATGTACATAGTGTTTAGCTCTCTATATAATGATATTAATACAAAATTTGTCAATTTCGATTGTGTATCGTTTTGTAAGCGAAAGTCAATTTCTGTCTGGTGAAAGGCATCGGTGTCAATTGTATCGTTATAGTGGCTATAGTGACACGGTGAACGTCTTCAGTGAAGCAGAGCAGCTCATGGCGTCAGCGTTGTGTAAAGTAGTTCTCGATTTCCACTAACATTGCTGCTCGCAGTAGTGACACAGTATTATTTTTATTCATTACTCTTGTACATTTTGTGTTAGATATGTTATTTTTACGTTTCCTTAGTTCTAGTTGTCGTTCAAATTGTAATCGCGTGTTTTCATTCGTTGGTAGTTGCACTCTACTAGGTGTCAGCAGGTCAGCCTCTCGGACCTCGTAACAAGCAGCTATGCTCCTCGTTCTTCCAATTTGGTTATTTATTATTGTCTAGATTAATTTATGATATATTGAATATTGGTATTAAGGGTTGATGAACAATGTACGTATACCTATCGATATTTAGCTACTAACAAACCGGTTGTGTTGTGTGTGCTTACGCTCTAACAAGCATGTGTTTGTGATTATGTTTTATTTTACGATACGTCTTGCAGGTTGAGCAGTCAGGGTACCGATTCAGTTGTTTTGTTTTATATAATTTATGCTGAAATATTGGCTTCGTCCGCGTGAATCTCATTCAAAGTGTGTTGCCGTTTTGCGAAGACTGAGACTGACGGGCAAACTCACTCAAACGTCGTCTATTTTTTTCTTTTTATTTACACAACTTTATAAACGACTTATCTCAAATATTTAATCGAAATGTGATACGTGTTTGAGAATGTGTGTGTTTTCCGAAAAGCAATAATATTGTGATAAGTAGAAATGAGCATTGTATGCAAGAATAAGCAGAATAATCCGTAATAATATTGTATTGTGAATATTGTCAATTAAGGTCAAACGCACGCTGCGTGGCCGGGCTCACGGTTGCTGGCTGTCTGACCGAATAGTGACTACTGGACATTTTAATGTGTAAGGATTATATTTTGTTTATGTCAAGTCTCGCTCAGCAATTGTGAGTTCGTTCTATCCAGCAATAATCCGAGACGGTCAAAAACGTAGTCAAAAGATTGTCATAATAATTTTGTCAGATATTGTAATATTAATATATGTTTATATCTTTACACTGACATGTTAATACGGAATAAAGTTTAGCTGTTTAGATTCTTACATTCATTTGTAACACAACGAAAAAACGCGCATCTTAATCTCATCTAATAATTTAACGTTAAATGGTTAAATTACATCTGTTTGAAATAATTTACCGATCTCCTTGTATTCGTCGTCCTTTAACATAATAAAACAAATATCTTGTGTTCTTAACATTTAAATATTTATGTTCATATTTATTCTGAGCCGTTATAAACATCACCATTTAAAAAAATAGAAAATATAGGTTGACCGTCTCGGGTAAAGTTTCCGATTGAAGTGTAAAGTCAATATTATACATAAGATATGTAACAAAATGATCTGATGTAGTCTGTAGTACTGTACTATATAAACAAAATATATTGTATGTAATTCGTTCAAAGTTGTCAGTTATCAAATATATGTATTCACATAGTTATTATATCTACTTTCCAATAAGCTTAATGGACCATTGAATATGTTGATCGTCGTCAAGTTATGATAGGTTTCAGCATAAATTATCCGATCGTGATGTTTGGTGAGATGTGTCGCCGCAATACTCATGTGAACATTAATTATTGTTGTATAGATGATAAATAATGTGACTTACGCAGGGATGGATACTTAAATTATTAAAATTTTAACTGATATATTGGCTATGTAGCGAGTAGAATATTTTTTTACAAATAAATTATAGCAGATAATTTTAGCGTTTTTTTTCTTTACTCCTGTCTTAACCGTTTATACAGCGTTTGTTTCTAGAAGCAGAACTGAATAAGTGCAACCAAAATCGTTCACTGAAACGCGAATGGCGCTGAATAAGTGGGCGTAGACCCTAAGCCTAAGAACTCACGGAGCGATTTTCTCCCGCGCCCGCCGCGGTAGCGGTCCCGCAGCTCCTGTAGAATGCAGATATGTATGTAAAAACGAGCGGCATATTTCACGACGCGGTTTACGCCCGCGGCGGGTGCGGTTTACTCGCGGCGCCCGCTGCACCGGCGGGCAACTTCTAGAATCGCGCGGGTCGTGGTCAGCCGCAGCCTCGGCGGGTTGCTCCCGCACGCTCTGCGGTCGGTTGGCGGGCGACCGCGGTGGGCACCGGGGGGGAGGGGGGGGTAGAGGCGTAAATACCGCCCGTCTTGCAATATTCGCCCGGGCGTTAATCGCAACCGCGGCGGCTGCGCTACCGCACAAACTTCGGTCTCGTGAGTTTTGAAACTTTTTAAAATTTCCGCCACCACAGCGGGCGCGGGTGAAAATCGCTCCGTGAGTTCTGAGCCTAAGACGGTCTTCACACTTTTCGATTCGGCAGAATTTGTCGAACAACATTGCCGAATCAAACCACTCATTACATATTTTTGACTCAAGCCGCGGCGGTACTCCGTTCGGCGCAAGCGTTCAAAACGTTCGAAGATGTCAAAAATAATCCAATAAATTAAACATAAACTTGGATTTATTCGCTAAGTAATAGTAACAATGGGTCGTTTGACCGCCTGCCGTGTCCGTCGCCTCCGCTCGTTCTGTCTCCTCGCACCGGTGGCGTCTCGGAACAGTTGCTCGCCGTGCGCGGCCTCCGCCTCGCGCCGCGCCCACTGCAGCGCCGCCGCGTTGTACCCTACCATGTCCTGGAACCAACAGGTTGCTTAGGCGACATTTACAGTAACTTATTTTGCAAAATTGCAAACACACTTTGTAAGTAGCTTATATATCACATAAATCTATCGACTAGGAGACTTGAGTATTTAAGCTCGTCTACTTGATAGCCTGCTATTACTTTATTATAATAACTATAAATTTTAAAATTTCAAAAACTTATTTCACCAAACAAAACTAAAAACCATCGTGATCACATCAGCTTCCAAATAAAAAAAAATCAACCCATTTGTTTAGGAGCCACGATGCCACAGACGTAAACACATTAAACTAATAACATACCTCTTCGCGTCGGGGGTAAAAAAATGACAAAAATGTACCAAACCCACCAGCAACACTAACAAGGTGTTGTTATTCTTGGCGGTGAGTAGTGACTTACCCGCATCTCCTGTACCCGCAAGTTCGCCTTGGCCTGTATCTGTATGAGTTGTTTGAGCAGTGCGTGCGAGTGCGCGAGCGGCGCGCGGTGCACCCGCACCAGGAACACGGCCAGCCGGCACAGCAGCTCGCCGTCCGTGCCGCGCTCGAGCAGCGCGGGCAGCATGCGGACTATCTCGCACGCTGAGCTGAATGGCAGCAGGAGCAGTGCTTCTTCTAGGTCGCTGGTGGGATAGGGGCAATGTAAATATCATGTCCCTGCCATACCTGCGTTAATTGCAGGTGTGGCCAACAGTTTTAATCTTAGGTGGCGATTTCTTCAACACTTTAAATTTGAATAGTAACTCCAGCATCTGCTAAAGTGCATCTGCACAATATAAAAATATTTTCAGGTAGAAGGATGACAGAAGGTCACGAACTTTCGGACGCGGTCTATTTTTGTTTGAGGTTGTATATTTTAGGTAGTCTTAGATACTAAATGAAAATAAATTAAATACATTCTTCAATAGCCTTTAAAATAAACGTCTAAAGAGAAAAGTGTAGTTTTTGTAAAACATTTCAAAAAGTTGATTAAATACCGTACATCACAGCTACAATTTTTTGATTAGAAGGGCCTACGAGCGAACGAAGAGAACAGACGTGTTTATACTCGAGTCCCATTATTAATCCGTTTATAGTGTAAATATTGTACTGTTTATATTTAAATATACACCATTGGATTCAAAAAATTGCGATGATTTATTGTCAATAAGTAAGAACCAATACATTGGAAACTCAAGACTGCAATATCCAAAAATCTGTGCTGAGTGTGTCGGTAGTGCGAGATTAATAAAGTGATCAGTGTCAGTGAACGATTCTCGAAACAAATGAGTCATTAACGCCCGCAACGATCAACGCAATTGGCTTTGTACGGATTGGTTATTTTTAGAGTTGAAATTAAACGCTCGCTGGACTGGTGGTACCAGCCTAGACTTTGAAAGTGAAGTACGCGGGTTCAAACCTCCGATATTGACTTTTTTTTTTTTTGTTTTTATTAATAACTTTTAATTAGTATTTGAACTTCTTTCTTATTTTAGTTTTCTTTTGTATTTTTTTATTTATTTTAATTTTTTAATATTTTCATCATATTTGGTATATAAAATCTTTTTACTCAAAAACAAAGGAGAATAAGCATGCCAAAACCTATGGATTATAACTGGGGATGTTGTACGGCGGTTACGGCCAGTAACGAGTACGTTGATTGCTCATATTGTAAAAAGAAGTTCCATTTATCTTGTCTCAACGCTGCCGAGCTCACCGATATAAATTCAACATCACCTTGGCTTTGTCATCTGTGTACTTCGGGTTCCATAAGTGACACGAGTGTCACCACTCCTCCTCAAACGAGCATTACTGGCAGACCCTATAAGAGACAAGCTCTTAGTTCGCCCCCTGACACTGCACAATTGGAGTCTACAAGCGAAATTCAAAACATTGTCGAGGGTGTAATTAAAGAGCAAATTGACGGTCTGATGAGCAAACTCCATTCAACAATAAGCTCTATCGTGTCTACGGAATTGAAATCTATTATAGACGAAATAAAAGACATGAAAAGTTCTTTAGAGTATGTGCACTCACAGGTTGAGACTATCTGTAAAGAGAACTGTGAATCGCGATCTAAAATCTCCGAATTGGAGAAGCAGAATACCAACTTAAAAACGACGGTAGACGATCTCAAGTACCGCATCAACATTTTGGAACAACACTCTCGAGCAAATAACATAGAGATTCAGTGCATCCCAGAAAATAAGAACGAGAACGTAGTAGAAGTCGTCCAACAGCTAGCAAAAGTATTAAACTTTCAAGTCAAACCAGAACACATCTCTCACTGCACTCGTGTGGCGAAAATCAATCGACAAAATAGCCGACCAAGGGCCGTCATTGTACAATTCAACGGCACCAAAATTAGAGACGAATTCTTAGCTGCAGCAATTAATTTTAATAGAAAGAAGCCAGTTGACAAGAAGTTGAATAGCACCCATTTAGGTCTCCACGGCCCGGCAAAGCCAATCTTCGTCACTGAGCATCTGTCCCCAAGCAATAAAAGCCTTCACGCCGCCGCGAGGTTAGCTGCCAAAGAAAGAGGGTACAAGTACGTTTGGGTGAGGAGAGGTCAGATCTACATGCGCAAAGAAGACGATTCAGATTACATTTCAATAAAAGATCTTAACTGCCTAAAGAACCTTAAGTAACATTAATTAATTTCTCCAACTATCAAACCGATCTAACATAACAATAATATTTTAAGTCATAATGAGCAGCGTCAAAATTAAAACCCTTAATGTATATTATCAAAATGTACGAGGTCTTAGAACCAAAACGCATGTCTTCTTTTGTAACCTAATAAATACTAACTATGATATAATAATCCTAACAGAGACTTGGTTGAATAGTAGTGTACCAAGCTCAGAACTATTCGATAAGAGATATGTAGTATACAGAAGGGATAGAGAGGATTCGGGGTATCATAGCAATAAAGAAGGAGGAGGAGTATTAATAGCCGTGTCCAAATCTCTTAAATCTGTAAGAAATAAGACCTTTGAAAGCAGTTGCGAGGATATCTGGGTAACAGTTACAGCGGATGATCGCAATAAATTTTATCAAATCACATTTTGTGGAATTTACCTTCCTCCTCCAGTGTGTAAAACAATGTTAGAACACTTTATTGACAATTTTTCTAGAATATCGGAGCACCTCAACTCAAAGGTCTGCATGATTGGTGATTTTAACTTAGGTAATATTAATTGGGAAATGGAAAATCGATCAGAAAGCTACCAAACTTCGAATTTAAATCAGTTCTTCATAGATTTTGTCAATTTGAATAACCTAAAGCAATGTAACTCGGTGGTAAATACTATGAATAGAATATTAGACCTCGTTCTTATCGATTTTTCAAGTAGCGATGTCTCTCGCTCTGCTGACATACTTTGTCCGGAGGATCCACTACATCCACCCATTGTTGTACGACTGCCTTTAGTGACAGAATCATCATTGCCTTATAACTCGAGTAACCGTAAACTAAACTTTCACAGGGTCGATTATCAGGCTGTTAACAATTACCTAGCAGAGATAAAATGGGACGATTTATTTGCAGATATCGTGGACGTAAATGTACTAGTGAATATCTTTTATCGTGAAATCGGCGACATTATTAAAAAATTTGTGCCTATTTCAAGATCATCAAACAATAATTTATACCCGCCTTGGTACTCTAACTGTCTAATACGAAGATTAAAAGAAAAAAATAAGTATAGAATCAAATATAACAAATTTCAAAATCCTTTAGATAACATATCTTATCGTATTCTTTCTGAACGCTGTAGCAGGTTGACAATAAAATGTTACCGTGAATATTTAATTAAAACTGAGCAAAATATTTCCACCAACCCGAAACATTTTTGGTCCTACGTCAAACAAAAACGAAGTGGCACTAGTTTGTTACCAGCAGTATTAACAGAAGGCATTAACGAATACTCTAACGGAGCGGATATTTGCAACTTATTCGCCAAACACTTCTCCTCTTTATACAGCACTAATTCTAATTTGGACTTATCTGCAAACCCTAATGGCGATTTAAATGATGTCAGCGTAGACTTTGGTACTATACCTATCGATCGAGATCGTATAACCAAAATATTGAAAACCATTGATCCAACCAAAGGAGCGGGGTCAGACGGCATACCCCCAATTTTTATTGTCAATTGTGCCTCAAATCTCACTTATCCTCTCTATTTAATCTTCAAGGCTTCTCTATACTCGGCATCATTCCCTTCAGCGTGGAAAACAGCAAAGGTGGTACCTCTTCATAAAGCTGGTGACATACACTCCATAAGAAACTATAGACCGATCTCCATACTCCCAACATTCTCTAAAGTTTTGGAACTACTGGTCTATCCATTTATTCAGTCTCACTACGAAAAATATGCCAGCGTTTATCAACATGGCTTTTTAAGATATAGGTCAACAACAACTAATTTGGTCACTTATGTTGAGGATTTAATAGAAGGTTTGGACAAAAATGAACAAATCGACGCCATCTACACAGATTTTAGCAAGGCATTCGACAAAGTTATACATAAAATCTTACTACAAAAATTGTTAGGTCTAGGAATCACTGGTACATTTCACACCTGGCTGAATTCATATCTCACTAATCGATCGTTTTACGTAGTTGCAAATGGATTTGAATCAAACTTATATAACATTTCATCAGGTGTCCCGCAGGGCTCTCATTTAGGTCCCGTATTGTTCAATATCTTTATTAATGACCTCCCACAAATTTTCCGCTACTGTACGCCATTGCTATTCGCCGATGACCTGAAACTTTATAAATCTATAAACACATCGGAGGACGTTATTTTATTACAGAACGACATAAAATCTCTCGAAAAATGGTGTTCTAGTAATGGCATGGAACTCAACGTGACTAAGTGTTTTCATATAAAATTCACTAGAAAACATCACATTATTCCATCGAAGTATAAATTAAGAGGCACTGAAATTACAGAAGTCGATACAATTAAAGATTTGGGAATAATACTTGATCGCAAGCTCACCTTCCAACCGCATATAGACCACATAACAAAAAAAGCATCCAGAATGTTGGGGTTCGTTTTGAGAAACGCGAAAATTTTCAAAAATGTCAACACCAAGCAAATTTTGTTTAACAGTCTGGTAAGATCGTCCCTTGAATATGGAAGTGTTGTTTGGCGCCCCCACTACGCGACTCACTCTCTTAGGATAGAAAGGATACAAAAAAGATTTGTGAGACATCTGGCGTATTCTGCTGGTAAGACTAAAAATTTATTTTCCTATAAGAACGAAATGGAGAAGTTTAAATTATCGAGTCTCGAAAAAAGAAGAACCATTGCGGACCTAGTATTCTTATATAAACTCTTTAATAACTCCATACATAGTCCGCAACTGCTTTCTAAACTCTCC
This sequence comes from Thymelicus acteon, assembly GCA_951805285.1. Taxonomy (NCBI): domain Eukaryota; kingdom Metazoa; phylum Arthropoda; class Insecta; order Lepidoptera; family Hesperiidae; genus Thymelicus; species Thymelicus acteon. The sequence goes on from OX638222.1 coordinate 6,164,475, forward strand.
ATCAGAGTACCTGCCAGATTGCCTCGCAAACCCCTGTCTTTCTTCATTCCTCCACATCGCAGAACCGTTATTGGGTCCAACTCTCCCATTTCTAGAATGGTCAAATCGTACAACAAATGTGGTAGTTCACCGGACATCGATATAAATGCTGTTACACTGTCCAAATTTAAAAGTTGTTTGTTCAAAATTCAAAATCTTTAATTGTAATTACTATCATTAAATTATATTTCTCTTTTATCTTTTTAATGTAAAATTTTGTATTTTTCGTCTTTTTGTAAAATATATATCTTAAACACGTCTATGTTTTAAAGCTTGTTAGGTTCATCTGTAATTGACTGTTCATTTATTGCATGTTCTGTACTCTCAATTTATTTGTTTGTGTATTCAAATGTATCAGTTGTTGATGAACTTTAAAATAAAAATCAAATAAAAAAAAAAAATTCCTTGAATTTTCCTGGCTAGTGCAGCAAATGAACCACTGACCAAAGAGTAGAGAAGCAACTAGCAAAATATAATGTTGGTTACCTAGAGCGAATCCGCTTGACGGTCTCGAGCAAGAAGTCCTCGGGCGTGGCGCAGTCGTAGGCCGCCATGAGCGGCGGCGGGGGCGGGGGCGCGCCCTGCCCGCGTGCCAACGTCAGCTCGCGCTGGTACTCCGCCCCCACTGACAGGCACTCCGTGATAGCGTCCGCCTACATAAATATTATTAGTATTAGTTAGTAGAACATATTATGTACATGAAGGAAGAATGAAATATGTAAATATTTGTTACAATAAAGATTGTTAATGTTGGGAAATTTAAGTTATTGGTTTTTGTTAAAGGTTATTTTAGTTAAATTTGTTAGTTCTTAACCAGGCTCAAAGTTTTTAAATGACAGGCTAAGAGGACAAACGCGTAAGGTCATGATGTTTTCGAACGATATAAGAACGATAAGTAGAATATGGTGTATATTTTAGTATACTATAATGATCAACCTTAATGACTATGTATGTAACTAATCTGCCCGAAGTTATTGAGAGAAGGAATTACTTGATAAAAGTGTATAAAGTGTACTTACCGCTTTCTCAGCACCTATCGTCTTCTTAGTAGGCATGGTCAACCCTGGCAGCCCGGGAACAGGAGCCTGAAAATCCATTTTAAATATGAGAATACATTAAAATCTGTATTAACATATATGTTATGCTGTGTCCTGGCGGAAAATCGTGTCATATAGCGGCGCTTTATCCACCTGGTTAACCAAAGCACAACGATACCAGCTTATTAAAAGAAAAACTTAGCCGCCACGAGCAAAGGGAGAGTTTAGATCCCCGACCACCTGGGAGACATTTCACTTGCCGTAAGTGCGGCCGAGGAATGGTTCTTTGCATCGGTCTATACAGTAATACAGTCACGAACAATGTACCGCCGTGATGCTGTTTAAATCGTCTATCATAGATGTAGGCAGGTGTGGCCAACATTTAACGCGTATAAAGGGGCGTGGCTGTTATTTCATTACCTCGGGTCACCACCCAACACATCAAAGGATTTTGATTCTGATTGCTTAACGCAAATCAAGGCATATTCCACCACCAAATTAAAGTAAAAATTAAATTCTAGATTTTATTGAATTGTTATTCTTATTGTTATTTTATTGTATTAAGTTTCATGTTATATTTATTTTAATTTGACATTGTTTTTTTTCTTATTATTTTTTGTTTTGTCAGCTAATATTTTATTTTCTTTTGTTCGTGTATTAATTAGTGTAATTGGTGTTGACCGTTCTAAGTAAATAAATAAATAAGTAGCAGTGGTATACTAACATGTTGTTCAGTGGTAGCGAGCCCCTCCTCCTCCTCGTCCTGGTCGCCGAGCACCAGCGGCTCGTCGGAGCGCGCGTACAGCCGCAGCGCGCCGTCGCCGCCGCACGACGCCGCGTACAGCCCGCCCGCGCCCACGGACACGCCCCACGCACACCCCGCGTGGCCCTGAAGAGGGGGAAGACGATGGAATGTCATATAGATGCTCGTGTGAACAACATCTAAAACTGATGGCAAGTGGTTATCGTCATCGTCTTGTTTGATTCGGCCGCCAAACGCCTCGTCATGTTCCGGAAGGGAGCTTGAGAGCCAGTTTTATTCTTTCTTTTCTTCTCTTTTTCTTCGCCCGCTACGCATCACTGATGCCTCTGGTGTCGCTGATATCCATGGGTGACGATAGCCACTTACCATCAGGTGGATCGACAGCTCGTTTGCTGGCTATTTCCATTAAATAATCTAACGATATCATCTACATATTTATACATAAATCAATTGCTGTTCGTTTGTCTCGCTAAAACTCGACAATGCCTGGACCGATTTGGCTAATTTTGATCTTGAAATATTTGTGGAACTTCAGGGTAGGTTTAAACGATGAGAAACACAAATAATAAGTGACGGAAAATACTAAAAACGACAATTTAATTTTCCAATACAAAATGTTCCTAGCTGTGAAACATTTGATGTCTTTAGTTATCTAGAATAGACTTAAATTAGTACTTATCTCTAAGTAGGGATAAACGAACTAGATGGTTATGTCACTTATGGCGATGTGTAACGTTAATCTGTACTTACATTGAGCGTGATGATATTATCATAAGTGTCAGCGTCCCACTGCTTCACCTTGCCGTCTTTTGACGCAGTGAAGAAGTAATGTGTCTGCGGCACGAACTGTAGCGCGGTCACTGAGTCGTTGTGTGCGAAGATAGACTTGTGGCAGTCGCCGAAGTCCATGCCCCATATCTTGACGTTGCGGTCAGATGACCCCGTCGCGATGAGGGTTGAGTCGTAGCTTATGTCCAGGCAGAGTACTGGTTGCTTGTGTCCGTACAGGGATAGATAAAACTGGAAGTAACATAGAAGTATAAGTTAAAGTATTTTTTTTACAATTCCATGCCACCTGGGATTTTAGTACAGCATTAAATTAACGTAATCAAAACGGTCATTATTATAAGCATTATAAATTGTATTTCTGAGACCATATAATTTTCTATGTACCTACTTATACTAAACAATAGTAGTTTATACATAATAATAATAATAGTTATAACTCTTGATTATTTGAAAGTATTAAATTAACAGATAATATGTTTTCCATCATTTAATGGGTGCTTAGATAGACTTACCTTAAATGTATCGAAAAAGAAAATTTTGACAGTGAAGTCCAGAAGAGCGACCGCAATGAACTTATTGTTCTGACTGACGCGCACCGCCGTCACCGCTTCTTCCAGCTCCAATGTCCTGGTGTGGAGCAACGACAGCACCTGAGGAATGACATACCTATAGCCCATTTATGAACTTCTTTTCATGTAAAATGTTATTACTTTGTAATAATACCATAAAGAGGTAAGATATGTATGTTTGTAACGAATAAACTCAAAAATTACTGGACCGATTTCAAAAATTCTTTCACCAATAGAAAGCTACATTATTCCTGAGTAACACAGACTATACTTGATTGTAGTTAATAATATTTTTTACCTAATCACACGTAAAAATGTTTGACGCCCAGCTAAGTGGGTACAGCAGGTGGTAAGTAACATATAAGTGTCGATACCAGCCCTCTCAAACCAAAGAGCGAATTTAAAAACCGTATAAGTACACCACAACTTTACCTTTGCTTTGGACTCCCCCGTCGGATCGGCAATGAGTTCAAACTGCCACAACTTGACCGTCTTGTCACCGCCGCCCGAGTAACAGCCGCGCTACAGATAAAGGTTACTTATTAGCTAAATTGATTATAATTTTGTTTGTAATTTCAAATTTCATTTAATAATTGAAGACATGAGTGAATGAAGGGGTTATGATACATACAAAATACATGTGTCATAACCCCTTCATCCACTCATGTCTTCAATTTCTTTTTTATCTTTTGTTTTTAAAGTCTAGTGTAAATACCTGAAATTTGCTGATTTTTTTGTTAATGAAATATGCAATGTATTTCTATATTCTTGTACAGACAATAGAGAAATAATATTAATAAATTAAAGAAATATAGTACCTATTATTTGATATTTATCCAATCAAAATTCTTCGATCAGTTCTTCGTGAGTGGTCTCCGTTTAGTAATGCTTCTTGTTGAGAACTGACAACTATGTAATATGCAAATGCTACTATACCATAAATGAATTTAAATGAATAAAAATAATAATAATCGTATGATTAATGCTGCAATTCCGTGTTTTTTTGATTAATTGGCTATATTTTTTAAATTTCGTTGTACTTATTTTGACTAATGTAATTAAATATACCTACTGATATTTTTAAATTTTAACATTATTTACGTGACATGTTTTTTTAATTGATAATATATTATGAGAATCAACTTAGAAAAACCTTAATTAATTTTGTACATCAATTGGCAGAGTAAGTGTAGTAATTTCACAAATAAAATATATGATTGATTGATTGATTGACTACTAGCTTATCAGACTCTTCCTACTTCTCAGTCCTCACCATATCCGGCGTGAGTCCGACACTAGCGCAGCTCCCTGTGTGCGCGGGCACGGTCTCGAGCACGCTCGCGGCGGCCACGTCCACGAGTAGCAGAGACCCGTCGGTCATGCCCAGCAGCGCGTGCCGGTCGCCCGGGGTGAACACCGCGCTCGTCGGCATGCCGCCCGATAGAGGGATCGTGCGAAGACAGGATTGGCTGCTCCTGGTGGGGAAGAGGGGTTTGAGTTTACGCACACACACACACACGCACACACGCACACACACAGTGCTACACTCAATAGTAGTGCTTGCCCTTAGTAATTGTACTCATGTATCCGCCAAAGTTACTGTCTATAAGCTGGAAAGTTTGGCAGATCTTGTATAATGTAAACTATGTGTGCAAACAAAAATGTGCAATGTTTTCTTATAAGGTTTTATCGTCACTGCATCAGTACTACAACAACTATAACTATAAGAACAACATAAGTACTATTATGTATTCTATGGTATACGTCAATTCAAAGTCATAATGGAGAGGCTACAGTCAACTTTTAAACATCATAACATAAGTCAAAATTGAAAATGAAAGTACACTTCGTATCATAGGTGTGGATACTCAAATGCGCACAATGTTTTTATGGCAGTATATCAGGACAGCATGTGCAATTAACACTTTAACATTAATGTTGTCAATGTTCAAGAATTTCTTTTAATAATAACATCCATTTTGGCAAACAAACCTGTTCCAAAGCTTGATAGAGTCCGCAGAAGCTGAGAGAATGGCCAAGTTGTCTGAACTGATCGCAACACATCGAGGCTCTTTCTGGTGTCCTGGCTGGGTGATTTGTTTAAGGCATTGAACTGAAATAAATATTAAGACAGTGTTACTTATGTTTTAATACTTAAAAATGATTCCCTTATAAACAGCTTGAGAAATAGGGTATAATAATTTTATCGTCTCTAATGGTGGATAGAAAACAAAAAAATTTAATACAAAAAAATATATATTTTTTCTGAATAGGCATAATGAAAGTAAGTAAAAATCATTAAAATAATGTATTTATTTAATGAAATCTTATTAATGGATTACAAAACAAGCATTTATCGTATTATTATGAATTTATGAGTGAGATTAACAATATTTTGATAAAATAAAACTACAAAATACGGCAAGCAACCATGATATTTTGAACGCCAATCAGTCTCAAACAGCGCGAATTACGTCACGCATAAGTAAAGAAACGAATATGACAATACTGACAATTTCTTTTTGTCTATTACTTTCCTGAGGCGTGACGTCACAAGCGACGCCATGACACTTTGAAGTGTGAGGAAATATGATATACTTTGTAATTATATAACCCAACAATATAGAACAGTATTTCAAAATCTGTTATCATGCCCATTTAAATAAGTCTTTCGAGTATTAGTTGGGGTAACTGAAGTCTTAATACCCGGCGAGTTCAACATGACATCCTAGTGATATGAGCCAATACCTTTTAAAACGCTCAGATTTATTTACCCTCATTTCCTTCTGCTATCTTCAAGCTGTGTAGCTCCACAGTATTGTTTGCTAACGTGACGCCCACTCGTAACTCCCCCGTGGTGCCCAGTAGTAGCGTCGTCGACTTTATCTTAGAGGATAACTTCACTGAAGACAGCCTCCGCACTTCATCCGACAGGGTCAGTATTTCTGCTACATCTACCGTATCCGATTCTGCTTCACCACTCTCTTTTTGTTTTCTGTTGATAATAGAGTAAAGATGTTTATTTAATAAAATGTTTTAAGTTATTATTTTGGCACCATTTCCAGCATTGAGTTGGCGATAACTTTCAAGCAAGGCAAAGACGCACACATTACCTCTGCTATTTTGTTGGTTATTTAGATAGAAGAATTTGTCTGAAGGGAGATATAATCCCAAGTATATATTAGCATGATAAATATAAACACCCACAACCTGAAAACACATATTTATCTGTAACAAAAATATCTGCCCCGGCCAGGAATCGATCTTGGCACTTTCTCGACCAGAAAGATCATTGCAACTGGACCACGGAAACGTCAAATAATGAACATTTTTTTCTTCACATCACTCACGCTAGCTTCTTCCGTTGTTTCTTTATCCGTTTAGCCATCCTCGTGTTAGCTTCGTCGTCAGAGCAGAAGGCAAACAGCTCGAGCAACGAGTCGGTTCCGTAGCACGCGAGCACGCTCTGTCCGGGGTCGGCCGCGAGACCCACGACACGTCCTCTGCCGCCACGGACTAGCGTTCCTAGTTGATGGCATTGTAACATCTGACAACAATGTTTAAGAGTTATGTACAATTTCCTGGCCGGTTAAATGTTCTTTTACTTTTTAAAAAGTTTCAAAATTCGAAAGATAAATGCGTGTGTTGGCTCACTTTTTTATGGAAGGATCTTTAAAACACAGTTTAATTAGGTTATTGTATACACTATGCTTTTTAAAAAAAATTAAGATGCTGGTCTCATACATGTGTGTTTCACTAATTAAAACTATTCTATACTTTATTATACTATATGCTTTAGGCTTCAACGAGATAATACATATCTATCACAAAAAAATAATTTTATATACATTTTAATAATATTATAGTTACAAAAGTTATATTATTACTATGTAATGTCACCTGTATAAAATTATAACTAGGTAGCTAAGCCAAGCTAACTATAAAGCTATGTTTCTGTTAGCTATCTTTTCAGTATGGTGACCTCATGATTATCATGAAAAAAGAGCTTCATCCTTACAGAGCTGTCCTCCATATCATCATTGTCTTCTAACTTCACAATCTCCAGCTGATGAGCTAGTTTCTCCTCCTCCTTGATCTTGTCTGTCCAGTTCAGCTTCCACACTCGGAGCTCTTGGTCCATGCTGCCTGTCACCAAGTATCTTTCCTCCTTCATTAATACTGCTGACCAGACCTGGAAATCGTCAATAAACGAAGTATGGGGCATTCTTAATATAGTATTACTTTAATTCTTTTATTAAAGAAAAAGGAAAAAAATTGGTTTCACAATACTTAATGAACATCTGAATCTGATTAGCTTACTTAAGAAAGTGATTATATATTTTTTGGATTTATTGTGTAAGCAAATTTTATACATGGTACACCAAAATGTTACTCAAAACCTGATAGTTTTCTTACTTAGATTATTATAAAGAAAGAACCTTTATTTCATTGCTATTCATTAAAATGATTCACATCGATTGTAATATTTAATTAAAAACAAATAGTTACATTATGTGGAGATTAATATTAATACATTACCTCCATCTGATGACCACCCAAAGTCTTGAAGCAGTGTTTCGTCTCAATGTCCCAGAATTTCACAAATGTATCTTTAGAGGAACTGATTATGCAGTTTCTACCATTGATAAACAGTACACTGGTAATAGCACCCTTGTGGCCACTGAAGCGAGCTATACCTTTTTCTGCCACCACATCCCATAATATGACCTCAGTGTCCTGTAAAATAATACTTTTTGTAAAGTTTAACCTGTAAAGTTTAAGATAGAATTTGACAGTTTATGCACACTGCTTATGCTATGCTTAAGCTTATTGCATATATTGCTTATTGCATCCTAGAAACACATAATTTTATAAAGTATATCAAATAACTGCCCAAGTCAACAATTTGGTAACAACACTTGAGCAATTTATAGCATTTTTAATTTTCAAAATATTATTTATTTATGTCTAAGTAAAAAAATACATTGTGTCTGCTTACTTTATAAATTACAAACTACGATAAGAAGACACCACAAGATTGTTTACCAAATAAGACTCTAAAAAACGTCTAAAAAGGTGTTTAGCTCACCTTTGCCCCAGACACAACCCTATGACCCTGTTCATCATACTGCAGGCAGGTAACAGCTGACTTATGGCCAGCGAACACACAGACCACCTCATTGTTGGTCAGCTCAAACACACTGATATTGCCATCAACAAACCCCACTGCTAAATGGTTGCCAGTCGGACTTGCCGCTATTTGTGACACAACAGTTTTCTCTCCGGGTATTACTTGTGCCTGAGGAATAAATCAAACTCAAATTATTAGTCAAGTACGGTCGACATTCTTTCTGACTTGTAAGTTGGAGATTTTTTCCTCTATGATACTAGAGGTTATAACGCCGATAACAACAAAATTTTATTTCTGAAATACTTCGGTGTACTGTTTTTATATAGCTATTAGGTTACCATACCTTCTCGCCAAGTCTCATATCCCAAATAATAACATGTTCACAGGCGCCCACGGCTATGTATCTTCCACTTATTCCTTTTAGCGATACATGAGTACTATTACAATCCCCACTCGCGATAATGTTAAAAGTGCCGCTAGGTACATATCGCAAATACTGCTTTGTAAGGCCCATTTTTTAATTTTTTAGAAGCGAAATAAATTTAATTTAAACAAAACGCACATGGGAATTTAATTAATAGTACATTGCATTGTTTTGACATAATATTTTGTATTGACAGTTGACACATGGTTGACATTGACAGAACAGGTTTTCAGTTGTCAATATTGTCATTGCAAAATAAACTCTATGGATAAAAAAAGAACAGCTGTCATGGGACGGCTGACAGATGTGAAACATCGAAATGCGTCGCCACGATCACCAAGTCTAAAATCTTAGGCTAAGCGCAGATTGAGACTTTTTGTCTCGGAGACTTGACAGTCACGTCACTAGATGTTGGAACTATAGTCAAAATTATCTAAGATGCCCATAATGATAGCTGCTATTTATTAATATGAACTAACCTTGTATGGGTGTCTTTGAGCGAAATGGAATATTCATTTACTTGACATGAATAGTTGAATACTTACGGACAAAGGATTTTGTCAAAATTTGTTAAAAATCCCTACTCATTTTCATTGGCGTTGATTATAAATCATATTATACGTTAAAATCTAGTAAAAATTTCATCACATCATAATTTATGCAAAATTTAATAAAAATATATGACGTCGAAACAATCTTATATGAAGAAGCCTAAATCTAATCTGACGTACGGTGATGTGACGGCTTGAAACCGTTTATAAAACCAGTCATAATCGATACATTACTATAATCGAAATTTAAAAATGAAAATTGATTAATTTAATTACATTGTTAAAAATTATTTGCATGCATTTGAATTTAAAATTAGGTACCCACTAATACCACGACGGATTGGATGCTAACAAAGGACATTTTCCATTATGTATGGGCACTTCGCTATCCATGGACAGTAACTGCAGATAATATGTAATATGTAATTATGTATTTAAGGTTGCGGTAAACATTTTTTTTTTTTCAACAAAATAATAATTATGTGTACATGAATGTGTCTTATGAAATAAGCAAGAATTTATTCACTGTAGTTTTTTCCTGACGCTCATAATATAATTATATGTCAAAATATTATTATAAAACTGAGCGGGAATTTCATTCTATCATGATCTATCTTTCTTTCTTTTTCTTCTCTTTCTTGGCCGGCGACGCACCAGTGATGCTTTTGGTGTTGTTGATGTTCATGGGCGAATGGATAAAAAAATATTTTATTGAAGTCGTAAATAGGTACATATTAAGAATACGCGGTACGAGATAGCTCAATCGAGGTAGTAGGTAGGTAACTAGGTACCTAAATATTACGGTTTTTAGTTTTACGAAGTTAGTCTTACGAAATAAGCAAGAATTTATTCACTGTAGTCTTTTCCTGACGCTCATAATATAAAAGCAAAGCAAAAGCAAAGCAACAACCCATAATAATTGTCCCACTGCTGGGCTCGGGGTCTCCTCTCCCAATGTGAGGGGTACAGGCCATAGTCTACCGCGCTGGCCAAGTGCGGATTGGTAGACTTTACACACCTTTGAGAACTTTATGGAAAACTCTCCGGTGTGCAGGTTTCCTCACGATGTTTTCCTTCACCGAAGCAAGTGATAATTAACTTCTAATACGCACATAATATTTGAAAATTAGAGGTGCGTGCCGGGACTTGAACTCGGGCCCCTCTGTTCGAGAGACCAACGTTCTAACTGCTAGGCTATAACTGCTCATAATATAATATTATGTCAAAATATTATTATGAAACTGAGCGGGATTTTCATTCTATCATGATCTATCTTTCTTTCTTTTTCTTCTCTCTTTCCTGGCCGGCAACGCACCAGTGATGATTTTGGTGTCGTTGATGTTCATGGGCGAATGGATAAAAGAATATTTTATTGAAGTCGTAAATAGGTCGATACATATTGAGAATACGCGGTACGAGATAGCTCAATCGAGGTAAAATTTAAGTATCGAATCGATTATAAGGTCTTATAATTTTGAATCGATTTGTTGTAAAAATTGTTTTTTTTCGTGAACCGATTTTTTTGTACATCTCTAATGTCACTGTGATGGCAAACGACAAATTGGGCTTCTTAGTTCGCGGTGACTATAGGTATTTGTCACCGTGCTGTCATGTCACCATAGTCTGCGCACACCCTTAAATCTTCATAGCACTCGACTGGGTGACAAAAAGTCTTCGAGACAAACAGTCTCAATTTGCGCTTAGCCTTACCCCTCGCGTACAAAGATGTTTCACATCAATAAAATTCATAAAAATTATAAATATAATCTGTTTTTCACACTCTGCGTCTGTGGTAAAATTAGCTTTTCCTCCCTAGTCTATGGTTCAAACTGTTTTGTTTCATGGATATATTACTCTAACTGGATTCCATAGCTTCTAGCGATCGGCCGAGTAATACTTTTTACAACTCGAGTTACTCGAGCAAAATTAACCATTTACTCGAGTAAAAACTCGAGTAAACTCGAGTAACCGAACCGAACCGAACCGACGCGACAGCGAGCTCAGCGAGTAGCCGACGCGAGCGAGTAATGAGTTGACTGAGTAAAATCGTCGCAACGCGAAGCGCGTCGGCGGCAACTCGACGAACTCGACGATTAACACCGACTGAGTTGAACCGCGTCGACGTGGCGACTCGCTTTCGTCGCTGAGTTGAATCAGCCGAGTTTACCCGAGTACGTAAAATCGTTACTCGAGTTACTCGACCAAAGAGTTTACTCGAGTTACTCGAGTAAATTTCGTCGAGTTGCCCATCGCTAATAGCTTCGTAGTGATACTGAAGATCGATGACATTCTTTGAGGTTTTTTTATATGAGATGTAATAAAAAACAAACTGAAACTTGTGGTAAGTACTAAATCTATGGAGATGGCAGTGTACATAGATATAGTACTTATAGATTCAGCCTCGGCGTGGCCTCACATGAGACAGCGTTAGTATACTATACATATATGAAATAGTTATGCAATAGATTTTGTAGTGTTACCAGGTTGATGAAATTTCCAATTTTCTTTGGAGGTGCAGGCAAGAACAGTCACGGAGTTTTCTTTCCGAAAATAGTTGTTTTATGTCCTGTTTACATATTCGGAGAACAACTCGCCGAGTGAAAACACGGTGCGACCAAATAAATACGACGTTTGATTTTAGATAATAGTATAATTTTCAAATAAAACAACAATAATATCAACATAAGATACAATAATTAAAAAATACATTGTTGTACTCTAACACGTTATTGTAGTACCCCCGTAGTAATCGAAATAAAAAAAAATATTTAATGTACAGAAAATTTGCCTTTAAGTTTTATTATAGAATAGATTCTTACACCAAAGAAAACTTAATTGAGTCTGTCTAATGTCTCAAGAAATGAGTCTTCCAAATCCGTTCATGAGGCATAGTGCTCAGAATGCTGGCAGCATTGTAATTTAGATTTCAACTCTGCTATATGTTTTCTAAAGATGCTGTTTTCTTTAACAGCCTTCTTTTAGATTCACGCAAAGCCCGTATTTTTTTAAGTCGAATAGATGATCTGGTTGCAACTTTTTGTAACTGTAACTCAAGGTTTTCTTTCTGTTGTTGACTCCAAGCACTTGAACTAGGTTCTGCTGATATTTGGATATTACTGGGACCTGTCTGAAAAAAAAAGAGTAATAAAAATAAAGTGTATAAATTTGTAAACACATTAAGTATTAATAATCCTTTAATAGTAATATCACTCCCTCGACTGACAGTTATAAAACAAAAAAGATATGCTGCTACAGGTTACATTAGAATATGGTCATTAAGTTTCCTTAAATTTTCTAATTTTCCGCACAACTTTTTTAGTTTTTTCTTCTATAAGAATCTCCTCCTGACAATAACGAACAAAATAAAAAAGAATTAGCGAAAGCCATTCTGAGTTTTGTAGCAACACATTTGGCGATTCATTTTTATTTATATAGATATAATATTTAATGCCAAATTTATAATTATGCAATATTTGACAATTGTCAATAGTGAGATGACCTGCTTTATATATCGATTAAATTGAATTAATGTATGCAGACTTCCATAAATCGTGAATCGAATACAGTTATTATCGTATATACATATATATACTTTATAGTAACCAATAATGTAATAAAACTGTGACTGATCGATTTCTGTACATGGAAGATCAGTGAAAAACTTTTACAAGGATATTTACTAACACAATAGATCCCATAAAAATTAGTTTTAGAATTTTTGTCTGTATATCTTTGTTTGTTCTGACTAATCTCAGGAATAGCTGAACAGATTTAGATGCCATTTTCATTGATGTTTTGTTGTAAGCACATTTATTGTTTTTTATTTTAATTGGTTAAAAATAAGTAACGTCAATTTAAAGAATATTATCCATACATTTATGGTGTGTGGGTTTTACCGAAGCAAAGCGAGGACATTCACTAGTATTGTAACATAATAAAGCATATTTTACTATAGATGTACTCACCAAACTTAGGGTCTCGGGTTGAACGTTCTGTACTTGAAAGATTCTGCTTCTTTTCTTGGAAGAATATATATTATTCTGGCACTGCATTTTCTTTTAATAGAACTCTATTTTTTCCTTTCTTAAACGAATTATCGTTAAAATGAATGGAACACATTCTAGAATTTTTCTTTGGTATCCAATTTGGGCGTCTAGTTGCGTCCAGCCATTTTTTTTTATTACCTCATCGTGGGGAAAACTGAAAAGCAAAAATATATTAAATCACGGCGTAATGTGTATTTATATAACCACCAGTATAACCTCATCTTGAAGCGCACGCAATAGCACACAATACAATTTTGTATTAAAATGGGAAATGTTTTAATGGGAAACTTGGGTAGTTTATGTTCCTTTTATAAGGCAATACTGAATTTACTTTTCTTTGAGGTTATTTTAAAAGTAATATACGAAACGTCTCATAAAATCTTATTTTCTTAGTGTAAATCTATTTAGTCTCATTTCAAAACATTAAGATATGCAATCTCACAGCATTACAAATAAAATAAAACACGTTTTCTTCATACATACTGGTGGAACGATATTCCTTCAATTTTTTTCTCACTACGGCTTTTGGAGCCCAAGATGCAGCAACCAACCATTACTTAAAGTAAAACAAAACTTCATAAAACTAATAATTGTCTCAAAACGCACTGAATTTGACAAAAGTCCCAAAAATCTTAAAAATACGCCAAGTGACGTAACACAATCATAATATTTGGCGCCGACTGGGTGCCAAAAAAGAAGCCACGCTGACGGGGACAGCAAATAACATTTTTTTCTCTGTCTTTCACGTAGATTTTATAACTGGCGATCTCGCTCTGTCAAATGTATGGGAGAATCTATAAGTACTAAATCTATGGCAGTGTACAATATTAATCTATGGTCTATGCACAGAGTACTTTGTTATATACTGAAAGGTCTATGGTCTCTTATTCTATTTGGATTGGATTTTACGTATCTTCGATCAAGGTTTTTTGAAACCATTTTCCATTTAATTCTCACGTTTTCAGTTATTCAAATATAAATACTTTTTTCAGCTTCAAATCTTTTGTAACAGCCGTATAAAGTTCTTAATAAAGTTCGGTGTGCAGTACGTTTAAAGTACAATACAAGACAGCCATCAGGTTATTATGTTACTCAACAAAACCAGGTTTATTGTTTTTCTTGTTGATCCAACGTGTCGGCCCTTATCCTTTATTTTGTTTATTTTTTTAAAACTTCATATTACACGTTTTATCTGAAAATAATTGTGTTTTTATTTACAGGCTGGTAGGGTACACAAACCGCTCTCGGAAGGTCAATATGGAGAGCAATCCCACGTCAGACATCATTATTATAAGTGGTAATTCGCACCCGGAGCTGGCTGATTTAATTGCGAAGTAATTCAGAAGCTTTTTCCTATAAAAATCTTTCCATAACTTTTAAAGGTTATATCAATAAAAATGTAACCTTACAGTTGCTTGTAACTAAGTGATAATTTGATTTCCAGTCGGCTCGGTGTTCGTAAAGGAGGATGCTCCGTATATCATAAAACCAACAGAGAGACTATGGTGGAAATCGCAGACTCAATTCGTGGCAAGAATATATACATAGTTCAAACGGGAACAAAGTAGGTGCCTACTAAAATATTGTATGGTATATTATTGAATGTTTACATAATTATCATGTTGTATATGTGTATGTATGATGGATTCTTTGCATTGGATTATTCATATTTTATATGCTTAAGAGGTCTGATAATGTATTACCCATATGATATGATAAGGCCAAGGGTCTGGTTCTGGGAATTTATAGTGAGTACAACTAGTACATGACAATACAATGCATAGTTTAGCGGGTTTACCATGCTTGCCTATATCATTTCATTATCAGATAACCGTCATTGACAGATAATGTCTTGGTTTTATTAATATTATTGCCCTATTCCAATCAATCCTTTATATGGAAAAAGAAAATATTCAGGCTTTCGTAGTTAATGCGTTTCATTAATAATGATTTTAGTTTTGTGTAGTTTGCAATATTTTTTTGATTCCCTTTTATTACTATGAAAAATTGGTTAGATGTTAACTAAAATCTAAAGAAGTATGTGATGATGGGAACTTGGCTCAGTAAAATATCCATGACATCACATGAGAAAACAAATAATTGATTGAAATTAATTGATCATTTGAATGTGTACCTGACTAGTACTATCAACCAAGCCAACTGGATGGTATACTGCTCATCTCGTTAAATCATAGTTAATGTAAAAAATCATATCAATAATGTTAAAAGTATTCATTCATTGATGACTTGCAGGGATGTCAACAATAACATAATGGAATTATTAATAATGGCTTATGCATGTAAGACATCTTCGGCAAGGTCCATTGTGGGGGTCATTCCATACTTGCCATATAGCAAGCAGTGTAAAATGAGGAAGCGTGGGTGCATTGTCACAAAGTTGCTTGCAAAAATGATGTGCAAGTCTGGTCTCACACATATCATCACAATGGATTTGCATCAGAAGGAGATTCAAGGATTCTATGATTGTCCAGTGGATAATTTAAGAGCTTCACCATTCTTGTTGCAGTATATCCAAGAAAGTGTAAGTTATTACTATTTCATTGGTACTTACAATGCAAGTTGTGGCTTTTTAATAATAAGTTTTCGTCAAAAGAACACTTGAGATTATAAATTTTTACACAGTAAAATTTGGTACATTCAATTTATACCGATTCCCTTTTTGAGTGGGCTCTGCAGCGCTAGTAGTATATGATTATGTTCTTATTTACTGTATATTTAATGTATTCATGGAAAACAAAATAATTTATCATAGTTTTTGATATTGCAAGAAGATAGATTATTAATTATTAATAACTTCCACAGATTCCAGATTATCGCAACTCTGTAATAGTGGCCCGTAATCCGGGCTCCGCTAAGAAGGCTACATCGTACGCGGAGCGCTTGCGGCTGGCCATCGCGGTCATACACGGGGAGCAGAAGGAAGCAGAGAGTGACGAAGTGGATGGTCGCTACTCGCCGCCCTGCATTCCTAGGTAATATATTTGTCGAATCCGGTCATTTTAAATCGACGCGGTAGGAGCATCGAGCAGTGCTAACTTCACTGTAGCATCTTATCATTTTAAATCGAAGTGGAAGGCGCATCGAGTGGTGCTAACTTCACTTCGCCGCGTTTTGGCAGAGTCATGAAGTCACACGAAGGTGGCGAGCTGGCGACAGTGTTGCCAATGCTACGGCAATTACCGTGTTCTACGGCTTTCAGGCCAAAAAATCACAAAATCTACGGTCTACGGCTCGAACCCTAGGGCCGTAGCAAAATCTACGGCTTTTCGCAAATTCTACGATCTTTTTGTTATTTATTATTTTTGCAGACATTTAACGAATGTTGAAACCCTTAACAGTGCCACTAGGCTAATATGAAAAGTGTTCCTTGTTTTGTGGACAACAAATTCACTGCCGATGACCTTTTTTTTTTTAGTCCGAGCACTGAACCGATGGTATATATTGGCATAATTGGATAGCATAATATATTGGCAGCTGTGGACACGGCCCACAGTTGATCTTTTTCCATATAAACACGGCTTTTTTAACTAATGTACACGGCCTTCCAAAAATTTTCATTGGCAACACTGACTGGCGAGGCACTTACTTCATTCTCGGCACTCAAGACGACAACACGGAACTGTCTCTCCGTTTTGTTTATTTTATAAACTTACCATTTGGCCATTGTAGAGATTGGTTCCTTCACCCTAGGAAATGATATTCGTTTTGTTTGCCTGGTGTGGCTATAATTGTGTAAAGTGTGACTGTAATTGTGCTGAACAGTAATAAAACACGATTTTTGTGTGTTTCCTGTTTCTTTTACTCGATTACCCTAGCTATATGCCCACATTATGTCAGAAATGGGTGTCGATAAAATCTCAAATTCGACATATTATATCTGTATTCTAGATTAATATGATAAAGTTAAAAAGTTTTTTTTGTTTGTTTGAAAGCGCTAATCTGTGGAACTGCCAGTGGGATTTGAAAAATTATTTTTGTGTATGATTGCTTCATATTTAGTAACTACAGTTATACTCATTGTAATAGGAATAATGTGTTTATATTTAATATTAAAATTATTAAATTATATATTTAAACATAATGATTATTCATGATTTATGTTATGATTCAATAGCCAAGTGTGACAAGCATATACATAATAATATGTAAATGTGTTAAACATATAATATTTGCATATATTACTTAACATTGTTTTTTAGTGTGGACAGGTCTCGCACAATGGACGTATCAGTTGGAGTGCCAGTTCACCCGGCCAAGGAAAAGCCCCCCATTAACGTAGTTGGAGATGTTGGTGGAAGAATAGCAATCATGGTGGTAAGCATTAAAAAAACTTTATAATTAATTGCTGTACATGATCAGACCATCTTTGAGAAGCAAGTGTAGGGGACATTGACTTGTGGTGCTCACCACATTCACTTCATTGAAATTTGGGCATCACTGGGCTACCCTAACACTCTACTTAAAACCATAGAGCATAATATATTTGCTCAACTTAGTACATTGACGACCCGTGTGGCGCAATGGTTACCATGCCGGATCGCCGCACCAAGGGTCCTGGGTTCGATTCCCAGCGAGGCGGAAATTTGAATTGTAGCGGTCTGGGTGTGAATGTCCTTGTCTAGTGTGTTGTCTATGGCACCTACGACACAGGGAATTCTAGTGTGGGGCTATGAGTGTGAAGCGTTATTATTATTATTCTTTATTTCCCTGCTACCACTCTTCTATAGTGTTATAATTTTAACATAATTTGAGTTGAGAGCCAATGTTTCCCTGCTCCCTTGGTTGATAATGTTTTGGTAACGCTTTTAGTGTCTTTGGTGTTATGGGTACGTGAAGCGCTCATTTACCGGCGGCTTGTGTCGATCCTAAGCGATCGACAAAGTTAAGAAACAGCGGGCGCGGTCGCTGGTTGGATGGGTGACCGCTAGTGGCAAAAATTTATATAGGGCTTCCGTGCTTTGGAGGGCACGTAAAGCCGTCGGTCCCGGTTGTTATCATAAGACAAGTCGTTAAGTCATCGGAGGCCCTCGTTAGGCATGAAAACTTCCGACGCTTGGGTTGCCCACTAACCCTTCCACCAATCCGCACTGGAGCAACCCTCCTCAAGAGGAGAGACCTGTGCTCAGTAGTGGGGCATTAATGGGTTGAAGTCACATGGGTACTTGCACTTTAGTCGTATATTGAAATAAAAAATCAAGTTCATATCAGTAATTCAATATTGCTGTTTAATTTATGTTGAATTTAATATGTAATTTCAGGACGACATGATTGATGACGTGCAGTCATTCGTCGCTGCGGCGGAAGTTCTCAAAGAGTGCGGAGCCTACAAGATTTATGTGTTGGCGACCCACGGCCTGCTGTCGTCGGACGCGCCGCGGCTCATCGAGAACTCTCCCATCGACGAGGTGGTCGTCACCAACACAGTCCCACACGAGCTACAGAAGATGCAGTGCAACAAAATCAAAACTATCGACATATCGGTACTCATTAGCGAAGCCATTCGCCGCATCCACAACAAGGAATCCATGTCCTATCTATTCAAAAATGTCACACTCGAAGATTAAATCGTGTATTGTGCAGCCCCACTCCCCCGTATCGTATTTGATTTATGTGTGGAGTACCTTGTAAAATAGAATTTATACCGTTAAAATGTATTTTTATAGTATTACGATATTCGTTTTTTAATGTAAGCTATATTTACATCATGCTAGTTTCCAATGTGTTTATTGTTACAAAATTTAATACCTATATTTTGACAGTTCCAGTAGTTTGTATCTTCCTTGAATTGATATCATGACAAAATATTTTTATGTTCTTGCACAGATTACCCCCAATAGATACCGCATACAAGATAACTGACGCGCGCCAACACGTATGTGCATTTGCATGTTCACGACATTAGTGTCGACCAATACTGACCCGTCAAGTCCAAGTATGAATTAGAAATAGCCAATCACACCGCATTTTTTGTCCTCCGCAAGCCGCGCCTTCCGCCAAATTTTGTGAGTTCTGTGTGGTCTTGTCTATAACATTTAACTTTAGACCATTGGACCTTATAAAAGTTATAGATTGTTATGTAAATGAAAATACTTGTATACAATTTAAGGCACGTCCTAAGACTTTCAGTGATCGCACTTTACAAATAATTTATTAGTTGCACTAAGCATTTAATTGTACCGCTTATTCCATTTTATGCTTTTCATATAAAACAAATTATCTAGCATTTCTTTATGATACAGTGGTTAATTGTGTATTCAATTTCAGTGACCTTATCTCTGTGATTAAAAACTATATTTGAAATCAAGAAATACTATTAACATTGTTATGATTGTCCAAAGCTTTTTATTGGTAAGAAGCAGTCTGGTGTACTGTTCTAGGGAACTAACTTAGCGAGTATGATAGATTTATTAGGCGTAGAATAGAATAGTTACAGTAAAGCCTTAAATGTGTATTGTTTTGTTATAATGTATAATTAAATCAATAAACATATTTGTCGCATGTTTTCGATTTACTTGTTACCTTTTTTCTTTTTACTGATGAAGTAAATGAGCTTTTAAGTAGCTAAAATGATTCATAATGGAGTCCATAGTTCTGGACTGGATATCACATTTTTCAAACAAGCCTATTCATTACGCGTGTAGACGCATTTCACGAATTTCAATATAAATTGCATTAACAAGGTTTATGTTGGCAAAACCGACGATTACAAACAAGATCAAGGATATTATAGTCTAACTCGTAGAGGTACCTGAAAGTGGACGCATAACGTCGCGTCAGACGGGTAATGTAACATTGGATGACCATTTTCAACCAATCCGGATTTAGGTTTCCTTTTATAATTGTAGGGTGTCCATACTTAGACCAATTAAGTCCTAATGTTATTCAAAATATGTTTTCCATTGATACATTTTTTCGGTGGTAAAGAAGTACATATTTCAAGTACCACATTTTATTACAATTTCTTCAAAATTATCTTTTTATTATAATGAATACTGATGTTTTCATACGATTATTTTTGTATAAGATGCTAATGAAATGAAACAATAGCATTTATTATCTACGGTATATATTTCTTTTGTTTTAAGTACACGCCACATAAATAAAAAAATTGATCGCAATCGAATTAAATAACCTGGAATTATAGATAACATGGATACCATAGAAAAATGGTCATCCAATGTTACGTCATCCATCTTCAGGTAATTCTATGAAGATTGATATCCAGTTAAACTATAATATCCTTGAATAAAATCGACCAAGTGTTTTCAAGTTCAAAAACTGGCTTTATAGTCTGTCTCAGAAGTGTCAGATGGTATGTCAATATTAGGGATGGCGATTCTTTCCAAAAAAGATCGATTTTTAAATCGATTCGAATCGTAAGCTCATGTATCGATTCACAAAAAAATCTGCATATAGAATGTAAATATAAATCCGTTTTATGAGAAACAAGAAAGATCACATAATAAATTATCTCTTGTCAGTAAAATCAGTTTTTTTTTTAGTTCAGGGAATTCGATAATAACAATCATTTTTATTACCATATCAAAGTCAAATCAGGTATGAAAGAAGACATTTATTTTCAAACTAACAAAACAAAGTCAAAATAATAGCATCAAGGTAAAAAATAAGAAGCGCTTTAGTTACCCTCAGTTACTTATTATTCCGTAACAAAGACTACACACATATCACAGTATAGTATAATATTACGATACACTTTGCTTAGGTAAACAAATGAATGATGCAATATCAATCAATAAATACAAAAAGTCGTAGACTACAAACGTAACTTTTTTTTTATTAAATGGAAACGAAGAAAACTAAGCCATCTCGCGAGTTTTCGAGTGATTAACCCTTTAATCGGCAACACCGTAATATTACACATACAGATACAAATACAAATACAAATACAAAAGCCTTTGTTAATTCCTTGATTTACATTCATATTATAAATATTTCAAAAATAAATTAACTACATTAACATAACATCAATTTGTACATTTTAATTCATGATTTATTATAGTAAGTATATAAATATTATATTGATATACAGATAAGTTAATTTATTATTATTATTATTAATTTTATTGACTATTTATTATAAATTGATTATTTAATATATTATTTCATTAAAGATTATTCTTATTTATTTGTTTTATTTTTTTTAATCAAGGACCTCTAATCGAGTAAAGGCCTCCTCCAATTTTTTCCACCTTTCTCTATCTTTCGCCACTTCTATCCAATTTTCTCCGGCCACTTTTTGTATTTCATTCTTCCATCGGTCTATTGGTCTTCCTCTTTTTCTTGTACCTTGTGGTCCAGTCCATTCAGTAATCCTTTTAATCCATTTTTCCCTGTCCATGCGTGCAATATGTCCAGCCCATTTCCATTTTAGTTTTTTACAGTGTTTTAAAGCGTCTATCACTTGTGTTACTTTTCTAATGTCTGTGTTTCTCTTTTTATCTTGTCTTTTCAGGTTTAGAATACTTCTTTCCATTGATCTCTGACATTTAATTTTATTACTAGTATATTTATTAAATATCCATGTTTGGCAGGCATAAGAGAGGCATGGTAATATACATGAGTCTAGAACTTTCTTTTTTAATTCTACAGATATATTAGATTTCAGAACTTCTTTATAACTCCAGAATTTATTCCAAGTCATATTTACTCGTCGGTTTAGTTCTTCGCGGTGTCGGTGTTTACTAATTGATATCTGTTTTCCTAAATATGTGTACTTTTCAACATATTCTAATGGAGTATTATTTACAATCACGGGTTTTTTTGTAACATTTGTCATGATTTTAGTTTTTGTAGTGTTAAGTTCTAAGCCTATTTTGCTACTAACCACTTGTAATTCGTTAACCATGGACTCTATCTGTGTGGCTGTTTCTGAAAAGATTATAATATCATCGGCAAATCTGAGATGACTTAAATAGGTACCATTTATTATTATGCCTTTTTTGTCCCATTGTAGATTTTTCATTATACTCTGGAGAACAGTTATAAAAATTGTAGAAGATAGTGGGTCGCCTTGTTTCACGCCTCTATTTATCTTTATTTCTGAGCCCTTCCTGTCCAGTTTCACTCTACTTCTGCTCTTGCTGTATATGTCTCTTATGAGGTCGATAGCTTCTTGTGGTATGTTACACTCATGTAGAGCTCTCCACATGCTGTTATGGGATATAGAGTCGAAGGCTTTGGTGTAATCAATGAAAACACATACAGATACATTCCACTAATTATTAATAATTTTATGGTTTTACCAAAAAAAAATCGAATGGCGATTTTCAAGGGTGATATATCGATTCACTGGATCTTTTCAGTACTGAGTATCGATTTAAAAATCGATCTTTTGGGCATGAAAAAACGATTATTCGATTAATCGATCTCAGATCTACAGACTAGGGATGCCTAGTCAATATGACTTTGACATCAGTGTTGCCAACTTAGCACTTTCGGTGCTAGATCTAGCACTATTTTCATAACTCCAGCACGAAACAACAACACCTAGCACCTAGCACTAAATCTAGCACTAAATAGTACTCATCTGATTATTTTATGGTTATCGCAGAACAAAACGCATTCACGAAGGAAGTAACAAAGCGCTTTAGTTTTATGCTTTGCTACTCTTTCGCAGGGGATTTCCCGTGCACTATTTTTACGCAAGGGAAAATATAACATTGCTATATATTTTGTCCTGTTATAACAAGTCTTTCTTTTAAGTTCTATTATGTCTTGTTTGTTGACTTAGTCGAACTATATTGAGTTGATTTGCTTCTCTAAAAAGTTAAAGTGAAAGTGTTTACGAAATTGGATGTTCCTTTAAAAAAAAACAAGTAAGTTTTGCTTAAACTTACAGAAAAGAATGGGAGAATGATCCAAAATACTAGAAATGGCTTAGACCTGTGCTTGGTCTCGAAAGCGATGTCTGTATTTTGCAAAACAGAAATGAATGCAAGAGTATTCGAAATTAAGTGTCATGAAGATGACTGGATATGGATTTTTTTAATTTTTTTTATCTCCTAGTAAGTGCCAGTAACTGGTCAAATAATTGTTAAAAATTAAAAAATTAAAACATTTGATTACAAATTATTCATTGTGATTTTATTAAATTTAGCACTATTTTTGGAAATTTATATTTATCTAGCACCTTTTTAAATACCATTTAGCACCTATTCGTGGTACTGAGTTGGCAACCCTGTTTGACATAAAAATATTTCAGAAATTGAATTGAATTTGAATCAGCTTCAGAGGATAAACTTTTCAGAAAATCAATTGAAAATTAATTTTAATGAAATACTGAAAAGTCAGATTTGTAGTTTTAGAAATAAATGTGTGGTTGAACTTAATGAAAATGTATAATTTAAGTAAAAGTTAAATGCTCTACGAAAACAAACACTCACCGATTCAAATATTTTTATTTTATTTTAAATAATTACAAATATTGTGGTTAATTTTTAAAGATGCTGTTGAAACTAACTCGTATCCCAACTTTCTGGAGTAGTTGTAAGATGTATAGACGATTATACAGTAGAAATATACTAAAATTAAATGAAAGAGGAATGTATCAAGATTTGTTTCCAAATACTTCGGCGTAAGTTGGATTTAAATGAATAGTGTCATAAATATGTGTATCAACTTATCTTCAAGCTACTTATAATTATAATTTTGCAGAAAAGAAATTTTAGATCTTTTGAACAAGTCTCCCCAATGTGTGTATGCTGGGTTTGATCCAACGGCAAACAGTTTGCATGTAGGAAATCTACTAGTGATCATTAACCTCATACATTGGCAGAGAGGGGGTCACAATGTTATTGCTCTGGTAAGTTACTTGAACCTCTATATTAAGTGGTAGAATTGAAGAGGTTCATGCTGATTAATGGATGGATATACCTCTCACTACAGTCGTATGGTGAGGCACTGTTTTCTAAGAGTTGCAAAACAAGCATCCTAACCTCACTATGCTAAAATAGACTGCTAGATTAGATATTAATACAAGATCTATCAAACAACTTTTTTTTTTTAATATAACGTTATGTAATGTTAATAAATTGTTTATTTACCTTCAGCTGGGTGGAGCTACAGGCTACATTGGAGACCCGAGTGGGAGAAGTACAGACCGCATTGCATTAGGAAGTGACGTCATAAGGGAAAACATAGAGTGCCTCAAAAAGAATCTCGATACTGTATTTGAAAACCATAAAAAGTATATTTGGTCTGAAGATAAAGACAAGTTAAAACCAATAAGGTATGCAAGGAAATGTAAATTATTGCAGCTTAATTTGTGAGCCAAATAAATATTGGAGGCTGATTGGATTCTGATATAAAAGTTAGGATGCTTTTTTCATATATATGATAGTAATTCCTTTACAATATTCCAGAATAGTGAACAATGATATGTGGTACAGAAATATAGATTCCATACAGTTTGTTAGTGAGATAGGTCGCAACTTTAGAATGGGCACAATGTTGCTGAAACAGAGTGTACAAAGTAGAATCAACTCCGAGGTTGGCATGAGTTTCACAGAGTTTGCATACCAAATATTCCAATCATACGATTGGCTGCACTTGTTAAAGGAGTACGACTGTAGATTTCAGGTAAATTATTTTCTTGTGTTAATTTTACTTAGATTTTATTCTTTGAGTCAATCCAATAATTTTTTTTCCTACTTCAGATTGGTGGAAATGATCAAATGGGAAATATTACTGCAGGACATGAATTAATTAGTAGAACAGCTAAACAAAATGTATATGGTTTGTAATAATCTGAATTTTACCAACAAAAAAATAACCGACTTCAAAATAGCTCAAAAACTACTCGTCAGATCTAGCTCAACTTTAAGTGGGACCACATGACAAGCACCAGCTTTCGATTAAAAAAAAATCATTAAAATCTGTTCACCCAGTCGAAAGTTCCTAGGCCGTAACAAACATAAAAAACCAGTCAAATTGAATACCTCCTCCTTTTTTTGAAGTCGGTTAAAAAATGAGTGTGATTTTCCTTAAAAAAAAAATTATGCAGGTATATTTTTTTGTAGGCTTAACATTACCACTAGTAACAACTGAAGAAGGGGACAAGTTTGGGAAATCTGCAGGCAATGCTCTGTGGTTGGATCCAATGAAAACCAGTCCTTACAGCCTGTATCAGTACTTCATCAGGACAAAAGACACAGATGTCGAAAGATTGTTGAAGTTGTTCACTTTCTTTAGCTTGGGAGAAATTAAGGATATAATGTTCAAGCATAAAGAACATCCAGAGCAAAGATACCCCCAGATGTGTCTCGCAGAGCACTTAACTACTTTAGTTCATGGAGGTTAGTTTATTGATGTACCAGTGCTCTAATTTGGATATCAGACATGATTTCCATAAGAACTAATTACGATATTTAAATGTTGTTGCACTCTATATAAAAAGTTTTTGTTATTTTAGAGGAAGGTGTTGTGAAAGCACGACAAGCGACTGATGCAATTTACAGCAAAGATGTTAAGTCTCTTGTAACGTTGACATCAACTGAACTGGAACAAGTTTTTGATGGTGCTCCTGTTGTTAATATACTATTATCTCCCGGCATCACAGTGTTAGACCTTGGTCTCAAGGCAAAATGTTTCCCAACAGAAAGTGAGTAAACAAAACTGTAATTTACATTGAATTTTATATCAAGTTTTGTCATTGGTTTATATTTTATTATTGTATGATTTTAGATGATGCCATCAGAATTATTCAAGCTGGAGGGTTTTATATAAATCATCAGAGAATAAAGAAAATTGACGAGGTTATTACCCAGTCTGCTCATGTACTGCCAAATCTAATTTCATTGCTTCGAGTCGGCAAACGGAATTACTACATCGTGAAGTGGCAGACATAAAACAATCTTCCGATAAGAAAATTGTTAATCACTGTTCAATGTTTGTAAATAAAACAGTATAATAGTTTTGGAATATAGTTATTATTACTTACAACAGAAGCTTGTATACTTGCAGTATATATAATAAAATGCATATCACATAAAACATCGTAAATACTACATAACATAGTTAAGCCTAAATTAATAATATTCACTGAAACATAGTGGCCCTGCAACTCATGCTCGCGATGGCGATGCACTTCGAGTTGTAAATATCATAAAAATATGGCTATCGTCATACAACGCGGTACGTTTGTGCACCCGCCCCGCCGCGGCCGGGCTTCAGTTATCAATCTCCTAATATCACAATACTCGTTTGCAACACTAATTGTACAAAAAGTAAAAGCATAATTGTAATGGTACGCGTAACAAGCGAAATTGACGTAAGTGATATGTCTTCATGGAATTATGAATTAGCGTATCAAATATAATATTACTATTAATGTTCATTTAAATTATGGATGAGCGTTACAGATGAATATGATATACCTTGTTTCGATAGTTAATGATTACAAAAATAATATTTTTATGGAAGATTGCGGATCGTCCTGCCGCGACATCGCTTAACTAGGATACACTCCTGTCTCGACACAATAACAATATTAATTATCGCTCATATATTTCAGAAATAGTAATATAATTTAAATGGAATGTATTGCATGGATGCAATCGCCCTAAGACATTACAATTGTGACTACTCAGCGATTCACGGCGAGCACGATCCGCAACACCCAAGCGGTTACATTTGTACAAAAATAAATATTTCACTCGCAAAGAAAACTAACGGGACAAATCGCTTCGCCTCTAAGCGCTAGACTCTAAAGGACGTCCGAGGATCCAACGAACGATCGGTCGCGACGGACGGCGTCGTCGCCGCAGCGCGCACGGCACCTATCACCTTCAGTATAACCGGTATACTGGCAGGGCGGGACTAGAGATCGGTGCTCTCGTGCTGCGGGGGCGCGGGGGCGGCAGCGGACACCGGGGGCGGCGGCGCCGGCACCAGCGGGCGCGGGGGGCGCGCGGGCTGCGGGCGGGGGGACGCCGCGCCCTCCGTGATGCTGCCCTCCGACTGTGACAGCTGCCGGCTCGCGCTCGACAGCCCCTTGGGCTCGTCCAGCTCGGCGTCCTTCCCGCCCGAGCTGTGCGTGCGCTGCACGCCGGCGCGGCTGCCTTCCTCCCCGACCTGGATGACGGTGGGGTGGTGCTTGTCGACGGTGTACATGTGCGTGCGCTCGAGCACGGTGGGCGCCACGTCCGGCGCGTCGGTGAGGGAGGAGCGCGGCGCGCGGAAGCTCTGCGGGCGCAGCGTGGCGGGCCGCTCGGGCACCGCCGGCTTGTTGCGCAGCTGCACCTCGCCCTCGTCCGCGGCCGCCCCCGCGACCGCCACGGGGGGCAGCGTGCGCGGCGCGGCCACCGGGCGCGGCGGCGGCTGCGTCGTGGGCTTCACGGCGCCCGCCGCCCTGCCCGTCGGCGCGCGGTCCGCCCCGAGCCGCTCGGCGCCCAACGACGCCGGCCCGCTGACGACGTCGCCGACCACCTTCATCCGCCCGACGACGCCGCTCTGCGCGGTGACGCTCCTCACGACGAGGGTCGACTCCTCGAGCTTATCCTTCTCGAGCTCGAGGCTCTGCCGCCGCGTGTCGGTCAGGTTCTCCCGGCTGCCGCTGCGGGCCGCCTCGTCCTTGAGCGCCTTGCTCTGGCGGTACGTCGATCTGTTGATGGTTTGGACGCCCGTGATGACCTTGCCGGTGTCCGAGATGACCGGCCGCGGGGGTTTCGCCGGCTTCTCGACGTCGACCTTCGGCGCGGGCGGTTGATCCCGGACGGGCGCGGGGGCGGCGGCGGCGGCGGGCGCGGGCGCGGGGTCGGCGGGCGGCGGCTGCACCTCCACCTTCTTGTTCTTGTCGGGCGTGAAGTTGGGCGGGACGGGTGCCAGGGGCTTGTTCTTCCGCCTCATTATGGGCTTCGGACTGCCGTGCGGGGGACTAGATTGATCGGAGAGGGAGCTGTTGGACTGAGCTTTTTTCATCTCGTTTTCGAGTAATATTAGGCTAGTGTCGTGACTGTTACTCCTTGAGTGGCGGCCGGAGACCTCGTTGGCCTTTAGGGAATTTTGGTGGTTGTAATCGAACATTGACTTGCTCATGCTGTTGTAGTCGCCGTTGGCCTGCTCCTGGCTGAGCGCGGCCGTCTGGTTGTACCCCTGGACGAAGTTGGGCGTGAACCCGTACTCGCACTGGTCGGGCAGGAGGTCCTCCTTGGAGAACGAGATGAAGAAGTTGAGTTCGTCTTTGAAGAACCAGTCAGCGTGCTTGATGAGCAGCTCGACGACGCAGTTGACAGCGGTGGTGATGTTCATGTCGAAGGTACTCTCGTCGGCGGCCCAGAGGAGGTTGGGAGCGACCACGATGGCCAAGTTCGAGGGGGTCATCTTGTTGGTGGCTTGATTTTGGGTCAAGGCAGACAGGAATTTGATGAGATACCGGAGGTTTTGGAAGTTCGCATCGGGGAGGAGGTGGATGGCCTCCCAGAGAGCGTTGAGGCGGGCTTGCTCGGTGGGATGGCGGGAGGCGAGCAGGAAGTGCTCGTAGAGTCTGTACGTGAGGAGGGGCTCGGGCAGCTCGCGGAGATACGACTTGAGCACGGAGGCCACCACGTGCATGTCGCGGTAGTCGCGCGGCAGCGGCACGCTGAACAGCCCCGCGTCCAGGGATAACTTCATTCTTCTCACTTTTGATGTACCTGCAATATTTATTTGAGACCACTTAGTTATCAGTTGTAATTGTTATAATTTTATGTTCTATACATCACATTGCAGGTGATGATAAAGCTGCTAAGAAGTCAAAATAATTTACATCATGAATACTTCTGTAGATGTCTGCATTTGCAGTCGCACCATGTCGGAATAAAAACTAATCAGTAATGCTACTCACCACCAGCAATCCTGAAGAGTCCCTCCTCGTTGAGCGCCAGTTCGTGGAGGGTGCACACGCACAATTCTATTGGAAATGCTATAGTCCGCTGCGTTACTCGTAAATGCTCCTCTAGCGGGTATCCGAACACTGGTTTTACTGAACTGTCATCTGGAAATTTGAAAATTGCTTCTGTTTTATCTTTGTGTGAAAAATGGTTGGAAGTGATTTTTTTTAATTTACCACCAATATTCTCTTAAGGGAATGGTGGTGACAACCAACAGGTGGGACCTGGAACCATAATCTTCTCTGTTGTTCAGTAGGTGTGTTTGTACCACAAGCAGGGGAGGCTGGCTTGGGCTCAAGATAGATGGAATATAGGTATGGAATGGAATGGAATAGATACATCCTATTCAGACTCTTAGCCATATCATGCACATTCCATCTAATTTTGAGATGAAATAGTTGTTTTTTAGTGAAATGATTTCAAAATAGTACATTTGCGTAATCCATTTTATTTTATACATGTAGTCATGGGTAGGATTATCAAAAAGTGTGCCTATAAAATAAACGGTTACACACTCATACCCCCGCAGTAGGTTTATACATGTGTCGCGGGTGGCATCGACGACACATATAAGTTATAACAAATCACAATGACACCCTTGACCCGAGTACAAATATTTATCTGTCAAATAAATATCTGCCGCAGCCGGGAATCGAACCTGGAACCTCTCGCTTCGCAGGCAGGGTACCAACAGGGCCAACAGGCTACAGGGTCGTCATATTATCATAAACTTATAGCTCGTCCTACACAACTTGAATAACAAAGCAAATTATTTAGCGAGGCACAATTCTAGTTAATTGAGGCCGCCCGTTAAGAGTAACGATGATAATTAAGTGTGACATCTCCACGAATTGTTGAGCAACTAAACTAATCTAAGAGTCTGCATCTCAGTGCAAATTACTACGAGTAATATAGAGAGCAATGCGTATCATCTTAATAAAGTTACGGTTTGAGCACGGTTTGTTTACATCCTTTTTACGTTTTATGATTACTGAATTCATCAATCATTGGGTACTCACGATATTTGTTTTGTACTGTACGAGTACCCGTATCATAATAAAATGTGTTCACTTCATAGTTTAATCCACAATGAGTTAAGTTTAATAGAATAATTAAAATAATAACAAGTTTCAACAATGGCGAATCTTAAGGCAAACTAGGCATAACTTTCGTCCTGCGTAAGAAAAATATTACGCAACACTTTTAACTTTGCTTCCGAGGTGTTTTGCAAATTTACATTTTATAACTTGTATATTTTATGTAAAGTACCTTCGATTAAATAATAAAATATCTTCCAAAGCCTTCATTAAAATAGGCTAACACATTATCTATACAAATAAATAAAATTGGAGTGTCTGTTTGTAATTTTAAAATAACCGCTTTTTACTAAGTGCATTTGGATGTATACACGGTACATATAGCAAAACAACATTTTTTTTTAATTGTCTGTCTGTCTGTTTGTTCCGGCTAATCTCTGAAACGGCTAGACCGATTTTGACGGGACTTTCATTGGCAGATAGCTGATGTAACAAGGAGTAACTTAGGCTACTTTTATTTTAGAAAAAAATTGTTTGTTAGGCGATACGAAGTTCGCCGGGTCAGATAGTACATCATACAATCATTGCAATAGATTGAATGGGGCATACAATAATAGTTGTTTACATTTTTAACGTTTATTAATAAATTGTCAGATTACCTACAAAATTATCTGTATTACTAGTTTCCGCTCGTGTTTGCGCCCACGGATGAGTTGTCTCACAAAATGAAATCACAATCATTTAAACGTCCGAATCATCCACGGAAACACACAACCGGGATATTTTCTTATCCTGTGTTCATCCATACAACGGTTAGCGCCGAGATGAAAAGTAAAACATCCAAGCATTTTCACAAACTTTCACACTTAAGTAGGATTATGTAAAATTAAGTTTTTAAGTGTTTTAAGTAACTATTTAATTACCAGATGGACTGTCTCGTTTATTGGCTAAACACAATACATAAGTAATGTATATTCACGGACAAAAAAAGAACGGACGTAACCTTGTCTAATCGAGAGTGAAGCTGACAGCTGACAGCTCGCTTGCCATGTGTGCGTAATTTTGTAATTTTTGATTCGCGATGGTGTCAATGTCGTAACCGTATGTTGTCAATGTGTGGGTGTGTGTACTTGTAGGAATACAGAGTTGGTATTCCTATGGGTGCTTCACTGCATTTGTTCTTGGGAATACGTCCGTCTTTTTTTTAGGTCCGTGTGTATATTGTAAACTTTCTCATTTTGCATTAAAGTCGCATAGATTAGTAGGATGTTGGGGCGAGCCACGCTTAGACCCAGGTCACATCATGCCCATTGGCTGCATTGGCCACACTGAATGAATGTTTATGTGGTGCTTCTAAACCAATGAAAAATATATTGCATGTTCAGCAGTTGTAACTGTACTTAAGCTAGTGAAGACCTACATCCATTTCAACCTCTCTTGCTTGTGCTGACCAACAGATGAGTAAATTCTCAATAGCTGATTCATCTGCTCACGTTGACAACTTACTATGTGAGGAGGTCTAACTGCAGATTACACACACACATCTCTAAGAGCAATGTGGAGAACCCTAATGTATGCAGGTTTCCTCACATGCTTTCCTTCACCAAATGAAGTGATAATAAAGGTGCAGGATTTGAACTCCGTCCATGTGAGACCTATATTTAAACCACTCGGCTGTCACTGCTGCCATCTGGTACCTAGAAATTAAAGTTAAAATCACTTACTTATAAACCTTTCCAGTTCTGGCACGGTATCCTGTAGCGAGTGTAGTGCTGACTCATGGTATGCTCTCTGCAGCTTCACATACTGTAGCAACGTGTGTGCTAACTGGGCTTCTTTGGCTACTAGCGCGAACATGTCGGCCGCGAGGGCGTCCCGGGCTGCCTCTACCTTGATTCCTGCTTCTTCTAGCTCCTCCTTAGCTGCATTCAATTTAGTTGGGTTTTCCTCCTTTTGACGTTCTAAATGCTAGACACACAAGAATGTTTATGTAATGGTTAATGTGTTTATGACAAGCATATTGACATTTTCCAATAATCTAAACTAATTAGTAATCACTGTTATTAGTGTAATATTGTCATAAAAATGCATTGTCGTAACAATTTGCAGTTTTATCTGGATATATTGAATTTACTAAGCAGTTGACTTTACCCATCAAAAAATCCTATTCCCGGATTAGACTTCCAGCCATTTATGTGACATAAATTAGATATTTTAAAATGACAGACCCTGTATCATTGTTCTAAATAATACTGTAATAATAATGCAGGGTCGACTATGTTTTCTTTCAATTACCTATTTAAAACTACTAATGTGACATTTTATCACAGAGATTATGTCATATTATCACTGGAAAAAAATAAAGGGCTAATTAAGTAAATTAGCTCTGTTATTGTGTATAATGACAACTAGTAAATATTTAAACAATGGTCATATTAGTCATACATAACTGACTAGATGTGTTTGTATTTCAATGAATTAAGTATATCTATACAAATAAATAAAATTGGAGTGTCTGTTTGTAATATTTAAATAACCACTTTTTACTGAGTGCATTTGGATGTATACACGGTACATATACCCAAAATCATTTTTTACAATTTTTGTATGTCTGTCTGTCTGTTTGTTCCGGGTAAACTCGGAAATGGCTGGACCGATTTTGACGGGGCTTTCACTGGCAGATAGCTGATGTAACAAAGAGTAACTTAGGCTACTTTTATTTCAGAAAAAAAAATAGTTTGTTCGCCGGGTCAGCTAGTTAAGATATAATTTCAAAAATCAAGGCAATGGAGAATGGAGTTACAAATCTACTAATAATAATATACTTTCTTGGTCTCCAGTTTCAGCTGTCTACAATCTGATTTTATGTACACATATTTCATAATATTATTATCTGATTGATAGTGGTTCATTGGTATTGTGTGCAGATAAGGGATTCAAAGATTACTTTATCAAATAACTACTTGTACACCAAAAATACTGTTGTTTTAATAAGAAAATGTAAATAAATAAATGAATTGTAAAACAATAAGATGTGGTTATATTCTAATATTTTTGTTATATTATAAAAAGCCAATTAATGAGCATAATAAAATTATGAGGCATGTGACGGTACAATATGGTCGACGTATCTTGGCGCGTCTGAACATAGGCTTTGCGAACTTTAGCGCATGTACGACAGAGATAGTGATACGAACATGCTAACGTGTGACTGAGACATAATATGCCGCATACCGAGCATTGCCGGATTATGTTACTACGTCAGCCATACCATAAGTGGTCATGCTTGGACATCAGCAACGCAAAATTAAATTCATTGCCTACCAAGAGGGAAGAGACATATTACTTCCACAAGTATCATATACTCACATTATATCTATTGAGAGCGGATTCTTTTTCACTAATCAGTCTACTGAGTTGTTTCTTAGTTTTCATGATGGCGGGTAAATCCTGGTCGCTAATGGCTGTTAGGGGTGCACACACCAACTGTTCTACTTTCAGTTCATGTTCCGCAATCTCATTTGCAAGGAACTTTTCAGTCTTACCTGAAAATAACAATGCTTCTTTTATTTAAAGTGTATTATGTCTATTACATTAAAAACTGTTTTCAAACAACATGTGGAATTTATAGCTATTACATAAATAAATAAATAACGGTTTACACTCATAGCCCCACACTAGGATTCCCTGTGTCGTGGGTGCCATGGACAACACACAACATAGACAAGGACATTCACACCCAGACCGAGAACTGAAAGCCAAACTCATCATTCAAATTTCCGCCTCGCTGGGAATCGAACCCAGGACCCTTGGTGCGGCGATCCGGCATGGTAACCATTGCGCCACACGGGTCGTCGATAAAAATACAATTAAGAAATTTATAGTCAAAAAAATCTACCGAAATAGATATTTATCACATTAAAATAATACATAGAATACCAGTATTTTGTTTTTGCTGGTTTCATTTCAACTCACCACATTCATAAAGAATGTATTTTAAAATGCTATCATCATCATCAAAGTTACTGGCTTCACACATAGAGAGTCCCAACATATACTCCGGTAGTTTTTTAAGCCTCTTTTCCCTGGCGGCGGGGTCCTGACCCTGGGTGCTGCCTGCGCCAGTCGACAATCTCTTGCTTATCAACTGTAAGGCATTCCTGAGATGTTCCACTTTCCTATCTGCTGTTTGCAACTCATCAGTTAAGGCTTCTGCTTTGCCTGACCTAGAAAAAATTAAAATATTACGTAGCATCTCGCACTGAAGTTAAGAATAAATTAAATTATTCTTATTGGAAGAAATAGGCTTTAAACTTGAATAGATCAATTGGTTAATCTAAAAGAATGTTAGTGCGCTGCGAGTTTATATACGAAATATTAATATCAATTGAGATGCGGATGTATCATATCATCAAAAGTGTCAGAATGTTATCTGATAATAGATAAATAGGTACCTCGAAAAGGTTTGGTCGGCAAGTTGCTTCACCCTGTAGAACTGTTTCTTCATCTTCGATAGATTTGTCCGGCGGTTTTATTACACACTACAAGGTCATTGGACTTGGTCAAAAATAATAAAACTACCAAGAACTCGCCGAAAAGAACGTAACTATAGTCAGCGCGTCAGTGAGATCATCCTCATAGAACGACACACCGAACACGGCAGAACGTCCTATCTTCCCAATAAGGCACTACATTTCCTTGAAACACTTGCAATAATGCTACAAAATGCTTAGATTTTCTTATTTATTTTTGATTCTACTGCAGAAATAAAAAATCACGATGAATCAGAAAAATAAAATACATCGAGCTAAAAAATGTACAGTTTATTTTATTAGTTATGCACAGATTACTTATTACTTGCTAATACAAGTAATACATCATAGTTTTAAGTACTCTGTGATACAGATAAATGACTTCGATATGACCATAGACTATAGTGGCCTGTCCAAGAACTTTATAGTATGATTGGACTTTAGGCTTCGAAGAGGTGTACCAGATAGATTACGTTACGTTGGATAAATAATAATAAATATTTTTCTATGATGTCCTTTTGATCTATAGTCAGGTTGTAATATCCCAGGATATATAAGGCTATTTGGAAGAGATTGCTGCTTTAGCAATAAAATTACCTGGTGTACAAATAAAGAATTTTAATTTTGTATTGTATTGCATTGCATATTAATTCGATTAAGTAACATGACAGTCACTAAGTAAGTCGCTAACACACCACGCGCCTGGTGATTGAGCTTAATTTTATCTAATATATTTAAGAGAATGGCTGAAATGCGCAATCTTATTTCAATTTTGTTCTTAATTCAATAATCTATTATTCGATGATTTTGAAGAACTTATAATGGAATGTGTTATTTTAATATTATAATTTTTTGCCACAAGAAAAAAAATACATAACAATAGTAAACATTTTGAAGAACTTATCAGATTAGCAGTATAATTTTTCGAAGTCAATATGGATAAACTAAAATTCTGAAGGTCAAACTTAATCACTGTAATTGGTCAGAAAATATTCATCCAATGTTACGTGATCCCTGTTCAGGTATCTCTTCACAGCTATGGGGTCCACTTGTACTATAAAATTCTTGGATATTGTCTATGTTGAATTTTGACACTTTTAACGATATTGACCTTTGATTAAAGAAAAAGAGAGGATAGGAAATAAGGTCACGTGATCTGAAGCCAAAAGTTTCTCAAATATGGCGTCGACTCCGCCCACAAAATAGTGTTGTATTTTTCTCATATCGATATTATATTTTAAGTAAAAAATATATGATGTTGAATATATTTGATTATTTAATTTAAAAAACACAAAAATTCTAAATCAAATATAATGATATAGAGTGAGATATTATTATTTAAATGATGTTCCTACTACATACCACATTGTTTTAAAACCTTAAGTAACTTTTTCAATATTTAATTATACACTATTTTGAATAAAATTAAATCTAATATAAAATTTAATCTAAAACGATTAACCTTAATATTGGTTTAAAGATACGTATATTTATTTAGAAACCCACTGAATTAAGCTTGTCGATAGTTTATATAACGATATTTAAAATATTTTATTCGATTATGAATCGATACAAAACATCGTATTAAATTATACGTATAAAATACAAATAAAATATAAAATATGTATCATGTTTTATTTGTTAACATATTTCTTTCTTTTTTTCTCTTTCTTGGCTGACAACGCTTTGGTCGCTGATATTCATTGGCCGCGATACCCACTTACAGGTATATTTAATTATATGAATCGATATTTGGACTATTATTTATATTGGGATATTCATGTCGAACCGGAGTATCAATACATAAAACACCCGGATTAAACATTCCTATTTAAAAATTTACTTTCTTCTTCTTCTCTCTTTCTTGGTCGGCAACGCATCAGTGATGCCTTTGGTGTTGCTGATATCCATGGGCGACGATAGCCACTCACCATCAGGTGGATCGTCAGCTCGTTTGCCGACTATTTCCATTAAAAAAAATTCATTCGATACTGGATCAGATCCAGAGTATCGTATGAAATCACTAGGATCGATACCTGGAAAGATACACTGCGATACGATCATATCGATCTAGAGTATCGATACAAGGCACCTGGATCGAACATCCCTAGAAGCAACTGTTTTCATAAAATGGCGTCCGAAAACAGGCTTCAAGGCGGAGCTTAGATAGATTTCTTTAAAATGTTGCCAGAAAATTGAAATATGCTACATGTATTGTACTCTTTCTTTAAGTACATATTGTGGCGTGTAAGAACAGGACAGATGTATTTTTGGTATTTCGGGTCATATTTGCATAATATATGTATAATGAAAAAATGTATATGCAATTTAGGGCATATCCTCTACTTTTTCTTTAATCAATGATATTGACTTAACAAATTGTCATTTGTCACCAATGTCACAAATGTGACTCAAAGTCAAATGTCATGTCACAAGTGTCACAACGAAGTTTCTGTATTTATTTACTTGAGGCTCGTTCTCGTATTTTATTGATTTGATTAAAATAATAATAATGTTTTTAGTGTAATATCATTATGTAATGTAGGTACAAATGTGTAAAATACATAGATACTCGCCGTCAAACCATATCATCGGAGATAAAAACTAAACAAAATTTTACGTTGTGTTGAACTTGGTTGTGGTGGTGGGAGGGAGTTGAGTATTTATTTAGAGAATGGAATCAGAATATATTATCAACATTACAAAAGCGAATGCCAGTCAATGTAGTTTGTCTTGTTTGCAGTTTCTAAAGATTTTGTAAATAATACGCTGTACAGAACTCAAAGTAAAGTGCCGCATTGCATCGTCCTGCATTAAATTTTCTCATTTTTTTTTTATTTAGTTCGGTTTTAAAGCTCTTAATATCTGCAGCCATGGAGCGGAAGTTTTTAAATGTTATTTTGCTCGGTTTCGGGTTTATGTTTGTGTTTACTGCATTCCAAACAATGGGAAATATTGAAGTAAGTTAATATTTTTTATTTCTTTCTTAAAATTATTTACTTATTATATTTAAAGGAGTGCAACTTTCTATCTGCAGCAGGTGGTTAGTGTTCATTAGGCGTCTATGAAATGGTTTAACTATTTGTACAATAACTGACTAGTGACTACTGCACATTGCATACTTTCACAGTCAGCCTTCAAATTGTCAGTTTGTTCCATCGTCCTCAATCAGATTATTGCCATATTTTTTATTAGTTTAATTAAGAAGATATAGTGTTTTGTCATTGTATTATTACATGTTGTTGCACTCTGTTTAATAAAAAAAATAAGTAAAAAAGTAAATAATATGCTATTTATTGTGTACCTATCTACATAAGAAATGTAAAAGTTAAGCATAGATAGTGTTTGTCAACATAAGTTTATGTTGAAGACCTAAAGTTATAAAAAAAATGTTTGCAACAGATAAACAATTATCTTAATTTGAATATAAAAAAAAATAACTGACTTCAACGTAATATAGTGTTTTAATAAAAACTACTAAAATTATCGCTAAATATACATTGTATATTCCTAATCGCCATATGTATATCTATAATATCATATTTGAGGAGTTCCCTCAATTCTTAATGGGATCCATGACTTTTGATATAAATAGGTCCAATCTGGAAGTATATCCTCCCAGATAAAAATTACGTTTTCCACATTGGTTCATATATTGCTTACCTATTAATTAATATATTGGCATATCTACGTTTTTCATATGCACTTTTAAACACATATGCCATATAAACTCAATTTTGCATTTTTTGCAGATGTGCCAATATATTATTACTAGGTGAGCGATTATGATGGTGTTTTGATGTAACAATAATTTGAAAAAATACAACTGAATGTAGTCCACTTATTTTTAACTGAACAATAATATTTAACTATTATTTATTATTTTATATTACAATACATTGTTTAAGTAACATAAGCATATTCATTATATTCAGTAGGTGTTGTAACAGATTAGCTGTATAACAAATAACAATTACTCGTAGTTCCTTCTGTAATAGGAAGTTGATATCAGTAGTAGTGTTTAGATAGTTAACAATATATTATTATTAAAATGCCTTGTATTAAAAGAGTAAAAAAACTTTCTTATTGGCTTTGCAAGTAGGTATATACATTAATTTGAGAATATAATTTTTATTGGGTCAAAATGACCCAAGTGTACTACAGTTGGTAATTATTGCTAATAAATGGTATTGGAGGGGTATATTTCGCCTATATTTTATTCATACAATATAATGTATAATAATTTCTTTAATTAGGTATTTGTATTATTTTGTAAAAGTTCATAAAATGTTTTTAACTGATCAAGATCTCAACTTAACCCAAACAAACTGTAACCCTAGCAACAATATTGCTTTTAAGTTTTAACACATTGATATTCTTGTTTCATTATTTTGGCCAATACCTGAGAATCGCGGCGGCGGCGGTACTTTTGAGTTCGAACGTGAATCCACGTTCCCGGTAATCAACGAGTTAAATAATTATCTTACAAGTATTAGGCATGTTGTAAAAATATTTTTTCCATATTTATATTCAAGCCAGTTAAAAACCGTACTTACATAAAGTGTAAATAACAGTCATTCTACCTTCTATTATTTTTTGTGTAGATAGATAGATCATTAACATTCTTAAAATGTTTATTAATTTGTTTCATAAATTTATTAACTGGCTTCTATCCATTAGAGGCGGTTAGACTACTCCACGTAACAGGTTGAAGAGGCCTACATCATGTTGATCCATGAACCCAATAAATAATCGGATGGGTAATGTGGCGCCCAATGCTTTTGACAGAGTTTAGGGACCATCAACATAGATTTTTTATGTACTTATTGAAAGGACTTTGTCGCCGAGCAACCACATCGTCCCGTAAAATACAAACCATACATATCGGAATAATAATAATTATTATAATTTTTAGAATTTTTTTAAAATTGAAAACATTGGAAAAACAAATTATAATTAACACAATACAATAAAATAAGTAATAACTTTTTATTCATCTCCACACAAAAATTACAAACAAGATGTTCTAAAAGTACATAAGTATATTTTGGTAATTTGTTTTGTGGGAGATCTGGTGTCCAATGCCTGTATTACATTGCTGTCAATCGCTGTACCACCCTTTGGCTAAGATCAAAGTGTAGTTAGCTTAGATAACATCTGGTACACTAGTAACAGCGCAACGACTTTACTTGCTCTTGGGCTCAAAACCAACTCCCAACTATTTCTGATTGATATTGATACTCAGTGGCGTAGCTAGGCCTAAGGAAGCCCCATATCAATATTTGTTGTGGGGCCCCCTCAACGTCAGCTGTCAAATATAAAATTATATAAAATGTCAAATATAAAAATATAGTGCCAACAATAGCGGTCGTAGGCCACTGGCGAGCTTTTTTTTGGGAGTGTTAGTGGGGGCCCCTATACGCTGGGGGCCCCGTATAATTGATACGGCTGATACGGCGGTAGCTACGCCCCTGTTGATACTGCCAACTTGGTCGATGGCATATCATTGGCTTAAGGTATAGGCTTCAAATACGGACTTATCTAAAATTTATAATTCTTTTAGGGTTCCGTACCTCAAAAGGTAAAAACGGAACCCTAAAAGGGCCACTTCGTTGTCTATCCGCTATCGTGTCTGACTGACCGTCGATGCGCGAGTCCGACTCAGATATGATCGGTTTTTTAACCGACTCCAAGAAAGTTCTAAATTCGATTGTATTTGTTTGTTACTCATGTTTGTTCAGAACTCCGTTTATCGATTTGGAAAATTATATTTTCAGATTGATCCCATATTTGAGATCTATGTTAAAGCCAATATCAAAATTCATTGCGTATTAAAAAACTTAGCACATGTAACGAGTTTGTTTTACAAAATAATAGGTCAAGTAATGATGATTACTGTTGTTCACGGGATAATCACTGGCACGTCCACGGCGCGGGCGCAGGCGCTACCGTAGTTTATCGACAATTGCCCGTTGATATTGCATAACAAAACTCGAATTGCGAATTTGAGATCATCGTTCGAGATTCGCGACGTTGACGGCTTCGGCGCCGTTATATAATTCAATTTTTTGCGCCTTTCAGTCACAGCCTCATTGATGTGTAAAGATGTTTTGTTTGGCTTTGAATCTGTTGCGTTTGCACATGGAATAGAATGATGTTCCGTGATTGCGAATGTTACGATATCGCGAGGAACAGGAAAAGTTTTATCAAATTACACGGCTTAATAATTGTTGATGTTTTATTTCGTTTAACTAGGTTTTCTGTATTATGCACTGTGCTTAGAATAATATGTTGTGTCCTGCACATATGTATGTTTCTCCATATCGTTATACATATAATATGTAAGGTGATCTCTACATCTTAAATTTTTTTAAGTTAAAAAAAATCTTCATAAAGTTTTTAAGATGAGAAATTGTATTAACACACTGTGCCGATGTATTTGTACCGAATGGGAACACTTAGTTGTGCCGTATCACTAGTTGTGCGTACGTAGTTGGTCCGTTAGGAAACCGCGGTGCCGAAAATAATAAATCTTAACGATTACGATAATGTTAATGCATGCATGTATCAATAACACAATCGGTTTTCAAGATCTTCAACATGATTTTTAGAATGAAATGCATTTCTCATACAGTTCAGATTTGTGATTTAATTTGTTCAAAATTTTATTAATGACGAGCTCAGATCAATGAATAAAAAGATAAGTCACCGCCTTATAATCGAGTGAGGAAGAAAAGTACCATGCCGATTTACGTCATCCTTGTATTTACAAGGAACCACGCCCATCCATACGTCAAAAACCATGCCGATTTCTGCCAGTAAGTTCTGGAACGTCGTGCTATAACTTACACGAAAAAATGCCATCCTGTGTAGTGAAGTCATGCAAAAACAATTCAACATCAAATAAAAAGTCCGGAGGAATAACATTTCACTTGTAAATGCACTTTTAACTATATTTTTAAACACTTATCGAACACATTATAAGGTTATAATTGACAAAACTGTCAGTTGACGTAACAGATCAGTGTTGCCAGTATATTCCTATTTCGAACTGCCTGAAATGTAGGGAAATAATTGCAAGTATAAGTGGGGCAAATATGTCAAGTATTATTAAGTAAAATTTGTTTTGTTTTATATGAAATTTTAAATGAAAAATTTTAAATGAGAAATTTTAAAACATGTTTATGTTACAATAAATTATTTTTTGAATAAATAATAATAATATAATATTTGTTTTTTTTGTCGTTATTATATGTAAGGTTTCCGAAAAATGACTTGTTATGAGAAGAGTGACGCCACATATTAATGTATTATGAAATTTTACACCTAGAAATTATAAAATCAAAACATCAGTTCCGAAATAAGTTTTATTTCCAATAATTGTTTTTTTTTTTATATTTACCTATACATACCAATTATTCGATTTTGAAATGTGACGTCACGATATTTAGGACCCCCCCCCCCCTCCGTTATTTTTTCTAACCTATAAGGCATACTTGCGATAGAGTAACTTTGGCACTTGCCGAACCACGACAAGCAGTCACTGACTACAAACCTTAACAAACTCTTCTATTAAAATCCGTTTTTGTGTGAGTAGAAACAGGTAAGAATGAACGAAAAAAGTAAAAACACCAAAAATCGCAACGGTTGATCGAAGCGAACATA
Source organism: Thymelicus acteon (assembly GCA_951805285.1). Classification (NCBI taxonomy): domain Eukaryota; kingdom Metazoa; phylum Arthropoda; class Insecta; order Lepidoptera; family Hesperiidae; genus Thymelicus; species Thymelicus acteon. Next base: position 6,206,966 of record OX638222.1, read on the forward strand.
ACCTGACCCGCCGTGAATAAGTGTACAAATCTGATTAGGTAATTTTTAACAGTTAGCTACCTTAATTTGGAGTGGGGGGTGTGATGGAGGGGTACGGGGGGATGCAGGAAACCCCCCCACAAATTTTTTCGTGCCGGAGACGCGTAGTTTCGTTTTTATTGCATTTTGAAATTCTATCTTTGATACCACTCAACCGTCTAAATCACGAAAGGTAAACGTCGGTAATGTAAGAAAAGGAAGGAATTTGTTAGGAATTCGACCCTGAATGCTATGATATCACACTCAATCCTCCGCGACGTACGTAATTTCAAAAAATTTGAAAAACAATGGGCATGATGACAGATTTTAAAATACTGGTCTATTTCATTTAGAATTAAGGTTTAGTATAAAATAAATACATTTCAATTTATAAGTTGATAATTCGCACCAAAACGCTTCAAAGTGTCATGGCGTCGCTTGTGCAGTCACGTCTCAGGAAAATAATAGACAAGACGTCATTATCAGTATGGTCATATTCGTTTGTTTAAAGAAGCGTGGCGTAATTTGCGCTGATTGGGACTGATTGGCGTTCAAGATAACATGGCGGCTTGCCGTATTTTGTAGTTTTATTTTATCAAAAATATTGTTAATCTCGCCCATAATAATAGAAATGCGTGTTTTGTAATCCTCCCTTTATGGGGAGCCTGTGGTAACACAATAAATTGATAAATTAATATTAAATATCACACCTTGCCTCTAGGTAGTTAATGTCTTAAATTAATTGCAATATTCCAGATTTAAAGTTCTATAAATACAATCAGTACAATTAGTCCCATTGTAAAAATAAAATAAAAATACTAATTGTAATTTTGTGAAGTAGTTTTTGAGTAACTTTAAAGTCGGTTATTTTTTGTTAGTAAAATTTAGATTGCATAATGTTTCTATGTGATATTAAAAAAGGGATGTAATATATTATTTCGGCGTGTCTCCGCGCTCAAAAATTACATCAGGATACCATAAACAGACCCCTGGGTAAGCCCAACACAACATCAAGTAAAATTCAGGTAGCACTCTGTAAAAGTCACTTCTCGGATAAACTTTAATAGTTAGCTACCTGAATTTGGAGTGGGGGGTGTGATGGAGGGGTGCGGGGGGATGCAGGGAACCCTCCTCACAAATTTTTTCGTGCCGGAGACGCGTAGTTTCGTTTTTATTGAATTTTGAAATTCTATCTTTGATATATCACATACCACTAAACCGTCTAAATCACATAAGGCAAACGTCGGTAATGTAAAAAAATTAAAATTGTTATCTTGGAAAGATACTAACTTTCAACACTCCCAGAAAACCTTTCCAGGTAAAACTAACAAATGACTGAACTATGTAATTTATTCATAACTAGTATAGCATAAATTGTTGTAGAACTTATCATTGTCATTAAGCAGCGCCGAATTGCCCAGTATATCTGCCGTAGTACGTGTAAGTATGTACTAGAGAGTGCTGGATTACATTTACATTTTATTAGTATTTTTACCACAAAATGATATTGTATTGTAGGATGTACCAGTTCAGCCAAATGAGGCTATAGACAGCAAACCCGTTGCAATACCGACTATTTCTTCCATAGAAGCTCTAGTAAGCTCAAGATAGTAATAATTACCTATACTTGGTTTTATATCACATGTTCAGTTTTTTTAATTAATAATGAATTATTACAGGACATAGTTACAAGCTTCACCTAGTGAAATGATCGATTATTTCTGCAACCCAAAACCGAGTACATCTTTTATTGCAGTAAATATTTTAATATATCCATATTCTCCATATTCTAAAGAAGTTTTTAACCCCAAGATTGAAACACAAACGAAGTAAGCGAAACAGGACATCCGTTTAGGAAAAAAATTCAAGGTTTGCACGCATTTCCATATACTTTTTAAAAAACCAACAAACTACGAGTAAAACAAAAACGCGAATTCATCTAGGGAGATTTAATTGACTTGGCAAATTTGGCAACATTTTATTTACGCACACATGATCACTTACGCACACATGCTTACGTGAAAACTTTCCTCACTTTTTTGTTCGGGATGCCTTATCTCTTTATTCATTGATCTGAGATGACGAGTAACCGCCCTCGCTTTGCTTCGGTTTTCTTATTTTTTTTACACCTTGGGTTACATTATTGGAGTTTTATTAAGGATTCCTAATTTTTTGAAAATATAATATAGCCTATGTTACTCGGGGAAAGTGTAGCTTCCCAACAGTGAAAGAATTTTTCAAATCGGTTCAGTAGTTTCGGAGCCTATTCAATGCAAACAAAAAATCAAATCTTTCCTCTTTATATATTAGTATAGAGTATAGACAAACTTGTACGGATGCAGTGGTGACCGGTTTCTGATAAGCCATTGAAAGGCCTCTCAATAAAATAGTGCCACTTTAAATAAAATGTGCCAGGTTCATCGAGTATAAAAGTGAATAATTTTATTAGTCACTAGCTGACCGGGCACAGGTTTGCCAAAAATTTTTTAGGGGTGGGGGATGAAAAATAGATGTCCGATTCTCCACCCTAGCCGATATGCACGCAAAGATTCACGAAAATCGGTCGAGCCGTTTCGGAGGAGTTCAACTTCAAAAAAGCGTGACACGAGAATTTTATATTATTAGATATTCTTTACAAATATTATTCTGGTGTTAAACATGCACTTTTGTGCATATTGGTGATGCAAATGCACAGATTTAAAATAATATGAAGGTTGTCCACCTGATCACTCGTTTGCATGTTCGATAAAATGCCACTCAGTATGGCAAACTCATGGCAAATTATTTCGCATAAGAAAATGTGAAGGTTAGAAGACATTTAAAATGTCATCGATACCTTATTTGTTTATTTTATTTGGCACTAAAAACTTTATTAGTATTCTGACCTGTTTGCCTTAAATGTTTACGCCTTCTCTAAACTTTCGATGCAATGAAAGATGCAGTGACCATTTTGGTTGAAATCTAATTTAATGTCATTGCATTGTGTGATTCAGCAAGTCTTTGTAATTTCTTCCGACTTCACTGTCTCTCAGCGACTGATCAAGATATTTGACCGCCCTAGGCTAATTATGAGGACGCGCCCCCGCCAAAAAAGTAGTGAGTAGAGTAGTAGTGTGAAAATTTTAAGATGGTTCATAAAAGTTTTCAGATCGATCTGCAAGCGAAACTAACGTTGTCCTTTAATCTGCATGACATTCAACCTTAGGGTGGCAAACCATTTTTTAAGCTGATCGTACATAAAGGCAAAGTACCTCATTAAAAAAACACGGACACACTAACGCGCTGTCCTACGTGGGCGAATCAACGCGAACGCGAAGCGACACGGCGCGAAGCAAAAATAACAAACACTCGAGATGTATTGAAGTGTCCTACGTGACCAAAAGCACGTAGGGGGCGTTGCGGTGTGGCGCGATTTGAAGCGAACGCGATCAGTAGCTCGAGCACGAATATTTGCGAGAAAGTATTCGTATGGTTAACGTAAGCAATTTGTCAAATTTGTATGGCATTTTAGTACCATTTACGTTCGAAAGGGGCGCTTTTGAAAAAATGCCATACAAATTGCTTACGTTAACCATACGAATACTTTCTCGCAAATATTCGTGCTCGAGCTACAGTTGGTTTGATATTTTCGCGCGAACTTCAGCGGCGCGGCGTATGTCAGTGGCGGTGAAGTGACAATTGGCGCGCACGTAGGACAGAGTCGCTGCTTCGCTCCGCATCGCACTGAATTCGTATCGGATCGCTTCGCGATCGCGTTCGCGTTGAGTCGCCCACGTAGGACACGGTGTAAGGAAAGGACAATAAATATCAATCACAATATTCGCGAGTGCGTGATTCATATGACGGACGCACGACGATTTCAAAAGAGATAAGACAAATGAATGAAGCGAGGCAAAATATACCTACTAACCTATTAACCACACCGGGGTGTCCCCGTACATCGTTGATGTGTTTCATTGCGCGCGGCAAGCTGCGCTGAGTGCCTAGTGCGAGTTTTGTTTAATTCGCCTCACGCGCTGTTCTACGCGCTGTCCTACGTGGGCGAATCAACGCCAACGCGAAGCGACGCGGCGCGATGCGAAAATAACAAACAGTCGAGATGTATTGAAGTGTCCTACGTGACCAAAAGCACGTAGAGGGCGTTGCGGTGCGGCGCGGCTTGAAGCGAACGCGATCAGTTGGTTTGATATTTTCGCGCGAACTTCAGCGGCGCGGCGTATGTCAGTGACGACTGGCGGTGAAGTGACAATTCGCGTGCACGTAGGACAGAGGCGCCGCTTCGCTCCGCGTCGCACTAAATTCGCATCGGATCGCTTCGCGATCGCATTCGCGATCGCATTCGCGTTGAATCGCCCACGTAGGACACGGTGTCACAGAAACGCGCGTATAAGTGAAGATTAGTAGAACGAAGTTCCTTATCGCGCGTTGCGAAAGGGGGCTAGACGGAAAAAATTAAGAGGAAAAGTTGTAACGACACTTTTTGTCGTCGTTTATTAAGTAAAGCGAGTACTAGGCGACCAGAAATGTTCGAGGATGCGACATCAGTGATACTGTACAATCATAGTATGTGGCTGTCTTATTTACTCTTCGGTATTTTGCATAGGCACAACAAGGGTATCTATATTACGATCATGCACATTAAGTTATTATTGCTATTTCTCTTGTCATGCCAATTAATATGCGGAAGAGCGACAGGGATAGAATAAATCTATCACTGTCGCTCTGACAAGACACTTGTCAGGATTGTTTGGCAATAAACAATATTAGGAGTTGATTTATCGGTTTTCAGTACAAAATGTATGGAAAATGTTTTTAGCGTTTTCTGACATTTCTAGTGCTCATACCTTAAATGGTCCCATAGAGTATTTTGATTCCCATACGAAGTAGGATCGATACGCATTTTTTTTTGGACTTTAGCACTGTTTTCGCTGACCGTACATTTTCTCAAAAATCTGTGAATGCAGTTCAGAATATCTTAAAAACTTATGGATAATCTCGTAGGAACGTTTTCCTATAACTATAATGGTTAAGGTACCTGCCCTTACTGACCCGTCTCAAAAATCCATCCTGTATATAGAAAAGACATCTTAAACAAAATGTGTGTTCCACCGCCGGCTTGCCCTCTGTTCTCTTTTCAAACTAGAAGCCTCGTTTGCACACTTGCCATAGAGTAACTTTGTATATGACACTTGCCGAACCAAGACGGCAAGCCTAACACCGTGTTCCCTCGTAGGACACCGCAACTTCCTCTACGTGCTTTTGGTCACGTGGGACACTTCAATACATCTCGACTGTTTGTTATTTTCGCTTCGCGCCGCGTCGCTTCGCTCTCGCGTTGATTCGCCAACGTAGGACAGCGCGTAAGCAAGCTTATTTAGTCCATTAACACGCTAGTGGCTTGCCAAGTTCAAAGGCTCCTTATGATTTTTTCATTAAAAAATGGTGGGAACATTGCACAATAATTTAATTAAATTCGTTTTAGTTGATTTAACTTAATATTTTGTTTTCTTACCGATGATAAGTGCAATGCACACCCCCGAACCCGATGTTCGCGGTGTCTATTCTATACGCTTGTAATAATAGTTCAATGGTCCAAACGTGTTAAGTGATAAAAATCTACTTAACAGAAAATAGAAAAAAATCTAAATTACTTGTCTACTTGATTTCTAAATTTTAACTACTAAATTGTCCGTTTACAACTTTACACGTATTAATTTACTTAAAATTTAGTTAACTACTTAGTACATATAAACCGAACATTATTGCGAGGCAGATTAATCAAAACACGCACTAAGCACTGAGTGCCTGGCAAGTGGCACTCCGTTGCCAGCTCACCCACTCGCTCGACCACCGATCGATTCGAGTAACAAGTCAGTGTTTGTTTTATGCGCGCTTATTAAAATTTTAAAATTTATTGTTAAAATCAGGGACTCGTCTCTAGGGACTAGACTGTCTCGGTCTAGTTGAAATGTGTAGCCTGTGTAGGGTAGATGCAGTGATGCTAGATTAGTGCATGCGAAGACACGATTTTAGCGCGCCCCCCCGATCCTCGCGCCCTAGGCTGCAGCCTAATTAGCCTAAGGGTTAATCAGGCCCTGCTGTCTCTAGCAAGATTTTGCATTATTTAAACTACTCCTAAAAAATGTTTGGCAGAACAACGTTTGCCCGGTCAGCTAGTTATATATATATCTGTCTGAAATAGGATTACAAGATTCGATAAAATTTAATGTTAAAATCTATTACAATGTTATTTCTTCGGTATTCATTCACTGTCGATCGAACTGCAATTTCGATTGCTGGCGAAGTGCTCTACTCTGCAGGCACCTTAAACTTGGGAACTCTTATTGGTTACATAATGCAGGTAAGAAACGTTAGATACATTACAAACTGGCTCCCTACGGCCAAGTGCTGTGGTCAACTGACCCTGGCGTATTACCGGTTCACTTTCGTTCGAGCTGCTCTCAAGTTAAATAATTCTGAATTTAATTATCATCACAGTCTAACAAAACAGCGTTTGAAATAGACTCTATACCAGCTAATAAATAGGAACATGTTCTGTATTTTTTATAATGTAATCCCTGATGGTCCTTATCGCTGTGACTGACAAATCAGCTCTTCCAAGTAGATCCAGTGAGTCTCTTCAAATACATCACTACATATTATAAAACAAAGTCCCCCCGCGTCTGTGTTCGCAATAAACTCAAAAACTACTGAACGGATTTTCATGCGGTTGTCACCAGTGAATAGAGTGATTCTTCAGGAAAATTTTTCGTGTATAATTTATTAAGATTTTGTATAAATTGGGTTGATATATTAATGTTGAAAAAGTCGGAAGAAATTTCATCGAGAACGCTGCCAAATCCGTTTGAAATATCCAATGATGTTTTAGTATAGATACGTTATGCCCTTACAAATCAGCCGAAAAATTTGTTCCGAAACACACACACGTTTATCTTTTGTTTCCCTACACCAATCAGGCAATCACTACATTGGTAAATTATGTAAAAGGGATAGCTTTACTAAAACCATAATAGTGAAAAAGACAGCTAGTGTTTGTTGTTCGCGTCATCAAACATTGACCAGTGTTGCCAACAAATAAAATTGTGCAAAACAACTTAATATTACGTTAAGAAAATTATACTTATATTCGTAAATCAACTTTAAATCTTAACAATTTCTACTAAAACTGACTTGTTTTCAATCTGCACATCCTCTTGATTTTCAGTTTAAACTAGATTTAATTTTGGTGGTCTAAACTAAAAACTGTGAAGATATCGAAAAAAATTTAGTGTTGGCAACTCTGCCCATTTCCACAATATTGTAGAGATTATCGTGCAGATGATTTGATTGGTTGGCTTTCGGCAAAGACTAACAAATTCAGTTATCAGTACAGTCAGTAGATTGAAAGTACCTAAAAATAAACTTAAGGAAGGAAGTTGTAATTTCAAAACTATTTTAAGCAATATTTTGGGATTTCGGTGATGAAATATTAAATATGGTGACACATTTACGAATAAAGTAAATACGCTTACTTATAGGGACCACGACCTTTTTCATGTACCTATATGTCAGCCTAAGCAGTAGGTATGGCGTGTTATTCATTAAATAACTTATTACATAGCATCTTATTTATTCTGTAGGTAGATAATAAAACGCATTTCTTTAAAACATTAATTTATTATGTTGGCAACGCAGTTGAACCACACTTTAAATATATTAGATTCCTTTATTGTGGTTGAACCGTAATCGCGTATGGTGAAAGACGTACTTAATACGAATACGATTAATTTATGAAACCACAATTTATTGCATGTAAACAACTCATCAATACATACTTCACATCTAATATATATTTACACTAAGGGTTACTATATATATTATATTATATTATATAATATATATATATATATATATATTATGCGAATATTTTTACAATAACGGTTAAATTTTTCTATTTGCTTATCGACGGATACAAAAAAGTTTTAAGTATTATATACTTTTTAATTTATATTATACGAGTAACCGCCCTCGCTTTGCTTCGGTTTTCTTATTTTTTTACACCTTGGGTTACATTATTGGAGTTTTATTAAGAATCCCAAATTTTTTTGAAAATATAATATAGCCTATTAGATGTTACTCGGGAATAGTGTAGCTTCCCAACAATGAAAGAATTTTTCAAATCGGTTCAGTAGTTTCGGAGCCTATTCAATGCAAACAAAAAATCTTTTCTCTATATATATTAGTATAGATTATTCATGAATTTCTTTATGTTAAGCTCTATTACAATACTCGATACTAATACGGTACGGTTTTATTACAATACGTGTACTCGTGAGAAAATTATCTCTGTACTTAACAATAAACATACAAATGGGGACAGCATCGATATATCGTCACTTCTGTATATGTTAATCTATGTCCGCCCTATCTGCCGTCCTAACGAAGAGTGCAATAGGTCCAGTTTTTGGGCAAATTGACTTAAGACCTTATTTAGTTACGGATATGGTCTAAAGTCAATTTGCACAAAAACTGGACTTATGCTATGTTCGGCCGGCGTTGCCATGCCGCCATATTTATTTTGTTAGAGAAATATTGAAATTATATAAAATGCAATAAATCATGATAACTGACGTGCGGTATGTTACTCCATGAATTTTAATTCTTTTACTTGTGTAATTAGTGCATTTACGCATAATACACGAGGGCATTTTAACGCTGTATGTCAAATCTCAAGGATTTCTGGCAACAATAAAAGCGTGCGTATCGACAGAGTATTGACAGAGCGACTGCGAGCAGTTGGGCTAATTAGCCCAAGTTACGCTCTTCATCTTCGGCGCGCTAGTGACATATCTACCTCTATTTTTATAATATCATTGGAAATATCCATGAAATATCACAAAACAATGTATGGCGGGATTGTTCCTCTTTTATAGATCTACAAAAAAGACCGCGATGGCATAATTATGTCAATGTACGCAACTACGTAAGTGCGGTGTAGTAACTGGAAAGTTATTTTAACGGATACAGTATTAATTCTTATCAATTTAAAAAGCCTTTCATGAACATTATACCCGTGCGAAACCGAGGTGGGCCGCTAGTCGCATATAAATAATATGTTACTAAAAAATAAATTTTATATTTACTTTAAAATTAAAGCAGAAGATTTAACTTAAGTAAATACACACTAGATGTATAATATTGAAAAGTTTTTTTTTACATGAACCATGACATAAATTCCACGTAGTCGTTAGGTAGGTAAAGGTATGATATATAGATTTATTTGCGAATATAATTTATTATTATATTCATGTGTCAAGGTTAATAAATTTCTTGTTTATCTGCTTGCCCGCTAAGACATGTGTCCACTGAAGTAATTACACATACATAGTAGTTAATAAATTAGAAATCAATAATCTTAAATCAGCTGCATATAAAAGCCGAGTTAATTACGTAGAAAGAAATAAATAAAGAAAGACGAATTCTTTTCAGAATAGAACAGAATATTTATAAAAACCTAAGAGGTTAATACATACCTAGATACCTGTCTGTATACAGACACTAATTGCCTATTCTCCGAAATGTCAACACTCGGTGATTCCACCGATTTTGAATGCTAGCCTCATAGCCTGGAGTGGTAGCAGCTTGGTCGACCGTCGACTGGTTAAACTATCACATAAGTAGCGTTAGTTAGAGTAACTTATACTCTGAATAAATAAAATAGGTACAGTACCTAATAAAAAAAGAAAAAACATCATCGGAAGCTAAGAAACAACGAATTAAAAACCGGGCAAGTGCGTGTTATGTATTATCGACTATTACTCATTAACTACTTATGCTAACATAGCCGTGATAGCTTGCCTTGTAAATTCATCATATTATAATCTATTTTTGAGAATTTTTCACTTGTCCAACTCCAACCGTTTAGCTGGCAGGAAACGGGGACACTTGACTCTAATTAAAATTAAAGCCAAAAGCAAACGGACCCCTAATTCGAAAAATGGTCTTAAAAACCCATACAATTTTTAAAGACCTTTTCAACCGATAATGCGGGGTGCATTTATAGGGTACATGACTAATAAAAAATTCATCCTAACGTTACCTGTAGCAGACGTACCCTGAAAAAAGTTTTTCAATAGATATATTATTCTACGATTCTGGAGTTTTAATCAATATGTAAATCCATGCCAAATAACAGCTTTCTAGCACTAAGGGTCTCGGCGCTTTGCTTCGGACAGACGGACGAGCGGACGGACGAATGGACAGACGGACAGACGTACGGACGGACATAACGAAACTATAAGGGATCCGATTTTACTTCGGAACCCTAAAAAGGAGATTACAAAGTCATAATATAAAATCTAAACTTTAATGGTAAACACGCACAACGCCGTGATAGTAAAACTGAGAAATCAAAGATCATAGTGGAAACGATAATCATTGTAAATGATTTGATAAATTATAACCAAGTCACTATAAACCTCAGTTAAGAAGCAAAATATTATACCTACATACTTATTTTCTAATCAGTCACGTAAATAATATTCGTCATTGTGTTTAAAATATCGAAGGATAAGTACGACGAATGTCGTTGACATTACGTAGTAACATTACCCACTTAAAAAACATATCTCTATTTAAGTCTACTTAAGTTGATGGCATAATTATCAGAAAAACCGATTGCACTTATAAGATGAAAACACTTATCTTCTTATAAAAGTAAAAATACAAACAAGTGAATATGTAAACACTTACAAATACACTTTGAAAACATGTAAAAGTACTTAAGAAAAAAACCAAAGCATTAACTCAGATAAGCTTTGACACTGGCAGATAACAGCCGTTGAACCAAATGGAGACGAAGTCCATTGGAGATTCATAACTCGAACGTCATTTGCGAACTTGCGATGCATTGTTGCATAATGCTATAGGGGCAGGGCTCGGTCTGATAATTGCATCATTGTATTATGCATTAAATAACAATTTATTGAAACCGTGTCAAAGGACCTACTCCAATACCAGTTAAATGCTAAAACACTCGTTGCATATCACTTGCTTGTTTGTCTAAAGTCGATAAACTCAAGGATCTGTTGTAAGTATACAATTTAGGTCACACCGATTTATTGGCGAGATATTCCAATATTCAAGGGCATCTTTTTCAATAACATGTCAAGTAGATTATGTTATCTTTAACGTTTTATAATAACTCTTCCTACATCAGGTTTCCTTTCGATTTCAACTCGTAATTTTCTTTAATTTGAATATTTAATTATATCTATCCTAGATTTAATATTTATTTAATAAACTAAAATTTATATATAGCTTATAGTTAGACACATACCACGGTTTTCTCTAAATTCGTCCCCTAAGGAATAAAACTAAGGGGTTGTAAATGTTTAAGGAACTTCGTCATTTTTGAACTTAGAAATGTGAAAATTATGTATTATGTAAGCTTATAGTTAGAAACCAAAATTAACTTAAAGGGCGAGAGAGAGGGAGAGGGAGAGGTTATTGGGGATTGTTAGGCCATAACGAAGTTCGCCAGGTCAGCTAGTAAGGAAATAAACATTATGGGCTTTGAAATTTTAAAAAAATACAGAAAATTACTTAGGGTTTCCTTTAAAGTATTCCTTTTATAAAAGCTTTTCATCCAATGTTGACTAAAGTAATATTTATTATTTTTTCTTCTCTTCCTTGTAATTTTTATAATTTTATTATTCCTATATTACCACCACACTGCGAGTATCGCAAACTTTAGGCATTTAACCTCGTGTGCCGCTCTGGCGTCTCTGAATTTTCGATGGATTTGTCTAGAGATGTAAGAGGATATTATTCTAACGCACTTCACTATGGATATATTACATATTCGTCACCTCGCCTTCTAATGAAAACTTGATGTGTTAAATAAGGCAAAATGCATCTGTAATATTTATGCAGTGTTTTAACAGACTAATTTTATTGTGGACTATTTAAGCTAATATGGAAGAAACTAAAAAGATGTGAAAGGTACACCCACATCCATCTTCACCATTTAAATCAAGGCATAAGCGTCAAAAGAAATATGCAATTCGCCAAGCTATTACTTGTCTCGACTCAGTTATATTAACACGGTTTGTTTTTGGTTATCTGATAATACCAAATTTGACAATATGAAATCTTTTATCGACTGACAATACTTTTGTTACTTGTTACGAAACAGTGCCGAATAATCGACAATATTTCAACATCGGTTTATCGCGGCTTAAGAGCCCATTATTTTCATATTACCTTGTATGTAAGTTGAGTTTGGGATTTACAAGACATTGATTTCGGAATGCATTACACATTTATGGATTGCGACATTTTAAAAGTATTGCATATTATCAAACAATGTGAGGCAGTGACTAAGCGTCTCACTTAGATTTTTAAAGAGAAGTACGTTTTTTTTTGTAGAAATAATTCTTTGTAGAAATAATTCTCGCACATTGTCTGCGGTTACAATTTTTTAACAATTTTATTGTTGCGATATTACGTGAATCCTCAAACTGAAGCTTAATAACATTAATGAATTGTTATGAAATGAATGGCTAAAAGATCGTACCTACTTACGTTTTAAAAATGTCTACGAAGGAGCCTCAATGGTTTTCCGAATTTTTTTTTACTTGTAATTAAAGTTAATGGGCAGTAAAAATAAATATAACAAAATTATTCAATTCGTGAGCAATTCGATAGTAATCAATATTAGTTATAAATTTTACTTTGTAGTAAGCCAACAGTCAACTAAAACAATCACAATTTAGGTACAAATTTTTATCAAATTTTCTTATAAATCTATATACATGCAATATTTTTTATGTAACTAGCAGACAAAGTAACAGATGAGTCACTTGATAAGTGATCAGTGATCACCGCCGGCGAGGACATTACACAACACACAATAACACAAAATTCATGACTGACCTGTGGTAGCCAACCTACATTGCTTGTGATGCACCCTGCTGAACAACAACCGTGTCAGTTATGAATGGTTCCTTGCATCGATGGTCACTGAAGTCATCACATAATTAAGTGGTAAAATTGACCCTTAATTAAACACCTCTGGCTGTCAATATTAATTCTGTTGTACCTTGGTAAAGTAGATGTCCCATCCAACGGTACCCACTTGATATGACGTCTCCTTGTTTATGTCCACTTGCATTGCCCAAGAATGAATCTAACCTGAAAAATTTGTCTCCAGAAAACCATCCTCGACAGCATAACCCAGGATGACGAGAACTTCACCGGCGACGGTTACACGTCCCTGGCCATCATCTATGCCACTCTGGCCATCTGCAACTGGATGGCGCCGTCAGCCATCACCCTTACAGGACCCAGGGGCGCTATGCTCATTGGAGCATTCACTTACTTGTAAGTATGATTTCATGGTTTTATACTTATACAACTAAATCTTGCGTATGTATGTGTATTGTGTGTGTTGTTTAGTGTACACACGGAAATCCATGTGTGCGTGCGAGTAGCGTACAGCAAAAGGTGCTATAATAGTGTTGCTACAAAAATAAATCATATAGACTTAGTAATGTTTTAAATATTTTATAACACAAGTGTGACACTTGAATTATAAAGCAATAATAATGTAGTTCCGGTGTCTTTGTCGTGTCGTCAAAGTCGAAGCGGTTGATGTTAGAATTTGGAAAATTACTTTTTTAAATGTACGTTTAAAAGTCATACAGAATATGCAATTACTCAATTACATAACTTGATTCTTGAGAAATGAATTGTCAACATGACATTTACGCTGCAAAATATTTTACTGTGTTACGTTGGGTCACATACGTTCGCTAAATACTCACACCCGCCGTGACCGCCTTCACTGGTCAGTCTATAGAAATGTATGAACGATATATTTTATAATTATGAATAATCTTTACATTGGAGATAACCATAAGGGAACTTTATTTTAAATTTCGCTTCTACGGTTTACATTATATACGGCTCTATGTTGATCCATGTGACTCCATTATAATTTGGCCATAAATTTTGAGTCAGCTTTGCGACTCCACAGCGGAGATTTTCAGATTTTATGCATAACCAACAATTATTTAGCAGATGTTACTTTAATGATAATACAATTATGTAATACGAGTAACCGCCCTCGCTTTGCTTCGGTTTTCTTATTTTTTTACACCTTATTGGAGTTTTATTAAGGATCCCTATTTTTTTGAAATTATAATATAGCCTATGTTACTCGGGGATAGTGTAGCTTCCCAACGGTGAAAGAATTTTTGAAATCGGTTCAGTAGTTTCGGAGCCTATTCAATGCAAACAAAAAATCAAATCTTTCCTCTTTATATATTAGTATAGATAATCGATGGCTTTAGATACAAAATAGTGGAAAAAGTCATTGTAAGCCAAATAACTGCCTTCCTAGAAATGCATAATATAATAAATGATGTCCAGCATGGTTTTCGTCCAAAAAGAAGTACGGCTACGGTACTTTCAGAGTTCGTTGATACAATAAACTCCTCATTGAATGAAAAAAACATAGTCTTTGCTGTATTTATTGATTTTAAAAAAGCCTTTCATACCCTGGATCACTGTGGCTTGTTGCAGTCCATGCATGAATGTGGCATACGTGGACCAATAAATGAATGGTTTAAGGAGTATCTTAAAGAGAGACAGTTAAAAGTACGAATATGTGGAACAGATAGTAAAACTGGTAGTATAAAGTATGGAGTCCCCACTGGTTTGGTGTATGGTCCTGTCGGATACATAATGCATGTGAACAGTATGGTGAATGTTATAAAAAAGAGCAAGACGTACATGTACGCGGACGACACATGCATTATGTATAGCGATAAGGACCAGAACACCATCCAGCAAGTGATGTAACAAGACTTCGACAATTTAGTTAAATAGTCACATGATAATGGCATTATAATTAATTTGGATAAAACGAAATGCATGACCATAGTATCCCCCTATAAGAAAGATATAAATATCAATATTAGAATAAAAGGGCACACGTACGATTGTTTGCATTATAAAAATGGTAATAGTAACTGTACATGTACATATATTGAAGCTGTATCCACGAATAAGTACTTAGGACTGACCATAGATAATAATTTCAGATGGCATTCACATGTTAATAATGTATGTAACAAGTTGCGATCAATTGTTTGTAAAATGAAACATTTAAAATGTGTAGTTAGCAAGGGTCTCATGTATTTAATTTACTATGCACTTGCTGATGCGGTTATATCTTACGGATTGGGTGCGTATGGTCTCACTTTTCCTGTACACTTAAATAAAATAAAAAATTTGCAAATTAGTTTCTTAAAACTTATGGTAGATAATAAATAAAAATAAAACTTAATAAAGAATATGAAAAATTATTTAAAATATGTGGTGTTTTGCCGATAGAACTAAAAGTAAAACAAAACCTATTAATCGAACAACATGGTAACTTCGAGCACAAACACAAGAGAGACCATACATATCCAACCCGCGCGGCAAGACATCCTAAATTAGCTGTACCGAAAATTAATAATTATTATGGCAAAAGATCAAGGCGGTGGGTAATACCAATTTTAATAAACGAACTGCCGCGTCATGTATATAATGAAGACACAGAACAGTATAGCAAAAATGTACTTAAAAATATTTTAAGAAAACATTACCTGTCCCAATGTCCGTAGCTAATTTTATTGATCTAAAATTTGTGTCATTTAGTATACACGTACTTATCCATAAACACTTATATGTTAGTAAACACACACACATACACAGACACACACACACACACACACACACACACACACACAAAGACACACCGCATACAACCTTATAAGCTAACATATTAAATATAAAATAAAAATAGTTTACTTACATAATAATGTCCGTAGCAAATTTTATTGATCTAAAAAAACATGTGTCGTTCAGAATAATACATGTGCTCAACCATAAACATTCACACGCTAGTAAACACACACACACACACACACACACACACACACACACACACACACACACACACACACACTCACACTCACACACACACACACACACAAAGACACATACACAAAGGTACATCGCATACAGCCTTAATAAGCTAACATATTAAAATATTAAATAAAAATAGTTTACTTACATAATAATAGTTCTGTAACATTTGTCTATTTTTGCTTATTATAAGCTTTAACAATAAGTATAATTTATAGATTGTAATCCACGAGAACTACTGCCGACAAACTGCTTCGCAGTTTGGCAGATATGTAAAGAGTGAAGTTGTACTTGTTTGTTTAAGGGGGTCTTATCCCAAAAATGGTATTTTTGAAGGTGTTTTGTTCATAAATGGTACATAATACAATTCTAAAAAAAATATATGTTAATTTACAGTCTTTGTTCTTTCTTTTTGTCATACTTGATACACGATACCCGTTACTTCATTCGATAGAAATAAATCACAAAGTTGGGTCTAATCTGGCATAAAAATGGCGTTTTATTCGCGTTTTAATCGCTTCCAGATAATAAAAAATATACCACAGTATAGGTCCTATAGATACCGAAATTATTGGCGAATCATAACATGAAATTTTGAAAAACAACTCTTTCAATTCATAGTTTTTCCATTTTCTATAGTTACGAAACGCCCCACGTAATAATTTAGTCTCGCGCCAGACGCCGTCGAGGTAAGGCCTATGTCAGTTTCGGCCGTGCGACAGTCGAATTTCCGACTCGTAATTTTATTGTTGGCGCGCGCGCGTTTCGAACTTATATGACGTATTAGGTACACAGTCCAAAGTATCCACACTGCTGTAATTTGAAATAATAAAAATTGTTCGTGTTTATACTTTAGTTACTATTTATAGTATTTAGGTATTGGTATAAGTCAAGTGCTAATTACACAATTATTCTTGCCGTATTGGGGCCGCTTAGAATACTAACCTCAATCCCAAGTCGTATGGGTGTCGTAAAAGGCGACTAAATCCGGCCCGCTGGTGGTAGGGCCCCTCGAGGGATTATATTGATAATATTGATTATTATTACTATTATTATTTCTCGATGGGGTTCGCCTGGATAGCTACCACCCTTGAGCATGAGTTAGAGGCTTGGGAGCCAGTTTTCTTTTTTGATGTTATACTTCTTTAGGCTCGTTATGAAATAAATGGAAAATTGTTTTGAAAAAATGATTATTATTATATTGTTTTTTTTTTAATATTGTTAGAATATTGTTTTTGAATGTTGTTTTTTTGTAATATTGTTTTTTTTGTATGTATATGTATATACATATATGTATATATTTGTATATAAGTACAGGGGAAGGAGAGAGGGAGGGGAGCGGAGGGTAGGGGAAGGGGAGGGCGACGGGGAGGGGAGGGGTATAGGAATGGCAACGCATCAGTGATGCCTTTGGTGTTGCTGATGTCCATGGACGACGATAGCCACTTACCATCAGGTGGATCGTCAGCTCGTTTTCCGGCTATTTCCATTAAAAAAAATTATGTAGTAAGAATAATATTAATAAAAACTTGCATTCTCATACCCCCCAGTAAAATATGAGACATACAGTACAAATCAGACATCACTATAATTACCATAACCAGAGTACAAATATTTATCTGTTATATAAAAATATCTGCCCCGGCCGGGAATCGAACCCGGGACCCCTTGCTTTGCAGGCAAGTCCGCTACCAACTAGGCTACAAGGTCGACAAGTTGGTATTTACTTTACACAACATTTAGTAGTAAATTTAAAAAATGTCACATATCAGTGAGATTGACTTTACCGATGAGTAGTTTTTCAATTCATAAAATATGATACACAATAAAATTCTGAACAGTATTTGACCTCGGAACTTTTCGCACTAAACTTGATAAACGATATTTTACTGTAGTGAACAAGTCGCAAACTTAGATCGAAATGAGTACAAAAAATAGAAATAAACGAGACATTGCAGCATAAGATGAATTTCTGAAAAATATCGCTTCTATGACGCGTGAATGAAGGAAGCACCAAATACCTACGCGGCATATTTGGCGGTTCCTTTACAACCCCCACTGACCTCCGCTACCAACTAGGCTACAAGCTCGACAAGTTCGTATTTAGTTATTTACGTAATATTTACTTTACATAACATTTAGTAGTAAATAAAAAAAGGGTGTTCTGAAAATTCTGTTATTTTATTTCCTAACTGAGATACGTGTGATACACAAATAATTAGGTACTAACATACAAAATTGCCTAACATCATCTAAATAGTAACAAAAAATAACCAACTTCAAAATGGCTCAAAAACTACTTGTCAGATCTCGCTCAATTTTATGTGGAACCACATAATAAGCACCAGCTTTCGATCGAAAAAAGAATCATCAAAATCGGTTCACCCACAAATAAGTAGGTACTTACATACAAAATTGACTAATATCATCTAAATACTAACAAAAAATAACCAACTTCAAAATAACTCAAAAACTACTTGTCAAATCTCACTCAAATTTATGTGAAACCACATGAAAAACACCAGCTTTCGATTGAAAAAAGGATCATCAAAATCGGTTCGCCTAGTCAAAAGTTCTGCGGTAACAAACATAAAAAACAGTCGAATTCAATACCTCCTCCTTTTTTGAAGTCGGTTAAAAACAGGTAAGGGTGTTCTGAAAATTCTATTATTTTATTTCTTAAGTGAGATACGCGTGATGCACAAATAAGTAGGTACTTATATACATACATACAAAATTGACTAATATCATCTAAATACTAACAAAAAATAACCAACTTCAAAATAACTCTAAAACTACTTGTCAGATCTCGCTCAAATTTATGTGGAACCACATGATAAGCATCAGCTTTCGATCGAAAAATGAATCATCAAAATCGGTTCACCCACAAATAAGTAGGTACTTACATACAAAATTGACTAATATCATCTAAATACAAACAAAAAATAACCAACTTCACAATAACTCAAAAACTATTTGTCAGATCTTGCTCAAATTTATGTGGAACCACATGATAAGCACCAGCTTTCGATCGAAAAAGGAATCATCAAAATCGGTTCACCCACAAATAAGTAGGTACTTACAAACAAAAAATAACCAACTTCACAATAACTCAAAAACTATTTGTCAGATCTTGCTCAAATTTATGTGGAACCACATGATAAGCACCAGCTTTCAATCGAAAAAAGAATCATCAAAATCGGTTCACCCACAAATAAGTAGGTACTTACATACAAAATTGACTAATATCATCTAAATACTAACAAAAAATAACCAACTTCAAAATAACTCAAAAACTACTTGTCACATCTCGCTCAAATTTATGTGGAACCACATGACAAACACCAGCTTTCGATTAAAAAAAGAATCATCAAAATCGGGTCGCCCAGTCAAAAGTTCTGAGGTAACAAACATAAAAATGCGGCCAAGTGCGAGTCGGACTCGCCCATGAAGGGTTCCGTAGCAGCAAGTAACATAATATAAAAGTTCTTGTACTTCATTGTAACTTTGATCGATGTTTTTTGCGGTTTACGATTTATGACGTATTAAAAAAAATACTTACTAGATCTCGTTCAAATCAATTTTCGTTGGAAGATTGAACGGTAATGTACATCATATATTTTTAGGGTTCCGTATTCGGATTCGTCATATCTGTCTGTCTGTCTGTCCGTCCGTATATCACAGCCACTTTTCTCCGAAACTATAAGAACTATACTGTTGAAACTTGGTACGTAGGTGTATTCTGTGAACCGCATTAAGATTTTCATACAAAAATAGAAAAAAAAAATTTTGGGGGTTCCCCATACTTAGAACTTAACTCAAAATGTTTTTTTTCATCAAACCCATATGTGTGGGATATCTATGGATAGGTCTTCAAAAATGATATTGAGGTTTCTAATATCATTTTTAGGGTTCCGTAGCCGAATGGCAAAAAACGGAACCCTTATAGATTCGTCATGTCTGTCTGTCTGTCTGTCCGTCCGTATGTCACAGCCACTTTTTTCCGAAACTATAAGAGCTATACCATTGAAACTTGGTAAGTAGATGTATTCTGTGAACCGCATTAAGATTTTCACACAAAAATGGAAAAAAGCAGTAAATTTTGGGGGTTCCCCATACTTAGAACTAAAACTCAAAAATGTTTTTTTCATCAAACCCATACGTGTGGGGTATCAATGGATAGGTCTTCAAAAATGATATCGAGGTTTCTAATATCATTTTTTTCTAAACTGAATAGTTTGCGCGAGAGACACTTCCAAAGTGGTAAAATGTGTGTCCCCCCCCTGTAACTTCTAAAATAAGGGAATGATAAAACTAAAAAAAATATATGATGTACATTACCAAGCAAACTTCCAACGAAAATTGGTTTGAATGAGATCTAGTAAGTAGTTTTTTTTTAATACGTCATAAATCGTAAACCGCAAAAAAATTGATCAAAGTTACAACGAACTACAAGAACTTTTATATTATATTACTTGCTGCTACGGAACCCTTCATGGGCGAGTCCGACTCGCACTTGGCCGCTTTTTTTCTAAACTGAATAGTTTGCGAGAGAGACACTTCCAAAGTGGTAAAATGTGTCCCCCCCCCTGTAACTTCTAAAATAAGAGATTGATAAAACTAAAAAAAATATATGATGTACATTACCATGCAAGCTTCCACCGAAAATTGGTTTGAACGAGATCTAATAAGTAGTTTTTTTTAATACGTCATAAATCGTAAACCACCATTTACCTTTCATTCAATCAACTAAAATACTAACCTACCTACCTAACCTGTGGACTCAATTAAATACAACGAACTACAAGAACTTTTATATTATGTTACTTCCTGCTACGGAACCCTTCATGGGCGAGTCCAACTCGCACTTGGCTGCTTTTTTTTAGTTTTATCATTCTCTTATTTTAGAAGTTACAGGGGGGGGGACACACTTTTTACCACTTTGGAAGTGTCTCTCGCGCAAACTATTCGATTTAGAAAAAAATGATATTAGAAATCTCAATATCATTTTTGAAGACCTATCTATAGATACCCCACACGTATGGGTTTGATGAAAAAAAATTTTTTGAGTTTCAGTTCTATGTATGGGGAACTCCCAAAATTTATTGTTTTTTTTTTTCAATTTTTGTGTGAAAATCTTAACGCGGTTTACAGAATACATCTACTGACCAAGTTTCAACAGTATAGTTCTTATAGTTTCGGAGAAAAGTGGCTGTGACATACGGACGGACAGACAGACAGACAGACAGATATGACGAATTTATAAGGGTTCCGTTTTTTGCCATTTGGCTACGGAACCCTAAAAACAGTCAAATTGAATACCTCCTCCTTTTCTGAAGTCTGTTAAAAACAGGTAAGGGTGTTCTGAAAATTCTATTATTTTATTTCCTAAGTGAGATACGCGTGATGCACAAATAAGTAGGTACTTATATATACATACATACAAAATTGACTAATATCATCTAAATATTAACAAAAAATAACCAACATCAAAATAACTCAAACTATTTGTCAGATCTCGCTCAAATTTATGTGGAACCACATGATAAGCACCAGCTTTCGATCGAAAGAAGAATCATCAAAATCGGTTCACCCACAAATAAGTAGGTACTTACATACAAAATTGACTAATATCATCTAAATACTAACAAAAAATAACCAACTTCAAAATAACTCAAAAACTACTTGTCAAATCACTCAAATTTATGTGGAACCACATGACAAACACCAGCTTTCGATTAAAAAAAGAATCATCAAAATCGGTTCGCCCAGTCAAAAGTTCTGAGGTAACAAACATAAAATTATAATTAAGATAATGATAAAAATAAAACTATATTTTCATTTCATACTAATAAATGTACTTATTTACTGACTACTACATAATTCAAATTTGTAAAAGTACTGCAAAATATTTCTACCTAATTGTGCTGTGGTCGGCCACCGGGTCATACGAGTTCACGTTCTCGAGGCGTTATCGATGTTTGATCCACGCGGACTCGCCAGCGCGATAATACCTACTTTAATGACTAGAAGAGGGCCTTAAATAAATAAATAAAAAAAAAAAGATCCTGTACTTTCTTTCTTCTCTCTTTCTTAGCTAGTAGTTTATCGGTAGTGCCTTTGGTTTTGCTGATGACCATGCACAACTGTGACGGTGACCACTTACGCTCAGTCTACCCTCTGGCTAGTCTGCACATAAATATTATTTTATATCACTTCAAACCTCACAGTGCAGCAATTCTGAAACCGAATGAAATAGATAATTGAACTCATAGCTGATTTCGCGATTTTCCTGTATTGTTGCAATCCATACAGATACCTAAATTATTGGGATCCTTCTAATTTCAAACTGCAATGCGATATTTTTGTAACACCACAAATCAAACTGACAGTTGCCCGATGAGATCGTTGTCCTGTGCGGTAATTTTGTAAACCTACCATTATAATGTTCTCGTCAAACTCGTCACACTTTGAATTCAAATCGTTTAATTGTGAGGGCAAGATAATGAAGGGTCTCCAAACAGAATTAAAATTACTACGCGTATATCACAGTGGTATTAACTTGGTGCTCCATATTCCTCTATGAATGAACCCATTCATTTAATATCAAGTTTTACCACAGAAGACATAATAGTACTTTAATGTTTTACTTAGGTTTTGCATTTGCGTCAGGTCACCGACACCTTAGCCCAGCATTAAGCTCAGTTCAGTTGACCAATATATTGTACAGAGCAAAGTAGTTCAAAAATCAACATATAAAAGTAAATGGAACGCGGATGCCGTAGACCGGATCGGGCGGCTTTTTCTCATTAAAATAATATCATTGGGCAATTCAATAACCTCACTTGTCGACGTAGCCACTCTCGTTGTTGTTGTTGCAAGGGAGGTGTGGCCCTACATCTATACAGTATCCGTCTATATATAAACATAACATGCGTCGAAGTATGTAACTAGATGCGAAGAAATTTCGTGAAATTCCTGATCACTATGAAAATGTACATTTGATCAGCTTAAGTGCCAAATATCTAGCAAGTTTAAGATAAGTCTGCATAACAATCTTTCAACTCGTCTCTATGATTTGAGCAATAGTTTTTTTGTGGTTTATCATCATAGTTGATTAATCTTGGATATAAATTTTATAGTAATTTGAAATTCTCAGTAGTCTTCAATGCCATGAACAGCATACTTCAGAACACAATATTATTAAATGCTATTAACGACTTATTTCATCATCTCAGTATATCTGCTGCAAGACGAATAGGTGGAGTGGTGGTCCCCAACACAAATGATATATTTTTTGTGCTGCCCGAAGACCTGAAAACCTTTATCTCACCCTGTCCTCATTGTAACAAATTTGTCACTATCAGACATTCATCCAGATGCCGATCGCGTTCGCAGATGCATAACTCTGGCGATTAGCCACGATTAACAGAAATTGACAATGTAAGCTATTTGCTATTTTGTGTAGTACTTACTGTACAGAGATGTGTAAGGTCGCGAGGCGCTGTGCGAAGAAAATCCATCAACAAAAATAATAATTTCTTCATTACGCAAGGTTTGAAAATCGCTGGCGAAATTTCAGCCTTTTCATAATGACTATCTTTTAGATGTACATAGGTCTGAATATTCAAATTAGCAATAAACATATTGTATTTGCAGGTCACCTTTGACTCTCTTTCGACAATTGCTTGTAACTCAATTCGTGTAATAAAATTATCTACGCTTGATTAAAATTTTGATCTCAAATCAGAAATCTTCTTGATCGTCTTAAATGTCAAACACCTGTAGCAGGTAATTTAAATTCACATTTAGTCCACTTAGAATTCCTTAAGGTCGTTTACCTGACCTTGCAACCGATAAAAAAGCACTTTGATCTTAAAACACTCGTCTGTCCAGACTTAGATCTATTCAACATTCATTTGAAAATATCAGTATCATCATAATGAATCAAAAATGTCAACAAAGATGTTAAAGTTTTATTAGACTCATTTAGAAATTCGACTCATTTAGAAATTCTCTCTTTATCCAAAAGCAATGGTCTAGGACTCTAGGTTTATAGTTAACTAGGTTTTGCCCGCCCCGCGGCTTCGCCCGTGGTAGAGATCAGTTTTTTACAAATTCCGCGGGAACCCTTGAACTTTTCCGGGATAAAAAGTAGCCTATACGTTAATCCAGGGTATCGGATATCTCCATTCAAAATTTCAGCCAAATCGGTTTAGTAGTTGTGGCGTGATTGAGTAACAAACATCCAAACATCCAAATATCTAAACATCTGCACAAACTTTCATATTTATAATATTAATAGGATATATAATCTAAGTATTGTAACTAATGGATAGTTACAATCATAGTTACAATCCATACAATGTGAAGAAGTAATATAAAGAGAAGGTTAACGTTTTTGTCATTACAATATCAGCATGAATTCATGCTATTTAGAATAGTGTTTTATCGCATAATCTTATATACGAACATTATGGTATTCATTTGTTATTTATAAAGAACGTAAAATAAGAATGAGATAAATATGTATGTCCTAACCTCATTTAAATGTTAAATTTTTTCCGCTATAAATTGGACCAAACACTTCTCATAGATTTCTGGAGCATGTTTAATAATTTTAAACTAAAATTTTAAAAACCCCTGACAGTTTTATTTACACTTAACATAGCTAAAAACACTCGATTAAGTTACCTTTGGGAGCTGCGATGCTACAGACAGACATACTGATACACAGATACGTCAAACTTATAACACTCCTTTTTTTTTGTCGGGTGGTTAAAAAAGTGAGTAATGATGAGATAAGCTTGTACTTGTTTAAAAGGATTCAAACGTTTACGTTTACGTTCACGTAACGTTTACGTAACGTTAGGGTCAACGCACATTTATTCGGCGTCATTCGCGTTTCGCCGAATGATTTTGGTTACACTTATTCGGCCGCGTACGGCGTCGTAAGAATGCGAACGACTGCTTACGGCGTCGTAAGAATGCGAACGGCTGCGTACGGCGCTGAATACGCTGCGAAGTCCGACCGAAGACGTTAGTAGGTATAGTAGTTTAGTAGGGTAAGGTTTCCAATGTCGTACCCCCTAAGGGAAAATAGCTGTAGATTTTAGGGTATTTGAAATTAAATAAAATCTCATACGTCTACTTAATGTTTATTCGTCCAATTGCTGTTGTTTACTCGCATGCCTAAATAGTTCAATTTGACACCATTAGATTTCATTTAATGTTTAATAAAGCGAGCGGCCAGATATCAGTGAGGTACGATTTAGGCGCTGGTACGACTTGGGCAACCTTATACTACCTAGGCTACCTATATAATAGTTAGGTATAACAAGTTAAAATAAAGGTGAGAAAAACGTAAGTAGGTACATATTCCATCCATCCATCCATCCATCCATCAGCCCTTAGAGGTCCACTGCTGGACATAGGCCTCCCCTAACTTGCGCCACTCTGACCGGTCCTGAGCCTTCTGAATCCAGCGGATGCCCGCTGTCTTCTTCAGGTCGTCAGTCCACCTGGTCGGGGGGCGTCCTATGCTCCTTTTTCCGAGACGTGGGCGCCATTCGAGGACCTTTCTTCCCCAACGGTTATCGGTCCTTCGAACTATGTGGCCAGCCCATTGCCACTTCAGCCGGCTAATTCTTTGAGCTATGTCGGTTACCCTTGTTCGTCTACGGATCTCCTCATTTCTGATGCGATCACGTAGAGAAATACCGAGCATAGCCCTCTCCATAGCCCGCTGCGCAACTCTGAGCTTGTGGATCAGGCCAATAGTAAAGCACCACGTCTCGGATCCGTATGTCATCACTGGCAACACACACTGCTCGAACACCTTCGACTTCAGGCACTGAGGTAGTGTTTTGGACGACAAGATATGACGCAGTTTCCCGAACGCAGCCCATCCGAGTTGGATTCTACGAGTGACTTCTTTCTCGAAGTTGGACTTACCCATCTGGATCACTTGTCCCAGGTAATTGTATTCGTCTACAACTTCAAGAGCAGCGCCGTCAACCACAACCGGTACGGGTGTGACATGGACATTTGACATGATTTTCGTCTTGTCCATGTTCATCTTAAGACCCACCTGTTTTGAGGCGCTATTCAAGTCCCCGAGCATTGTACCAAGTTCTTCCAGGGAACCCGCCAGGATGACTATATCATCGGCATATCGCAGGTGTGTGATGTATTCGCCATTGATGTTAATGCCACGTCGTTTCCACTCCATCAGCTTGAACACGTCTTCCAACGCAGCGGTGAACAGTTTTGGGGATATGACATCCCCTTGCCTGACACCTCTCTGCAGTTGGATGGGGTTCGTTGCTGTGTCGTGTACTCTGACGGACATGGTGGCTGATGAGTACAAACACTTCAACACCTCGATATACCGGTAGTCGATCCGGCACCGCTGGAGAGAATTTAGTACAGCCCAGGTCTCGATAGAATCAAAGGCTTTCTCATAGTCCACATAGGCAACACACAATGGCAGATTATACTCCTCGGTCTTTTGTATAATCTGCCGCAGTGTGTGTATATGGTCTATGGTGCTGTAGCCTTTTCGGAATCCTGCTTGTTCGGGAGGCTGGAAGTCGTCAAGCCTGCGTGCAATGCGATTTGTGAGCACCCTCGAAAACAGCTTATAAACGTGGCTCAGAAGTGCGATGGGCCTGTAGTTCTTCAAAAGGGCTTTATCGCCCTTCTTGAAGAACAGCGTCACCACACTTCTGCCCCACGCTTCCGGGGTAGTTCCAGTGTTAATGACGGAATCGAACAGTTTTTGGAGCGCCACTAGAAGGGGTTTTCCTCCAGCTCTTAGAAGCTCGGTTGTGATTCCGTCATCTCCCGGTGCCTTGTTGTTTTTAAGCTGTTTGAGAGCCTCTCTAATCTCATACAGGCTGACGTCCGGGATATCCTCTGTGTAGTGTCGGGTCAGTTTAGCTCTCTTATCGCTCTCCTCGCTAGGAGGTGGAGCTTGAGAGGAGGCATACAACCGTCCGTAGTATCTCTCAGTCTCTCTCAGAACTTCCGGTTTCGACGAAACCATGGTGCCGGACTCGGTCTTCAACCTCGTAAGCTGACTTTGCCCAATAGACAGATCTCTGGCGAACACTTTGGAGCCCTGGTTTCGCTCAATTGTGTTTTTTACACGATTTGCGTTGTGTTTTCGCAAATCGCGTCGCCTGCACTTAGATATCTGCTCATTGAGCCGTCGGTATTCCCTCATGGAGGTTGGAGACTGCACACATAGTTCTCGTCGATCCCTCATAAGACCGAGAGTTTGTTCTGAGAGAAGCTGAGATCTACCACTAGGGTGGGTCTTGAAATACTTCGACCCTACCTCGTGGACAGTTGTTACCATCCTGGTGTTAAACTCGTCCACTGACGTGCACGATTCTAGGCACGCAAAACGGTTTTTCAGCTCAAGTTGAAAGTTCTCGGATCCCTGGATTTGGACGGATGTTGGGCGAAGCGTAGACTTCATCAGGCGTGACCGTTCCAGCTTCAGGTCGATATTTAATGTGCCTCTCACAAGACGGTGATCGCTTCCGGTTTTGAACCTGCTGATCACAGAGACATCATTAAATATGTGCCGTTTGTCTGCCAGAATGAAGTCTATCTCGCTTTTCGTGGAACCATCAGGACTTATCCAAGTCCACTTGCGTTGTGGCTTCTTTCTGAAGAAGGAGTTCATCATGAAGAGATCTTCCTTCTCCAAAAAGTTGGCCAGCAAGTGTCCTCGGTGGTTCCGTCGTCCAATTCCGTAGGGACCCACTTTCCTCTCGGCGCCGCTTTGCGTGCCCAGCTTCGCGTTGAAGTCCCCCATCACAACATTGAAGTGAGCTTTAGAGGTATGTATGGCTCTACTTATGTCCTCATACATAACCTCAACCTCTTCGTCGGGATGTGTCGAAGTCGGCGCATATACCTGTACAACCTTCAACGAATACCGTTTGGATATTCTGAGTGTAAGGTACGCTACCCTGGCCGACACGCTCCCGACTTGCACAATGTTGTTGACGAGGGACTTGTGAACGAGAAACCCGACACCACCTTGGGACAGATGTTCGCCCTCCCGGTGATAGAACAAGTTTCCGGATTTGAGTATTATCGTGTCCTCCCCCTGTCTTCGGACTTCAGATAAACCCACAATACTCCAGTTTAACTTGTCTATCTCTTCTTCCAGCTCTTTTACCTTGTCGTCGGTTCTCAGTGTCCTGGTGTTGTATGTTGCCAGGTGCAGAAGTCGTCGTTTGGATTGGTAGCCCGATCTCTGCCGGCGATTCTTAGCACCCCCTGCCCCGCCGTTACCATAGCCGCTACCGTAACTAGGAATAGCGGGGCTGCCGGGGACTGGGGGCCGAGGCTTGTTCGTGACTTGCATGCGGGGGTTTTAGCCGGTAGTCACCACGCTTGGCTAGTGCATGTTGGTGACCGCAGGTGACCTGACTAGTATTCGTCACGCACAGGAAGATGCTGCTGCCCATCTTCCTGGATTTGTCCTAATAGTCGCCTTTTACGACATCCCAGGAAGAACGGGAGTGGTGCTATTCTACAAAGTGAACCCGGACACCACACGGGGAACATAGGTACATATTATTGTCTATAAAATATCTACTAATTCTTCTTATGAAAGTAGATCGTATAATATGTATGTACTGTATATATGTATGTATGTACTGTATACATATGTATATGTACCAACATACTAATATAAAATTTGATGTAGGTATTTTAAGTTCATATTATAAATAAATAAAAAAGTACTTACCGCTACATGACCTTATTTTTGAGATTTCTTCCCAAGCATTATTTTTTCTTTGTTGATCGCTATAATGTGACGAACTAATATCGTATAAGCAAGCATATTTTTGAACTAGCGATATAAGTTGTTATTCCTCCATCATTAATTTATTAAAAAATAAAATAATTTTAATTATTTTAAAACACGTCCGAACTTTCTCAATCTTCCCAATGATTACGTAAATAAATCGAATCTATACGGTTTAATCTATACGGGTGTGGCGACAGCGCACACGCGTCACACGGTGACGTCACGCCGCCCTGAATCACGCTATCGAAGTTTTCAAAGATCGCTAGCATATATACAAATGCTCCGACAAGATCAGTTGGGGCTCGGCCGCCTCCCAGGCAACACACCTCGCCTGGCGGGAGATCTCCCTTTGCCAAACTGGTGACCCTCGGCAAGAACACGTCCCTTCGAGCACCGATAGCGGCAGCAGGCATCCCTCCCCCCTCACCTCACCGCTCACATCCGACGGACAGCAGCAACATCTCCCCGCAGTCTCAACTCCAGCCACACTAGCTCATCGGGTGCATCGCAGCGTATGCCCAAGACGCTTCCTGTCCCCGTTCCGGCTACTGTCTACACGGCGGCTCCACTGACGGCTTGAGTGCACATCACTCGCCCTCTGCATTGGTCGTCTCACCCTCACATCCCGACTCACCGTGGATAAGAGGGCATTCCGTGGACACACATGGCTGAGCAATCATCGCGGCGCATGGACTGCAAGATGTATCGACCTCCGGTCTGAGCGGGGGGGTGATGTGGCGACAGCGCACACGCGTCACACGGTGACGTCACGCCGCCCTGAATCACGCTATCGAAGTTTTCAAAGATCGCTAACATATATACAAATGCTCCGACAAGATCAGTCGGGGCTCGGCCGCCTCCCAGGCAACACACCTCGCCTGGCGGGAGATCTCCCTTTGCCAAACGGGAACTATGAAGGTCGTAACCTGTCGACAAGGCCAAGGAGTCAAAAATCTTCCATGTACCTACCTACCTACAGCGCGGCGCTGTTCCGCCGCGTTCGGCGTCGTACGCGGCCGAACGATAAAACACATTTGTCGTCGTTTTCTACTTGTTTACCGCGAAAGCGGAATCGGCGCCGAAAAGCCGAAAGGATGCGTACGCGTCTCCATACAAACTCGTTGTTTACTATGGACAAAAGCCGAATGGAGCTGAATAAATGTGTTTTGACCCTTATCGTTCTTTAGAACGATTGATTGTTGATGTTATAGTTAGGCCCCAGAGTAGACATTCTTACCTAACGGAATGTACTCTGACCTAAAACCTAATTAATTACATAGAAAATTATTAAAACAGTTGACAACCCTGACGTTTGCTGAAACTAGTTACGTCGTAAGTGTTTGTAACCAATAGATACAATTATGTTTATCTAATATTATTGTAGTGTCGGTAGCCGCAATGCACCTTTCTAGTTGCTTAACTATTGAGATTGGTGTCAGGTAATGTAATGTAATGCACTAATAATATTAATATCAGTTTTCTTGTCTCGTCGGTATTTGTACCATAATAGACTGTCCTTTTTGTGACTTACGCCCCAACTCAGAGTCACTAATGGTTACTTACAGAATTTGTATGGTTATGCTTTACTAAGGAGCAATAAAAGTAACCATTAGTGACTCTGAGTTGGGGCGTTAGTATATTAGACATGTCATACTTAATCTTCATCTTAGGGAAACTGCTGCTTTATTTTGTTCTAGTTTGGGTTTCTTAGGTTAGCCCACGTTTTTGCCGGTTACTTCATACGAATGAAGGAAATCCGTGTGTTGTTTGTAGACTACATTTTTCTAAATTGGCTAAATTACCTCTTCTGCCCTTTCTTCTACGCAAACGGTGACTAACACACGGCCTGCACCAGTGGACTAGAAAGTTGAACCTTTGGTTGTACAGACTTTACTGACTTTATAATTATAGAGTGTGGCGCACTAAAAATAATTATTGGAAATTCGTTCGTATGAGTATCAAAATAATATTTCCGCGATCATTGGGCTACAGTCTATGAATATAATCTCGTTGATCGGCCTAATGAACGTTCCACATCAATTATTATTAGTTCACTGGACGGTGAATCAAATCAAAATCACCAATCATTCTCTAAATCAAAGAATTTGATTACTTATATTATATTTTTTAAATTATTGTATTTAATGGAAATAACTACATTGATCCGCTACTAGCAGGAATCTAGTTCGCTGTTTGTGACAGTTAACCTGTGGCTGCTAAGGTTATCGTCGCGGCGGAAGAAAAGGCCGACTTTAATCTCGTTCCTCATTCTGTACGTAATAAAACCGACAGACAGAGGGTGGAATGCTACTGCTTTATTAACAGCTCTCAGCAATGTCACGGACCACGGTACAAATAACAAATTATACTTATTTTTTTACTGTGGCAATGTTCAGTTTTTCCTTGTATTCGTCGTGTTCAAGCTGTTTAAGTTAAATTTCCTATTTTTTTTTATTTCGTCAGTCTTATTATCTGACCAATCAGAAATGATATAAATTATGAAATCGGAAGGAATACCTAGTATATTTTTAACTAACGGAATATCCTACAAATAATATCTAGATTATGATTTTGTCTTCAGTTTAAACTTGAATTCCGATAAAAATGTTAACTTCCTATTTCCGCTGGAAAGAAGGTTTTAGCTAGGGTTACCTAACAAGCTCGCTTTATTTGTACTTGATTCAACCGAATATTTTTCTTTTAATCTGGTAATACAAAAGGTTTACTGCGACTACTATAGCAGAAAATAAACGAAATAACACACTTCATTTTGTACTTGTAAACTTTGTACTTAATTTGTACTTGCAATATTTTCCATTGATGCTTCGCTCCTATTGGTTCGCAGCGTGATATTATAAAAGCTAAAGCCTTCTTCGATAAATGAACTATCCAACGCAAAAATAATTTTTCAATTCAAACCGGTAGGTCCTGAGATTAGCGATGTGGCGACAGCGCACACGCGTCACACGGTGACGTCACGCCGCCCTGAATCACGCTATCGAAGTTTTCAAAGATCGCTAGCATATATACAAATGCTCCGACAAGATCAGTCGGGGCTCGGCCGCCTCCCAGGCAACACACCTCGCCTGGCGGGAGATCTCCCTTTGCCAAACTGGTGACCCCGACGTGATTTGAACACGCAACCTTCTGATGGGTGCAGCCGCCTGCCACTAGCCATCCAGGCAGTATTATCCACGCTGCCCACGGATACGTTCGAGCAGCTGGGTGACATGGCAGACCGCCTGCAGGAGATTTCAGCTCCCTGCCCGGTCGCCCCGCCCGCTGCTCCTATCCCAGACGTCGCCGCAACGCAGCTCCAGCAGTTGACCAACATGGTCCAGCAGCTGGCGCGTGAGGTGGATCGACACACCAGTGCTCCGCGCCAGGCCAACGACAGCACTACGCGCCATCGCCAGCCATCACCACGACGCACACCCTGCGCGCGTGCAGAGGCTTCTGTGGCCACTCCCACCGCGCAGCAGCAGCCAGCGGTGATGGCCACGTCGGACGACAACACCACAACTGGCAGAGTGTTCATAACCGATCGTTCGTCGCGAGTGCAATTTTTAATTGATACGGGGAGTGATTTATGTGTTTACCCTAGTTCGGCACTTAAAGACCGCCGACAAAAATCCAACTTTAAATTATGTGCGGCAAACGGATCTAACATAGACACTTACGGTTACGTTGATCTTAACTTAAATCTAGGTCTAAGACGCGATTTCCGCTGGCGCTTCACGGTTGCGGACGTCACAAAAGCAATAATCGGAGTCGATTTTTTAAGTTTTTATAATTTAATAGTGGACGTCCGCAACCACCGCCTTATAGACAACACAACAACGTTATTTACCAACGCCTGTAAAGCAAACACTGATATATTTTCTGTGAAGGTAGCGACGGGCGACACGCGTTACCATACATTATTGGGTAAGTTTCCAGAACTGACTCGCCCTTCAGGCACACCGAGGACACCAAAGCACACCACGGTTCACCACATCCGGTCTGAGCAGGGGGGTGATGTGGCGACGACGCGCACACGTCACACGGTGACGTCACGCCGCCCTGAATCACGCTATCGAAGTTTCTACGATCGCCGGCATATATACAAATGCTCCGACAAGATCAGTAGGGGCTCGGCCGCCTCCCAGGCAACACACCTCGCCTGGCGGGAGATCTCCCTTTGCCAAACTGGTGACCCTCGGCAAGAACACGTCGCTTCTGATCACCGATAGCGGCAGCAGGCATCCCTCCCCCCTCACCTCACCGCTCACACCTGACGGACTGCAGCGACCTCTCTCGGCGAACGCACACCAGCCACGCTGACTCACCGGGCACATCGCAGTGTACTGTGTCGACGCTTCCTGTCCCCGGCCAGCAACTGCCCACACGGCCACACGGATGGCTTGAGCGCGCACCGCTCGCCCTCCGCATCGGTCGCACCACCCTCCCATCCCGACTCACCGCGGATAGAGGGCATCCCAGGGCACTTCAACCTCACATCGCGATTCACCGTCGATAGAGGATTACGGAAGGCTGAATCGTCGAGAACAAGTATCGACCTCCGGTCTGAGCAGGGGGGTGATGTGGCGACGACGCGCACACGTCACACGGTGACGTCACGCCGCCCTGAATCACGCTATCGAAGTTTTCAAAGATCGCTAGTATATATACAAATGCTCCGACAAGATCAGTCGGGGCTCGGCCGCCTCCCAGGCAACACACCTCGCCTGGTGGGAGATCTCCCTTTGCCAAAGCGCGTTCAACCAAACAAACAAACAAAACAAACTCTTCAGCTTTATATATTAGTATAGAATTATTATAAGAATTAAGTGAGAACTGCATGCAAATCGGTTAAGCAATTTCTGAGATTAGAGGAACAAAAGGAAAGACAAACCGACAAACAAATTTGGTTAAAATAGAAAAAAAACAACATTTTTTTTCAAATGTCTTATTTCTAGCTAGACATAATCAGTAAGAATTATATTAAGTACACTTTGTTAGTTGTTCATAACGGGTGCAAGTGTATCTATGGATTGCAACAGCTTAGGAACTGACTATCGTAACGTTCTCTAACCAGATTGGTAAGTACAAGTTTTACAGTGCAGTTAGTTACATTACATAACGAAACCAGTAATTGTCGTATTCTCGCTTCGGGTAACATTATCGTCATAATGCTTACGTGTACAAATCGTACCAACACCCAACACCAGACATTTGTTACTCATCATTACAAGCGGTTTGTTAAGTTTACCGCTATGAAGAGAACAACGACTAGGTGCAGGAATGTCTGAAGAACAATAAATATAATTCTAAAAAGTTACATGGAAAAAGTGACTGCCTATAAGCAATAAATATAAACAACATCAGCAGTCGCTACTCGCATACAAATGTGTGGACATTTTCCACATTCTTATAGAGACATTGACGTGTATCTAAAAGTAAATATCTATAGAGAAGTAACTAAAAACGGATATACTGACAAAGAATCTACAACGCCTTAAACACTAGTGACTTCATTATTATTACGTTTTAACCTAACAAACACAGAAAAGAAACAAAAAAGCGAAACCATAAGGCCCTAATCTTAACGCTATGCAAACATAATACGCAGGTGAATGGCAAAGCTAGAACGTGTGCAATGGAAATGTTGAATGCATTTCACTCAACATTGCGTCGCTGATTACCAGACATTTTCTAACAGTAATTTCACTGTTTTAATGGCTTGGCTAATCAACTGCTGAGACTTATGTTCGGTTTACACGTATTAAGTGCTTAACTAAATTTTAAGTAAATTAATACGTGTAAACGGACAATTTAGTAGTTAAAACTTTTTCCGTTCCATCGGCTGCATGGCACTGCATTTAATTTTTAATCATTGTATTTAGATTTAAGCATATTGTTGTATCTGTTACAGTGCCATGTGAGTGAAATATTTTTTTTTCTTTCTTATTTTTTTTTCTAAAATTTAGTACGCAAGTAAACAAGTAATTTAGAAATTCTTCTATTTTCGTAAGTAGGTGGGCGGGGCTTATCAGTCAATACGTGTAGATAGGCATATTTTAGTTAAAATTTAGTGAAATGCTTAAGTAATATTAAGTAGGTCGTTAAGAATTGTATGAATTAAAGAGCTTTACTAAATTATTACGTTTGGACGCGCAGTAAAAATTATTCACTTAAAATTTAGTTATCTACTTAACTACTTAATATAATACGTCTAAACCGGACTTTACACTGTTATTAAGCGGAGTTCTGCAGATAATAATTAAGTCAAAATCACAAATTATGCTGCGCCGATACGATGCACCGATGTGCGGTTCAAACGACATAATGAAAGTGTCACACAACAGAATTTTAGACTTAATTAAAGTGTCACACAAGCAAAACAGTAATTTTTATTTTCTTAAAACTTTTAATTTGTGTGATTAATTTTGATGATTCTTTGTTTTTCATGCTCACTTATATTTATTTTTGAATTCAATAGTTTGGTTAATTTTATTACCCGTTAATTATAACTATAAATTCTACTAAGGTGTATTTGTAACAGGGGTGCATGCAATATATATTTTTCAGTGAAATTTCAAAAGCCCGCAGCGGAGGAGTGGTACGGCAATACGAGGCCGTTATTTAGACGCCACGGTTTGCATTCTAATTAGATAATTGTTACGTTGTTTGACAAAAAATAACTGTACCTACTAGCTAAAGTATATGTATGTATTATGTATGAATTATTCAATAAAATCTATCTATCTTTTGGTTTGAATACAAAGAAAAGAAAACTTATAAGGCTCTGTGCGGCGTAGGCTGAAAACTGTGTCTTCTGCTAATCAAAAAAATATTTTATCTATAACTAGTTTCATCCTGACATTTAGCGTTACGATAAAAATCTAATAAAGATGTTTCTATTCAGATCAATGTTATTCATATGGCTATCACGGGAGTTCTAACAAACAAAGACACTTAAAGAAACTTGTTTTACCTTGTTTGTTGTTTTTGTTTGTTGTTGTGTAAATACGTTCTAGATGACGCTTAAACATCATAATAATGCCAGAATACCACTTACGTGCAATGCTGTTAATATTTTTCTGATTATTTCCTTTAATGCCGGAACTTAATCGCAAGATCATAATGAATTTAAGTAAAAGGAAAGCTATAATAGTTATATCCAATAACATTTACGCCACTACTTAAGAAATAGTACAGATTTCCGGATAAATAGTTAATTTAATAACTTGTATCTGTTAAGGAAAATCTACAATAATCTGATGAAATAAAAACGTTATAAATAGATAATTCTGCTTTGTGCCTGATTTTTTGTTAGCTATACCTATTTATTTATTGGTTTGTAGTTTGTACGTGCTACCCACATTACCCACCCAGCTAACCTTCGGGTAAAAACTTATTTTCCTTTATGAAGATTAAAATATAATTCTTGACAAAAATAACGACCTCAAAATTAGAAATAACTCAAAAACTTCTCGTCATATTTCGCCACCACATGACAAAAAAAAGCGGCCAAGTGCGAGTCGGACTCGCCCATGAAGGGTTCCGTAGCAGCAAGTAACATAATATAAAAGTTCTAGTAGTTCGTTGTAACTTTGATCAATGTTTTTTGCGGTTTACGATTTATGACGTATTAAAAAAAAAACTACTTACTAGATCTCATTCAAACTAATTTTCGTTGGAAGTTTGCTTGGTAATGTACATCATATAATTTTTTTAGTTTTATCGTTCCCTTATTTTAGAAGTTACAAGGGGGGGGACACACATTTTACCACTTTGGTAGTGTCTCTCGCGCAAACTATTCAGTTTAGAAAAAAATGATATTAGAAACCTCAATATCATTTTTAAAGACCTATCCATAGATACCCCACACGTATGGGTTTGATGAAAAAAATATTTTTGAGTTTCAGTTCTAAGTATGGGGAACCCCCAAAATTTATTGTTTTTTTCTATTTTTGTGTGAAAATCTTAATGCGGTTCACAGAATACATCTACCTACCAAGTTTCAATGGTATAGCTCTTATAGTTTCGGAAAAAAGTGGCTGTGACATACGGACGGACAGACAGACAGACAGACAGACAGACAGACAGACAGACAGACATGACGAATCCATAAGGGTTCCGTTTTTTGCCATTCGGCTACGGAACCCTAACCAGCTTTCGATTAAAAAAAGAATCATCAAAATCGGTTCCCCCAATCGAAATTTCTGAGGTAACAAACATAGAAAAAATATAGTCGAATTGAATACCTCCTCCTTTTTTGAAGTCGGTTAAAAAACAACAAAACTTACAAATTTATACAACAATGATATATTTTATTTAATATAAGTTGTAGAAGAAATAGACAATCCTTTAAAGGCGAACCGTTAAAAAAAAATAGATCTTGTAAAAATTTTTCATTTAACTAAATTGGTGGTTATTTTATTGCTTCATAAAATTTAATGAAGAACATTTTAGCTTTGGATATAATATTACCTTTGTATTATATGTAAATTTTACAAACAAAAAATAACCGACTTCAAAATAACCCAAAAAGTACTTGTCAGATTTCGCTCAAAATGTTGGACCACGTTACAAGCACCAGCTTTAGATTAAAAATTAAAATGTGTGCAATTCACACGTAGTAGAAGTGAAACCTTCAAAAATTTTGTTTTCAAGATAATGAGACGAATGTAAAATTTCGGGAAGATGGTAATTGTAGGTATTGCCCCTCCCCCCCTACTTCGAATAAAACTAATTTCATTTCTAATCTCATCTCATCTCCACTCAACTCAACTCAACTTCCCTCCCCCTCCCCTACCACTCTCCTACCCCTGTACAATGCTTCCTATCTCACTTTAGAATTTATGTGTCTGTCTCTTTTTATCCTGACTGGATAGTTTCGTTTCATCGAATTTCAAATCACCCCCGTACTAAAGAAGTTTTCACTTCAAAAGAAACATCAAAATCGATTGACCCAGTCGAAAGTTCTGAGGTAACAAACATAAAAAAATGCGGTCGAATTGAATACCTTTTCCTTTTTTGAAGTAGGTAATAAGTAAGAAGTAGGCATGATAGTCATGTTAGTAATCATAATATTTATTTTATTTAGGGCTTGTTTCACAATCTTCAAGTAGAGTCCTGAATAAGCTATTCGCCGGTTAAAGAGACGTTAAAGTATCATTTTACATACACGAAATGTCAACTTAACCAACGAATAGCTTACTTCGGACTTACTTGAAGATTGTGAAACAAGCCCTTAGGCATCTGTCATCTTTCGGTTATCTAGAGCCGAGGATATATTATTCAATAATCATGAATTTTATTTTCTACTTAAGTCCTATATACATTATTAATTTATGTGTAATATTTTTTAGTTCAAACATCCGAGGACGTACATAGCTGAAAGAGCTCGTAGAAGTGGTCCGTTCCCCCATTATTTCTTGTAGTAAGCAAATATTCCACAAATCCCGACTAACAATTCATTTTGAGTTTTGACCATCTATAAAAACGTGGTTGCTGAATTTTTTTTAAGTTGATACGAAGACCTTTGTTTAATTTAAAACATGTAATAAATTAATTGGGTTCAACAGCAAGCTATTAACTGTCCATTGTAGTACCCTGATACGGGGCACGGGTCTCATACATACTCCTCCACGCTGCTTCAGTGTAGATTGTTAATGATAAATTGATCAAACTAATGAATTTAAAGTAAGCCGAACTAGTTTATTTCAACACGATATTTGAAGGCACTCAAGGCTAACTAGTTTTGTCACACCCATTTTATAACGTTCGCATTTCAGTCTCTACAACGTACGTTTAAGATTACATACTCGAACTAAACCGATTGTATTCAGGAACCAACATTTAAAATTTACAAAAATTATTAAAACATGGTACGCGTAGCTTAAAATTTTCCATTCTTAATTTTATTTGTAAATCAACTTTTTTATTTTTGTTCTGTCTCAGACATTTGACATTTTCGTTTCGTGTGCTTGTGTGTTTGAGCCCACGTGGCCTGTCTAGAGGTCTTCTTTGACTGTATGATAGAGTACATTAGGATGTCGCATATAGTGGGCACGAAGTACACTAATTATGTTTTGTTATCGTAAAAACACTATAAGCAGGGTCCGACCCTCTATGGATCGAGTTAATCAAATCAATTTATTTGATTCTACGACTAGTTAGAAAGCTGCTTCGTTACGAAGAAGAAATGACGAAAGAAACTCCTTGCTAGGCTCGTGGATTACCTATAATAATCCGATCTTCTGGCATCTCAATCATCTCGTTATATACGTAGAGTGCCAAGACTGCCAAAGGTTCGATGCGCTTTCTACTGTTGCAAAGGAAATAAATCTCAAATAATCGCAAATATAAATACTGATATGGTCAAATCATCGCGTGGCACGCAGGTAGGGCATGCAATTATCCGTTCATTTTAGTATCCGGATAATTCGAATAGTTCCTGAATATTATCCGGATAATATCCGGATATCCGGATAATATTTGGAAGGCTAAATTCAATTAATTTATGAATTAAATCAATATTTTTAATACAAATACTTATTCAGAATTAAGTTCTAAACTTCGGTAGACGTATCAGCGCGCTGCTAAGCTTCATAAGTTTCACCCTAATATCGCATTTGGTCATGAACTCATGAGCAGTGTTCTTAGGGTACTTCATACTTTTCCACCACATCGAGCTGGTACTGGCTTGAGCTGGTACTGGCTTTGTCTAAAACCTAACTCATACCAATATTTCTGATGTTGTTGTTAGCATCACTGTGATATCATCACCTGATGGTAAATGGTCATCGTCGCCTATGGACATGAGCAATACCAGAGGAATCGCCAATGTTTCCGGGCCCTGAAGGAGAACTCTTTTTACACCTTTTTTGAAGAACCCCATGTTATAGCACTCCGGAAAGAAGGAAGCTCATTCGACAGTTTGCATGTCCGTGGCAAAAAAGATCGTGAAAATCGGATCATAGAGGTTCTCCACGAGTCCAATCGGTGTGGATGAAACTCACCGAGCACTTCACCGTTGTAAAGTCGCCATTTCTTCTGAAACTCGGGTGTTCTAACCTGTGAGTGACTCGTGGATCGTAGACAATTCGGATCACGCGTTTCTGTACAGCGTCAAATGTATTAAGCTAGTATTGTGGCTACCTTGCCCAGAGGTGGGAACACATTTGAGGCCTGATCTGAGCTTTGTAAAGCATGAGTAGGTGCCTTGCAGTAAAGTACTGCTTAGCTCGGTTCAGGACACAAAGTTTCTTGGAGATCAGCTTGGCCTTGCCTTCTGAATGACCTAAAACTTTTACTCACGGTGAGCGCGGTATCTTGGAATTGAGGCGTTATAACAAGGTTTTCTTAGCGTTAAGCGCGCAAACTTGTGTCTTCACAGTCCCTTGGGGAACGCCGACTTTTTTATAGGTTTCATATCCGAGCAACAACCGTTTACTATGATCTTGATGTGTCGCTCAGAAAACTAGCTACCTAACTGCATATTAACTTCTCAAAGAGACCATAAGATGGTAACTTCGTGAGAAGGCCCCAGTGCCAGACCCGGTTAGCGATATCTAGGTTGACTGTCAGAGCTTCCCCGTTGCGATCAAGAGCCAGCTGAACGACCGTGGCGAAAAACCGTATTGTCAATCATTGATCAGCTGATATCTTCCAGATGTCTTAAGAGCTGCGTGTTCTATACTAGTATTCTGAAGCAGGGAAGTTATCGCTATAAGCCTATAGTTAGCCGGATCACTAAGATCGCTTTTTTTGGCCCTCTGGTCTACTCGACTTCTTGGTAAACTGTATACTGTCACCGAAGGCAAATCAAGAAGGAATCCTTGTTCCGGGAACACAACTATGCGCGGATGTGTCCTTTAAAAGTCCAGTTGTCAATAATGTTGACAAATAGAACAATTTTTGACTTCGTACTCTGTCACTCATTTTTTCAATATCTATGGGGAGTATACCATTCCAAAAACCTTTTTCGTAGCCTAAAGATCATTAACCTGAGTCACAGATGACACCAATGTTTTTGCATCAAAGGAGACGGAGCTTGCTCACCTTTTCCGCAGAGCAGAGTAAGAGAGTGAACTTATCGGACTCATTCTCAACAAAAGGAAAACCAAAATAATGCTTATCGACAGAACTGATCAAATCTCTAGGACTAGAGAACTCTCGTAGGTTGAATTGGTCAACGAGTTTGTGGTACACAGAAGCGGTACTTATCAAGAAGGATGTGGGAGGTAAATCGAGTTAAACGCAAGAAACATGGCTGAAAATGCTATAAGTAAATTAATGAAATATGGCAAGATCTAAAGATCTCTAATGTTACCAAGACCAGTTCAAGACATTAGTTTTGAGATGTTATGTTAGATTAGGAAGCTTTGCATACTACGGTCTGTCATGATTGCCAATATTGGCTCAAAGCGGCAACGTAGCTTCAATACTAGACTTATGAAGATATTATCAGGAAATCCTTGTGTGTTTTGGTGACATTTACTGCCAACATTCACTAGTGTCTCCGTTGCAACGGATGAGAAGGTTGGTCACCAGGAAAAGTGAAGGGAGCTGATAAAAGCAGTGAAGGAACTTCATCAAGGGTACGACCCTCAGTAATAAAGAATGCGACACAGAAGTATCAATTTCAATTGTAAAGCGATAGTAGCTTTGCCTTTTATTTCTCCCTCCAGCAATTCCCAACACTGCTCGATTTCTGTAGTCAATTGCTATACAACTGCTTGACTTCTGGGCTCAGTTTTTGAGCTGTGCTTTATAGTAAGCTAGGAGTAAGGCATGTATATTGCCTAGAACCAGGTTTCTTCTCAAAGGAACACCGTGAGCGTGCTCAACCACCCAGACGTTGCCTTTATTATACATATTATGTATTGATTACGTTGTCTTTTCTGTGTTACTATTATTGAAATTGCAAACATGATTAGGCATGACTTGGACACTTGCAATTATTGTGAAACATCCGGTTGCCATTTCTTCTTTGGAATTAAGTTGTATTTTATGCGAATATAGTATCCATATTACTTTAATACAGTTTAAAATATTATATCTCGGTGCTTTTAATATATTTCAATTGAAAAAACGTATAAAATAATAAAATTAATTACTATTCGAATTATCCGGATAATCCGGATAGTAAAAAGCGCAATATCCGGATATTAAATTCGGCGGATATCCGGATAATTCGAATATCCGAATATCCGGATAGTAAGCCCTACACGCAGGTAAGTCACGCACACGCAATTGTTTACCAATGAGCGCGGGGGCTCGACTCGACGCGACCTTGTTCGAACTATTGCAAGAAAGCTGTCATGCTTGTTGAATGAATACACCTTATAGTAGTTGGCGTTGGTTTTTGTTACTTCAACGGATAATTAACAATGTAGAGTCAAAATATGAATTTTGCTTAGTCGTCCTATACCTACCTATATTTTGAGTGTTTCGTAGCAAAATCGAAAAGTTCATGAACTTGCTGATACCAGGATTAAATAATGAAATTGATCTCCTATTTCGTTACGAAACTTATTTATCCTTTTGATCAAAAGTTTGGAATTGTAGAGGTTGGTGAAAAACTTGGATAATTGGCATCCTAAGGCAGGGCGAATAAGTATTGTGTCACAATACCTCTGAACCTAAAGTAAAATCTGACTATTCAAAACAACTCGCAACACCTGGCAACAAAAATCAAAGTAGAGTTCGTTCCATGTTTTTTCCCTAATGGCTTCATAACAGGTGTGCTGTGTCAAGTCATGTACACAAAAACTGATTTAATAGGGTGAAAGGGAATTTGAACGGAGAATCAAATGCTAACACCGAAGGCCATCACGATTTGTCGAACGTGCGAGAATGCACGCGTGTGTTCGTTACGGTTCGGTTCCGTTTTATTCAAAATCTGATAAACTGAGCGGCTAGCTAGTGATTTGGTAGTGGTACGGTTGGCTCTAAATTCTAATCGGAGTCTGAGCAGATTATAATCAGGCCAACAAATTTT
The DNA here is from genome assembly GCA_951805285.1 of Thymelicus acteon. Taxonomy (NCBI): domain Eukaryota; kingdom Metazoa; phylum Arthropoda; class Insecta; order Lepidoptera; family Hesperiidae; genus Thymelicus; species Thymelicus acteon. Next base: position 6,249,790 of record OX638222.1, read on the forward strand.
ATTTAAATAATTTTAGCTACTTTCTATATAATTTGATATGCTGATTCTGCAAAAAAAAAATGAGAGGTGTCAAGGGACACCCGGATGGAACGAAGTTCCTTTCGATTAATACTAAGCGACCAGAAGTCTTCGAGGGTGCGACAGTACAATCATAGTATGTGGCTGTCTTATTCACTCTTCGGTATTTAGCATAGGCACAACAGGGACGTCCATATCACGATCATACAAATTAAGCTATTATTGCCATTTCTCCCGTCATGCCAATCAATATGCAGAAGAGCGACAGTGATAGAACAAATCCACCACTGCCACTCTGACAAGTGTCTTGTCAGAGCGACATTGATAGATTTATTCTATCCCTGTCGCTCTTCCGCATATTAATTGGCATAACAAGAGAAATAGCAATAATAACTTAATGTGCATGATCGTAATATAGATATCCCTGTTGTGCCTATGCCGAAGAGTATTACCGAAGAGTAAATAAGACAGCCACATACTATGATTGTACTGTCGCACCCTCGAAGACTTCTGGTCCCTAGTAAATCGCTTTAATGAATAAACGACGGCAAAAAGTGTCGTTACAACTTTTCCTACCAATTTTTTCGCCTAGCCCCCTTTCGCGACGCGCGATAAGGAACTTCGTTCCAAAAACATATCACCCTCGCAATTTCTGGCAAAGCTGAAATTTTGCACATAGATTTCCTATAGTATAACGTAAGTATTAAGACTGGATTTTTTAAATTCTACCCCTAAAGGGATTAAATAGAGGTTAAAACCACTTACGGTTAGAAAATCCGCTAAAGAAGCAAGTCCTACGTAAACCGGAGAGCGTTTTTTTTAGGAATAAATGATAGCGGTTTTGGTAAATCAACCCCTAAAGTACGTAAATATGGGTAGAAAGTTTATTTGAAAACCCAATGATTAAAATCGAAAATTCGCTTTTTTTTCTTAAAAAAATATTTACGTCTTTTAGCGTTTTTTGGAAATTAAACCGCTAATGGAGATAAGAAAAGCTTGAAAGTTAAATTTTTAAAGTTTAAAAACCGGCTGATTCCGAAGCAAACATTGCGAAATCTTATATGTAGAGTCATGGTTAGAAATAAATAAATGTGTTTAAGCGTTTTTCGAATATAAACCCCTAAAAAAGGTATTTTTTCAAAGTTCTTTTGAAAATCCGCTGGTACGTTATATCGGGAACCTATGGGCAAAATTTCAGCTTTTTAGCTCCAGTAGTTTGTACTGGGTGTGGACGTCAATAAGTCAAGAAATTGCCTTTTACAAATAAGAAACATTAAAAAGCGAAAAATTGGTGGGTGATAAAAAACTGATATGGGACACGGTCTTAGCACCCAAAAATACATGATATTTAGGATTTGCGTAAACATTTTTTTATGTGTTTTTGTTGGCGTGTGAATTATGTATTATTACTTACAGCGGCGTAACTACCGCCGTATTAACCACATCAATTATACCCTGACTAGCAGCTTATTGGCGCCCTCTCTAATGAGCGCCTTTTTATTGAAAAGCCGTCCTAAGGCCGTTACTGTTGGGACCTTTTTTCTCAACAAATCTTAACAAATATTTAGGATATACAAGACCTACTTAGAGCAAGCTACGCCACTGATTATTTATTTACAGAGCATATAGAAGTGTCCGTTTGTTTCAGGTTCTTCATAGTGACGTTCCTGTTCCCCCGCACGTGGCTGCTGTACGCGGCCAGCGTGCTGATCGGCGCGGGCGCGGCGGCGATATGGACGGGGCAGGGCAACTACCTCACGCTCAACAGCGACGCCGATACCATCTCGAGGAACTCTGGCGTCTTCTGGGCGATGTTGCAGTGCAGGTAAGGGTTTAAAGTTTAATGCACAATCAGCAAGAGATCATAAGGTACGTAAATGAGTAATATTTAACATTGATAAGACAAAGTAATATTAAACATAATAATCATTTTTATCATCCACTGCCCCCATATCTAATTCTTTTGCCAACTGTACCTTTTAATGACGTTTTATCAGTAACGGGGGTATGAAATATGAATATTATTTAATCTGTGGCGAGAGGGGCCGAATTATTACTGGCTCACTGATACCGCGACGGAAATACGTAAAAAACCGGGCAAGTGCGTGTCAGGCCACGCGCAATGTAGGGTTCCAAAATAGTAAGTTTATCGACTATTACTCTATTACTCATTAACTACTTATGCTAACATAGCCGTGATAGTTTTCCTTGTAATTTCATCATATAACCTATTTTTGAGATTTTTTTCACTACGGTTTAGCCGGCAGGGGGGGGGGACACTTGACTCTAACCAAAATTAGCACTTTAAAGTCAAATATTTCGGAAACGGACCCCTAATTTCAAAAATGGTCTTAGAAGACCCATAAAATTTTCTATTTTTTTGTTTTTAGTGATTATTTATAGCCTGTACACGTTCTGTCTACCATCTAATGACTATCTCCTTCTCGCAGGGCTGCTGGAAGAGATTTCTTAAAGAAATAAGCAGTTCCTTTGTGCAAATTGTGTTATCATTGTTGTTTTATATAAGATTTCCTTCGTGTACAAAAATAAATAAATTAATTAATTAATAAATTAATACATTGTCATTTTCAAATTAATTCTCACGTTATTCCGATTATTCTTCGGAACCCTAAAAACAAGCCAAGGCCGATTTCAAGAGGAGGATGACAAATAGCCAGGGGATAAATAATACTACTAACATGCAAATGCAGTAATAGGTACTGTTTATTCGAAATCAGGCAAAAAGTTAAAGTTGGTTAGGTTTTTGTAAACATCTTTTTTCCTATTTTCCTTCCTATAACGTCTTCGTACCCAAACTTTTGCTCATGGTATATTCAGCTGAACAACGGGTAACGTTATGGCATCAATGAGAGTTCCGTTTTTTCAAGTTTGAATAAAATATGAATAATTTATTCATAATTTGCAGTCCCATGAGCTCCGTTGAATGTAAAGTGATAGCGGCATAAATTAAAATATATTTACAGAACCAAATTAAGATACTTTCATAACTGTTGTAAAGAATCGTTGTATGCAATGTACATCCAAAAATTATCAAAAGAAACTCATCTTGTGCAAGATGCACTTAATCCGGTTATACAAATGACGTAAGGTTATAAAGTGACCCACGGTTGACATTGTAACACTTTTAGTTTGCAGATATATATACGCAAATTTTATTGAATTTATATTATTGATTTTATGCTGATAATTAGCATAATCTATATAGCTAATTAAGTAATCTTACTAACCTAGAACTTCTACTACTGCCGCCGCTACTACATTTTGGGTTACAATAAGAGTTATATAATGCTCATTTTAATACAAAAGATGCGAATAAAGTTTATTATTTTGAAAGACTTCCTTAATGAATATTTTCATTCATGTTGTTAATTCACTTCATTCATGTTTTCTTTGGACTGACGACCTGAAGAAGACAGCGGGCGTCCGCTGGATTCAGAAGGCTCAGGACCGGTCAGAGTAGCGCAAGTTAGGGGAGGCCTATGTCCAGCAGTGGACCTACAAAAGGTGATGGATGGATGGATGGATATGTTCTTTTGTTTGCTAAGGTTGTTTGTATTGTTTTTGAGTGTGCACTTGGATTCCCTGTTGTAGATGGTTGTAGGTTGTAGATAGTGGATTCACATAAATGCAACGTTTCAGAAGTAAATAATTCGAGAACTACAATAATAATAAAATCTGTCTAGATAGACCGTGACTGGAACTTCCCAGGCTCTATTTAGTAATGTATGTCTTCCGGTTGTGTTTTGGCTGGCAACGCATCGGTGATGCCTTTGGCATTACTGATGTCCATCGGGAAGGATAATGAGTTGGCTTATTTTTTCGTTTATTGACTATTTAGGTGTCAAAGTATGTTCGTATTTATGCAGTTGTGACCGTAAAGTAGAATACGGTTCACATAAATTAATCAATTTTTCGTAATTTTTACCCTCCTAATAAAATCTAATATATAAAATTCTCGTGTCACGGTGTTAGAAGTTGAACTCCTCTGAAACGGCTCGACCGATTTTCGTGAATCTTTGGGTGCATATCGCCTAGGGTTGAGAATCGGACAACATCTATTTTTCATCGCCCTACCCCTAAAAATTTTTTGGCAGAACAACGTTTGCCCGGTCAGCTAGTAATAGTATAAATGTGAAAGTTTGTGAAGATGTCTGAATGTTCGTCTTTTCATAACGCGCTAACCGTTATACGGCATGACGGGACAAGAAAATAGGGTAGAAATTATATAGGTTGTATGATTCCCTGGATGATTCGGACTTTTATTATATTCGTGATTTCGTTTTGTAAAACCACTCTTACGCGGGCAAAACTAGTTTAGCATCATAATTTTCAATCATACATACAGTTCAGGGAAGAGCTTGACAACCAGTTATCCGCTTACAGTTTGTTCTTCGGCAACTTGTTCGTGTTCATCAAGTTCCAAGGCAAGACGCACATCGACGTGGAGACGCGCAACGTGGTGTTCGGGGCCCTGACTGCAGTGTGCATCGTGGGCATCGTGTTCCTGTTGCTGCTGCGGCCGACGCGACGCGCGCCCGCTATCGATGATGTTAAGGTGAGAAGAAGTCGAGAAACAAATAACTTTATCATTTTCTTCTCTCTATCTTGGCCGGCAACGCATCAATGCCTTTTGGTGTTGCTAAAGTCCATGGGTGACGATAGCCACTTACCATCAAGTGTATCGTCAGCTAGTTTACTGGCTATTTCCATAAAAGATAGAGGTAATTTGCACCAATTGTTTGAACGAAAAACACAAGGGGCCACAAAACGTGAATTGCCTAGGGGCTCCGACATGGTTATTACAGCCCTGGTGATCTAAATTTCTTCATACAAAACATATCATGTGTGAAAATTCGTGGATTTGGTGGTCATAAAATAATATAATGTTGGAGGCAGCTCGGGCGCTGTGTCAGAATTTGTTGACGGGCCTACGCTCTGACGGGGTTTAAAAATGCTGATCTATAGCGCCAAGATTATACCTATAAAAAGTTTATTCATTTTCAGAGCGAAATGGTAAACCATGACTCTGACGGTCCTCTGGAGGCTTTCAAAGGTGCCCTAAGGCTGTTCTGTACGCGAGACATGTTGCTGTTGAGTGCCACCTTCATCTACACTGGTAAGGATTGCTTTTTTGTATGTACATGCGTCGTCATCTTTTTTAGGCCCGGTGCCCACATAAACAAGATGACATGTGATCTGACAAGTTCGCACATACTTCAAAATCACGTTTCTGACACGTTGCTTAGGTGGGGACCGGGCCTTAAGGTCGGTATTGATGAGTCCTCTGTAGTTTGGTACGATCAGGTAGCCCGATGGCCACTTGGTTTATGGTCAGTCCATCAGGCATATAACAGACCGTTTTATTTTAATTAACAAAAATGTGTTATTGAAAAACTTTATTTACAAAATCAGGGCAGTTAATCAATTAACAAATTTGCAATGTACCTACTGTAAGTAACCTTCTACTTCGCAATAATCGATTACGGTTTCAAGTACATTTTGTATCGTAATTACATCGCGATCGTTGACTAATATCGATACTGCATGTTTTCCCATTTCCTTATTACCTTGTTAACGAAACGTTATTAGAATATTAAATGTGTTTACTTACAATATTGCGCATCTGTTATATTTCAAGCCATAATGACTTGTTTTATCGGCTTTTGTCTAGATACTAGGGAAATCCTGAAAACATAAAGTCTTTAAATGGAAATGTCAGAAAATTAAAGGATGCGTAGATGAGGCTATTTGATGTGTCGATAAAACCGCCAACGCTTAACGTGTAATGGCATCAAGACGGCTACGCCCCTTTTAGCGCGCTAACTCTTGGCCCTGCGTAATGTCATTTATAACGTGTTAGGACTTAGGACGCAGATGTATCAGGGACATTAAGATGGCATGGACATAAAAAAAGCGGCCAAGTGCGAGTCGGACTCGCCTATGAAGGGTTCCGTAGCAGCAAGTAACACAATATAAAAGTTCTTGTAGTTCGTTATAATTTTGATCAATGTTTTTCGCGGTTTACGATTCATGACGTATTAAAAAAAAAACTACTTACCAGATTTTATTCAAACCAATTTTCGTTGGAAGTTTTCATGGTAATGTACATCATATATTTTTTTTAGTTTTATCATTCTCTTATTTTAGAAGTTACAGGGGGGGGGACACACATTTTACCACTTTGGAAGTGTCTCTCGCGCAAACTATTCAGTTTAGAAAAAAATGATATTAGAAACGTCAATATAATTTTTGAAGACCTATCCATAGATACCCCACACGTAAGGGTTTGATGAAAAAAACATTTTTGAGTTTCAGTTCTAAGTATGGGGAACCCCCAAAATTTATTGTTTTTTTTCTATTTTTGTATGAAAATCTTAATGCGGTTCACAGAATACATCTACTCACCAAGTTTCAACAGTATAGCTCTTATAGTTTCGGAAAAAAGTGGCTGTGACATACGGACGGACAGACAGACAGACAGACAGACATGACGAATCTATAAGGGTTCCGTTTTTTGCCATTCGGCTACGGAACCCTAAAAAGTGCCCTAGTACTAAATTTTCTTTTGTAATTATTTTTGTAATTGTTTGTGTGTACTAAATAAATTAATAAAAATAAATAAAAAGCCTCTGTCACATAAACGTTAGCCCCGACTAGGAATCGTAACGGGATTTCTTGGTCGTTAGGCAAGTTCTATATAAAATAGGATGTAGGGTCGGCTAAGCCAAGTCGGTCGGTCAATTTTGGCTGGTAAGCTTTGGTTGTATTCGGAAATTAAAGATGGCACTCTCATTTGAGTACATGCGGTAGCGGGAGTAACAGAGGATAGTGACAATTTACATATTGCTGTCATCTTCAACTTCCGAATATATCCTTAGCTAGCTCCGGCCACTTCCGGCGTGCCGTTACATAAATAGGACGATTTCCGACTTTAAGTGTAAACAATATAATTAGTGTGCTCACCATCTTGGACCACATCTCCTCTTACCATCAGGTGGGATAGTGGTCAAGTATTATTTTTGAGTAAAAAAAAATGTTATTATGAACTAACCGTATCGTGGGCATTGTTGTGATTGTGCTGCAGGTGTGGAGCTGTCGTTCTTCAGCGGCGTGTACAGCCCCAGCATCGGGTTCACGCTGGCCATGGGCGAGAACGCCAAGCAGCTGGTCGGCCTCTCGGGCGTCTTCATCGGCATGGGAGAGGTGCTAGGTAATGCTCCTATAATATATCTAATCTATACAAATAAATAACATTGGAGTGTCTGTTTGTAAGTCTTCATCGGCATGGGAGAGGTGCTAGGTAATGCTCCTATAATATATCTAATCTATACAAATAAATAACATTGGAGTGTCTGTTTGTAATATTAAAATAACTGCTTTTTACTGATTGCATTTGGATGTACACGGTACATATACCAAAACATGTTTTACAATTTTTGTCTGCCTGTCTGTTTGTTCTGGGTAAACTCTGAAATGACTGGACCGATTTTGACGGGACTTTCACTGGCAGATAGCTGATGTAACAAGGAGTAACTTAGGCTACTTTTATTTTAGAAAAAAAATAGTTTGTTAGGCGATACGAAGTTCGCCGGGTCAGCTAGTCTATACATCTATACAAATAAATAAAATTGGAGTGTCTGTTTGTAATATTAAAAAATCCGCTTTTTACTAAGTGCATTTAGATGTATACACGGTACATATACCAAACAACATTTTTTACAATTTTTGTCTGTCTGTCTGTCTGTCTGTTTGTTCCGGCTAATCTCTGAAACGGCTGGACCGATTTTGACGGGACTTTCACTGGCAGTTAGCTGATGTAACAAGGAGTAACTTAGGCTACTTTTCTATACATCTATACATCTATACTCTATACAAATAAATAAAATTGGAGTGTCTGTTTGTAATATTAAAAAATCCGCTTTTTACTAAGTGCATTTAGATGTATACACGGTACATATACCAAAACAACATTTTTTACAATTTTTGTCTGTCTGTCTGTCTGTCTGTCTGTCTGTCTGTCTGTCTGTTTGTTCCGGCTAATCTCTGAAACGGCTGGACCGATTTTGACGGGACTTTCACTGGCAGTTAGCTGATGTAACAAGGAGTAACTTAGGCTACTTTTCTATACATCTATACATCTATACAAATAAATAAAATTGGAGTGTCTGTTTGTAATATTAAAAAATCCGCTTTTTACTAAGTGCATTTAGATGTATACACGGTACATATACCAAAACAACATTTTTTACAATTTTTGTCTGTCTGTCTGTTTGTTCCGGCTAATCTCTGAAACGGCTGGACCGATTTTGACGGGACTTTCACTGCCCGGGCAAAAACTAAATGGAAAAATATGTACAAAAACTTAATATCGATTTATAAAGTAGAAACATTTCATTAAAATTGGCATAGGTGTTTCTTTACGCAAAATACAGAGTTAATAATTTATCGTAAACTCTGCGAACTGAAAAATAACTTTTTTGTTAAATACCACGCGGACGAAGTCGCGGGTAACAGCTAGTATATTATAAAAATCTCGTGTCACGGTGTTTAAGGTCGCACTCCTCCGAAACGGCTCGACCGATTCTTATTAAGTTTTTTGTGTATATTTGATAGAATGTATTTGATGAGTGTATATTTGATGAGAATAGGTCGTAAAGTATATATCAACCGCTAGTTGATTAGGGTGTCCCTATTCAGAATTTTTTTGGCAGAACAACGTTTGCCGAGTCAGCTAGTATTATATAAATACGCGAAGAAAACACTTTGTACCCTTTTTACGACTGTTACGCGGACGGAGAAGCGAAGTTGGGAACAGTTACTGTTTACATGGAGGAGTGCAGAAAGCTAATATTAACTACAAGGGTTCCGTTTTGACTACGGAACCCTAAGAGCGCTCTGATATAGTATAGTGCGTTACGATATCCGATTCTCGACTTACTGAATTATTTCATATTGAAACATACCTTGTGCTATGTTTTTTAAAGTGGATTTAAGACAATGTTTAAAAAATATATTGCATATTTACAATTTCAATACATCAAAACGATAAACTAAAAACAGATATATATGATTTCTTAACGTCTATCTTAACAAATGGAGACTTTCCTGTGGAAATTATCTTATTACGCAACGATTGTTTGTTATAAAATATATTAATGAGTTTAATTGCCTGACAGTTTATTATTTCGCCCATAAAGAAGCTATTAAGTTACTTTCCAGTTTTTCCGAGTCCTTCTATTTTTATTTTTGTAATAAAAGATAATATAAATGTTTTATCTTACTACTAACATAATTAGAGTGCGTAATCCTAGTGGCCTTAACGTCTGACTCAAGTGGCTAATCTATTATACGTACATCTATTGGAAATAAAAGTCCTGTTAATTGATTTATAAAGTGTTTGTTCCATTTCATACAAGGTGTGGTTCATAACATAAGTGATGTTTGTAGTACATATTATATATTAATGTATTTCATACAACTTATTGTAACCCCTTATCAATATTTGATTGAACTGAACGGCTCAACCGATTGTTCCAATAGGTATTATGTTATTATGTTATGATTGAGTTTTCGTTATCTATATAAGTCTTGTATAAATATCAATTTTTGTCAATGAAAAACGACGTAATCCGTTTAAAAAAATTCCGCCGTTATCATTGTTTGAATGCTACTACATATTAGTGTTTGTTGTTACTTATTATAAAGTATCGCAAAGGAAATATATAAGTATTATTGGAATGTAATTATACTTGAATGTTAATATAAGAAAACCAGAGAAATTTTGTTTTGATCACCATGACAGAAATTTGATGAATTAAATCTTATGGAGTGCCATATCAAATGTTAACTTAATCTTTACACTTCAATATAACATTAATTAAATTAACCGATTTAACAGTCGAATCGAACTATCGAAAACTGCACAGAAAATGGCCGTTCATATCAACATATACTATCTTCCTTCAGGTGGCGCCCTCTTCGGCATCTTGGGCAACAAGACGACGCGCTGGGGCCGCGACCCCATCGTCATCATGGGCTACCTGATCCACGTCACCAGTTTCTTCCTGATCTTCATCAACCTGCCCAACGTGGCACCGTTCGGAGACACCATGGACACCTCTTACATCACCCCCTCGCCCTACCTCGCCATGTTCTGCAGCTTCCTCCTGGGCTTTGGCGACGCCTGCTTCAACACCCAGATTTATTCGATCCTCGGGGGAAATTACTCTGATAACAGCACTTCGGCGTTCGCACTGTTCAAGTTTACTCAGGTTAGTTTTGGGTTTAAGAATAATAATAATAATAATAATAATAATAATAATACTTTATTGACATATTATTTTACACATTAAAATGTATGAAGCCTCTGATCCCCGAGTTAGTTCGAAACTGTGTTTCGGGTATCAGCATCCTCTCCCAGTCTTTCATTGATGTCTATAAGAGTAAGAGGAGAGACCTGGGCTCGGTAGTGGGCCATATTGGGTTGAAGCTAGTTTCGGGTTTAAAGTGGAATAATGCTTATGGAACTTAATAAAGTGAGAGATTTTATTTATTATTTTGTTATGACATTGCTACGCCCTAGTAACATCAAGCCCAGACTTATAAGCCTATCTACAAGACCCTTTTGTTAATATTGTTTTGTTAATAATAATTATAAATGATATATTTTTTCTTAAGGATTTTGTTATTCGATAACTAAACTTATTAAAAAAAAATCTTAAATACTCTTGCAGTCATTCACTCAGCGAATAATAACATACTTTTATTGGATAATTAATCATCAATGGTTGCGGCAACCCAATGGAAATAAATTGGGCCCTCATACTTCATATCAATTTCGTAATCAGACAATGGCACTTCAGCTTGGCCTGTTTTAGTATACAGAAGCGAGTTGTTGTTTCATATCTGGGGGCACGGCAGTGCCCCCGCCAAGTCGAGCAAAAAAGCGGCACGGCCGTACCATCCTTTTCTCGAAGCAATTCAGGCCATTTTCGACCCCCTATAACTTTGTTGTGGATAAAGCTAGAAGCCTGAATTTTTAGTAACCAAGCAGGCATTGTACAAACACGTTATATTTCAAATTTCATTCGATTTGAACCAGTAGTTTAAGAATTATAACTAGTCAAAGTTTCTTAATTTCGTCACTCACTGACTGACTGACCGATCATCAAAACTCTAAGGCACTTCTAGCAGACATAGAAGCTTCAAATTTGGAACACAATTAGTGTTTTGTGTATAGATCAAGGAAAAACTAAAACATTTTGCAATTTCGGTCTAGTTTTCTAGATACATCAACTGCATAAATAACTTTGTAATCCCATATAAATATATAGGATTACAAAGTTACATTTGCAGTTAATGAATTACTGTACCTGTATAACAAAGTAACATCTGCAGTGAATGAATCAGTGTACCTGTATATAATATAATGGAATAATAGGTGTAGATAGGTACCTAGATATAATTATGTTCAAAGGTAACTTGTAAAAGGAAAAAAAGTAGAACTATCTACAAAAAGAAATGAGATGCCATCAAAAATAAAACTTGTAAAAAAAACCAAGTCTCGCAACTCAGTTCTTCTACCGTAAAAAGTTGTGAGATCCATGTAATACCAAGTCGGTTAATTTATTCAGTTCCTACTTAAGGGTCCTTCTGTCTTAAGTTATCACGTAATTAGCTAACCTAACAAGTAACAACATCTTATAGTGACCATATTATCAATATTAAAAACTTTTATGTTTTAAATAAATAGATTGACTTGGCAATCGCACTAAACAATCAAATTTAATATAATATGTACCTAGGTATTACTTGTGAGATATATTGTGTTTTCATGCGATGGCCAAGTCGATCTATTTATTTAAAACATAAAAGTTTTTAATATTGATAATATGGTCACTATAAGATGTTGTTACTTGTTAGGTTAGCTAATTACGTGATAACTTAAGACAGAAGGACTCTTAAGTAGGAACTGAATAAATTAACCGACTTGGTATTACATGGATCTCACAACTTTTTACGGTAGAAGAACTGAGTTGCGAGACTTGGTTTTTTTTACAAGTTTTGTTTTTGATGGCATTAAGTGCTTTATAAATTGAACAATGAATGATTAAGTAAGGGTTTTTCAAGTGTCCATTACCACTTGTGTTACAAGTCATTTGGTACTTGTTACTAAGTTTACGGCGCAACAAATTATTTATTATTTAGTTGTATTCCGTTCATATATATAAAAATAATATTTGTGGTAACGGTTGGCATAACATCGAAAGTAGCAACTATGGCAAATTACAAACAAATTCAAAACGTATGTGATTCTTTTACATACAATACTTTACGCTTGACAGGCTCAATCCCACCTAAAAACGCGCTAACGTAGTAAAAGCCTATTCATTCTCTTGAAGACACCTCCATTGTAGGTAGATGTAAATTCCTGTTCCTGAGAAACTTCAAAATAGCTTCTATACATATATTAGACTACTATTACACTTTTGTTGAATATTCGTCTGTTTTTAAACAAGTACACATACACAGTCCCTTACTACGTGTCAGTGGCGTAGCTAGCCCTAAGGAGGCCCCATATCAATATTTGTTGTAGGGCACCCTCAACATCAGCTGTCAAATATAAAAGGAGTGCCAACTGTAGCAGTCGTAGGCCACTGGCAAGCTTTTTCTTGGGAGTGTTAGTGGGTGTTATATGCTGGGGGCCCCATAAAATTGATACGGCCGATACGGCGGTAGCTACGCCCCTGCTACCTCTGCTATGTAGTTTGTTCTACTGTTCTTATTGTTATTATTCTCAACTTAACCCTTACCTACTTCAGTAGCCTTTAACTGTGCAAGTTTGTTCCACTGTTTTTATAACCGTTTAACTCCTGTTTCCAGTCGCTAGCAGCAGCAGCGTGTTTCTTCTACTCCTCCCGGGCATTACTCTCAGTCCAGCTGGGTATCATGGCAGTGCTAGCGACCCTGGGCACTGCCGCCTTCTGTCGAGTGGAGTGGGCTGCGCGCACACGCGCCCGTTTGGCCGCCATCGATCTGATAGATGACAAGCCGGCGACACACTCGCTTGCTGACAACGCGTTGCACTACGATTGATTACTACACTAAGTAAGGAATAACTAAGTTAATGCGGATAAAAAAGGAAGTGTAGGGCCGTGGAATATTGAACGCAAATGTTCTTCATACAAGAAAAAAGTAGCGCCATCTCTTTCTCTCTCACGTACTATGCGTGTATGCGTGCGTATGTGCGTGCGGAGGTGTGTTAGACAGCGTCTCCGCGGTAAATAATATATATAAGTCAATGGAATCCCCGCTTTTTTTACAAACGCATCGGTGATGCCTCCGTTTGATTACTTATTCACTAACAGCCATTTTAAAATATCTGTCTTTGGGTAAGTTAGTAGGTAACTATTGTGACTTTCTGACGGTTAAGTAACTGACTTGAGGATAATCGATGGATAGGATATTGAAAACTGTTAGTAAAAAACTAAACTAAGGTATTGCTGTGAAGCTAAAGTACGGATCCCCCGCTTCGTTCAGCCAACGCATCTGAGATGCTTTTGGTGTTGCTATTGTCAATGAGCGACGGTGACTACGACTCGTCTGTGCATTTGTCGGTTATTTATATATTAAAAAAATATATGATGTCCCATTTGGGTAGTATTAGGAACTGATTTATATGGGAGGTAATGGAGAAATAAATTATATAGTATCGTTTAGATATTGTTTTAAATACGGTTTATTATTCTGATTTACTTTTTCCTTTGAATTGATTGTTACAAAGTCTTAGTAAAATGTCATATTTTTACTGCAGATGCTACATTAGAATTGAGTTTTAATAATATGCCTTACAATAGTGTCACTTTTAGGGTTTCGCAGTAAAGATGGAACCTTTATAGTTTTATCATGTGCGTCCGTACGTGAGCCCGTTAATGCTAGAAAGCTGCAATTTGGCATGGATATACATCACCTACGCAGTACATGATGGAAAACATTAAATAAGTCTCTTTACGATGTTTCGATGATGATTGATTTTGTCGCTCGTTCGAAAGACTTGAAATGTACAGGCTTCATATCTAGATTATAAAATAGGTTCAATTATGTTACCAGATGAATCCTTCTTTAGTCCATTTTTTAGACAAGTCTAGTTTTTAGCGATCTTGGTGTCTTTTTATCTTCATAAGGCTAACACAAAATAAAAGGAATTTAATGACAGATAATGATTTAATGCCAATACTAATTTCTTATTAATATTAATTATTTTTAAACTAATTTAAATTAATATCTGTATAAAACAGTAGTACCAAGATTGTTTACCAAATAAGACTGTCTAAAAAACGGACTGTATGTACAGTAATCTCCAAACTTATTGGCCGGGCTGAAGTTGGCGGCGCTGCGTGAGGGGAGCCGATGCCCCGCCCGCCCGCGCTCCTCCGCTGATACCTTATTTTACGTTCTGCGCATCGACTCGCGCCTAACTTCAGCCAGTTCAATAAGTTTGGAGAATACTGTATGTATTAGAAACAAATATTAATATTGTTGGTGTACTTTTAAGGCAATGATTGTTACGTGTTGTAGTTCATTCAAGTATGATATTGGTTCGTATATTGTAAATTGTGAAACATCACGTTAATTTATTTAGGAGATTTAAATGTTTTTGTGTACAGGTGTTGTTATTTTTTTTTTAGTGAATTGAAATATCATTCCGTAGCATTTAAACCCTTGCTTTGCTAGGCGTATGACTAATTCCCTCGCTTGATATCTTGTTGGCATTTACAGTATGAATTATTATTAATATTTTTTTAGATATCATAATAAGAAGTATTGACTACCTAAAATAAAGATTATAATATTAATATTATTATTTGAAGCACAATAGAGAATATAGGTAATAATTATCTCTTGACCTGTATTTTCTATTATATCTTCTAGAATATCTTATTATGGATTGTATCTATAGTAAAATCTCTTAGGCAAATTGTTATAATATCATCAAAATTATAGTACCTAATTGGATTGATAAACATTTAATTTAAATTAATATAAAATGTTAAATAATGTTGTGTTTATGAAATAGTGGACATGAATATAGACTGGCTAATGTTTTAAATACATTCCATATCCATTTGAGCAATTGTAAATAAATATGTGAGGTAGTTAATGTTACCATAGTGGAAATTCAATAGGCAATACAGTAGTCTAGTCAGTATCCATTTTATCCTTCCACGAGCTTTAATTGCAAAGAAAAAATTGTGAATATGTAATATAACGTATATTATATAAATTTATATGTATATTTAAATAATTCCATTGTTTTTTATTTTAGTAAGTGTCAATATTGTTTAAGAAACTAAATATATTTCTGTGTTATTAACAAAATAAGCTAAATATAGAAATATATATGAATAAAACATATTTTTTTAATGCTGTGTTTGATCTATCTGCTTCCTTTCTTTACTAAATAGGGGACTTTAATAACTAAAGATTTAGTAATATTTTGACGTATGACGAATTGAGTATTTATATATCAATAGTATCAATACATAAAGAGATCACATTGATCTCTTTTATACAGAATACACCCGGCCAAATTTGAGTAGTAAAATTGCGACACGGAACTGTACCAAAAAAATACAATTTTTCTTTAAAAAAATTAAAATCAACATTCCACTGCTAGACCAGATCGAATTCTTAACGTAACAAATTAGAAGCTCAAGTAATATTTTTTTTTTTATGAATACTAATTTTCATATAATTCAACCTTTTAACTGTAGTCCCACCACTATGTCCCACTGGTGGGTCCACATATGCTTTTATTCCATAGACCCACTTCACTAGTGTGGGACAACAGGTAATCAAGGAGTGTTGTGTGACATCAGCTTTACCATAAAAGTATAGTATAATATAGTCTTAAGGTGCTCCCTCACCGGGAGCATTCGCGTGTAATGTAACGTTACAGATTTGAGCATTACATCAGTGAAGGAGGAGAACCGAGCATTACAATGCGCACCTTGTAATGATAGGTACAATGTGTAATATCTTGATACAACTTGTAACATCAATGCGCTCCACTTCCCGTATAATGTTACATTACACGTGAATGCTCGTCAGTCAGGGAGGTAGTACTGTAATGTAATGCTCAAAGTCGAATCTATAATGTTACATTACACGCGAATGCTCGTCAGTCAGGGAGGTAGTATTGTAATGTAATGCTCAAAGACGAATCTATAATGTTACATTACACGTGAATGCTCCCGGTGAGGGAGCACCATTAGATGAACACCCTACTCCTTAACGGCCCGCCCACAGCTACTGGCGGCGCGGATTGCGGCGCGGCGAGCGGCGCGGCGGGCAGCGCGATTTGCGGTGGTATGCCACAGCTAGATTAGTTGCGACCGCGGCGGCGTCAGCGGTGGACGTACTTGGAGTACTATATAATAATATTATATATAATTATATTAATAAATAATCTATAGATAAATAGTAACATTGTTTTGTATTTCTTCGTTGTGCTCTTTATGTATATTATGTTTTGGTGTACAAACAATAAAGTGTTAAGTATAATAAATAAATAAATAACATAACAATGTAAGCAGGTAATTAAGATACCGGCCATGTTTGTCATTATAAGAAAAACGAATACAAAAGGGTATGATGGAATGAGATGTCACATGGATTAATAAGAAAATATGATGAGAACTAGTCTTTGAAGCAACCGATTGTTTTACTATTGTTCATGAAATAAAGATAAATATAATACATCAAGAATAAAAAATAATAAATAATAAGATAAATATTATACACGCTGAGTTCGTCCACCGAAACCGCCGCGCGCGGCATTTGTTTCACTCGCGCACCGCGCAGTCCGCCGCCGCCGCGTCTCTCCCCGCGCCGCCGGTCGCGCCGAAAGTCGCGCCGCCGGTAGCTGTGGCATACTCCATACGTTGTCTACCATTTGTTTTCGCCGCTCATCGCTTGCCGCGCCGCAATCCGCGCCTCCAGTAGCTGTGGCCGGGCGGTTAGGATGGGACGAGCGGCACTGTATAAAAAGGAACGACGAGTTGGGAGTGTTTTCACTCTTCATGTGGCTTTTGGACGTGACGGACTTATTTAGTTGTCAGGAATCTATTTATAGAACTAGCTGTTGACAGTTGCGGTTAATATTGATCGTCTTCGTTGCAATTAACTAATGTTTGTAAAAGGTTCTGTTTAGGTAAACTTGTCGATTGTAATTTTATTAATAAATTTGCGTTTTATCCATAATTATAGAGTAAATGTCGATGATAGTAAAAAAAGCTAAGAGTATTTTTGGTAAACAATATACTTCACTAGTTAACAACAAACTTAAACAACACATCAACCTAAACTATTTGGGATGCTGCTGCTCCCCGTCCTCTACATTTCCAAGCTTAAAGTCCATCGGCTTATCGTACCCCATAATCTTTGCATAGTGCATTGGATCTGAGAAATGCCTTGCTTCAATAAATAGAGGTTTTCCTTTCGCCACCATTGTTGTGAACATTCCAGGAATATCTGGTACATTTACATCTTCTACTTTGAAATCCAGCTGGAACAAAGTGAACCATTTATTTAACTTTAAAATAATCATGATCAGGCTTACATTTACGAAAGTGGTATTCAATACTGTATTCGAGAATCTGTCCAATTAATAATATAATCAATAAGTTGAGTTTATTCCATGGTCAATAGTTTACTCCCTTCTATATAGATTTAAATGTCACCAGATTCACAGGCCCTTGGTTGATAATGGGTTTAGACACTATTTGAACACCAAGTATAAGGGAATGTTCCCAAACCACGTGACCCATTTTTTACCCCCCTCCCTCGGTGACCAACCGTGGTATATAAGAAGACCCCCTAGTTTTCACGTGACATTTTTTTTTTGCAGACAGTTAAAAGAATATAAATTAGTATCTATTGCAGAACTATAACCGCTCATTTACACGCGCGTGTCGCGGACCGTCTCGTGGCGCGTCCGTAAGTCACGCCCCCTACGCGCGTGTGAACAACGCGCGAGCGCTCGCGCGAGCCCCTTTGGCGCGCGCCTACAAAACCGCTCCCGACGCGAGCCCTGCGAGCGCGAGACGCGCCGCGGTCTGGTCCGCGAGCGCCCTGTTCACACGCGCGCGTATGCGCGCGTCTCGCGGATTGTCTCGTGGCTCGCGCGCGCGTGTAAATGGGGTATAATAAAATAAACTTGACAAGAGGGTTTCGTACGTTGATTAAGTATTTACCGTTATTTTTCAATTTTATTTATTTTTGCCGTTTTCTTATTGACTTATTGACTTATTTTTCCTGTAATATTTCAGTAAAGAACTCTGTATTTTTTAATTCAAATGTCAGTATGTAGTTTCGGAGACAAGGGGGGGGGGGGGGAATGGTAAATTTTTGGCTTTTCATTAGTTCTTGAATAATTTTAAAACTTTCCATTGTAGAACTATAACAAAAATATATTATTTGAGATCCTGACAACAAGCCCTTTTTACCGACTTCAAAAAAGGAGGAGGTATTCAATTCGACTGTTTTCTTTTATGTTTGTTACCTCAGCACTTTCGACTAAGTTTTTTTTTTATATCTTACGAGTAATCGCCCTCGCTTTGCTTCGGTTTTCTTATTTTTTTACACCTTGGGTTACATTATTGGAGTTTTATTAAGGATCCCTAATTTTTTTTGAAAATATAATATAGCCTATGTTACTCGGGGATAGTGTAGCTTCCCAACAGTGAAAGAATTTTTGAAATTGGTTCAGTGGTTTCGGAGCCTATTCAATGCAAACAAAAAATCAAATCTTTCCTCTTTATATATTAGTATAGAAGTATAGATAAGTTAATGCTTGACTACTATCCCACCTGATGGTAAGTGGTGATGTAGTCATGGGTCAAGTGAACCGATTTTGATGATTCTTTTTTTAGTCGAAAGCTGGTGCTTTTCATGTGGCCCCACATAAATATGAGCGAGATCTGCCAAGTAGTTTTTGAGTTATTTTGAAGTCACTTATTTTTTGTTAGCAAAATTTCGATTATATTTGACATACCACACGAGATGGTTTGCAAAACAGTTCTTGTTTAATTTTGATTTCGTTAATTTTTTTTTCAAAATTCTGTTGTTTACTTTATAATTCTACCTTCGTCTTTGGGTCACAAAAAAGTACATACATGAGTACCAAATTTCAACTCATTTGGAGCAGTAGTTTCGAAGTAAATTGGCTGTGAACGGCGGTCGCCCAGACGCACGAGTGATCCTATAAGGGTTCCGTTTTTCGTACGGAACCCTAAAAATAATAATTTCGTGACGACGTGAGTGATCCTATAACGGTTCGGTTTTTGATTTTGTTCGTAAAGAAACCCTAAAAACAAACTACTCCGAAACTACTGGACTAAAATGAGTTTAACTTTGATGCTCAAGTTCTTTTTTTGTGACCCAAAGACGAAGGTATTTATTTAAAAAAAAATCATGAAATCAAAATAAAATAAAAACTGTTTTGTAGACTGTATCGTGTCGTGTCACCTGTGTCAAATGAAAGGGCTTGTTGTAAGGATCGCAAATATATTTTATTATTTGATAATTTTAAAATTATTCAAGAAAGAACGAAAATTGAATGCAAAAGTTGACCATTCCCCCCATCTCTGAAACTACTGAGACTAGAATTTTCATAGTCAGTTTTCAATCAGCACTATTTTGTACCTAACTATCTATGGGCGTCAGTGTTTCCACCTGTGAGATTTAAAAGCGCTAGAGTAAACGGTCGTATATAAATAAGTAATGTACAGGAAGTTGGCACCGCACTTTTAACGCACGCACCTTGTTCTATATTGTTCCAAAATATCGCGTTCGAAAAAAAAATATTCTTCACAAACGTAAAAACAAATTAGGAAGTTCTGGCGGTTGGTCTGGATTGTTATAGATTTATTCTATATTAATCATAAATTAAAAAAATATCGCGTTCGAAGAAAATTAATTTGTAAGGTGGCATGATGTGGGTGAAGTTGGCCCAGTCTTTCCCGTGGAGGGGAATTTGTTTCTCCTAAGCTGATCTCGACGCTTATGCGCTTTTCATAGCTGATGTGGTACTCCAGGGCATGGAATGTTACATTCCAAGCTCTGTGGTACCCGTTGGGGTAAAACCCAAGCCTGGTTTGACTGAAACTGCATTAATTAGCCTGAAGCAATCTTCTTATCGGGATTGGGTAGAGGCGCGTGAGCTCGGAGGCACCATTGTGAGTCAGCTGAAAAATAAATTTAATGCTCCTTCGTGGTCCTCAAAGAAGCAGATCACTAAGGCAAAGTTCAAGCACATACACAGAACCGGCAAGAGACTGCTGAGCTATCCGTGTGGCAGCCGAGCGTTTTGGTCTCTGACCAAAGCTATTCAAGGCAATTTCTGTGCATCGTCATCGTCGCCAGAATCGCGATACTTTGAAAGTGCGGTGCTAGCTCAAAACTCGCGTTTTTTGGATTTTCTATGAAAGTTTCATTCTCAGCCCTATGACGTTTTGGAACAATGTAGAAAAAACCTAGAACAACCTTCAAAATGTTTGTAACTTCAAAGTGTGGCGCCAACTTCCTGGAGGTGAATAAGTATAGCTTGAGAAAGCAGGAAATTCCCCTAGTGGATATTGACCACGTGACAAAAACCTAACCCCTCTCCCTCTCCCCTGTGACCAAGCGTGGTGTTTTGCAGACCCCCTCCCCCCCCTAAATGTGTCACGTGGTTTGGGAACGTTCCATAATATAGAAATGGAACGGAATAAGCACATCATAATTTACAACTTTGTTAAAAAAATGTTAACAGGTGTAATAAAATTTAAGCAAGAACAGAATAAATTATTTTAAATACATACCTTCTTGGGCACAAGGAAGAAGTTATATGTTGTTGCTTTATAGGTTTCGGTATTCGGATTAAAGTGTAGTTCAGTCACATACTTCTTGGTTATTAAGTGCAACAAAATTGGTGTGACAAAGGTGAAGAATCCAACAACAGAACACAATGCTATAAGTAAAGATGTACTCCCAATAGTCGAAGCCTCTCTTATTATTATAGGTTGTGCTATCAAACCTGCTATACTGGAACTGAGAGAAAATATCTTCACAGCTTTTATTTGAGGTGATAGAGGCCCATAATAGATGCGATCCAATTTACTATCTGTGTCTGTTTTAGTAGAAAAATTATGATAAACTGCTGTAAACTTTATGGTGGATTTCACTTCTTTGAACAGAATATTCGAAATTAAACACTTGTTTTGAAGATGAAAACTTTTTTGTACAATCCGAAACATATTGGTGTGTTCAGTATTTATAGAACCATAAATTCAGTCAATTTCAATATACAATACAGGTTATTTTATTTATAACAAATTAAATTCCAAATAAATGTTATTTTTCATTTTATAACCTTCAATTTAGGGATGAGGCGTATATACTGGTACAGGTATAAAGACCCGGTATGACCTTGACAGTACGCAGACCGGGTACGACGGCAGATACCCGGTCCGTACCCGATTGGTATGGGCGCCGGTCGGCACTCGGCACTGTCGTATGACTAACGCGTACGGGTCAACAGGTATGACGAATGTCTTTGTCTTCTCACTATACAGGCGCTATAGTCAGAAAGAGACAAATATATCAGTTGCTTTTGTTTAGATTGTTTTGCACGATTGCACGACAGTAAACGAATGAAATGAATGAAACTCATCGCAAAATATTATAGAACAAAAATTTCATAGAGTCGCTTTGTTGTTTTTTTAATATATATTTAAATATGTTTAGTTTGTATTTGATTTTTAGTACAATAAAATATATTTATTCTAAATTTCCTCGAGACCCAATATGTTGTTCAGCATGGAGTAGTAGGTATTATTGCTACATCGCGAGGGCAAGAATGTTTTATACCGAATGCAACCCACGTTGTATGCTCGGATCATTTTAAAGAAGATGACATGTACATAACTGGCAAAGGCATAAGAATAAAAAATACTGCTGGTAAATACCTCTTGGTTTATACCTTACTCTTCACCTTATTTTTGTATGTAACAATAATTCATAAAAAAATCACCTTTATGATATGGGCGAAAAGAAAAAACAGATGTTTCATACATTTTATCGAGTATTGTAGATTTATATGTACAAGTAATACGCGATTTTCGCGAGATCAGGATTATATAATTTTATATCACGGTTATAATTTTATAGTTAACCGATGATGTCAATAGAGCGACTGTCAACATGCAATATAGTAAAATAACTGACCTTTCACATGAAACTGAATGAAAAGATTTAAAAAAATCACAACGTCATAATATAATAAATTAAATTTATTACAAGGAAATTGAAATAATATTATCTTAATAATATATATAAATTACGTGTCACGTTGTTTGTCTGCGATGGCTCCTAAACTACTTAACCGATTTTAATCTTTGCACACCGTGTGCAGTTTGATCCAACTTGAAAGATAGGATAGCTTAAGTCTCAAAATAAAAATAAAAACTTTTGACAGAACGAAGTCTGTCCGGACAGCTAGTAATGTATATAATGTCCCTACATCTACCTGGTGATGTTTCATATCACGAAGCGGGCGAGGGTCCATAAATGACTTCTATTTATCTCTGTCTCTCTCTTATAGTTATCTCTTCTTCATTACTCTTTTTCGTTTCATAAAATCCAATTAATCATAAAGTTCCGAAAAAAATTCACTTTCAAAATTAAAATGTACAATTTTATTTACGTGTAATAAAAATCAATAAAAATAATGTACTATTTTAAATAAAGACTACTCTATTACTTTTATTGTCGCGTTTTATTTCACTAGAAGCTGCATAATGGTATGTAGTGTAATCGAAGCTCCAAGTCCATAAGGTGTTTATTTGTTGCAATCGAAATTGAACCGTGACATTATGAATTTAGTGCTTAATACCTGAGAATCGCGGCGGCGGCGGTACAGTGCGCCCAACTTATCTGTGAAATGGCGAAAATTGGAACTAATGCTGCCCCATTCTTAAGTTCTTTGTGTTAATGTCAATGAATGACATTGACATTTACTACGTCTCGAATTGCGTCCCAGTGATTGGTCCAATGCGTTCGACAGCGCCCTCCCTCAGTTCACAGATAAGTTGGTCGCACTGTACTTTTGAGTTCGAACGTGAATCCACGTTCCCGGTAATCGACGAGGTAAGTACTAGCTGCCCGGACACACTTCGTTGTGTCAAAAGTTTTTTTTTAATGTAAGCTATCCTATCTTTCAAGTTGGATGAAACTGCACACGGTGTGCAAATTTGATTAAAATCGGTTAAGTAGTTTTTAGGAGTCCATCGCGGACAAACAACGTGACAAGTAATTTATATATATTAAGATTAAGATTAAAACTTGTCACCTAGTCACAGAACCATGTTATGGAAAAAATCTCATAAACCTCACAAAAACATGGACAAATGCAGACCAAATTCTCATACCGAGTTATGAAAGGCTATGAGATCTAGGATAATTTGGTCTGCATTTGTCCATGTTTTTGTAAGGTTTATGAGATTTTTTACATTAATTATGGCGCCGAATTCTATCGATTTTACATTGCATTATAAACTTTCCACGGATAGATGACGATTTATAAATTAATATTATCAATACATTTATTACTCATGCCTTACGCCATCAACCATACTAAAATCTAGACAAAAAAAAATGTATAAGTATAGATTTTATTGGAAACATACATAAAAAATATAAAATACCCATGACTTGAGCGGGAATGGATGCGTTTGCAAACCCGCGACACATTAAAGGAATATTTATACTGTGCCCGCGATCTCTAGGCTGGGACCTTTGTGAACGTACACGCTGTGATATGTACCCGTTACCTTATCAACTGAACCAACCAGTCGTCATCTATGAAATACCTATAAGTATTTTAATACCTGACTACTGAGTAGTCTGAGTACACCCGCTACGTTATCAACTGATCCAATCAGATCCAATCCCTTCATTTATGAAATACCTATAGGTATTTTGATACCGGGTTTTAGTACCGGGTATATGGCGATACCCGTACCTGTGAGGCCGGGTATTGAATTTTGCAGGTATGTCTCATGCCTATCAATTCAATCAATGACAATCAAGGCAAATTTCTTACACTTGCTTGTCAGTTCATGACAGTTGACAGATTGTTACTTGACTTGACAGAGAAGACAAGAGTTGTAATGTCACTGTGACATATGTCATGTTATTTGATAACAGGATATTAAACTTTTTCATATGACATCACAGATTACTTTGTACGCTCACCTTTAATTTTATTTTACAAAAAAAAAAAACATTATTAGTCTGATTCTGAAAGACCGAAAACGCTCATCAAGCGAAAAAAAGAATAAAAATAAATAATAAGAGTAAAGTATAAATCGAAAATTAAAAGCGGTCGCCAATGTCCCCATACAAGCAAAGTTTTTCTTGGTGATACAGTACGGGAACGGGACCTTCAACCCTCACTTTCTGTCTCGCATTTGGTTTTTTTATGTTATTTGATTTTTGGGCACCGTCGGCTATGGACAGCAACACCACAGGCATGGCATAATTACTTGACTTGAGTCAGCCTCCAAACGACTATTGTTTCGGCTAGCTAGGGGCTTGAGAGCCAGTTCTTTCTTTCTTTTTCTTTTATCTCTCTTGGACGGCAACGTATCAATAATGCCTTTGGTGTTGGTGATGTCCATGGGCTACGATACAGGTGGATCGTCAGCTCGTTTGTCGGCTATTTCCATAAAAGTAAGTATTGAAAAAAATTAGATGCAGTGACCTTTAGTAACGGAAAAGTGTTGATAACGTTCCAAATAAATAAAACAAATACAGTCATGTTCCATGAAGACCAACCGGCTTATTTGCAGAGATAAGAAAGCGAATCAGGCCCTAAATAAGCAAGCGTGAATAGACACAAGCGTCTATCTATTGACGAACAAACGTACGTATTGATTCAGCTTATCTGAAGCTAAACATTGCCGCATGCTAACGACGGCGGTCGTACCTCTTTATATTTGAAACCATTCTGCCATAATATAAAACAAAATTTATACCCACCATTGTCTTAATACAACCTTGTGAATTTTGTAAAAAACGAGATTAAAAAATATTATTATTACCTATCACGGTTACCTATCTAATAAATATTACAGCCGGTAAACCGGTAAAATCCGGCCGGACTGAAAATGACACTGGATCAACTGGATGGCAATCCCTAGTTCAGATATTAATATTATACGAGACAAATTCCGAGAAGTAAAAGGGCGGCAAGGGCAAGGAACAGGAAAGGGGCGCCAACAGAAGCGGCTGGCGAGCTTTTTTTAGAGGGCGCCACGTTTTAAAAAAATGGCATTGAAATGCTTCAATCGTCATCGGGCGTGAATTTGATGTACCTACACAAGTAATCAACTACATACATTTGGTACAAAGCGGTACTTTTTTGTTCTCGCGGGCACGGACGTAAAAAAAAGACGGACGTAATCCCAAGAACAAATTCAGTGAAGCACCCATAGGCATACCAACTCTGTATTCGTACAAGTACACACACCCACACATTGACACCATACGGCTACGAATTTGACACCATCGCGAATCAAAAATTAGAAAATTACGCACACATGGTAAGCGAGCTGTCAGCTGTCAGCTTCACTCTCGATTATACAAGGTTACGTCTGTTCTTTTTTTTATGTCCGTGCTCGCGGGATGTATGTTCCCAGAAATTCCCCGATAATAAAATTGTGATTCCCCGCGCTTTCCCCACGCTACTATCTAACCACCAAATCCACGCAATTGGCATCCCAGCAAAGCTATTTTTTTTTTCAGAATTATATACTAATGTGCGACTGCAAACAAAACTTGAGACTTCGTCGTTTGCTGTATACTGTACACTACCTGACCAACTTAAAAAAATCTGTCTTTCCCGCCATTTCGAGAAGCTAACATTATATTCGGGGTATTAGTATTTTTATACCGTACTAAAGAAGGTTGCTTTTCATTTGCGTATAGTGTAGAAAGAGAGCGAAATATTCTACTGTACGTGTTTACTACGCGATAGTACAAATGTTTCTATCTCTTTCAGTCTTCACTGGCGCAGGCGCAACATGTTTTCTGTTTGAGTTTAGTTACTAAACTAAGTTTTTAGTTTAGTATGGTTTTCATGTTGGCGGGGGAATGTCGCGCGCGTTAACTGAAGTTTGAAACGTGATTTGTTTATTTTTGTGACGGAACAATATTTACGATGATTGTGAATTATGGAGCTGACACAAACTGGCTGTAACACTGTGATGTGAGAGATACTGCGGTGAAATATTTTGACTGGTTGAGTTGTTGATCTCCAAGATGCGTTTGGAGTTTGCATTTTGGACAGTTTTGGGGCTGACTTGTGCTGCGGAGGCGGGGATGATTGGTGATCAGTGCGACTGGACTGGCAGGTACAAGCTAATCTTATTGAATTACTTATATGTTGTTTTATTTATTTATGTTTCAGACCTTACTAGTTTCTTATTCGTACTACCTACCTTTTACGCAAGTTAGATTTGAAAATCAGTAATACATAATATTAAGATTTGTTTTTATTGGACAATTATAAAAAATACAGGCCTCAATATTTCTATGCTTGTTAATTTATTAAAAATGATCTACTCTACTAGTCACTTTGTGGGTTTTTCTGTTGGGGTGGTTCTAATTTTAGGTACCGTATATAGGTGGGTATTATTTTGTACGCGGAATTTTTATTTACAAAAACGGATCTTTTATTAAAATTTCTCAGTTAATAGTTAGTTCTTAGTTTCACGACAATCCTTTACTGCACTATGGCTGTAACTACTAATCCATATTAGGCGCGGAATCTTTCCCGGAAACAAAAGTTAGTCCTAAGATTCGGTTTACACGTATTTTAACCAAATTTTAAGTACCTAAATTAATACGTGTAAACGGACAATAATTTAGTAGTTAAAATTTAGTAATCAAGTAGAAAAGTAATTTAGATTTTTTCTATTTTCTGTTATGTACGTGGGCGGGGCTTGTCACCATTATGGACAGGCACAATTTAATTAAAATTTAGTAAAATGCTTAAGTACTTAAGTAGAATTGTATGAACTAAAGAGCTTTACTAAATTATTACGTGTGGACGCGCACTAAAAATTATTCACTTAAAATTTAGTTATCTACTTAACTACTTAATACGTCTAAACCGGACTTAACATGTACATTTTACACATGAGTACATAAATAGATAAATAGATATGAGGTATTTTAATTTTAAATAAAAAAAACCCTTATTATATGTTGTAAGTACTACTCATGTCATGAGTAGGTAGAAACAATTATAAGTTGCTTATAATAAATAATCCTCTGGAGTACAAACAACTGATCTGTGATTAATGATTAGGTACTAAATTGGATTTTAACAGGAAAAGGATTATTATTATTATTACCAACTCGTAATGGCGTTAACAGAAACATCAATTTTTTAAATTAAACAATAATTATAATGAATTAATGATACTAGAAATATAAAGACATCTCCAAAGACTTCAACACAACGCTTTGCCGAGCACAAGCTACAGGTTTTGTTCCCGCCGACCGGTACTCAGGTACCATTGAAATTTGAAATACCCCAATAATATAATATACCTATAACATCTTTATCCTGAATTCATAATAATTACCCAACACCTTTGTCTGTCCCATGGAAATCAAACCTGCAACCTGTAGCGATGCCCTTTTTTGGCGCCATCGAGCACCATATCCAATGGGTACACAATGGGTAACATTGGGTATGTGCTCGATGTTTGGCGCCCACCCAATTGTGCAAGGGCTCAGCAAAACCATTCTATTCATGTTGCAAAACGGTAGTAACGGCACTATCAACTGAGTTATAGGGTCGTGTTTTTATAGAGTTCAAAAACATAAAGAACAGGTACAAAATAAAAAAAAAACCCTATTAGAGAAAAAACCACTTTTTACATGCTATGTAAGTAGTACAATTATAAAGACTATTATGAAAAAAAAAACACTTGTTGCTAGTTATTGACGTCCGGGTCGAGCATTGATTTCGCATTATTAGGGATCAATTGGTTGGGCGCCACAATGGGGCATAATATGCATGCGTACATTTACATCTGCTTACAATACGTCAAGCATGTTGCATGTATGTTAGGTACCTACCTATGTATTTTTAGTCTGATAAAGTCTAGAGTTCTCTAAAAACATACCTACCTACATGA
The DNA here is from genome assembly GCA_951805285.1 of Thymelicus acteon. Taxonomy (NCBI): domain Eukaryota; kingdom Metazoa; phylum Arthropoda; class Insecta; order Lepidoptera; family Hesperiidae; genus Thymelicus; species Thymelicus acteon. Next base: position 6,278,079 of record OX638222.1, read on the forward strand.
ATGCTTCAAAGTTTGTTAACTAAATAACTATCCGTAATAATTATCTTGTGAATACATTCTTGTTCATAGTTTTTATAGTCAGACTATATTTTTTAAAGTACTTTTTTATTTGTTGAATTACTCATTAATCTCATGTAATAATAAAGGGAACTTTTAGAATCAATCTTTGATCTGAGGACATTATAATCAAAATTTTCCATTATACCATCTATAATGGAATTATTAGCTTAGATTTTTATGAGTAACAGTTCCTGATGCGAATTAAAATACGGCTTGCGGTTTTATTCCATCTCAGTGCGTAGTAGATAGGAATATAGGCTAGATATTACTGGCCAGTGGGCACCTACGTTATTAACTTGATCTGTTCAGTGTCCGTGCGGTTTTCCATTATAATTACTAGTATTAAAATTCTCCGTTCCTACATTCCTTGGGTTAAGTTTTACAAATGATACATAGGAGAAAATTTTGTTTCCATAAAATCATTTTTTATTATTGTTTTTACTAAACAGGTATTTTGGTACTTCTTCCATGATCATAGATTGATAATACTTACATATGTTCTTCTTATCACTCGGGTCGCAAAGTCACACTTGCAATTCGTACTTAAAAAATACACTTTGATTTTTGCTTATCGACTCTACCGATGAAGCTAGAGAGTTCAATCTCTATTAAAAAACGAAAGCTCAATCCAGTAATTAATAAAAAAACACATAATTAATTTAAATATTATAACATTCCTCCATTCCTTTTCTCCATACGATCCTGACCTGAGGCGAAATTCTACAGAGATTCAGCCGAGCAATTTGTACCGTCCGTTGCGTGCGCAAAATTATTGCCATCAAATTGATGTAAATTATTTATTCACTGACGGATCTCAGTGATGATGGACCAAGAAAGTGTTTTAAAATATTAAGGAATTTTATAATATAGGTCTCATGTTAAACAGTTCAAAGAACGCCATTATAATGCAATATTTTTTAACTGATCTAAATATTTTAGTAATTACGCATAATATTATAAATTAATCGGTATACATAAATCGATTACATTATCAGCAGTTAATTAGTTTTTGGGAACCAATATTTACATATTTGTAATTTCCTGTATTATTTCTTATTAGTGAAGTCACCCACATTTAAAACTATAAATTAGTATTAGCTTTGATTTACATAAAAACGATTACGTCGTAGAAATTATGACTCTTAATCCTTAGTTATGAAGATAAAGATGATAGTTGGCTTAGTAAGATAAAATGATGCTGTGAAAAAATATTTTTAATAGTGATACATAGTACCTAATAAATTTTTTTATTAATTGGGGACGTTGGGTCCTTTGGGACAAAGTCCATAATGGTGTTGGAAGTTATTAATTGTTTTAATTAAGTTAGTATTAGTCTACTTTGCAACAATCCGCGGATAACTTGTATGATGGTATATACTTTAAGACATGCGTGGCACCTCCCTCCCTCCCACAACGGAAACATGCACTACAATAATTAAAAGTAGGGGAATGTGGGGTGACACCGGATAGTTAAGAAAAAAACACCATAAATTCGTTATAATGTTATATATTAAAAAAATCAATAACACTTCTCAAAGAACATATGTAAGACATTACTTTGGCAAAAAATATCCGAAATCAATGAAGATAAAAAGAAGTAGAAATTTATTTTAATAAAAAACATAAATCCGGATTCACCCCATACCTATGGGTAAAACCGGATACACGTTTTTAGTCAACGGGGTGAATACGGATATTTTTTTTATGAAGCAAGCAAACGAGCTGACGGGTCACCTGATGGTAAGTGATTACAGCGGCTCATGGACATTAGTACTTAATACCTGCTTCTTGACGGACCTGCTTCTTGAAGAACTCCATGTCAAAGCTTAGTGGGAACACCGATGCAGGAAGTTCGTTCCACAGTTTACACGTGCGTGGTAGGAAATTAGCGAACTGTGGACGAACGCCAAGTATTAAGGTGGTGTTGATGGAGCCTGATACATCGTGATGCGTGGTGACGGAAATCAATCGCAGGTATTAAACTGAACAGTTCTTCAGAACATTCCCCGTTGTACAGACTGTAGAATACGCATAGGGAGCCTACGTCTCTCTTCAACTCAAGTGATACTGAGGTCCTGTAAACATACTTATGAAAAAATAAATAAAGTAAAGGTTTAAGATTTTAAGTAAATAAGCAGACATAACCTATTCAATGATTGGGGGTGACACCGGATACCCGATATCACCCCGTCCGGTCGTACCCCACAGGTGCCACTTTTAAAATACTACTTGCAAAATTTTTATTCTTAGACTCACAGCAACAATTAATGCTGTTTTTTTAACTTAAATAACCAAGATATTATGAAAATAATGTTACATTAAGATTGTACATGGCCAAAACAAATGAGAATACGTCAAAAATTACAAAATATTAGATAACTTACCAATTTATTCCATTTTGTGGAGTACAAGCACGTGATGAAATTCTATCCTGTCTGCCTTTTGCAAGCAAACTGCCCGAGTGTTCCCAAATAACGTTTGACTATTTAGAACGAGATAGCTATATGCCTACTAGTAAAATAGCAACTATCTGTTTTCACCCCCTGTCCGGTTTCCCCCCACATTCCCCTATATACCAACATACATACTAGCACCAACACGTGTTTCGCCCCGAAACGGAGCATCATCAGGGTAAGTTGACTCTACGATGGTTAGTCGCAAAGATAACGACTAACCACTAACTTTGCGACTAACCATCGTAGAGTCAACTTACCCTGTTGATGCTCCGTTTCGGGGCGAAACACGTGTTGGTGCTGGTATGTATGTTGGTATATACTTTTAATTATTGTAGTGCATGTTTCCGTTGTGGGAGGGAGGGAGGTGCCACGCATGTCTTAAAGTATATACCATCATACAAGTTATCCGCGGATTGTTGCAAAGTAGACTAATACTAACTTAATAACAATGGATTTCCGCAAAGTAACGCCTGATACTATTAACTATAATTGTTTTAAGTTTAACTGTTAACTGGCGCATAGGTTGAACATTATCTATTATGTGTATCATTAAAAGTTATTAATAAACTTTATTAACAAAAATTGAATACAAAATGTAGTTTCTTACTAAGAAAAATGATATCAACATAAATTCATATTCCTTATGTTAATGCACTTAAAAAGCTCGAAAGCCTTTATTATAGTTTATGTTAATGTCATCTGTTTCATGGTTGTAATAAACAAGGCAGACTCAGGTCACTCAGGGTCAATATTTACATGTCCGCCATTGTCCAATATCGACACAACAATATGATTTGTATGTATCGAGGTTAAAATTTTAATATCGTTTCTCGTGACAACGATAGTCTGGTAACGTTACAGAATTAGTTTTATCACAGAAGAAATAATAGTACTTACATATTATTACTATGATATGCGCTCAATATTATAAACAAAACAGTTTGCAATTATACATAGGTTACCAGATTATATGGATTGCATTAATCAGTTATCCAAAATAGCTATCTATAGGTAGGTAGGTACCAGTAATAAATCGGTTAATATTATACCTAGTTACTTACAGTAGACAAAGTGAATGTTAATTAATTACTTATAGGTAAAAGGATATTTCATAGACGAGATTGATATGTAAAAAATCTGAGTTTTAATTCGATGTTCATAAAACACTAATGTATTCCAGTGCAATAATGATTTTTCTTTGAAAGCGAAAATAATTGGTTTTAACGATAGGATCATGTTATTTTCCCATGTCATCAGTTTATGTCTTACAGCACATTGTAATGTTCTCCGCGCTATGGTAATGTTGTACGGTGGTATACATTCTGGGAGCATTACCATTTGCCGCTCTCCCACGTCATCATCACATCGTATCATTAAAAAAATAATTGTTATTGCTAATGTACGCCGGAAATAGTAAGCGAGGGGCGATTGTGGACCAAATCAACAAGGTTTCCCATCGAATGGTGGCGGAGTGACTGGGGTGCGTGGGAAACCGTGGGAAAAGCGTTCACAACCCCTGATGTTTGATGTGACTCGTGACCCTTCCGGTCGGCGCTAGGGGTAGTGTTTCCGATTAATTGTTTCAATTCAATAAAGGGTATGTGAAGTATCGATTTCAATTATACTTATACTTTTTTAGGGTTCTAAGGTAAAATCGGAACCCTTACAGTTTCGTCATGTCCGTCTGTCCGATGTAAAGCACCGAGACGGTGAGACCCTCGGTGCTAAAAAGCTGTAATTTGGCATGGATATACATATTTATTAAAACTTCAGAATCGTAGAATAAAATATTGAAAAACATTTTTTTTTCAGGGTACCTCCCCTACAGATAACGTGACGATGAATTTTTTATTCGTCGCGTACCCTTTAGTGTGGGGTATCGTTGAAAAGGTCATTCAATAATATTATGAGTCTTCTCAGATCATTTTTGTAATTAGGGTTTTGTTTGCGAAATTTAGTGCTAATTTTGGTTAGAGTCATTAGCTTAAGTAGTTAATGAGTAATAGTCGATAAAGTTACTACTTCGGAACGTTGCCTGACATGCACTTGTCCGGTTTTCCATTTGTCGTTCTGTCAATAATTTAATATATCAACTACAGAACTGGAGAGGAAATTATATAAAATTGAAGAATTAATTTAAAGTTGGTAGAGTTTTTGTAGAGCCGAATGAAATTCAATTTAAATTCAATAAGTGAGTTATTTTGGTAGAGCGTACGTATGCATTTATCTATACTTATTTCAGATTAGATTTTTCCATAATTTATCATCATCTCAGAAGACATAATAGTACTTACACTCGAGCACTCGTAATAGTATGTATCATCATGTACTACAGTAATACATGGAAATGCCAAACTTACAATAATCTCTAGTGACACTTGACTGATTCTTTATTTTGCTTGTATGGCAGTTGTACCTGTGGTTGTACATGAGTTGTACGCATTATTATTAGATAATAAAATTGGCCGAGTGTATCGGAGATTAAGTACTTATCGAGTGACAACTAATGCAACCTGTCGCTAGTCAGTGAAACCACAGTATAAATATAAGACAAATGCATTTGAACAAAAACATTTATGTGGCGGTGTCTGAGTGATGCTAATCGTAAAGTAAGGGCAAGCGAGTGAAGTGAGAACAAAGATTACCCGCGAAGAAGATATCCGACGGCTGCAAAAAAGCAAATTGAGTGTCAATGTACCAGCATCGTCGACGGGCATTGTGGAGCTTCAAGTTCATACATTAATATTTATTAGGGAGGTAGAGAACGCGAGGGGACCGGGATCTGTTTATTATAATATCCTCCTATTATAACGCGTTCGCACGATATGCGCTCCACTGATTGATAAGTTCCCTATTTAGTCTGCGAGTGCCCACGCGTTTATAGTCGCCCTCGTGGAACTAAACAGTCTCAACTTTTAAATAATTCAATTCATGCCAGGATGAATTAAGTTGGCTCCACTGATTCCCATACATCGACAAGAATGTTTATTTGTTCAGATTGTGTGACGTCAATTTAGGACATTAATCGAGTAATTAAATTGTCCCATGCACTGGAATTGACTGCGTAAGACGCAACGGATGTGCGCAATGACTGAGCACTGAGCGGAACAAAAAAAAGAAAACTGGAATGAATTGACAATCTGTTCAAAAACCTTCAGAAGGCAATTTTTTTTGTTAAATTTTTTTTATCGCATTTTGTAGCAACTGGCGCCAAGTAGCTCAACTATGAACAATATAGTCGTTCACAGGTAATTGCCGTTAAATGACGAATGTGGTGATAAGCCCCATTGTCTAACGCCAAGAAATTCTAGAATGTTAAGAGGTTTTTTTTACAAAAATTTGTCTCGTGCCTCTTAGCTAAGTAGCGAGGAATGTGCGTATTAAATGTAAGTAATTGTTATCGCTGGTTTTTGTAACTTTGAAAAACCTCTTGGATGACAATGGATCATAAATTAAATTTCGAGCCGTTCGAGGTAGGTTTATGTGACGGGTTCAACATAATGGTCGCCTTAACCTCTTAAACCTTAAGAATTATTTAACTTAACTTATAACCTTTGAATAAAACAGTTCTGAGACGGTGATTTTATGTAACAATACAATAAAAATGATATTGGGAGATTATGAAACTGTTAACTGTCCAAGACATGAATGATAAAGTGCGCGTGGGCAAGTGCAATAGATGGTACCCGGCACTTATAAGATTAAAAGAGATTAACAGCGGAAGCTGCACGATTAACACCTAGCTGCAGGGGTATGGTATTAAGCATCCTATATTTCATAAATATATAATGATAGGCCTCTTGGTATAAATGTAACCAAGAAAATACCATTCGAATGTGTTAGAATATTTATTGTGTAAAAAAGATGAGATGAAAGGGACGATAATATTGCGAAAAGAGATTTTTATTTCTACCATACTTTATGGAAAAAATTGGTAAAGTAGCCCAAATCAATATGCACAGTTTGATCAGATCAAGAAACGACAAGAAGCGGATTGACTGCTTTTTTCTATTTTTGGCCTTCTACGCCTCTCTACTATCACTCTCGTACCCTGTGACATTAACCACTCACTATCAGATGCTTCGAACATTTGTTTGCGGCTATTAACATAAAAATATAATTGCGTTCTATTAATTGCGTGGGATGCTATTTTTTGCGGTTTTACTTCCTGAATTTGACCCATATATTTGTGTAACCACACAAGACGGATGTTGATACCGTGTCGTGCGAGTGATAAAACATCAGATGTTGAGCTTTTGGCCACTTGGCTTGGTCAAGTCACACGCTGTCCATATGGTGCAGTAGGCGTTCATTTTGAAGTTAATAAATAGGGTGTAAGCGTGAATGATTTAGGTTCCGGGAAGAGGTTCCTTTCCCTCAACATTGCGCGCTAAAGCCTAAAAGTAAAAGTATGATATATTTTGATTCGAAATTAATAAAATCAGTTAAATGTTTATCTTGGTTTTGATGTCGTCTTCTATTGCTATAAAATATTTCAGCGGACGAAGTCAAAAATAACAGCTTGACTTTAATTAAAGCTTATATTACAGATATAAAGGCTATAAAGTATAATAACAAAAGAAACCCATGTGTCTCATCTAGGGTAGTTGTATCGACTGTCGTTAGTATAGCAAGTATCCAGATGTTATGCTATTCACACAGTGTGTTCCATCCATCGTAATAACGATGGAACGATAGGAATATGTATCTATACTATTGTATAGATACATATTCCATACATATAGTATCTAGTCTTACCACAAATTCGCAAGCTGTCAAATTTCTCATCATGATATTTATCATCATTAGCAATGCGGAGTGGATTGGGCGCTTCATGGGACCATGGCGCCGCGACATTTCACATGGCAGCTCCATCATGTGGGAACTCCACGCTCGGTTCCACTAAGAGAAAACATACATCACATGTTGCGATGAAATCACGGTTATTTTTAAGCGACGATTGTTTTTATTCGCTCGCCAATTGGGGGCAATCAAAGACACGTGTTCCGTTCGAGACGCTCGCCTCGCCCTGTCTATTGAGCTCGTTGAATCGTCGACGTCGTCGTATCTCATGCAGTAGGTGCCTATAGTTTAGTGCAATTCAATGCAAATTTCTCATAATTTTCATTGTACTAAATCGAGATTAGCATTGTCCGCTTTTAGATGACCAAGTTCAATGAAACAAATTGTAATGAATCATTCGATTTACTAGTTTGACTACAGTGCCACCTACTGCTTTAAACTATGACAAGAACAAAATCATAGTGAGTGCATTCATTTATGATTTAAAACCTGAATTGTTCAAGAAAGTCACTGACGATTTTTACTTACTTTTTATGTAGATAAAGATACTTAATTAATTAAAACCTCAGTACGCATTCACACGCGTTTGATAGTGGTATGTAAGAATATGTAATTAATGAATCTTATCTGCATTAGTTCCCATAATCCTGACACTCGAGGGCTACCGCCATTACACCGCTATCATCTTTCGACTAGCCCATACTCGTTCCATACCGACGAATACAGATACTTTATTATACGCTCTCAAGTTCAATCACAAAGATAACGTGTCTGTTCCTCACTAAAGGGTAATCTAATGCTTGTGCCATGTGTCTGATGTGTCCATGGGATCAAAGTTTGGGCGTTCATAACTTCATTCGTAATATGTTTGGGTGCATTTTGACACCAAGATTTGATGGTGATAAGGCATCGGGAGCTTAATAATGTGGGTATAGTAATGGTAATAATCGATAGACCGAATAATATTTGTTGATTCATTAATTTTAGTTGAAGGAACCTGTCTTATGCATCATCGACTACTACACTGCTACCGTCGAAAGTAAAAAATTATGGGTTTTTAGTGATTTGGTAAATTAGCAATCAGTTCACCTTATTCGTTACTTATATCAAAGGTATCATGGATACTTCGTCGCTCATGAGAAAAATTAGTAAGCCTTTTATTGCTCTACCTCTTTATGGCTCTACTATAAGACTTAAAAACTTTTCATTTCACTGTTGATGCTAGAAGGGTGGTAAGACCTGGAAGTAATCTAGACAATTAAAGTAAATAAAGAAAGAAGTTATCCTACACGATTACCGTCGCGAGGAACTGATAGGAGGAACCGAGAGGATCCGTTGTTCAGTACGGTCCACTAAGGAAGGTTGGCTTAAACTTCACAATGGGGCTGAGTATACTTCGCTTCATGATGATTACAGGCTTAAACACTTCCAGGTAATCCCTCCTTAACGTTACAAGATAACTATCTTGTTGTATTCTGCGTCTAGAATTATTTTTTCTCGTTGATTAATAGTAATGATTATGACCTAGTTCGTAAACAACGTTACAAAAGCTAACAGCGTTGTCGTGCTTTATTTGAATTAATATCCACGACGTAACCAATGCGATGGCGAGCGGCGGGCCGGCGCACGCGCAGACACCGTGCCGGTGATGCTCAAACGATAACGAACCTTTCCAGCCTTGTACCAGGTAAAGACCTGGATTTAAGTGTTGGTTTACTTTCACTCGGAATAGGTATCGTAATAGAAATACTAGATGTTCCAATTTGATTTTCAGAAAAGCTGTGTTGAGAACCATAGTGTGCTAGAGTCAGAAAATTCTTGTCCAAAGGAAAACTAGAACTGTAAGGTTAATTTGTTCAAAAATTACTCAAAAAGCAGCGGGTTAGGATACAATTAACACAGAATAAAGAATAATATTATAGTGTTACATGAATAAAATGGAAAACAATATTATTGTTATAGACCATGACGATGATTTTCAGTGCAGCTTTAAGTCTACGTAGAAGTGACCCTCTTCGAATGTGAACTAGAACAGTCTATTCATTCACTGGCTATTACTCCTAGGGTCTAAGTGGTGATAATTGGCACCTACGCATGGGGCGTCTATGAAAGCACAAATTGGTCAGTTTTCATCGTACGCGCATTTCTTTGAAGGAAACAGTGTAATTAACAGCGAATGTAGGTCGGCATTGTGTTGCCGGTCAGATGAAGGCGTTCTTTGTTAGTTGTTTATTTTTCAATTAGTTTGAAGAATAATGGTGGAAAAAGTAATATTATGAAACTAGTATTGAAACATTATTATATTTAAAGAAGTTTTACCTTTAGATAGCACACAAAAAATGGATCTATCTTGTTGTTCACACGAAGTACATTTTTTCGCTAACATGAATTAAAATTTTAATATTTATTATATTTTTATCGACCTCAATGCTATAATAATCAACCATATATAATCAACCTTCGACGCGCTTGCTTGTGACTGCTGCTATATAGAGAATTAAATTTGAATAACAAACAAATTCACATTAAATGCTCACACATGCTCCCTTAATCATAACCCGAAAACAAACATCTCAAATGAAGAAAATGTCCGCCCCGGCCAAACTCAGCAAGCCTAAAATAGGTATTATCACAAACTGTACTATGGTGTCAATGAAAATATGGAAATTTGGGTATGAAAATGTACTCCGAATTTCATGTTACAAACGGTACAAACTAAAATGAAATCCTCGTAAATCCTATCAACATGACAGCACTACTAACGCTAATTACAATGCTACGATAAACTGTACACAAACGGAATATTCCGGCGTAATTAATACTTACACTTACCTATCGCCCCATCTGTTGAATTGACCGTTCAAATAAAAGTCTGATTGGAGTCTTTTATTTATTAGATAGCTACCATTCTGAAGTGTTCGTTAACTGACTGACTAAATACAGGCTCGAGACTTGAATAGCGACACGCTGCAATTAGTGGCTATCTCGCCGATATTAACAGCACATAGTATAGTATCAACAGTGCCGGCTATAGTGAAGGTTAAACACAAAAAAATTGAATAATGATAGAGTTACGCTTTGGTTCGTCGCAAATAGAACAAAACTATCTGGAGAACAATAACAAAGGGTTAGTCGTTTCGCCAAAAATGTAAGAATTTCGTTAGGAACAGTTGAATAATGCATGAAGGGGTTTCGGAGCGTTCGCGTTATTAGAGGATGCGCGCGCGCGGGCGTCGCCGCACGAGCTGCATTTTAATGCGAGTCAATCCGCTCGGCACGCATTAAATAACTTATAATATTTCTTCTGATGGCGTTTTCGATGGATTCAAATCATAATTTGTATTTTACGCTCAACCGTGCGCCTTCCGGGACCATGCTGAGAATAGACGATGAAAACGCATTACTGTCCCCAGGAAAGGTACAAAACGTAGCGTTTTATTAAACAGCGGCTCGGATTACCGTCACGAAAATAATAATCAAAAAATTCGACTGACGAAGGAAAAATCAGGTAATTCAATCCATTTGCGAGTGTTTATTAAAATATGACGTTGCATGGGTAATGAGGCGGCACGGGCCTCGTAACCCGAGCCGCTGCATGCGCTGGGCGTCTGTCCGGTCTCGTACGTCGCATTCATCCATCATGCTGCCCGACTCCCCGAGTAAGATGAAACCGATTGCTCATCAGACTTCATTGCACAAACATTGGAAGTATTTTCACTGAGGCATTGCTAAGTATACTCACCACTCATATGTAATGACATCGTTGCGCATGTAAGGTGTTTGTCCGTATTTGGCGTGATTTTTCGACATCGCCTGCGTTACTTACAACTTACAAGCACTTTGCATCCACTGGCATTTACCATATCCTCGGCTATTTGAGCGAACCGTAAAAAAGGAGTGAGCGGCGACGACCGATTATAATGTAAAAAGAGGTTCGCGATCGTTCCATAACCGATTGCAAATGGCAACCGCCCGAGGCTTCGCTGCGCCATTTATAGCCCGTCGCAATCTCGACTGCTAAAAAATAAACATGCAATGATTTCTTTGGTGATTCGTTCCTTATCTATACCGCTAAGAGTCAGGAAAGGAGATGAAATGTTAAGGAGCAGCGAAATTTGACTCGCAAAAAGAGAGCCCGCGCCGCGGTCCCTTTGGAAGTGCCTACGCGTATCGAGCGAATTTCTTGTATCGGTATTCGTTTGGGGGCAGATAAATGGTGCCTTCGATCATGTATCTCGAATTAAGATAAAATAATGTCGACTGGTTTAATTGTTATCACTTATTTCACCCGTAATTATCACGTTAATGCACATTTAAACTGTGCATTTTTCAACTCTGCCAACTGCGTTTTATATATATGCCAAGTTTATGTTAAATTAATGTGAATCCACATGTTAGGATCGCAGCACTTAGCACTTAGCGTCGTTTAAATTTATCTTGTCCTGTGAGCACAGTATTTTATTTTTTCATTCATCGTAAATTATAAAGAGAACAGCAAAGTTTCAAGCTTATGTATAAACAATTTAAAGGCCCTATAAAAGTGCGTGGCGAGCTGGCGGGTCTCATAATACTATAACTCGTTTTGTATATTCATGACAAGAGGACATAACTAAGGCGACACAACAATAGCCACCCGTGGCTAAGACCGAGCTTAAAAGATTTCGCCCGATAAAGGCTAAATTGGCTGCAAAGCGCTTAATAAGGTGTCTTACCCCAGGTTTATTCTACTTGGGTGACAGTCGCGAAATGTCCTGAAAGTAATCGGCTTTATCTTTCGATCTTGCTCGTCCTTAACACTAGTAAAAGATCCATCTCACTGGTGTTGGCGTGTTGCAACACTTGCACTTGTTCACTTGTTTAATGAATTAAACATTGATTTAATTGATATCTTCTTTTTTATACGAGCTTATTTGTGGACAGTTTTCTACTTGCATTTATTGCTACTTGAAATTTCAATAAACTTTTGTAGAGTCCAACGAATTAATTAATTAAATAAATAGTCTATCGAATTCATGACCATTATTTTTGTGATAACAGATGATAGATTTACAAATAATAGTTAAATTGGCATTGATGTTTAATAAGCTTATTCTAGAAGCCAATACTACATAACAAATCTACTTATTGAGATATGTGTATAAGTATAAAGACTTAAATGTAAGGTTAAGTAATTAAGTTTATAATCTATTTTTAGGTATGTAGAGTCATTTATAGTCCAAACGCAATCTAGTAACTTGTGCTAACTCAAGGCACTATAAATACTTTTTCTATAATCCGATTTTATCTGTTTCCTGTGATCACAAGACTAGACTTCCTTTACGAGCTAAATAATTGGTTTTCGAGTTAAATTGCTTAATTCCGCTCGAGTACACAGACTTCGCCACGTAGGTGTAACTCTATACCAGCATGCATCGACATTCGATACGGCAGAACACGCAATCACTTTTGACACTGTTTAACTAGCTGAGGAATATTATGCTTCGTCCTTGCGATACTTCTCGTACTTCGTAGCTTATTTAGGTTTACGTAGGTTTGTTTATAGTCAACCCGGATAACTTGGTATTTTTATAACTTTGAACTCCTTAGTATGCTTGAATACTCACTCGGCATAGAGACGTTCAAGAAATAATTTTAAAGTTATATGATTTATCTAAAAAGTTATTTAAGCTTTTAATAAGAAATGTATTATTATACAATCCATCCATTCATCCATCAGCCTTTGAAGGTCCACTGCTGGACATAGGCCTCCCCTAACTTGCGCCACTCTGACCGGTCCTGAGCCTTCTGAATCCAGCGGATGCCCGCTGTCTTCTTCAGGTCGTCAGTCCACCTGGTCGGGCGTCCTATGCTCCTTTTTCCGAGACGTTATTGGAACGAAGTTCCTTATTGCGCGTTGCGAAAGGGGGCTAGGCGGAAAATTTGGTAACGAAAAGTTGTAACGACACTTTTTGCCGTCGTTAGTCGTTACAACTCGTGCGGCGTCGTTACATGTCGTGCGGCGTGCGCATGTTTCTCTCTCTGTCTCTCTCTCTCTCTCATATAGAAAGCAAGCCAGATATTTTCGTTTGTTGCAGTAAGTACTAGGATAGCAAAAACATGCAAGCGAGTGTGCCAAAACAAATCTGGGGTATTAAATTTCTCATCGGCTTTGTTCACCTAGTAGCTTTCCTAGTACTGACTGCAAGGAACTTCGTTCCATCCGGGTGTCCCTTGACACCTCTCAAGTTTTTATACAATACATTATTAAACATTAAAGACAGAAGTAGGGCAATTTAATAGTTTCTAGACAACAATTAAATCACAAAAGGTTTATTTCACAGGATATTTAGTTTATTTCGACATAAATGTAAATGGTTCATAAGCAACGGCGGCAAACGGTTATAATAACCATAAATTAGATTGGAGGTTAGTTTGCAAATGTAGGCAATGAACACATTAAATTAGTATGTAGTGTAACAGAAGTGTAGCAATAGCAACCAGTGCTGTTAATTTATGGTTGTGGACCAGTATTTTACTGAGCAACCACTGCCTAGTGCCTACACTCTACAGTTTATACTATCAACGGTTAGGTTTATCACGTTTTAAGCTAAATGGTTAGATCATTATCATTACATTACTAGATATCTAGTATGTGATGATGTTTACAAAAAAGTGGGGTAAAGTGGCGCGTCGATAATAAGATTCCATCTTAATGATCTTCTGATATTATATTTTACTGTTATTTTATCTTAAAGGTTTTTGATATATGTACATAAATATTTTAATTGGTTTTTTAGTACTTGCCTAGGTACCTACTGCTTAAACGAATTCATAACAGAAGCACGGTTTTTTTTTGGTGTGTCGACAATAAAATATTTTCCAATTTCTGGTTAAAGAGTTTATCTCAAGGTTGTTATTTTTAAATTCGTAAATAACTTCGGAATATCTGACTATCAACAAAATTTATTTACATAAATAAAATAGGCAATAATAGTTCCTCGCTTTTGAATTTTAATTTAATAAGCAAGTTTAGATGGAAACTTCAACATGCAGCTTCAAAAGCGCCGCGAAGAGTAACACCCTTCAGCTGCACCTTAAATACGTTTTAACGCACAAGTTCTTCGGATTTATGGTACTGGTTCGCTAAGCGGCTTAGTCCACAATTAGGAGCGATCGGTCAGGCTTTTCACACCTCTATGTTTGAGCGCGATTTAGCATTCACGCCTCGTGTGTGCCTACCCCTATGTTCGCGCCTTGCTTCTACATATCACCAATCCATTATGTAAGGATACCTTTACTTAGCTTATACATAAGGATTTGAACTGAGCGTTTTGAGTCACTACTCGCCAAGTCTGTGAAGATTTAAGAATATGATATTTTACTTTTTTCGATTTTACTTTATTTTTGCAATATTAATTTGAGTAGTAAATTATTTCACAATGAAGACGACGGATACTTAATTGTACGTAATGCATAGCGATTTTCATGTAGGCTAAGGAGGTACATAAAGTGATTCAATTAATCTAAGCACATTACGCTTCTGTTCTATAATGCTTACCTTCATACATTTAAAAGGAAAAGGTGAGTTTCCATGTGTGTTTACATGTAAATGTAGAGTGACCTTATGCAAGTCATCAATCAATCGCAGCCACAATCACAAGTCGCTCGACTGCGTGACTCGATCATGAATAGACTGTGCTCGTATCGAGTCAAACACCAAGCACCAAGCAACAAACGCCATTGTTCAAGCACCGAGTGAAAGTCACAACCAGTGTTTTGCGTGTTACGAAAGCTCTATTAGCTATCGAGGACGACAATATTTTTGTACTCACTATGGGAACTATTACGCTGCATCTAATGAATGAAGGCAACTAAAAATGTTTCGTAATTCGTTAACGTTTCTCGGTTCCGTTTATCACGGCGCTAATCAGATAATGGTCAATTAGTATGATCTTCATCGATGATCGACGATTGATCAGTCTCGTCAAATTAATGATGTTACGTGTAGATCAGTTTCATTTCTATTTGTGTTTCTTGGGATGATGATTATACTTTTTTGTTTACTTTTAAATTTATAAAACTACTCAGCATGTCGATTGCATTATTATACGAAAGACAAAACGGTATAAAAAGAGTATTATACGAGACCCTCAGGTAGGTAACCGCTGCATTGTTAAGACATTGAAACGCCGTGCACGTCATAAAATAATGTCTCCATTATTATTGAAGTTGATTGCAAACAGGCGTTCGACGCCGGAGTTAATCAAAATTGCATTACGAGACGTTTCGTTCGGTCACGGATTCAGCGCCCGCTGCGGCGAAAAAACTCGCGATCGGCATACCACAATACGGATCTTATGATTGATGAGACACTTTAGAGCCGATCTGTTTACGTATGTACGTTGAATATGTATGAAAGGGATTCGAAAATCAACACTGCGATTGTTCGTGGACTCGTGGGCACGTGAGGTTGACGAATGGGGCTTCGTTATGAATGTTTACGGTTAAAATTTAGCTGACGAATCCTATGGCGCGCCCGAAGGCGTAGGCGGTCTCGTGGCTCTCGCCGCTCGCCGGCTAACGAGTTATGTAAACACAGCACTGGCCACTGCTGACTGCGATATATGCTTGAAACACCGACCAAAACTAAACATACCGAGTAGCTAGAAGTCCTCGCACAGAATCGATACGTGACAACCTCTATTTTCCTTACATGTTTGTTTTTCTTTTGTGTGTTAGAATAGAGTGCTACCGGAGCTAGTGATCATAACGTTTTTTAATTGTTATAATAATAAACTTTACCACCTAATAAAAACTCTCTCAAGATATATTAAGATCTCGTTATACTTATTACATTGAGCCGGATTGAACCCAAATCGCAAGAAAACAAAATAAGTAGAGTTTTTTTCGTGACAAACAATCTTAACAGCAAAAGGTTTCGCCAATGTGTATTTAATAATAAAAATGATACTTGTATGAAAAATAAACAGCAATGTTTAAATAGGACCCGCGTCGGCCGGCTCTCGACATTTTATTTTCCCCGGGACAAAGCCTGTTTGCGGTCTACCATTGTATCGAGGTTTAGTGGTTTCTAAACAAGTCCACGTACGTGCCACTAAACAATAAGGCGTTATGATTCGACGTATCGATCGTAGAATTCGATTTAGTGCATTTTGTTAGTTTTTGAAACGATTTCTTTTAGCTTCGCCTTTCAAGACCGTAGTGAAATCTTTGAATTTAATTATCTTTAAATTTATTTATCTGCTCTCAGAATTCAGACGCATAGGAAAACGACGAAATGGGTAAAGTTGTGGAAACCGGAGAAAAATTATTCATAGCCACAACTAGATAATATTCTTCTGACGATTAAATAGAAATATTTAAATGAGGTTATAATATAAACAGCTTATAATAAACAATAGACGATTCACTAATGGCTTTAGATTTTATATTGGATTTTTTGTGTCTATCCTCTTAAAGGAAAAATATACTTATACTTAGTTAATGGAGGACCATTAACATGTTATCTTCCCTATTCTGTTTTATTGTATTCCGAAATAGCTGTCGTATTTACATATTTAGCTGTCAATTATCTTAGCGTTATTCCGTCGCCAATATTTTTGTCGATAGTGAATATTAAAATGAACATTTTATAAATACATTTGGTATTTAAATACACATTTATTTCACATTTGTAATCTCTTATCATTCTTGTTAAAATTTTGACATTTGTGAAGTGTGATATACAATCCGGATTGGCAATATAAATAAAAATTCACAATCAGTATAGACCATGCGCTAATCGGTTTGGTTATATTCTTTAGACTTTAACCTGACGCCTTGAGGCCATAAAACTAGATTTACCGCTAAAATTGTAAACGCTTTTAACTTTCTAATATTCTAAAATTAAATGTTAATTGGACAAAAATTAAAATGTTCCAACGGATTGTTCTTTTTAATGCGCTGATAAAAGCGATCAATGACGACTGACGACGACTCAAAAACACGTTTGGAATGACGCCTCAAATAACACGGAATTGTGTTCTGTAGAACCGGACACTTTATCGTTTTATTTTTAACGAAAATAATTTTTCGTTCAAGCATTCAATGTGAATGTGACACATTTCGTATATAAATTATCTGTCGCAATGACAAGTTTCGAGTCAGGCATAATGATATGTTGTTAAAGTTGCAATAAAAGGCCTCGAAGCATTTTGGTCAATTTTCGTTGACCTTTTCTGGCCGATCAGACGTCATTTTGTCTGATTTAAAGGCTTTGGTATTCGCGACGCTCTAATTGGATCCTGAGTTCCTCTCCATATTTTAATGTGACCGTTGTTAGAAAAAAGAATTCCCAATACATCATTAAAATCGTTTAGTTTCGTTAGTTCTCTATACCTGAATATTTAGGATATAGGTATTTCATTTAATAGTTATGTTGGGTGTTGTGGTAAATGGCGGTCGCTGTCTTTACCGGATCACTTAAATGTCAATCGTTTTTACTTTATCACAAATAATACATATAATGTGTTATTTACATGAAATCAAGTAATGTAAATTAAGTGTTATTCGAATACTTATTATTCGTTTTATAGGTATAATATTTTTTAAATTTTAATTTGAATGGGTCTCAAGGCTGGATAATTTTCTCTTAAGGTCAGCTTTTATATCTACTAAAAGTTGTTTTATTTTTTTTACGACAGCAGCAGATAATCGTCATTGACTTGTATGAAATTTGGTCATAGTCGAAAATTTTATTGGCCTGGACGCCGCGACTGGAAGTAGGACTATCTTAACCATACTAACAGCAAAAAATAACCAATTTTGTACAACACGAACTATATTTTCATATTATTCGTAAACTCAATTTAACTTAAAGCAAATATTCTTTACCTTAACCAACCTTAAGTTGCGTACATTAACCTGCAGTCTGCACTTCCTGGTGCTTGTAATAAATTTTCCATAAGAGTAAATGCACCAGGCCACCAGCTAGATTATCATAATCAGAAACGTTGCTCAGAACTCTGAATACAATCGAATTACTTCCCTTCTAATGTATTGTATTGTTTCGCCCATACTTGACCGGTTTTTGTGTCAGTGGCGAGCGAGTTCATAGTGGGCGCAGTACTCTGTACTGTAGCGATAGATTTAATGAGGTCGGTAAATCAAATGGAATAATACGCCAGTTGGCGCGTGCCACAAGGCCGGCCAACTGAAGGAGTCCGATTCCTATCCTGGCGGCTCACTGCGGCTGCTTCTCTCTCGCACCTAGCGAGACGAGCGCCTTAATAGCCAGCTCCTTGCCAACGCGGTATTCGTCATGATATCGAGTTATCGCACGTGCTCTGTAAGGTATTGCATTCGATACTGGACTTTGCTATAAAATTATTTAAATCGACGCCGAGAAAAAACCTCCGCCACCAAATACAGTAATGCACGGCCATTTAAATATCGAATTAGGAAAAACGTTAAATTTGCAGGCCGTTACACGAACTGCTATTTAAATATCAAAGCGTTTCGATTTGCAACTGCTATCCTGTTTGCGTAAACTCACATCGAACGTTTCTAGTTAATCACGGTGATCTGTTCTATTTAAAGACATGGGTACGTACAATTTTATTGGACAAAGGCATTAACGGCTTTTCGAAGTCGGCGCAGGTTGGCATAAAGTGAGGCTTTGGTCTTGCAATAGCCGGAGGCGCGGTGTCCAGGCCTGAGGTCCACCGTTAAATAATAACGAGCATGTACCCCGCTCGGCTCCACTGAGCTATAAATTGCTCGCAGCCGCCGGGCACGCGGCACGCAATCTCAATGCGGAAAATATAGAGGGCTAGTATAGCAGTGTAGCTAGAGTGGCTTTATCAGCCGCGGGCTACGCTGCCATTGTTGGTCTTGGTCTTACGACCGATTCGCGTATGAATCGAGCCTTTGTAGACGCTTTCGTTCGATTAAACAGCACTTAAGTGTAGCTGTGTAATGGAATAGATACGCAGGTGTACTCACTTCTAGGTAGGTATATTTTATTCTACAACGAATAAGAGATAAGTATAAAGATTTCTTCTTTAATAAAACTGTGCTTTTAAAATACGTACATCAGAAATAAATATCAATCACACGAACGATTGTTGTAGGTTTTGTATGTAGTTCTAAATTGAAAAGATAAAAGATTGAGTCTTTTGGATCAATTTTTTTTTATGGAAATAGCCGGCAAACGAGTTGACGATCCACCTGATGGTAAGTGGCTATCGTCGCCCATGGACATCAGCAACACCAAAGGCATCACCGATGCGTTGCCGGCCAAGAAAGAGAGAAGAAAAAGAAAGAAAAAACTGGCTCTCAAGCCCCCAGCCGGAACGCGACGAGTCGTTTGGTGGCTGACTCATGCTCGAGGGTGGCAGCCATCCAGGCGAACCCCATGGAGAAATAATAATAGTAATAATGGTATTAATTAATAATTAAAATCAATATTACTAATATAATCCCTCGAGGGGCCCTACCACCAGCGGGCTAGATTTAGTCGCCTTTTACGACACCCATCCGGCGTGGGATTGGGGTTAGTATTCTAAGCCGCCCCAATACGGCGATAACAACTATAAGTGGAACAACGAAGTCACGTTTTAGTTAAACTTAACGTAGTCAATAAAAAAATTGCTTGTGCATATAACCGGTGCCATATTTACTTAGTTCATAATATACTTCAATGGCCATGATTCATGCAACTTTGGCTGTGGTAGCCGTGACGTAGATAATGTGTGCAATGAACGATAGTATTACAATCACCATTAAATAGTTTATTTATTTAAAACTATGTTAACTTAACACCATAATTATCTCGGGTTTACCTTAATGGCGTCTATTTCTATGGCGTCACCCAGTCCGAGTCAAATGTTCAGTACAATGCGCTTTTTACACGATTGTCGTGGTTGTGGTAAAAAAAGGACTGAGGGTATGTTACCAGCTAATGAAGGCCGGTAAAAGGCCCTCCCGGCTGGCAGCGCGCATTCCTCGCCTTTGTCGCCGGGCGAAGCCCCCGCGATAGTCCGCGCTCGCCTTATGACAGATTTAGGGCTGCCAATGCCAGACTTTCCAGGCAAGTTAAGGATTTCTGGGACAATTCTACTGGGATTTTTGGACCCTAGTAATAATATGAAAAAATGGGAATTTAATAAGAACTCGATTACATTTTACGTGACTTGTAAACCAAAAATAAAAACGTGGGCTAAATTGAAATTATAGTACATTTTTTTATATTATTTTAAAAACAAAAATTAAGAATTCGGGACATTAAAGTCTAATATCGTATATGTACAGAAGTGGACACGGTTCAAGATGCAAAATTCCGGCATAGTCTCGGATTTCCCTCCATTTGACATCCCTAGCCAGATTAGAATGATTTATTAGTACAACCGAGCACTGGCCACTATTGCTACCAATTAGTTGTGCACAACGAGTATTCTATGCCGAATTAAAAAAGGACTGACTGGGTATTGCACACTACACAGATAAGCAATAGAGTGGAGATAATCTACGAAGATAAGTATATTAGGCGAAAATAGAATAAAAGTAATAAGTTCGCTTCGGAATTCGCGTGGGATAGCTACAGAAGGCTTTTTTACATAACTAATTATTTTTATTGATAGCTTTTTACACTTGACAATAAAATTTGTTAACTTGTAAAATGTTGATCTATAGTTTTTTTTGTCAACATACTTCTTCATCTTCTTCATCTTGCTTCTTAGTAGAGACGTCAATTTCCATGAATTATTTTTAATGCCTTGTAAATTATAAATATATAAGTGTGCTATGTTACTTATCTTAACGGCAATTTGATAAATATTAACTGTAAAAGTAATGAACTTACCTCCTATAACTATAGATGTAGTAATGTGCTTTGACATAATCAATACTAAAGTATTCAATACGGTTAGTTCGCGTACATTAAAGTCTTAAGAATCCGTTATTAGCCTTCCCATCAATACTCCTAGTAATGGAATTCCCGGACATTTCCTTATTTCTTACTGTTGATCTAATCTCGTGACAAATCACAAAAAATCTGGCATAGCGACGAGTTCTTTCCGTTACAAAAAGTCTGATGAATTATTGTCGCCTGTCGAAGCAATACCGGCGAAGCGACAGTTTGAAATTTAATTTAATTAGCATACTTTGCTGCCTACTGAGATTAGATCGCCTGCTGAGATCTTGTTTTTATTACACGAGCTTTCTAAGCTGCCAATGCTCAGACCACCGCGTGCACTATCGAAAATGATTTTCCAATAAGTAGGTGGGATTTGGTATTAAATTAAATATTAGGTTATTATTACTTAATATGTAGGTGGTAACTGTATGTCAGATTGTTTTTTTTTTTGTTATTAACGAGTAGCGCCGCCGCCAAGATCCTCTGAAGAAGGGTCGTCACTTGGGAAGTCAAGTGCGAGAAGTTAGAGCTGATAGATGTTGTTTGAGTAGCAGTAGTAGCAGTAGCATATGCATAAAAAAAAATTGCAAATGCAAAAAAGCTAAAATGCGAAGATTCAGAATAAGCTTAACTAAGTTATTATAGTAAATTCTTTAACTTTCATTCAAGATTAAATTCGTAGAAAGTCGAGATAAACAAAAGCAGTTAGGGAGACATTTCTTGGACGCGTTCTGTGCCAAGAGCCATTAGAGACAACTATGAATTTAATAAGACTTGCTTTACAATCTGTTTCTGGGTAGCGCGGCACAAGCCGAGCCAGCCGAGGTAAATAGCGACTATAATACCGTTTATAGTTCGGATTGCTGCGGCGATAACAACACAATGATAAAATGATAAACGGACCGCGGCCCGGCTGGAGATAAAGGAACTGTAAACCAGGGAAATGTTCTTTCTTTTAGTTAAAGCTTGTTTTTAACGCGTTCAGTTTAACTTTATCAATTTTTTGTCGTGTTTTTGGTGTGTTGAACGGTGTATTTGAAATTATTTTAAATGTCGCATTCTTTGGGTATTAGGACCCGATCGATGGCAGTACAGTAAACCTAGGTATAATAGAATAGAATACTCTTTATTGTACACACCAAATATGAGTTAATACATTAGAACATAATATAAATATTACATGTAGTACAAAAGGCGGTCTTATCGCTATAGAGCGATCTCTTCCAGACAACCTTTGGAAAGAGGACATAGAATACAGTGTGAAAAGGGTAGGATGCACAGACAATATAATAAATAAGATAAACTACAAATATTAATATAATATACAAGATTATGAATTTAATATAGAAATACTAAAATGATAAATAAACCTTTTCCTGCCATCTTCACTAGAGAAACTTACCAAAAGTTTTTCAAGCTTTTCCCACTCGTTAATAGTGGAAGTGTAAATAATTTAATTTAATTACATTGATGTTTTGTTAGTGCGTTGATGTCTTTTGAACGATACGTACTCTACCATTATGTTTATAATTCTAACTCTATAATATGTTTTATTTCAGGTAGTAATATTATTCGGTGTTGATTTTATGTAATGAATGCATGTATATTTGCTTTGTAGTGTCACATCACATCATGATTCTCGTTTAATGATTAAGAAGCAATGTATTACAATATTTCTATAAAAAATTCAAATAAATTTAAATTCAAAAAATTATTTAAAAAGACAATAAATATTTACCAAAATATTTACTCATCTCTAGATATCTGCAAAACCAAACGTATAGGTACAGATTGCGTGTCTGCTATCCGTTTTGGGCTATTTTCTTAAAACCTTAAAACAATTTACAAACTCTATACATATTTAGTTCATTCAACCTACACCTATGAAAAGTGGTCCTACGAAAATAATGTAGGGCAACGAAAATGTAAGTGACGGTTTAGTATTCACATCGCAAACCGCACGGCCGATTCTCACGCAGCTTGCGTATTCCGCATGCGATCCTCCGTGAGAACAGTCCATGCGGGCTATGGGCGCTATGGCCCAGTGTATTGACATTCACCACATGTTTATCATACATTGCCTTGCGTGGAATCAAATTGTTTGCACGCCGAACCTCCGCGGTTGCGTACTCGTAAGACGTAACATCTTGGATCATAACACCTGGTCCTAATCTAAACGACATGGTAATACGTATAAACGCATGATTTTAAATTTATTTCTTAATTTATTATTTATCATACAAAACACAACTAACCCCAATGAAAAAAAATATTATAAAAAAAATACAATTATGTTACATTACATTCGAGCGATATACATATCGATTCGAATTGTCGCGGTTCCGCGAGTTTGAGATTTTCCAATGCGTTTATAAACTTGATCGATTTTAACTCGATAATGATTTATGTAACTAAAGTGTACAGATCGCCTTGTAACTTATAAATGTGAAAGTCCTAATAATATAAATGTGAAAGTTAGTATGGATGTTTGTTGCTCTTACACGCAAAAAGTAATGAAAGGATTTTCATGAAATTTTGCAGACAGGTAAAAAATTATCTGGAATAAGGTATGGGGTACTTATTATCCCGAAAAACGTGAGCAAATCCGCGAAGATCGCTAGTATCGTATACCCACATTATTGAAACGGTCTCGATAATATTTTTACCTAACACCAACGTATCTATGTTTGATGAGACGCACCTGCATTTTAAATAAACAACTTTCGACATATCTAGTGACATAACTGTCTATGCACGATGACGTGTGATGGTGACATGACAAGTGTCCAGCGACAGGCTGTGTGAAATGTTCTTATCGCCTTCTTCTCTGCTCCATCATCTTATCTGATAACACGATCTTTAATAGAATAACCTAGTTAGAAAAGGTATTTTTTTTAATGTAGACGAATTTCCTATATGTAGCTAATATTTTAGAACTCGAGTTTAAATCATAAATGCAAAACTCAGTTTTACAGTTTCTGTTTAAAAGAAATTAATCATTATTAAATCACTGGTAGTAACTAATAGCCGTGTTGATTTTTATATTCCTTATATTTTATTGTCGCTCATTTCATCAATTTATGGAGCACCTAAACCAGTTAAGCCTGCACTTGCATCCTTTACATTACACTTCCTCATCTGATACATGATACAATTACCAGTGATTTTTATGACAGAAATTATTAGTATGATACAGTGGCCATGGAGCTACACACTGACTTTGAAGCTATGGAGATATAACGCGAAAAATAAAGATAAATTTATGTCAATATCATAAAATATGATTTATCAGAGATTTACAAGTGTGGGATAACACTGGATCAACGCAAATCATTCCCACGCCAATGCGTGAAAGCATGTGATCGCCTGACGATACCTCCTATCAAATTATTCCTTATCATTCCATTTTCCCATGCGATCCGTAAGTTCTTTCTTTTCTGTATTTGCATGACTGCCAAAATTATTTGTATAAACTTATCCCCTGTTTAATGTTGATAAAATTTTGCAAGAGTTTTCACTTTTGCCGCACCTTTGAGTTCGGTTGGACGCAAAAACATACTGAATTTTAATAGAGAACAAATTTTTCTGAAAGTGCGCATTTAAGTGCGTCATTTAGAGCAATCATAAACGCGGTAGCTGCTTATATTTTTATATAAACTGCTGAATTCTTGTAAAAAGGCTAGGCAATCATCAAAGCATGTACCATGTCGTCGCCGGCACCCTAATTACATGCCTGTAAAATTATATGTAAGCGGTGAACGAGTCACCTTTTTTTTATTTTTTGTTTTTACATATTCTTCTCATTCGAAGCACTCGGCATTTAAAAAAGTTGTAAGTGTGCTAAATTAGCAGGCAGCCTTAGAGATACGAATATGGTGATATATTTAGGTTTATTCACTGCAGTTAATGGATAGTAAGTCAATTAGGTAGCGGTTACGCTAAAATGTGTTAAGTATGTAAACATCGATTAGGGCATACCTACATTCTTCGTAGTTTTAGTGCCATAGGTTTAACCACAACAGAGATTATAATTACTGATTACATTCACTGATAAAATAGAAAACTTTACAGCATAATAGCATTCAGTCTTACAATTAGTTAAGAAGTACCTTAGCTAGATACATAGTACAGTCCCCTGCAAAGAAAAGTGACCCATCTTTATAAACATAAATATACATACGAATAGCAACGTTTCTGTTGCCTTTGTCACGACCTTGTAGCTACGTGTCGACCTGTTTTTGCGGAAACCTGTTTCTGTCACTTCGATGCGGCTAAATTACAATTTATATTTCATTTCACGATGGTAAGCTAACTAGAATCAACAAATCTATATATATGTATATAACGCAAAAAATATTTGTACGGATGTCCTTTATACACTCTGAAGTCGATTTTCCACTTTTCCCATGCAACAATTTGAAGATAATAAGTAAAGATCAACGTCAACACAAAACACTGATCTGTCTTAATCATCAGAATTTTTTTAACCTAGTGGAAAACGCCGGGTTCTGAAATAAATAATAAAATAATAAAAAATAACTAGTTATAAAATAAATGCGAAAACAACAATCATCTTGCCAGGATTTGAACCACCAACTTTATAAGTGGAGGCGAGACCTCCTAGCCACTGGACCAAAGAGCTCTTGGTAGTTGCCGCGAAATTAGTATAGGCTTAGCGATAAGCATCGATTAGCATGACGTCGTGTGACGTCACACCATTCATTCTCGCGGCATAGGTTGATCATGCGCTATTTAACAAAATATGTGGGTAAGTCAAAGTTTTTTTAGAAATTCTATTTTTGCTTCTTGGAAATTACATTTCATAAGTTACGCTGTTAACATGGTTAATATATCCTCCTTATGACCACAACCTCTCCATATTTTAATTTATATTTTGTTTACAAAATTATAATAATAGCGGAAGAACCAATTAAGTAACGAGTATTTAATTTAATTTTATAATTTATAATTAAATATAGTATGTTCAAAAAATAACGGGAATTTTTACATTTTGCGGATTTGTAGTGTCCGATTGTAAAACATTTTTTTATTATGTTGACACAATTGCCCCTTAAGTATGATAAAATTTTCAGCTGTATTCATTGTGAACTTTTCAAATATCAACCTTAGCGTCTAGACTTGTTTTTATGGTCTCGGCGATTTTTGATTCATGGCTTTTGCACCACGATAATGCTGCACCTGCTCACACTTGATTACTTGTTCGTGAACTTTTGTCCAAAAATAGAATCGGAACGATGCTCTAGCCTCCATAGCTAGCCAGACATGGCTCCTTGTGACTTTTTTCTATAGAGAACCTGAAAGGGCCGTGGTTTTTAAGCAATGACATTAAAACACATCCTATCCTAAAAATCGAGTTTTAAAAGTTTTTTGGGGATTATAAGAAGCGCTGGCACTTTATTTAAATGTCTAGTGGGGACTATTTTATAGGCGGACAACACTAATGCAGACGAATAGATAAAAATATTTTTTTCAAAAAACGAAACTTTCTCTTATTTTTTGAACACACTACGTATATATAATTATACCTATAAACAGGTCGACACGTAGCTACAAGGTCGTATCAAAGGTAATAGAAACGTTGATGTTCGTATGTTACATATATTTTTATACAGATGGGTTACTTTTCTCTGCACGGAACTGCAGTCACCTGCAGAGAAAAGTAACCCATCTCACACACACAGTAAAAGATGTACTTGTACACGCATCTTTTACTGTGTGCGTGAGATGGGTTACTTTTCTTTGCAGGGGACTGTACCTACATATGTAGGTGAAATAATTTTCAGTGAATGTTTTATGTAGGTAGGTACTTTATCCAAGAGTCTAGTTACCTACATCTACATATTTCAATAAAATGGTTAAAATACTTTGATAATCATCTTTTGGCATTAGCATTATTTTCGTATTGCTCGATTATCGTAAGTCAACGCGGCGTAAAATATTTTTTATTTTTTACTGATGATTTCACACAATAGAAGGAAGAGAAACAAGGAAAAATCCTTTGTACATATGGGATAGGTAAGCCAGCTAATAATTTTCTAATATCCTGGGATATTACTTCTCAAGCTTTATTTACATGATGCTGCTCACATGTGCTGCGCTGGCGTCCCGCGTCAGTGACGCAGCCACCGCGCCCATCGCGCCCACCGCACTACACATGCGCACTCCGAATTCACCCGTTCAACCGTGTTATTTATTACTAAAACATTTTTTGTTGAGAGCCTCTGACTAATGTATAACGCTTTTAAGAGTACTTACTTACGTATTATATTTCAATTTAAACTTGTGTTATTTTGGTAAGACAGTACATTTAAATTCTTACTTCGATTCAGGCGTATTGTATACCTGATTATTGTTCTTGTGGGATAACCTACGATATCTACGCTACATTATAACGTGTCATCATTTAAATAATCATTAACAATTAAAAGATTCCATGTTTATGATACAGGAACGCTATTGCAGTACTCATACGCAGGTGTTCATGCATCACGTCTCATAGCTCCATACATTGTCATTATACGTCAGGACTCAGGACTTCACTCGAGGCATCAATTAAGGAATGTACGGTCTAATGAGTGGCTTAGTCACGTTGTAGCTCGTACGAAATGTGTTGAGTGTGTTTACTGTTTAGTCATATCGGTGGATTCAGTCTAAGCATATTTTTTACTGGCTACTAGAGATTTATAAGGCTGGCTACTAGGCTGCCTTCTTTACCTTGTATTTTACTGTCAGACATCTTTTAATTTTTAATATTTATCAACCATTTTATAAGTATTATCATTAAGATCATCTTGTCAAACATATTAACAAGTGTTTTAAATGCAGACGGAACTCAAGATGATGTATTTTAAGCCTATATTTCGACCCAGTTACATGGATCATGTTCACGAGATGACTCATTGTGATGTTTTTCCTTATTCTGCTTCATCCTTATCCAGCAACGTGGTTGTTCCTTTGGCTGCTGAGCTACTGAGTGCATGAGGATAGTTCACCTACTCATTAGTCAGCTATTGTGAGAAAAAAAATCATCCATTCAGTAATTTTAAATATACAATACAATAATACGCCAGCATCAATACCTCTCATCCTGAACCGAGTAGACAATCCAGCCTTTAAGGCCAGTTTAAATGTCTTAGAAGACGTATTTTATATTCATTCTATGCTCAAAGTATCTACACGTGTGTCTCATATGACCTTAAGAATTCATTTATTAAGAAGATGGGAATGCGTGTTTACCAATTTAGCCAGATGGCTCTAGACTGCTCCTGATTTTATTACCTCGATGATTTCATGCACCATTTTATAAAGGTCAAAGATGAAGTAGAGCTAGGTTGAATTACTTCTCGGTGTAATTGTTGCTGAGGAGAAGGAGTATAAGGACATTTTCATAGACCGGTAATGAGGGAAGTTGTTTGTTCATTAGTCAAACGTTATAGGTATTATTTGTAAATTGAAGATAATTATTATATGAACGATCACTACCCACAGCAGACATATTTTAGTTGTTTGAAGTTGTTTGAAGTTTCTCCTAAGATCAATACGGCTTGAGATAATTTTTTCAAATTGTACTTACACATTTAAATGATTAACTAATTAACTATTATATATTACTAGCTGACCGGGCAAACGTTGTTCTGCCAAAAAAATTTTAGGGGTAGGGGGATGAAAATAGATGTTGTCCGATTCTTAACCCTAGCCGATATGCACGCGAACATTCACGAAAGTCGGTGGAGCCGTTTCGGAGGAGTTCAACTTCTAACACCGTGAAACGAGAATTTTATATATAAGATAACTTGTGGTGAAAAGGAAACCATTTCAAAAACAAAAATTCGTTTTCTGCCTGGTTAGAAAGCGTTGGAAAAAAATATCGGAACTCTGAATCGATCATATCCGACACAATCTGATCGACAGTTTGTCTGATGCGCTATACCTGTTTCTAATTATATACTCGTACTCGTAGTCGTAGATAGTTCGATTCTGCTATTTTTGTTGGTAAATAGAGATGATTTGTGAGGTGCAGATACATTACCTACGTGTGTCGAGACTCGAGATGGTGACAGAGGGGCGCCCACGCGCGCACGAGAGGCCTCCATTATACAATCAGGACGAATCACCACCGGACCGAGTAGGACTAGGGATGTCTGGCTGCTCCTATCTATAATTCATAGATTTATCGATTTATTTATAAAAACTGACACATGAGTTATAGAATGCTGAGATACGTGGACTGAATTGAAATTAAAACTTAGAAAAATAAATACGAGTAAATACGTCTACGTAGTAGAGTTCCTACTTTGGCCTATTTGTAACTTATGAAAATTGACAACTTCAATAAAGTTGCCAAAAATAAGACTGTATTTTTGATAATTGGATTCTCGTTTGTTTAGCTTTAGCCTGACATGTTTATCGAGATTCAGAAATTAATTCGTATCAATAAGATGAAATCTTGATTGAACTGTGTGTAGTGTTAGGTGAAGTAAATACAAGTAGGTAATTTAACGAGCTTAAAAGTTATAATTAACAATTAAAATAATTCGTCATTTGATTAGATGTAGTGCTGACAGCTCTGAAAGGTAAGTACAATACAAAGGTACCCTACAAAAGGGTCTAACGAAGTTGATTTGGCACATCCTTAGGTCAAGTACTAGGTACTATGTTTAGGTTATGGCATACGCGTATAGTTCAGTTCTGCCTATCAACATCGTAGCGAGCAATCGAGCGTCCAGTAAGATTAAGGAAGCTGTACTGCGAGTACTGCGGCTCGCAATAGCCGCAATCTAAACACGTAACCTTGTACGGCTTGAAATTGTAAAGTTTATAATCTGTAGACTATTACAGCTAGTACAATTACAGAATTGGTACTAGAAGATATGCCTTTGTTTTTTGGCGTTTAAGAGTTATTTGGGATTAATTATAAAATTGTGTTTTTAGACATACCCTTGATCAGACCTTGATTTTTAAATTGCGTTTAATTGTTTTTAGGACTATTAATAGTGCCAATCATAAGATACCATCGTAATTATGAAATTTAACAATAAACAAAATACACAAATAGTCTATGGACTTCCATTTCAAGACAGGAAATGAGTTGTTATCGTGATGTTTTAATTACCTTTGCAGAAAACCAATAACTCCATAAAAAGTTTTATAGCTGTAATTCGTTTTACATTAGTCTAGCCTTTAAGGCCTGTCATCTGAACTGCAATTAAGCGAAATCGAATATAATAATTACATACTAGAATCATCAAAGACCACAATAAATTATCTCGTGATTATATCCTATTATAAAATAATCATAAATGTGTCATACAGTATTATACGGGAATTTATGTTTAATAGTTGAAAGGCATTGTGTCTAGGAATCAATTATGCAACGCTGTAGGGACACCGAAGTCATTACGCGTCTGGCGGTCACGCGCTGCGCCAACCGCTTTCATCTCACACGAATCGTTGTGTAATACCTTTGTCATGCTAGTACTGGTACTAGTACAGTACTTTGATACTCGTTCTTTTATATACTTTGATTGGATTATCTTGCTTTTTTAATTGACTCGATTCTACATTAAAATATAATGCGTAGACAAGACGTAGAGACGCAGACTCTTCTTATAAGAATTAAGTTAAGGCTCCTTCCTACATTTGAGTCTGAAACAACTTTTTTTACCTATTGTGCACACAGCTGAACAAGGCCTAGGGGTCAGGTTTCTTCAATTCTAGGTCTCTGGACTGTATAACCATCTAGTCCGAAAACACCAGCGACTTTTTACTAATTAATATATTATATGTATAAAATTAAATCTGCGTTCGCCCTTCATAAGGGTATTCAATTAGGTAGCAATAAAGCCAAAAAGACGATCCTTTTATCCCCAATATGTAACTCGATCGCCTGTATCAAATATTAAAGCCGAGATGCATTTGGAACCATGAGTTGTCCGTCTGGAGCCCTATTGTGCCCAGGTTTATAGCGTATGAATACAATGGGCACGCACGTGCGAGGAGACTTCGCCCGCGGCGCGGGGCGTCCGCCCCGGCCATTGTCCGAATGCCTCTCAGACGTACCACCATACCTATAACATGGCCCATTGTCTCACGGAAATCCTGCATACATGGTTTGACACTTACAATAAATTGGGCACTCATGTCTCGTATTTTAACGTATTTTTTACTTTTTCCCCTTTTAGATTCTTGTCTTTTTTCATTGGTCCATCATACGGGAGTGTTACGATCTTTATGTAATAATATTTATGTTTCGACTACCGAGAAGTTCGAGACACTGTTTGAATTTCTTACGCGCAGTGTTTTAGCAACAATGGTTGTTTCACTGTAGCGAGTACTATAGAATTAGCGGAATGACCAGGCACAGCTGAACAAAACAGATCACGGAACTATTCGCCGGCCGCTGTTCTAGCAATCTTACATCTCTGGTCGGCGCTGACCTAGAAACAAAAAACGAGAGGTGTTTGTACGCGTGAGTGGAGGCTTAAAAGCTGTGTGTGGGTGAGCTTGAAAGCTTATAAATCTTGGCCGTTGTACTCGCTTGGATGTGTGCGGCGCGGCGACAAGCGACTGAAATTGTAGCGGCCGGCGGTTCTAGTGTGCATTGTTGAACGCAACGAGCTATCTAAATTGTATGAAATATTGTTTCCCTTTCCTGTTCAACAACTTGCCTACTATAAATAAATATTCTAACTTGAAATTCAATACGGATACGGTCTGATTCGTTATTCTGATTCATATTTCAATAATTCAACAATATTTTAAGTATTGCTGTGTCATTTAGATTCTAAACTACAAACTAAAGGTAAAGACACATTTTTGTTACTTGTATGTTGCTGTTTTGTCCTAAGATTCGACGGTTGATAAAGCGTTGCTGATGGCGTTAACTTACATCACAAGGTCAAGAACATAACAGACATTTCCCTGTACTGCTAAACCAGGTTCTAGCGATGCTATCGAGTATGGTAATGGCTACCGGCGCGTGGGCCGATAGGCGGCGAGGCTCGTGTCACCCGCAGGGCTGACGGAATAGGAACGGCTCTGTGATGGCTGATTGTAGGGAAATCACGACTTTGTACCTATTATTGATCTTGTAAGACTTGAAAATACTGAAACTGAGTACTGAGTTACAGTTACAGTTGGGTGAATGTTTGCCGTCGTTGCCCATTTAGGTAGGATTAAAGTTGTTTCTGCATGTTTTGCTGTATAAAGGATTAAAAGTTTGAAGTGATGGTACATATATCCATTCCGTAACAGAATAAACCTTCATTTAAATATCGCCTAACGTATATCTAAAGACTCGACTATCAAAGTAGATTCAATTCAACTATCAAAAGCACAACATAAAAGTGTGACTATAATAAGATATTTTTGCTTTAAATATTTGAAGCAGTCTTAGACATACGTAATATTTGATATTAGATCATAATAATAGACTGTCAACCCTAAACTAGATGAAAGTTGAACGTACGCGTCATTGTTATCTCGGCCCAGGTTTGGGCGAGAATAAATAAGACTTCGTAGAAGAGATACACGTTTATTTTATTATAGCCGATTGTTGTGACAGAGATAAAGCTTTATGGGGATAGGCTAATGAACTTTCTACGCAGATATTAATAACAATTTCATATTTTGTAGCATAATGAGCTGGTCTCGCCATATTACCGTTACAAATACGTAGGTAATTTTGTTGTTTCTATGAACAAAAGATCGTCTATACCCACAGCTTGCCCACAAACGTATCACTCATACGGCACATTTACATAACTGGTCGGATTCCAATATTACAAGTAGACATTCAAATTATCTCATATTAAATATCTTAGCTTCAGCTTTGTCGCGCATTGGATCGATATTTTGACAGTAATATGTTAAAAGTTTATTATGTAGAGCCGATATAAAACGATCGTAAAATCACAAAGGTTTTTATCCTGATTGTGGGTAGACATCAATCAATAAGTTGTTAATATTTATAGCTGTTTGAATTGTATTAGATTATTCTCGCATCTTCGTTTTGGTTTTATGCCGCCGACTATAAAATTATTTAAGGTAAACCGGGCATCACACTACACTGCCAAATTGTAAACAGATTCCAGGGCTTTTAAGGTAACTCACGTTGACATCGAGACATATTCACAAGTCGGATACAAAAAACGTACCTTTTTCATTAGATGAGAAATAGCTTCTCTTGCGATGTGTGGGCACTGGACTAGGGGAGATAAAGCCGGAATTGTTTCTAGTGACCGCGTATAAAAAGATGTTTCGACATAAAAGCGCCTACGTTTAGAACCTTTTACTTTTTAGTGCGGTATCGGCGCCGCGTCATTCGCTCGTAATGGCCAAAGATTGCGTTAAATTTGATTCGCTTTTTCTTTTTATGTTTAAAGACGTGGTACAAATGTACCTGCTATCTGATAATCTTGTGTCGCATTCTAACAATGGATGGTAATTCACTAAAATTAAAGTCTCTACAATTTTACCTGTAGACAATTGAGTTTTATTTTTTATTATTTGCTTAAAAATAATTATCGAATCGGTTGAATGTATATTGATACACAGAAAACCTTTTTCGCTAATTAACAAGAAGCACCGAAACACGACACATTAGATGACAATTAATACCAGTTTAGGAATAAGGAATTCATAAAAGAAATATTTTTCGGTTTATACAAAAAACGGTTCTATACGCGGAACAGTGTACGCCGTTAACACCCCTCAAGGTTTTTCTTATGTTTTGGGGACAAAAAGCGTATGCGGTTTTTATGTCGCTAGTGTTTTTTTGCGTGTTTATTTAGCGCGCGCCGATAACGCGACGGTGTCGGCCAGGGCTGCGGCGTCGAAAAAATTAACTACCTCAAACTCCACTAAATCATGTCCACGGTTAAACGTTACATTAAAACTTAATAAACCGTAACAACGTGTTAACTGTGCTAAACTGTACTACATACTCCTTTTAGTAACTTTACTACGATTTAAATTTCGTTATGTAAGAGAGTAGTCTAGTAGACTACGTAAACATCTCATTAGCCGGGTACAGGTTTAACCGCATGATCACGTCGCATACTTCGTATTCTCGGCATTATGTATGCTACGATTAGGTTGTTCACCCCTGGCTGGTAAGGGTTGTGGAGACGAGTCAAACCCACGTGTGTCGCGACAGCCCGACGCGACGGACCACACGGACCACACCGCCACTTGTCTCACTGCGACCGGTAACATCGGTCCACAATCTACATATTTCAACATTGAACCCATTAGACCAGATTAAGGAAGTCCCCCGACGACGTGAGGGTATTAAAATTATGAAGTGTCATGCTTTTATAAATAGATGCGACGAGAAAAAGTTTAGGACCGCCATGATTAATGATCTAGTGTGCAATTACGAGATGGTATGGAAAACGTCTTTTTATGGAATTAATAATATTGATGGACATCGTAAGTAGTAATGTTAACAGTTTTTGTGTCATTACTTGACATGATAAACTGGACGTGGGGAGTTTGAATGTTGTCTTACGCCGAGACTATGCTAAGACTGCTAAGACATTAGCTTGCATTATAGGCGTGTGCAATGTGCATTGAAAACATTAATGACATGCGTCGAGACTCGAGGGTCGTTCGTGATAATAAAATTTACTCCGGTAAAGATTGGAACGAGACGAGACGGAGCGTTGTTGTGCCCGTGAGCATAATAAAAGAAAGGCGGGCGGGCCACATATACAATGCGTCGAACATAAAGGCTTGTCGTGTTTTTATTCGTGTCGCATCAAAGCATGTAAAATCTCTCGAGGCATCGTTTTATAGTGCGGCAGCGGTCGTATATTTTAGTGTTATGGTATATGTTGGCGAGTGGGCCGGGCGGCGGCGGGCAGGCGTGGGCGCTACTCTAGAATTGCGGCCCACGTGCCGGAGATGCAAGATACAATTGTCCGCTCGCGGCTTGTTTATGGGAGCACTTGGAGCCGAGATACCGGAATGACACCTCGATCGCGTGCCGATCTCCCCGCAGCCCTCGCGCCCGCGCTCCTCCGGCCCTTACTAACAACATCTCCATTTCTCGTTAGGTATCCAGTCCTTTAACTGTATAGGAGACTAGATACTGTTTTCGATAGGCCTTGGCTCTGAATAATAATTATAGACCGAATGGCTTGTGTCTATTGTAAGTTGTAATATAACTGAGCGCTGTGGGTGACCGCTAATCGATGGAGGAACATATAGGTACTTCTTCTTGATACAAGGATAAGTTTTTGTTTTATATGGGTGCAGCAAGAAGCATTAACTTTTATAATATTATGCAAAAAAGATTCTATAGAGGCAAATAAATTGCATCAACCCAGTTCGTGTCGCGGCGTGTGCTGAATACGTAATTCCCTTAGGTATACTTAAATTATCATCTTCGGTAGCCGATGACGCGGGTCACACTCCCCAATCAGTTGTCGTAAAATAAGCGCCAATATGATTGAATCGACTTTCGAATAATGTAATGAGGGAGTCGGCAGTCATAAGAATTTACAACCTTTATTATTTTCGGTACTCCGCGCCGGTCCAGTGAAGTCGAAACGCTTGATAGATATGATTTTCATCTTTGTCCGTACTAAGTTAAATGCCGTGTTTTTAAAGAACTGCATTCGTCAGTTTTAATTATGTAAAGTTTTGAGGTTCTTTAAAATAAATGGAACACATTAATAGGGTAATAATCTAAATTTTACTAACAAAAAATAACCGACTTCAAAGTTACTCTAAAACTACTTGTCAGATCTCGTTCAAATTTGTGGGATTACGTGACAAGCACCTGCTTTCGATTAAAATACAAATTTAAGACTTATATGGTTTAATCATGAATGTCATTGTCAGATCTCAATAAAATTTATATGGGACCACATGACAGCCACCAGCTTTTGATTAAAAAAAGAATCATCAAAATCGGTTCGCCCAGTTCAAAGTTCTGAGGTAACAAACATAAAAAAAAATACAGTCGAATTGAGAATCTCCTACTTTTTTTGAAGTCGGTTAAAAACCTAAACGAATTCTGGTTTTGTTATGTGATGTGGGGACATAGGGTCGCCGTTTGAGGAGCAGGGTCCAGCAGCATGGAGAGGGCATCTCCGAGAATAAGTATTCAACTTTAGTTTAGGTGTCAAATGAGACTTCTCCTCCTTTGCTTTATTAATCACAATTTATATTGTACATGGACGTGACTAGAGTGGCCGGTTTCTGAGGTCCTTTTGACGGGAGCTTATCTATTCAATAACGCTAACGGGTCGATAACTTTCGAAAAAGCGTTTCTAAGCACTGCGATAATACATAAACTCAGCTTAAACTAAGATCAACTTATCTAACCCAAGATGGCCGTTTATAGGTTCCATAACTTTATTTGACGTATCATTTTAACATTTGGGAGATGTAAAAGCATACGGGCCACCTGATAGTAAGTGGTTACGGTCGCATGTGGATATGAGCAATACCAGAGGAATCGCCAATGCAACGTGTTAAATTAAATACTTATAAAATTAATGAAATAAATGCAACAATTTTTACTTTATGCCACTGACATTCATCAATAATAATATATCCATGACAACCCGACCGTCAATCTCACAATTTATTCTTTAGGTCCTTCTATCCAAAAAGTATTGTTATGGCAAAGGCTTCACTATAATACGATTGATGTATTCCCTTCACCATCTGGCTGCGTCGGCTTGGCTGGCCTGGCTGTAGCTGAAGGGAATCGTCAATATAACGGGCTTGATATAATAAAAATGAATATGAAAATGATAATATCCCTTTGAAACTTGTTATTTTGAAGAGAGCCATTTAGTGGCAGTTTTAGGTACTCGTTATTGAATTCATAGTTATTGAAAGGCCGCTCGCGTGTTCAGAAACCCAGTGACAGTTATCGAATACATAACTTAAGTTTAACTTTATTGACTCAATAGCTGTTGATCATTTAACTGGAGACTTCAGGATCGCTTATGCTAGCTTAAATTAAGCTAAATAAGAGCGTGATAATATCGATAATACGTGAGTAGGTATATGATAGTCTTCCGTATAACGCCTCAGTTAGACTTCCAGAAAATTCTTAATCTTTACGTGAGATACGCATAAAGTAGCTTAAAATAAAAAAAATAGGGAAAATTTACCTCCCTGATAATTTACAGGAAAACATGTTGACATGACCTATAATATCTTTGCTCACAATTGACGAAATTCGTAGGTATTCGTATATTTTTTATAAATAATAATTATGATATTGCTTGACAACAATTTGTTACATTCATCAGATGGGAATGCAATCCCATGAATAAATTCATGAATGGTAAATCCAGCTATCTTTGTACCTAATATTCTTGAAGACATTACATAACGTGTCTTATTGTTCCAGTGGTCTAACCTCAAGCGCGGAGCGTGGCGTGACGCCAGTGTACCTGCGGTGTCGCGAGGGCGGAGTCTCGTGGCTGTACCCGCGCGGGGCGCTGCGCCTGCTGTTCCGGCCTCCTCTACCGGCCGACGAGCGGGACTTCAGGGTTTGCGTGCGGGTCATCAGGCGACCAGACCCACCTGATCTCTTCCACACGCTCGATCTTAATGATACTGGTAAGTTTTTAAGATTTATAGGAAACACGTTACTAAATACTTGACTGTTTTATAGTGTCAATGTAGATACTAAAGAAAAAAATTGGGGCTGTGCTGTTAATCGACAAGGAGTTCTCTCGGCTGGAGCCAAACCTGTGTATAGTAACAAGTCATAATCAACTTAAGTGGAAGTAGGTCTAATTAGGCTTGCAAGATTTGACCCAAACAAACAAATAAATAAATAAACAGAGCAAACTAAATAAAACTGTTGAAAAAACAGAATGTTATAATCGTTTTATATATCGTGAGTTTGAGGAAAATACCCCAGTTTTGTTATAAAAGAAATAAAATTCAATCGTCTATAATTTATATAATGGAATTTTGGAACGTAATATCAGAACATCAATGTTATTTCAAGCCACCAAAAATAAAATATTTTTAATCTAACAAACGACAAAAAGAAATACAAATAATAATGTAACGTTTCGTTTCCTCAGTAGCCGCAGAGCGCTTCCCAGCCCGCATCTTCGTCGAAGGTGCGAGAAGACTGGTGCCGCTATACGCTCCTGATGATGGCGACCCTCGGGAGATGAGGTGCTTCCGCAGCCGGCACGGTCGAGCCGCGCTCTACGTGGAGGCCGAACCAGAGGAGGGGACTAAGAGAAGAGTGGCCACGTTCCGCTATGAAGCTAAGCCCCTGGACAGAAGACATTACGATCCCGCCACGGCTGACTGCAGGCCTTGCTCAGACTCAGAATTAGAACTCGCGTTTTGCACCAGCGATCTCGGTAAGTTGAAAATAATAGTACGTACATCCCTGTCAAGAAAATAATTTATTTTATTTATTCAAATTTATGTCACCTTATACAAAAGGATAAATAAAGGGCAAACTTAATGCCTAATGGCATTGTCCACCAGTCAACCCTGGGTGGATGTGGCAAGAATTAATGGCAGGATGGAAGAATCCTTTTTTTTAAATCTTGGCCGGAGTAATTAATTAATAATCATTTTTGCTCTTTTATATTCAGAGCTCTTGTACACATTACTCAACAGCATAATGGTTGTCACTAAAAAAATAAATCCTTGTCGAGATTTTAGTCGCTAGTACCATAAAGCAGCATTCCCTAGTCTAGTAGGTACATGTGACCATAAAAACTTAAACAAATAGACTCTACGCCTAGTCATTTACAAGTTCTTGCTAAAGCACAGCGCCCGTAATCCCCTCTACATCCACGTAGTAAAGTACAAGTACATATCAAGAATATTACCGAGGAAATTGCAGATGTAATGAGTAAGCAGAAAACAAGCGGTTGCGCCCTCAAACGTTAATAAACTCCGTGCAGCAGCCGACCGCAGGGTAATTTGTCTCTGGAGATGCCTTGCACCTCAAATTAAATTTTACCTTATTACACGAAAACGTTATTCTGCCTCGGTAAAATTTTGTCATCCGATGTTCGCCAAAGTTGCATCATCAGTTTTATTTAACGCAACATTTTAAAGTCCACTCGTGACAAAAAATAAGCGATAAAAGCAAAAAATCATCTGATATAGCGACGCGAGCCTTTTACGAGGTACCGCTAAGTGAGCGCGCATTAAATTCTAAGAACGGATGAAGATTAAAATGCAATTCATACCAGTCCTGATTTACGGAAGCGGCTGCATATGCAGGATGGCTAGTTAGATTCAATTTAGCTCCATAATAGCGAACTTGTCAACTGCAGGAACTGGTAAGGAGGCACGCGACTCAGCGGGTAGCCGACGAGGGTTTTTCATAGTCGTTTGATAAACAGTAATAGCTTTTTAGCTTGAATGTCCTGTCCCTGGTGACGCCCTGCAGGGAGGTGGGCGGCCGAGTTATTAGCCTGTGGCGTGTATCGTCGGATTTCTGTGCGTCATGCTACATAATAATTATTGATATATTTGAACCGCATCCCGTCACATGGGGATAAGAAGCTTAATATTTCGGTGAACGAAAATGCATTTATCATTCGACTTTTTGCTTACACTTTTTTCGGGACGGATTAATGTGTTTTGGAGTTTTAATGATACCTATGGTATTAGGTATTTATCTGAAATAAGCGTTTTATAATAACATATTTAAAAGTATTTATTTTTTTAATTTTTGTACGTTTCTGCTAATGAATAGTTTCGCGACATTAGCAAAGTTATTTATGAGTCGGAAAGTTTTTGGGATTGCGAAGTTAAAATTGTGTTATTTGCCCTCTATAATTATATTATGGACGGGCGATGGCGGCGGTTCTCGGGCAATGGGGGCTGACGACCGTTTGCCGAATAACTATCTATTCACTTATCTTTTCCAAACAAAAGCGTGACATAAAAAGCGGTCGAGTTTGCGCTTACTCACGACTGAAAAAACCAATCGCTCTGACAATGGAGACGCAGTGATTAATACTTATAAGTCTTATAACAAAGTACCACATTTTAAAGCATCTCACTAGGCTTTTACCGAGTCACTAGGCTTGTTTTTCTTCAAAGAAGATATAAACTAATAATAATTATTATTATTCATTTATTATATTAGTCATGGCAACTGCAGCCTTATTTAATTAAATAATGTAATGTAATACTTTTAATTTATAATTATATTAATTATATTATTATAATTATATTAATTATTTATAATTATAAATTAAAGGTATAACTACAGTTAACGTTTAAAATATTACCTAATAAACCTGGACCAAGTTTACCGTCCTCTCTGGAGCACAAAAATTAAATTTTGCTATAGGTACCCACAAGGTAAGAGCTTTTACTTGGCGACGTTTTATATATCTTTATAATTGTACATACAACACAATTATTATTTAGCTGGCATGATTTTCAAGTCCAAAATGTAGGCATTAATCGTAGCACTTTGATCTTATTTTTTGTCTATTTCTATTCCTAGATCGCATGATGTCAGCAATTATTAGCCAGTAATAATAACATGTGGTGTAGATTTAAAAGTAACG
The DNA here is from genome assembly GCA_951805285.1 of Thymelicus acteon. Classification (NCBI taxonomy): domain Eukaryota; kingdom Metazoa; phylum Arthropoda; class Insecta; order Lepidoptera; family Hesperiidae; genus Thymelicus; species Thymelicus acteon. The sequence continues at coordinate 6,318,851 of OX638222.1, forward strand.
ATCGCACTAGGGTTTTTGCACGGAATGTTTAATAGATTTTTTATCAGTTTGTTTCAATTAAAACGAATATGAGTACATGAATAGAGAATATGGGTACCTACCTTAAGTGACAAACTCTATACCAAATGTTCATAGCCTTTGTTTTTTTTTTTTAATTTAGACAACGGAAAAGAGAACTAAGTGAACGAATATTATTAATAGGTAATAATTTTCACATTCCCGCACTACTTACCGTCACTACATTTATTTGTCATATTATATTATGTATCTGCTCTGGCCGGGAACAGAACGCAAGCCTCTCTAGGAGCAGACACGGTCATGAGACCAAATGAGCTACGTTACTACGTATAAACTCGACTCCAGATCCTTTCGTATCTAATCGCCATTTCGCAAAGGTGTATTATTGAAGAGGAGAAGAAATGGCGAAAGAAACTCCCCTAGAGGTACACATCTTTTAAAATAAAATATTTTACAATCAGTTCTTACTCAATCAATTATACACTTAAACTATTTCTATAATTCAGAATGATTATAAAACACCCGTATTACTGGTTTCCCAGTCTTATAGACAGAATGTCCTCCCGGGCCGCTCCGCTCTCCAGACCAACCAATGTGATCCCTTGTCATTGTTGTTTCTATAACTCTAATATTTCATTCAACACGAAACCAGATGTGTCGACAGAATATAATGTGGCGCCGGTGCCGCGGAGTCAAGTGAATTCCCGAAATAACGTCCTGTTGTTGAAAATAATGACAGCATTGTTCGTTATTAATTTTAAACCCTAACATACGGTCGTCAAAAACGAAAAGTTTTCCCTTAAGTTGAACGTCGTACTAACAAAACCCTCCATCGTTCCAGTATCCCGCGGCATGTTCATCGGCAGCGAGCAGCGCGAGGACCTGGACACCACGCAGCTCACCCTGCGCGTCACCGACCTCATCCGCGCCACCGACACGCCCACTGACAGCGACCACGGCGACGGAATAGATGATGATCAATACTTCAGGTAGGTTTACTAAACAACATTTTAACTCTGTTGTTGTCTCATTGCTATTGTTGTCGCTTTATTTGATTTTTTTATAGATAAAACACGTTACACATGTCAAGCTCAACCGAGCTGACGATTCACCTGACGGTAGGTGAAAACGGTCGCCCACGGGCATATCTAAAGGCATCACTGAAGCGTGCAGGATCATGCTGTCTTAGTAGTAGTGAAGAGGTATTCTGCTCTGTGCAAGTCATGCTGAATGATCATCTGCCTGCATTTTGCCTGGTCACATGTTAACACGACAACTCCATTCTCCACCAGATACGACACAGACAACACGCTATCCTCCCGGCCGGGCGGGCCCCGGCGCCGCGCGCGCCGCTCGCTGCACGCGCACGTGCACGTGCCCGCGGCGTGCGGTGCGGCGGCGGGCGCGGGCGAGTTCCTCGTGATGGCGCGCCGGCGGCTCGGTCGGTACGCGGTCGTGTGCGCGCCGCGGCTGGACGACTGGCAGGAGCTGGCACGACGACGGATGGCTGAAGGTACTGCGCATTGTTTGCTGCATTGATGGTAGGGTACTTGGAAGTGTTTGGACTTTCTTAGAGTGGAGGGTTGGCGTGAGTTGGCCAACGGTTGGCTACAGCATCTAGTTTCAAGGATTAGGAGATCTCGGAAAAGTGTTAGGACGATTGCAAGGTTAATGTGTGTAGTGACTCGTCTTTTGTAATGATGTACGAAGTATCTCTTACTACAGCATTGACGATTTAAGGCAGATTGTTTTGAATGGTGAAAGGTCTCAGAAAAGGGATCGTTTACACTTTTTTAGAAGGTTCTGTTATATTTCGTACTGATTCGAAGGAATCTTACAGTTGAAAGATATCGGAATTCTTGACTTCTTTTTTCCTAACTAAACATTAGCAGTGACGTCATTTGAAATGTTTCCTGACTATTTTGCATATGATACAGTTATATGATTTAGGTACATGAAATACGTAATGTTACCGATGTACATTATTAATCTGGGGTAAGATCTCTGTGCACTAATCCACTGGATCAATTTCACATTTAAAGTGTCAAAGTTTTTGACGAAAAATAAATAGTGTCGTGACAAACCAATTCTGATGTGAATATCATTATGATTTGAAACTTGTATTATTTAGGGACCAAAAAGTCACTATTACTCTTACTACGGCAATATTATTTCACAAAGTGACATTATTTTCTGTCAAATTGGTCAAGTGGATTAGTGATTCGACTATAGGGATACACCCAAAGGGTGATAAAATCTTAGATGGATGTGATTTGTTAATCAGAAAAATTCTTTGGGATTTTTTAATACTATTATTAACGATTAGTGAATAAGATAATAAACTATTATCTTATTCACTAATCGTTCTTAAAAAAAATATACTTACGTGTCGAATTGAGAACCTTCTCTTTTTTATTTCGTCGGTTAAAAAAATTAAAGACGTTTTATAATCTATTTTCATCATCGATGGTTTTCACCGACTACTTCAACCGACCGACTTATATTTTGATCATGTAAATTACTCTATTATTAGACGTAATCTGCTCATAAAGTAATATAATTTATATGTTTGTATTAATATATGACTGTGATGTAAAGGTATTGAAAGTCCTTTTTGTTTGTGTATTAAGCTCTATTATATCATCGCTTGCCATACAAAGCTTGTTTATAATTATAATGTTGATGTATAATTTTAACAGGTATCAAAGTTCATGTAAATTAAGATAGTACATAAATATATTGAATTGTGGTCCAGAGTGCCAAATCTGTAAGATCTTTATGTTATTTAGAATAATGTTGATCTCAACTCTGTACATATTTATTTTAGGTGTGTATAATATTAATATTTGTAAAAAAAAATTGCCTCAAGCTTCCATAATGGGATGTTCGATAGTGTATTAAATATACGGATTTATAGGTACGATAAAAAAACTATATTTTTTATTAACATTAATGTTACTAGCATCATTTTTAAATCCATATGACTTCATATTTTTTCAACACTATCTTACAGTTTAAGTTTAAAGCATATATTTATTTTAAAGGTTATTTTTATCGTTATTTAAATGATGACATAGTACTTTAATGTAAACGGTACATCTATTTGATATATTAAAATTTATGTATGTTTTAAATTTTAAGCATGTCACTGTAATATTCTGTTCACCACTAATAAAAATGTAAAATGTTGTGAATTTTTTGAATGTAGGAATTTTGTTACTTTTTTAAATATTAGCTCTCAAAAGAAAGACAGAGACAGAATAATATCATATTATGTGTTTAGTAAGGATATAAATATATGATGCAACTTTACCACCGATTAATAAAAATTTCATCTTATATATAAAATTCTCGTGTCACGGTGTTAGAAGTTGAACTCCTCCGAAACGGCTCGACCGATTTTCGTGAATCTTTGCGTGCATATCGGCTAGAGTTGAGAATCGGACATCTATTTTTCATCCCCCTAACCCCTAAAAATTTTTTGGCAGAACAACGTTTGCCCGGTCAGCTAGTAATAATATAACATGTAGTGACAATAAATAGTTATTGGAAGACATATAATTAAATTGTGATTTTATGTACACTACCTACTTCTTTAGTGCTTCCAGTTAAAAGTTATACAAATGTATTTTATATACTGTTTAGTTAAATGTATGACCTTAAATATTTGTTTATAATAGCTTAATATTGTATATGACATAGTATATCTATAGTTATGGTAATACTGTACATCTAATGTAATTACTAATATATTTTGTACAAAATATTAAATATAGTAGCAATATGTGATATAGAATACAAGAACGATGAAAGTGCCTATTGTAAATAGTAAAGAATAAGAATAATACTATCTAGTTATGGAGATATATTGTATGTACAATAAGAGCTGTTAAATAAAATAGTTGAAATTTATATGATCTTTTTATTCAATTCATCCGTCGACTCATCATTGAATTTTGAAGCTGTTTATGAGTGTGATATTCTAAAGTTGTGCGCCAGTGTCGATAGATGGCGCCTTGCTCAAGCAAATCAAATCTATCAAGTCTAGTTCATTCACTAGTTACTCAGTTACAAGTCAGTCCACAGAGTACTTAAATGTCTTTACTTTAGCTCGGAGCGGACAGTTTTGTTGTGTGCCTACAGTTGTTTGCCTACTTACTGTGAATATTAAAAATATTATAATATTCTAGTGGTTTATTCTAAATCGGTATACCTGTGGCCTGTGGTTCGGTGAAAATAATAAGTAATCGTTTTTCAGACTGTACGTGACCTTTGATTAATATTTGTATACTAAAAGGTTACAAGTAAATAAAAGATTCAATAAATATAGCAATTTGTTTATTGAAAAAATCACAACTGATACCACATAGAAAAACTACTCGGCACGGTTTAACTCTTAACTATATATAATATCACATAAACACTTGTTATAATTTGATACACTATATACATAGACAGTTTACTTGTTTTTGGTTCTCAAAACATCAATCGCTGCGATCACAGTTGTAAATAAAACAAAACAAATACTCCTTTTCATATAAAAATATATTAGTTACAGTTAATAAAATAAAAAAGTGATAACGAGACCTTATTTACATGTAAACAATAGGAAAATGGATCGGAATTCTTGACTATTTACGCCCGTATCCGTAGTCTCACGACGAAATCACTTCGATTTAAATATTGCACAATCGGATGCTTGGCCACTTGGGACGTAAAAACTGAAGCAACTTACACGAATTTTAGAATGACCAAGAACATTGAAAGTACAACTAAGTACAAGTACTTTATTTTGGTTACAATACAATCAAGATATAATTTTGGATGTAGTATTTTATTGTGATTCGCATTTTCTAGACAAATAATAATTTCAGTAGTTAATGAGTAATAGTCGAAGGACTATGGAATCCTGCTTTGCGTGTGGCGTGGCACGCACTTGACATGTTTTTTATTAATCGCAACTTATGTAACACATTAAAGACTATAAAATTATTTATTGCACTGCATTGTATTGTAACCAAAGAACCGTTTAAAATCGTTATTAGATCAGTAGGTACTCATTCCACAGTATCTCATACAGCAAATACTGAAATAGAGATAATTGAAACAGGTACACAGATAATGAATTAATTGTGATATGTTAACATTTATAAGTAGCTTCGCATTCCATATTACCAATAGAACAAGTCAAAACCCAAAATATATCTAAGATATACAATCCAAAATGCTCAGAATATAGTTAAATTTTCCAGCAGAATAAATTTTTTAATAATAAGAAAATTGGTAAAAAGTTTTTTTTTTTACGTTTTGGCGTTTATTTTAAAATAAATAACTGTGTATTTCAACCACCAACACACTCACAAATAAATATGGAAAATACACACTGTTGACCTGTCAAATCAAGGAACAAAATATTTACAGATGAGTGCTAAATATTAGGTACATGAAACTTTACGTTCTATTTCTAACGCTTTAAACTTATGTAATTTAATGAACTCTGATATTTTTAAAACCTTTAAAATCAACAGGTCAACTATTGAAAATACATTATTCTTTAAGCTACAGAAAAAAATATTACTCCCAAATATATTTGTTAAACAAATTCTTTTTCAAAATCAGTACAGGTATTATTCAAGTCCAATATGAGATAAGAACAATGCTTGTATTTTAAAATGAAATAGTATTTTATAGGCTTTAATCGAATGCAGTTTATTATATATATTTTATAACGCGCGCTAAGCCTGCGTTCCATACAAATACATACGAAATTTATGAGCAAGTAACATTCAGCCTTTACAATTTCTCTAGTAAATTTTTTTACGAATTCATAAGATAATAATGAATACTAGCACAAAGGTTACATATTATATTTTAACAAGCGATAGCATATAGCGATACTAATAAATAGCATAACTGAACATGAGATGATAATATGCAATTTAAATAAAATTTTGATAAATAGCTGTTTAGTTGTGCGATTAACGTCCCAACTCAGAGTGACTAACGGTTACTTAAATCGCTCCTTAGTAAAGAATCACCATACAAATTCTGTGCTAAGAAGCGATTTAAATAACCGTCAGTGACTCTGAGTTGGGGCGTAAGTGATCTAATCAATCTAAAATTGTTTTCGGGAGCAAAGCAAAACTGCGGTTAAAATATAGAATTCAAAAAGGCTAAAGGGCTTAATTATATTTTACATTTTCATAAATTCAAATACCAGAGAAAGACTAACAAACCAGAATAATGTAAGCTCTAATATAAAGTCATTGTTCTCTTAATTCACAAAACTGTAACAAGCCCTCAAGTCCAGTGCATACTATATCCATTTCTGGTAGCTTAAATGTTGTAATCAATCAGTTCTGTTACGAAAATAAATACATTAGATTATCTCAAATTTGCATTTCAATTCTATTTTAACGAATAATATTGAACTACTGAACTAAATTGAATTAGCGATGGGCCGAGTAATACTTTTTACAGCTCGAGTTACTCGAGCAAAATTAACCGTTTACTCGAGTAAAAACTCGAGTAAACTCGAGTAACCGAACCGAACCGAACCGACGCGACAGCGAGCTCAGCGAGTAGCCGACGTGAGCGAGTAATGAGTTAAATGAGTAAAATCGTTGCAACGCTAAGCGCGTCGGCGGCAACTCGACGAAGTCGACGAACTCGACGATTAACACCGACTGAGTTGAACTGGGTCGCCGCGTCGACTCGCGTTCGTCGCTGAGTTGAATCGGCCGAGTTTACTCGAGTACGTAAAATCGTTACTCGAGTTACTCGACCAAAGAGTTTACTCGAGTTACTCGAGTAAATTTCGTCGAGTTGCCCATCGCTAAATTGAATCGTTTAATATTTTAATGAAGATATATTTAAAAGGAAATATTTAACCTCATTTTAAGAAGTAAAAGTAGTCTTTAATACTTGGTAATGCAATTCTGTCTCTACAATTACACCTATAACTAACTATAAATATTGAATCTGTAAGCAATCTCAATAACTGTGATAAGACAAGGTTACATCAGTCTACTGACAAAAATCACCAAAACATGTAAAAACATTGAATTGAACATTTTTAGGTGAAGTAAAATATGGCAACCTTATTAAAATGCGATTATAGATTACTCTATTCTCTATTCGAATTACTTACTATAAAACATGTATGATAATAGACAGACAGAATAGCTTACTTCATACGAGTTTTGTAGGAGTTCTATATAATGTCATGTAAGCTGCCATCCATAAATTACGTCACACGTTAGGGGTCGATGTAGTGTGACAAGGGGAGGGAGGGGGTCCTAAATTTCGTGACGTCACATTTCAAAATCGAATAATTGGTATGTATAGGTAAATATTAAATCAAATCAAATCAATTAATGGAAATAAAACTTATTTCGGAACTGCTGTTTTAATTTAATAATTTCTAGGTGTAAAATTTCGCAATATGTGACGTCACACTAGGGGGGGAGGTCTCACAAATGTAACCAGCTGTGACAAGGAGGGGAGAGGGGTCAAAAAGTCATGAAATTAGTGTAACTTAATTTATGGATGACCCCTAAGTTCTATGTACCTACATGTATATGTTCGCTAGCTGCTTTTTTCATTATCGTTGCAGTCTGAGTACTTCTTTATGTGTTACAGTTAAAAGACCATAACTACGAATGCCGGCCATCAATATTTTTAACCGAAGAGGTAGTGTTAACTGTAACCTCAGTCAAATACGTTTTTGGCTACGAACGAATTTCTATAACACATATAAAAGTAGCACTTTAATTATTAATTATACGTTTCAAAGAAGGAATTTATTTATTAAATTGGAACCTCGTCACTTTTATAATAACATCAACAATGTTAAAATTTATAACACTTACTAAGAATTACACTACAACCGGCCCTTTACATACATAATTTATATTATTTGTATACTATTAAATATCAAATTTTGTGTACTTTTATTTAGGTACGAACGATAGGGTAGAGTGAATTTATTGTCAAAATATTCGTATTATAACTAATTGGAAGCGTAGAGATATGAAGAGGGTAGTTCTACAGTCGCTATAAACTAACTTTAATGTATGTGATGTTGATGGGTAAGTTATTATAAGGCATGAGGTGTTCCTGGAGGCTTTTGACAGGATGGGAGGCTGTGTTGCTCAAGTTATTGAAATAGAACCATTTCTCATTCATATTGATACAATCAAAATCACAAATGTTCATACTAGATCTCACGTTCCTATTTAAAATGCATCCTCCACTTAATTTTAATGTTATAAGTCCATCAGTAAGCTCTCAATGTCGAAATGTCTCCATGAAAACACCAAATAATTATTTAATAATATAAAAAAATTATAATTAGGGTGCATTGGGGTATTTCCAATATAAAATTATATGAGATGAGCAGAGGTTTATGTTTAGGTTGATTATTCAAAGTTGTTTTATATTAGGTCCCATAATTATTTTACCTCTATTGACTTAATAAAACGATTTATTATTAATATTTATTAAAAACTAAAACACCTTATTGGATTTTATAAATTAAAATTCTGAAGCGCAAAGATTATCTTTAAAAGACATTTTGGGTGTAGGGGATATTACGAACTACACTGGGTAAATCCGAAACTATTCTCTCTATGCTCTTTCTGCACTTTGACCGAAAGTTTTAAATTTATTTTTCAGTCATAATTACCCCTCACACAAAATATCATCAATTTTGTTAATGATATTGGTAATCTTATTTTTTGCTACATTCTTTTTTTCGGAATTACCCCAAAATAGCGCGGAAAACACTTGTTCGAGGAAACCTGACACTGTGTTGTTGACACTACTAGCTCACGGCAACAACCAACCACGGCTGGCAGGACAATCGACAGGACAGCGACTAGACCAACGTTGCCAATAAGAAAATACTGCTAACGATTGGTAGATATTTTGAATTATCGGAATATACCAATTTTTGGAATTACCCCAATGCACCCTAATATTTAATAGAAGAAAAGGAAATTTCCGTTTTGAAAAACTATAAAAAGTCTGGAGATGCATTGTGTAGTTTTACAATAGAAATGCTTAGTTATATTACATAGATTGAATACAAAAATTAAAATAATGGAGATAAATAGCACATGCCTGCAAGATAAATAACAAAAAAACAGAACAATAATTTCCTAAACACGCCTATAAAGTCTAACATTTCTTACTCCTATGAATACAAATAACAAATACATTATATGAGTAACAAAAATACTTTTAGTCGTTAGAATTTAGGGATAAAATATGTGAAAATAATTTGTTTTTGGAGTAGATAAGAATACTTTTAACATTTATAATTTCTCAAATGTACATTAAATACTTTGAATAGATAATGTATGTTGAAAACTCTAATTTATATACATTGTATGTATTTTCAATGCAAACAAGTCCAGTGGCAGTAACGGTAACAATACGAATGCATGTTGGTAGTCCACACCCACAGAGCGATCTTAAGTCAAACAGGAATATTATAAATAAAGCTATACGAATATACAGTAAGTGTTCTCCATAAATATAGTTAATTTAGATATTAAGTTAGAGGTTTAAATCCAAGCTAAAAACATCTAATTGTTGGTAATTTCTGTTGTACAACTATCCATACATTTTGAAATCTATACAAATAAATAAAATTGGAGTGTCTGTTTGTAATATTAAAATAACCACTTTTTACTTAGTACATTTAGATGTATACACGGTACATATACCAAAATAACATTTTTTACAATTTTTGTCTGTCTGTCTGTTTGTTCCGGCTAATCTCTGAATTGGCTGGACCGATTTTGACGGGACTTTCACTGCCAGATAGCTGATGTAACAAGGAGTAACTTAGGCTACTTTTATTTTAGAAAAAAATTGTTTGTTAGGCGATACGAAGTTCGCCGGGTCAGCTAGTTAGTTATAAAATTAGATATAATTCATGTACTTAACATATTTAAATTCCACATGAGCTAAGACCGCTCCGTGACTTCTTACCCTAATAGCAAACTTGTTCCATAAAAATTAAAATCCAAATAATAAAATAAAATATTTCAATTTATAGTAGTCTATTTAACTAATTCGGAATACGATCGAATCAAATGTAATGATAGAATTGCATCAATCACTATCTTTATTCAAAAAATCTATAACATTTGGTTATGAAAGGTATTTTTTAGTTTTTTCAAAGATTAACTTGAGATTTCATTGACATGCATTTCTATCTTCCTTACTTTAAGGTTTCTATACATTAGATCCAAAATCTTCTCAAACTCGAACTCACAAACTTAAAATTGAATATGAATTGCATGGTAAGGAGACCCATTATAGATTTTCTTTAAAACCGAAGAACCCCAAAATAATCAAATATTTAGAGTTTCTAATACTTATTGCCGACTGCCACCAAATTCTTAATTTGTATACTGATAAATGAACGTTAACGTTCCAAAGGTAATAATCAGTATATGAAATCATCTACCCTGCCAGAAGGTACTCACAGTACTCACAGTTCCATCCGTCGAGGAATAAATGCGAAGCTCATTGCACTAACGTTTCTTCGATGCATCATTGTTCATCTGAAAACAAAAGATAGTATCATATAATACTTTATAACACAGTTACAGTGCCACCAACTTATCTGTGAATTGACGGAGGGCGCTGTCGGACGCATTGGACCAATCATTGGACGCAATTCGAGACGTAGTAAATGTCAAATGAATGAGAGCACAATGAATGGCGCGACATTAGTTCCAATTTTCGCCATTTCACAGATAACTTGATGGCACTGTACGTTTAACTTGTTAACATTAATGCTGATACGCCGGAATGCGCCTTACTTAGCGCTTATTTGGTTAACAGAATTAGAATCCTTTGATGTGTCGAACTGCCACCTGGGTTAAAAATGTTAATGAACGCGTTAGGACACAAACCTTTTACTCTATATCTATCATATCATAGACTATCTATATATCATAATATCTATCTATGTACCATAATATAATAATATAATTATATATCTATCTATCTTATGTCCATCATAAGTCGTCGAACACAACCCAATACAATGTCAACTGTACTCACTCGAAGCTGACCGGCGTGGGCGTCATGACGTCCACGCTGATGTCCTCCATGTTGGGCAGCACCAGCACCTTCTCGAACTCGCGCGTCAGCTTGCGCTCGATCCAGTTGGAGATGTGCGCGAAGCGGAGCGTGCGCGCGCCCACCGCCGGCCGCGCGCGCAGCGACAGTTGCGGGTTCGTGCGGAAACTGGAACGATGGACGTTAGACAGATTATACAGATGAAAGATTTGATTGTTTGTTTGCATTGAATAGGCTCCGAAACTACTGAACCGATTTGAAATTTTTTTTCACTGTTGGGAAGCTACACTATCCCTGGGTACATAGGCTATATTATATTTTCAAAAAAATTAGCGATCCTCAATAAAACTCCAATAATGTGACCCAAGGTGTAAAAAAATAAGAATACCGAAGCAAAGCGAGGGCGATTACTCGTTATAAATATGTATATTAGGTTTTTTATGTAATGAGTATAGCAAACGAGTATGTAGTGCCACCATCATGGACATCTGTGACAAACCTCAAACAGGACTGCAGGAGGGACTGTAGCCGAGTAAAAGTGTTTCTGTAATTAATCCTCTATTTTTTATCCGGAAATCTTTGAAGCGGCCATACACCCGTGTCTTGGGTCGATGTGTTGGATGAGTGACCGCTAGTGGCAAAAATTTCCATGCTTCGGAGGACAAGTAAAACTGTTAGTCCCCGTTATTATAGTACTAGTCCGTCCTGGAGTATCGTGGTGGAGTATGCTCTAGGCTTCCTCAAGAGGAGAGACCCGTGCCCAGTAGTGGGATATTAATGGATTGAAGCCAATGTTTGTCTATAAAACGTTGGCTATTCTCTATGTCTGTTAAGTCCGGTTTAGACGTATTAAGTAGTTAAGTATATACGTAATAATTTAGTAAAGCTCTTTAGTTTATACAATTCTTCACGACTTACTTAATAACCTTAAGCGTTTTACTAAATTTTAACTAAGAAGTGCCTGTCCAAACGAGTTAAGTGATAAGCCCCGCCCACCTACTTAAGAGAAAAATAGAAAATTTTCAGAATCACTTGTTTACTTGCGTACTAAATTTTAACTACTAAATTGTCCGTTCACACGTATCAATTTACTTAAAATTTAGTTAACTACTACTTAACACGTGTAAGCCGAACATTAGTGTCCACAACAAAATGTCTTGTATAGTATAATGGTGTTAGCGACTGTGGGCAAGGTGGATAGTGCGAGTGTTACCCGATCCAGACGCGGTCGTGCGGCGGCGGCGGCAGGTTGACGGCCAGGCGGCCCTCCAGCCCCTGCACCTCCAGCTGCAGCTTGATGTCCGTGTTGGACAGGCCCTCCATCGCGCGCTTTATGTACTTGTAGTCTGTCACCTGTACCGAGACACACACAAATACATACACAACACATTATCTATACAAATAAATAAAATTAGACTGTCTGTTTGTAATATTAAAATAACCGCTTTTTACTAAGTCTATTTGGATGTATACACGGTACATATACCAAAACAAAATTTTTCACAATTTTTGTCTGTCTGTTTGTTCCGGCTAATCTCTGAAACGGCTGGAGCGATTTTGACGGGACTTTCACTGGCAGATAACTGATGTAACGAGGAGTAACTTAGGCTTCATTTACGTATTTTAGAAAAAAAAATACTTTGTTAGGCGATATGACGTTCGCCGGGTCAGCTAGTAGTATCTATGAAACTTATAGTATCAATCTATGAAACTATTTTATTCTCTTGGTTCTTTTCGTACACCGCTACCCTTTATTTATGTATTCTGTTTTTCTTCTCATCTACTACTCTAGCGATAAGGTCGCCCTTTGTATACCGTCCTTTATGTTTATAATTTCTGTAATAATTGTGTTGGTGTGCAAATAAAGAGGATTTGTATTGTATTGTATAGTAAACATATTAGTAAAACATAGTAGCTTAGTAGGTATGTACATGATTCATCTTACATAGATCAATCGTGATCTTCGATTAAACAATGTTCCGAATAATGATATTAAGATCGAGCTCAAATCACGTGCGATATTATAAAATATATAAAGTAAAGTGATGTACCTGTTGAAAATATTTATTAGTAGCGATTTTATCCACCATCCGCAGGAACTTTTTCTTTGAGGAACCGCTTTCGGTGTTAACGGACCTGTAATGTATATCTGTATTGTAATGACACATAACAAAACTATTATTAATATATATTGAAATCGCGAAATAAAATCTACTTTTCGATATAAAACAAATTCCTACTCGACCCAAATGTATGGGATGGCAATTTTTTTTTATGTCAACGTTGGTCCCATAGACAGAGTTGCTCAGTTTGATGGTTAATACATCCCATTGAACATTACTACCAATTTCTATTACACCCAGTATACTTTCATCGCAGTGTATACTTTTATCGCAGGATATACTTTTATCGGTGCTTCGGTGAAGTAAAACATTGCGAGGAAATTTGCACACCTGAGAGTTCTCCATAATGTTCTCAAAGGTGTGTGAATAGGGATTGCAATCCGGAAAACCGGATCCGGTAATCCGGCCGGATCCGGCGTTTTTTACGCATACCGGATCCGGTCGAATTTACCGGATCCGGCGACCGGATCCGGTCACGCATATTTTTGACAAATAACCATCCTGTTGCTAGTGTAGATGCTGTAAATGCCTGGTATAGATGTTGTAATTAATCTAGCATGGCATTCCGGTATTCCTAACGTTCAATAAGGATGACGTTATGTACAACACAAATTACTGAATGGATAAATTGTAAGTTATAAAAGTGTGAAATTATGTCCTCGTTAATATTACTTCTTGTTTATAATTTGTAATATTTGCCCTAAATGGATGTAGCTGTAAGCTGTATATGTATTTCAATTGATGCGCGATAACACTACAACAGAAAAACGCCCTTATACATATTATTATGAAGAAGTGTAGTAGTATATTATATGTAGGGGAGAGGGGGGCAGTTTAGTATAGGGGCAGTTTTGAATTGTTCGATTTATGAACGCATTCTTTATCTTTCCCAAATCTATAACCTTTTTAATACTGGTAAATCCGAACTACACATCTGTCAGGGTAATTTTACAAAAAAATTGCCGGTTACTTTACGGAGACGAAAATAAACAAATATTTTTTTGCTTGTAAGCAAATTACTGAAAACATAAGTATTATTATCAAGTTGTGATTATTTCATAGTGTTTCATATATTATAGACTCAGTATTTACAAATATAAGATCATTAAACACAATTTAGTTTTTCGTCTAGAAATTTTTAATTCTGAAGGTTGGTATTGGGGCACATTTGAACAAAATCACTGGGGCACTTTTGAATAAAATGTTCAAAGTGCCCCATACATATAAATAACATATGGGTATTTATTTTATGAAAATATAAGGAAGCGATTTCATTTTTTATTGTCTTTACAGTCATTAAGGACTGCTTTTTGAGATTGTTTATTTTATATTCAACACTTTTAAAGTAGGTATCTTCCTAAGGCTCTTTAAAATTTCATATTTTTTAAGATACTTATGAATGTTATTACTTTTTAATATTGTTTCGGAATATCCAATTTGATCTCGGTTATAGAAATAAGTTTGTTACCTTTGTTCAAGACTGCCCCAGGCCGTTCAGAATTATATAAAGTTTATTCAATTAATAGTTATTGTAAGAAATAAATGACAGTGTACTATGATAATATTAGATACAAATAACATAAATATACTGTTGTATATATTCTAAATTACATGGTTTCCATTTAATCCTGGTTTTTCAAAACTGCCCCTAGGGGTTTCAAATGTGCCCCGCGGATGGGGCACATTTGAACAAAATAGAGCTAAAAAGAAAAACGAAATTGTGTTACTTTAGCAAGTCAAAATAAATTAATATCATCTTTAGAATGTAGTATAAACCCCATATGTAATACTAAAATAAAATTAATCTTGATTGGTAATACTATACGAGAAATATAACAATTTATTTAAAAAGTGTTCGAATGTGCCCCCCTCTCCCCTACTTATACTTGTTATTGGGCTTCTTTCTTAAAGAAAATAAAGAGAAACAAATACAACAATTGATATATACGTATTTTTTAGAAGATAAGTTGTATTGATAATCTGTTTTACATCTAACTAAAATTACAGTTTTCGGAATGTTTACATTCAGATGCAGGTATAATATAGGGTGGCGCAAGAGTCATCATTACCCTATCGGAAGATGCAATATT
This sequence comes from Thymelicus acteon, assembly GCA_951805285.1. Classification (NCBI taxonomy): domain Eukaryota; kingdom Metazoa; phylum Arthropoda; class Insecta; order Lepidoptera; family Hesperiidae; genus Thymelicus; species Thymelicus acteon. The sequence continues at coordinate 6,334,182 of OX638222.1, forward strand.
TTTTTCAAATGGCGGTAAATATCAGTTTCGCTGTGACATTTGTGTAGAAAACAGATACAAAATACACGTCAATAAGACATGAATCGCTATACTCCTCAAAAACGCGGAGTAATCATAATAATCTCTCGTTTTTCGTCATTTGCACTATCCGGCAAGATCGCCCGTTTTAACCGCTTTAGACTTATTTTGGGTTCTTGGTGGGGTTTCATGAAGTCATGAGATTATGTCAACAAGCCTCAGATTCTTGAAGCCCTCAAAGAAATTATCCGTCATAAATGCGGAAACCATTCGCCAAAAGTTCTGGCAGGAGTGATGGAAAATGCCATAAATCGGGACCATACAGGTCCGATTCTAGCGGCAGCCACTTGGCTGATATAATTTTTCTACTTAATGAAAACAAATATTTACACATGAAATAAACACAATCCAATAGCATAACTAAAGTTTTTCATTTATTAAAAAAAATACAGTCAAAGAACATCGGGTGGCAACTTTTGCGCTTCCCTAAATGATAATCAAGCTGAACCGTAGCCACTTCGCTGGGAGTCAAACATTTTTACTTCTGAAGAAGTAAGAAAAAACATATTATTAATCACAGTAAAGGATAGCCTATCTCACTAAAGAATAATTTATCTTTTTATTGGTGTAAAATTTTATGAAATTACTCCAATAGTTTTTGAGTATATCCATAAAAAAAAAAAAAATATCAAAATTTTCCTCTTAATAATAATAAGATGATTATCATTAGGTGCTACGGCTTTATTACGGCCATTTGCGTTCCTTTATAATCCAAAAAAAATATTACCTCATAAACAGTCTATATTGGAACGAGAAGGAAAAATTCTGATCACGTGATCAATCCGGTCGGATCCGGCCGGATCCCGCCGGATCCGGCGATCTTCGACCGCCGGATCCGGCCGGATTGGTGAAAATCCGGTAAAATCCGGCCGGATTGAAAATGACACCGGATTGCAATCCCTATGTGTGAAGTCTACCAATCCACACTTGGCCAGCGTGGTAGACTATGGCCTGTACCCCCTCACATTGTGAGACGAGACCCGAGCCCAGCAGAGAGACATTTGTGGGTTATGAGTCATAACTTATGACTTGGATTTTATACTTTTATCACAGTGTATACTTTCATCGTAGTGTACACTATTATCTCGCAGTGTACTCACGAGTTGTCCGAGAGCGGGATGTTCTCGGCGCTGTCGACGGGCTGCACGGGCGGGCTCTCGTCGTCGCTGCTGGACTCCGCCGAGTCCTCCACGTCAGAGTCGAAGATCGCCGGTTTGCGCTTCTGTAACAATTTAAACAACACATTATTGTTAAGTGCTGCAAAGAAGACGGATGAGAGATTGTACGCGATTGAGGTCGCGGAAATGAGAATTTTAAAGTGGATGTATGATGTGGATTGATGAGAGTGGATAAAGTAAGATGAGAGAGGAAGTTTGAAAGTGGCAAAAAAAAAAAACAAAAGTTGAAAGGGCACCGAATGTCTTGGTATGGGCATGTGATGGTGAAAGGTACGAGGACGACCAAAGAAAAGATGGATAGATTGAGTGAGAGATGATATGAAAGATAAGAGTGTAAGTATAGAGATGACGGCTGATAGGGAAGTACGGAAGAGAAAAACGTATTGCGCCAACTCCAAATAACATTGGGAAATGGGCAGGATGATGATAAAAAATTTATTACCATTGGTATTTTTTAATACACCGTATGAAAGGCCTTAATATTTTAAGACATTCTACCATTCACTTTTTCAAATTCATTTAGTATACTCACAAGTATGTCACAAAAGCATATTCCCCTCAGGGGTCTCCATAAACAACGGTGAACCAAACCCAACTTACTCTGAGTTGCTTGTCGGTGTGGACTTCGGCCCCCAGGCTGGTCTCATCCTCCACTGTGTCCTCGTGTGTGGTAAGCAGTTGGTCCTCTAACGTGATGTCTGCCAACAAAATATTTTAGATACAGTTAATACCTACCACAACAGTAGACAGAAAATGAATTAATTTAATGAATAATTAGTATTGAAGTGGTATGCAATCTTTCTGATGTGACTTACCTCAATATTCACAGTGGGCACATTTTTTTGTAAAAACTTTAATTGCCATTTAATTTTGTATTTTTCTTATATGGAAATAATTGACAAACGAGCTGATGAACCACCTGATGGTAAGTAGCTATTGTCGCTTTTGGACATCAACGACACCAGTTACACGCAGTATTTGTGTGATAGAACCACTTAACTATTTTAAATCAAAAACTCTGTATCGTAAAAAATGTGATTCTTGGCTCTCTTGTCCTGACAATCCAAACACAATACTATGACGACCCGTGTGGCGCAATGGTTACCATGCCGGATCGCCGCACCGAGGGTCCTGGGTTCGATTCCCAGCGAGGCAGAAAGAATGATGAGTTTGAATTTCTGTTCTCGATCTGGGTGTGAATGTCCTTGTCTTGCGTGTTGTCCATGGCACCCACGACACAGGGAATCCTAGTATGGGGCTATGAGTGTGAAGCGTTATTAATACTCACTCTTCTCCTTGAGCTTCATAAGGTTGATCTGCGTGAGTATATCGATGCTAGCACCGCCGTCGTACCGCAGGTCGAGGTCGAGCCACACGCCGCGCTCGTCCCACGAGGACGCGACGCGCGCCGCCGCCGGACACGCGCCCGACAGGGACAGCGCGCGGATCACTAGCGGCGACATGAACGATGGCAGCTGGGGATAGAATAGGGCATATCGATGGTTGGCTTCAACCCATTAACCCGTCGGTTACCGAGAACGTTCCAGCACGTTCGAACTCAAAGGTACCGCGATCACGCGGATCCTAACGAGTTAATGGCCCACTACTGAGCACGGGTCTCTCCTCTTGAGGAGGCCTAGAGCATACTCCACCACGCTGCTCCAGTGCGGATTGGTGGAGGGGTTAGTGGCCAACCCAAGTGTCGGAAGTTTTCAAAACGCCCGAGGGCCACCGACATGGCTTAACGACTGTTATCCTATGATAACAACCGGGACCGACGGCTTTACGTGCCCTCCGAAGCACGGAAGCGCTCAAGAAATTTTAGCCACTAGCGGTCACCCATCCAACTACCGACCGCGCCCGCTGTTGCTTAACTTTGTCGATCGCATAGGATCGACGCAAGCCGCCGGGCTATAAGCGCTTCATATCGATGGTTAAGAATCAATAGTTCATTTATAAGGTTACTGAAAAAGTTTACAATACATAAATATAAAGAGTAATGTAGGTAATAATAATATAGAATTAACTTATCATTAGAACAATAAAGATATATTTCTTTCATCTCCTGTGAAGTTTACTTTATTGATTCTTAACCATCAATATATTTTTTTATAGCCTGAAGGTCTGACGAAAAAGCGAACGGACTACCATGACAAGTGGTCACCGTCGCCTATGAGCAATATCAGGGGAATTGCCCATGCAACGCCGGTTCTGAAGAATAACTCTTTCAACAGTTTCTTTGAAAAACACCTTGTCATAGCTCCGGGAATACCTCAGAAGGAAGATCATTTCACAATTTGCACGTGCGTAGCAATTAATCTAAATTTTACTAACAAAAAATAACCGACTTCAAAATTACTCAAAAACTACTTGTCAGATCTCGTTCAAATTTATGTGGGACTACATGACAAGCACCTGCTTTCGATTTAAAAAAGAATCATCGAAATCGGTTGGCGTGATATTGAGTTATTCGTCCATTTGTCGCGCACATACTTAATGCAAATTTAAGACTTATATGGTTTTCTCATGGATGCCATTGTCAGATCTCAATAAAATTTAAGTGGGACCACATGACAAGCACCAGCTTTCGTTTAAAAAAACAATCATCAAAATCGGTTCACCCAGTCGAAAGTTCTGAGGTAACAAACATAAAAAAAAATACAGTGGAATTGAGAACCTCTTCCTTTTTTGAAGTCGGTTAAAAAAGAACGTGAATCTGACCGTAGAGATTCTGCAGGAGTCCAAATCGATGTGGATGCATATGTGGTACACAGATCAGCTTAAAACGGATAACCAGCTGGAGATGGAATGGGTGTTGTATTGATCAAGACCCAGTGACCTTCCACAGGAGGTACATGATCAAATAGCCTTGTCAGCAGATTTTGTGTTTTTTTATTTTGTTATTCCTCACAACAACACTTAAAATTCCAACTTCGTAATTAATGTTCCTTATCCTAAAATTTATTGCATTCAGTACAAATTAATGTATTTCCAAACCACAAATAACTACATTGGGGGCCATCCATAAATTACGTCACACTAATTTCATGACTTTTTGACCCCTTCCCCTCCCCTTGTCACAGCTGGTCACATTTGTGAGACCTCCCCCCCTAGTGTGACGTCACATATTATGAAATTTTACACCTAGAAATAATTAAATTAAAACAGCAGTTCCGAAATAAGTTTTATTTCCATTTTTTTTTATATTTACCTATACATACCAATTATTCGATTTTGAAATGTGACGGCACGAAATTTAGGACCTCCTCCCACCCCTTGTCACACAATGTCACACTTTATCGACCCTCCTTCCCCCTAACGTGTGACGTAATTTATGGATGGCCCCTTATTATAACATTCACAATATTTTACAACCCCTTATTCATCAAAATCATCAATCAATCAATCAAAACGCAGTTTCCTTTTAATTTAATTCAATTATTTATACAATAAATTTATTGCATTCAGTACAAATTAATGTATTTCCAAACCACAAAGAACTACATATTTTACTACATACACAATATTTTACAACCATATTATATTCATCAAAATCATCAATCAATCAATCAAAACGCAGTTTCCTTTTAATTTAATTCAATTTATAGAATAAAAAAAAAAATTACTTTTTTAAGCTACATTTAGCAATGTCTATCCTACTAGGGATGAGGCGTATATACTGGTACAGGTATAAAGACCCGGTATGACCTTGACAGTACGCAGACCGGGTACGACGGCAGATACCCGGTCCGTACCCGATTGGTATGGGCGCCGGTCGGCACTCGGCACTGTCGTATGACTAACGCGTACGGGTCAACAGGTATGACGAATGTCTTTGTCTTCTCACTATACAGGCGCTATAGTCAGAAAGAGACAAATATATCAGTTGCTTTTGTTTAGATTATTTTGCACGATTGCACGACAGTAAACGAATGAAATGAATGAAACTCATCGCAAAATATTATAGAACAAAAATTTCATAGAGTCGCTTTGTTGTTTTTTTAATATATATGTTTAGTTTGAATTTGATTTTTAGTACAATAAAATATATTTATTCTAAATTTCCTCGAGACCCAATATGTTGTTCAGCATGGAGTAGTAGGTATTATTGCTACGTCGCGAGGGCAAGAATGTTTTATACCGAATGCAACCCACGTTGTATGCTCGGATCATTTTAAAGAAGATGACATGTACATAACTGGCAAAGGCATAAGAATAAAAAATACAGCTGGGCCAACATTGCTGGTAAATACCTCTTGGTTTATACCTTACTCTTCACCTTATTTTTGTATGTAACAATAATTCATAAAAAAATCACCTTTATGATATGGGCGAAAAGAAAAAACAGATGTTTCATACATTTTATCGAGTATTGTAGATTTATATGTACAAGGAATACGCGATTTTCGCGAGATCAGGATTATATAATTTTATATCACGGTTATAATTTTATAGTTAACCGATGATGTCAATAGAGCGACTGTCAACATGCAATATAGTAAAATAACTGACCTTTCACATGAAACTGAATGAAAAGATTTAAAAAAATCACAACGTCATAATATAATAAATTAAATTTATTACAAGGAAATTGAAATAATATTATCTTAATAATATATATAAATTACGTGTCACGTTGTTTGTCTGCGATGGACTCCTAAACTACTTAACCGATTTTAATCTTTGCACACCGTGTGCAGTTTGATCCAACTTGAAAGATAGGATAGCTTAAGTCTCAAAATAAAAATAAAAACTTTTGACAGAACGAAGTCTGTCCGGACAGCTAGTAATGTATATAATGTCCCTACATCTACCTGGTGATGTTTCATATACGAAGCGGGCGAGGGTCCATATTATATGACTTCTATTTATCTCTGTCTCTCTCTTATAGTTATCTCTTCTTCATTACTCTTTTTCGTTTCATAAAATCCAATTAATCATAAAGTTCCGAAAAAAATTCACTTTAAAAATTAAAATGTACAATTTTATTTACGTGTAATAAAAATCAATAAAAATAATGTACTATTTTAAATAAAGACTACTCTATTACTTTTATTGTCGCGTTTTATTTCACTAGAAGCTGCATAATGGTGTGTAGTGTAATCGAAGCTCCAAGTCCATAAGGTGTTTATTTGTTGCAATCGAAATTGAACCGTGACATTATGAATTTAGTGTTTAAATTACCTTAATAAAATACGACTAAAATAATATGAATGTACTTTACGACAATAAAGATAGAGGTGTAACACCTCTGCAAACAGTCGTCATCTATGAAATACCTATAAGTATTTTAATACCTGACTACTGAGTACACCCGCTACGTTATCAACTGATCCAATCAGTCTTCATTTATGAAATACCTATAGGTTAGACATGAGTTCGTTATATCAAAACGTAACTTATATCGGATATGTGTTTGATATCATACCATATCGATAAACTGTCCAACATAACTGATATCACAAAAACTTTATTGTATCGATTCAAAAAACATTTCCTTTAGGTTATATCAAAACTTAAAACTGCAACGACGCAAACTTCATGAACGATATGAAGCATATTCGCTACCTCCCTTTCTAAATATACATTAGTTTACTGGTGTAAAAGAGATGAGGCGAATATGAGGTTATTTCAGCTACTTAGCTACCGGCGTGCATAATAATAATAAATGTCTTAAGGAATTAGCGATAAGGTTTAGTTTCTATTGTATTATAGTTACGATAACGTTTTCAAAGTTCAAATTTTGGCGGCTGGCGGCTACGGCTACTGGATATTAGTGAGATACTCTACAAAATATACCTACAGAATAAAGTAATAAGGTTGAACTTTAGTTGTTACAATATGGTATATGGATAATTATTATAAAAGGGCTATAATAATAATTGTTTTTGTTTCGTGCTTCGACTTTATTTTTATTTTTGTGATAGTTCTGCAATGCTTTTGATCTTGGCGACACGTGCCATTATTTACGTAAAAGAAATTCTTTGCGTTTTTTATTTTTGTAATGTGTATACAAGAGTATTTATTTATTTTATTTATTTATTTTATTTTTCTTTAATAATATTATTCTATAATAATATTATTATGTATAATATTATTATGTATTTGTGGTAAACTGATATATAGCTTTTAGTGTGTAGGTACTTAAATGTATGTAAAACGTATGTATGTAGGTACTTAGATGTACTAAAAACTAGCGGTGGGCGATTATGAGATATACTAATGGAATCATTCGATTATGAAGATGTCTCGAGATATCTCGATTTTAACCGTTAGTAGTTACTAATCTGTATCACTACTAATTTGCCGTTTTCGTTGGCGGAGTGAGTCAGAGGTACGCGACTGCGAATGATCTCACTATTCGAATAATCTACAACTACTAATACTAATGTACACATTCGACTTGAATATTAGTAATATACTAATGTTCATGACGACTACTAAATTAGTAACTAATCTAATAGCGTTTCGACTCGCAAACCGGGTCGCTCGCGCATCCGACGCTCACCTAGCAGTGTTGCCAACTTGGGGCACTTTTTTTTCAGGTTCTAGAGTGAAATAATTCCATACTATTGACTTTTTCGAGAAATATTTATTATTGTCAACAAATGTACGAATTCCCAGATATACTCGATTTAGAATAAATAGAACATAATTTTATTATAACTCTGAATTCTTTAATGGACAGTAACTTCAGTAAGTTTTTAACTTTTTTATTCTATAAAACATTTAATTTTGAGGTTAATATAATACATAATATGTAGGTATAATACATAAATAATAAACTATAAATTTACTGTACTTATACACCACCACACAAAACTAACGTCACCACACAACAAAATAAACAAAACACCGGTACTACTCAACGGTTTACGAATAACGAATCGAGAGTACGACTGATTTAAGTTTAGTATTAGTAATACTAATACAAATTAGTAACGTTATTCGATTATGAAAATAAAATTAGTTACTAACCAATAATCGATTATGAATATTAGTAACGAGTAACCGCCCTCGCTTTGCTTCGGTTTTCTTATTTTTTTACAACTTATTGGAGTTTTATTAAGGATCCCTAATTTTTTTGAAAATATAATATAGCCTATGTCACCCGGGGATAGTGTAGCTTCCCAACAGTGAAAGAATTTTTGAAATCGGTTCAGTAGTTTCGGAGCCTATTCAATGCAAACAAAAAATCAAATCTTTCCTCTTTATATATTAGTATAGATGAGTGAATGTTTCGATTATGTAAATCATTCATGATCGCGCACCTCTACTAAAAACTGTAAGGCGTTCGTTGTTAGTTTTCGCATCTAAATATCATGTTAACGTTTGCAAACCATTCTACTGATATCGATATCTGAAAACCGTTTTCTATATCGATATGAAAACTTTATATCGGATATGTAACCGTTTGCTGAAAAAACCGAAAACGCCCATGTCTACTATAGGTATTTTGATACCGGGTTTTAGTACCGGGTATATGGCAATACCCGTACCTGTGAGGCCGGGTATTGAATTTTGCAGGTATATCTCATGCCTATATATATCCTACATTGAGGATTCGAATTTACAATATGAATTATATGGCCTTTACGGCCGTTCAAAAATTGCCATCGCGGTCGGTATTTCACGACCACAAGGCGGGGTATTGGTAAAGTTTTCAACTAGCAATAATCGCACCTCGGATTAACCTCATTGGTTACGATATTGCCTCTGCGCAAAGTAGGAATGGCATATTTCACGTATCACTGGATATATCACTTGTTACAATATATTTCATTTGTCACGCCCGTGACATGCATTGAAACCGTCCGTTACATTTATCGCGAACGTGATTTCACAACAGTATGCCTTTTACTGTGACTTAACGCCGGCCACCGGCCAAGCAAGAAAGAGAGAAAGCAACATTTGTGACTTGAGCCGTGCGAGAGCGAGATCGACACAGTGCCATCAGATAGAAGAGAGAATTTGTTTAAGTGAAATTGCATCTTATTCTCAACGTCATTAGACTTTAGTTTGTCTGATTTGTTTCAACTTGATTCGTTAATAATATCGTTACGTTACAAAAACTTCAAATGAAAATAAGTCTTATTTTAAACAGGGTAAGGTTTTGATTAAACTATGTGGGTACTTGATATTTATAACCACGTCGTGACTCGGTGTCACTGTCGTGAGATTTCACTTCACAGTTCTCTTGTAACGGACGGAATAAAATGCACCCACTGTGACAATAATCGTTACTAATGAAATTAGACATGAGTTCGTTATATCAAAACGTAACTTATATCGGATATGTGTTTGATATCATACCATATCGATAAACTATCCAACATAACTGATATCACAAAAACTTTATTGTATCGATTCAAAAAACATTTCCTTTACGTTATATCAAAACTTAAAACTGCAACGACGCAAACTTCATGAACGATATGAAGCATATTCGCTACCTCCCTTTCTAAATATACATTATTTTACTGGTGTAAAAGAGATGAGGCGAATATGAGGTTATTTCAGCTACTTAGCTACCGGTGTGCATAATAATAATAAATGTCATAAAGAACTAGCAATAAGGTTTAGTTTCTATTGTATTATAGTTACGATAACGTTTTCAAAGTTCAAATTTTGGCGGCTGGCGGCTACGGCTACTGGATATTAGTGAGATACTCTACAAAATATACCTACAGAATAAAGTAATAAGGTTGAACTTTAGTTGTTACAATATGGTATATGGATAATTATTATAAAAGGGCTATAATAATAATTGTTTTTGTTTCGTGCTTCGACTTTATTTTTATTTTTGTGATAGTTCTGCAATGCTTTTGATCTTGGCGACACGTGCCATTATTTACGTAAAAGAAATTCTTTGCCTTTTCTATTTTTGTAATGTGTATACAAGAGTATAATATTATTATATATTTGTGGTGAACTGATAAATAGCTTTGAGTGTGTAGGTACTTAAATGTATGTAAAATGTATGTATGTATAGTCACCACGACCTAAGAAGCCCAATTTGTCGTTTGCCATCACAGAGATATTAGAGATGTACGAAAAAATCGGTTCACAAAAGAAACCAATTTTTACAACAAATCGATTTAAAATTATAAGACCTTCTAATCGATTCGATAATTAAATTTTAAACTAAAAACCGTAATACTTAGGTACCTAGTTACCTACCTACTATCTCGATTGAGCTATCTCGTACCGCGTATTCTCAATATGTACCTATTTACGACTTCAATAAAATATTCTTTTATCCATTCGCCCATGAACATCAACAACACCAAAAGCATCACTGGTGCCTTGCCGGCCAAGAAAGAGAGAAGAAAAAGAAAGAAAGATAGATCATGATGTCAGGAAAAAACTAAAGTGAATAAATTCTTGCTTATTTCGTAAGACACATTCATGTATACATAATTATTATTTTGTTGAAAAAAAAAATGTTTACCGCAACCTTAAATACTTAATTACATATAACATATTATCTGCAGTTACTGTCCATGGATGGCGAAGTGCCCATACATAATGGAAAATGTCCTTTGTTAGAATCCAATTCGTCGTGGTATTTATTATTGGGTACCTAATTTTAAATCCAAATGCAAGCAAATCATTTTTAACAATGTAATTAAATTAATCAATTTTCATTTTTAAATTTCGATTATAGTAATGTATCGATTATGATTGGTTTTATAAACGGTTTCAAGCCGTCACATCACCCTACGTCAGATTAGATTTAGGCTTCTTCATATAAGATTGTTTCGACGTCATATATTTTTATTAAATTTTGCATAAATTATGATGTGATGGGATTTTTACTAGATTTTAACGTATAATATGATTTATAATCAACGCCAATGAAAATGAGTAGGGATTTTTAACAAATTTTGGCAAAATCCTTTGTCCGTAAGTATTCAACTATTCATGTCAAGTAAATGAATATTCCATTTCTGTCTAAGACACCCATACAAGGTTAGTTCATATTAATAAATAGCAGCTATCATTATGGGCATCTTAGATAATTTTGACTATAGGTACTTAGATGTACTAAAAACTGTAAGGCGTTCGTTGTTAGTTTTCGCATCTAAATTTCATGTTAACGTTTGCAAACCATTCTACTGATATCGATATCTGAAAACCGTTTTCTATATCGATATGAAAACTTTATATCGGATATGTAACCGTTTGCGGGAAAAACTGAAAACGCCCATGTCTAAATGAAATATAACGGTCGTGATTTATCACGAGTGATATAACGGTGACAAAAATAAATCACGTCACGGACTTGATAGTGAAATAAAAGTAACGATATTTTCCATCACTAGCGCAAAGTTAACATTATCAATTTATGCCATCGTACTTATGGTATTCACGAGATACAAGCGTTAGCGTGATTCAGGTTCTTGTACAACGCCATCTGTTATCAATTTTATGTACTAAAATTAAAATCCGCCGTACCACCCGTAACGAATGCTAGGACAAAAAGATTGTAATAATCGCACATTCGCATTGTACTAGTAAAAGTCTAGCAACTATGTTTGAACAAAAGCGCTCTTTTCCCCCATACATTATTAATTTAAATAACAACAGGCAGTTGTTATCGGTTAAAGTAATTATCATAAACGTATAGTGTTTTATCTCTGAAAAAGTTGATTATACCCTATCGTAATATGATTTTGCACAGTTATACGCAATGCAAGTATTTATCGGGATAGGGAGGAAACCAGTTCCCACCCTTATGACCTTCAGTTATCACTATGGAAGAACTGGAGACTGAGCTATTGCAACGAAATTTATTTACATTCAAAGTCTGGCCCTGCTGTAGGCTAGCATTGGATTTTTATTGTGCTCAAATCTTTAAATCTGCATTTTCCAGTATAGGAGTATGGCGTGAAGTTAAATTACTATTTTGATAATTACGGAGTTTGTTCAATGTTAAGTGTGGTTATTGTGAACGTTAATTTTGAAATATATATAGTGAAAACAAGCTCAAACAAATAAGTAAGTTTTTTTATTATATTTGTATAAAAATACAATTCACCGGAAAGATTATAATATCTAGTAGTGTATTTAAAGCAACTTACTTGTTTTAAATCTATTTAAGATGTCTTACTCTGTATACAAACAACTGTTCTTGTACATGTTGTATGTTATGTGTTGTTCTATCCACTCTACTTTAGTAATTACACTTATCTATTATTTTGGTATACTTTATGACATGATGTGGCATGAAGCTCTCATAGCCCGGTGGCTTGTGTCGATCCAAAGTTATCGAAAAAGTTAAGCAATAGCGGGCGCGGTCGGTAGTTTGATGGGTGACAGCTAGTGGCAAAAATTTCTTGAGCGCTTCCGTGCTTCGGAGGGCACGTAAAGCCGTCGGTCCCAGTTGTTATCGTAAGATAGCAGTCATTAAGCCACGTCGGAGGCCTTCGGGCGATATGTAAACTTCCGACACTTGGGTTGGTTGACTCCTCCACTAATCCGCAGCTTGGTGGAATATGCTCTAGGCCTCCTCAAGAGGAGAGATCCGTGCTCAGTAGGGGGCCATTAGTGGGTTGAAGCCTCACCTTGAGCGTGTTCAGTTTCCGCTGTATCCGGTTCTGCACGCGCGCCACGATGTGCGGGTCGCGCATCACGTCGAACATGAGCCGCGCCAGCAGCGTGTTCACCCACGCCACCTCCGCCGGCAGCGCGCGGCACTCGCAGCCGCCGCTCGACGACTGAGACTGGAGGGCACGCAAGTTATTTTTTTAAATATTTTTTTTTGCACAGATAATATGCAGATACGTTTTTCTTCATTATCTTGGACGTTTACATGTAACGCATTTCTTTGCACATACTTTATTAGTTTTAGTGCGATGGATTAGAAAAAAACGTGTGTGTATACTTATATACACACGTAAGAAGTTATACTTATTTCTTACTTATAAGTACCTCTCTCTCGCACCCACAACCCAGCGCGCACTAGCAATCCAAAACAACTCCAGCGAGTGCGCTGCTGTGCGCCTAGTATCACGCACCTTCATCATGTCGCTTTTTGGTTGTCCCATCGTAAAAAGGGCTTCCAACATTTTTGTATGGAGCCTGGCATACCTACATGTCCGCCATTTTGAAAAAACCTCGATTCGGCGGCCAGTAATGAAACATGTGTCAATCGATAGAATAAATGACTGTGATCAAAAAGTATTCGGTGATGAAATGTCGTAAGTGGTATACTTTCTGAGATATTTGAGTTCAAAATCGTAGGAAAATAAAGCAAAAACAGCGTTTCGGCCTATATTGATAAAACATGTGTCAGTCGATAGTCTAAGTGATTACGATCAAAAAGTATTCAGTGATAAAATGTCGTAAGTGATATGCTTTCTGAGATATTTGAGTTCAAAACCGTACGACAATAAAACATTTGTAATTAATTGCCTTTTTATTTCTAGTGGATTTGTAACTGTGTCAGTGTAATGCCAGATAAGAAATATTATGAATATTTAGAATAATTACTCACACAAAATCACAATATGCATACATAAACAAAATTGAATAAATACAGTTTTATTCATATTTACATATAAACATCTTATATATTAAGTAAATAAATATTTATAAATACATATATAACATCTGGTTGAAGACCACGGGCGACAACATTTTAATTGCTTCAGGTAGTGCTGCCGGACTTCTTGAAGGAGCTTTTGGTAGTCTATGATTTTTTGATGTCTACAAGCAAGGAGTTCCAGAACAGTATGAACTGTATTTTGAAGGAATTCCCGAAATAAGCAGTGCTATGGGTTTCCTTTAAATAAACAGGAGAAGACACATTATTCAAAATAGCATAAAATGTTGAGAGAATTCTGAAGTTTCGCCTGTATCGAATGGGTAGCCATTTAAGTTAGGAATGGAACTAGGAAATGTGATCATACTTACGTAAGCCGAATATAATATATCTAATACAGTTATTAAGAAGGCGCTCCAATTTAATTGAGAAGTTCCTCTGACGAATCTGTACAACACACATCAGCATAATCAAGGTGAGGGATGACCAGAGTGTTTATGGCGTATTTATGGTTAAGTGTTTATGGCGATTCAGCAATTGAAGTGTACCGGTCACTTTTTTCCTTACCACAGTTACGTTATGTATTATAAAAATTAAACAAATTCGTCAAACAAACAACTTAAGGGTAGAGCTAAAATCGCGGGATGGTACTGCTCATGCATAGTGGGAAAAAGAACCTTGTCCTGTTGTTCCCATATAATGTGTGTTGTGTTATATGGTTCTTGGCATGGGCTCGACATCAGGAAACATTGTATTTATCACCAGTGGAATTTTTAGATTCAGTGAGTCATGATATAGAAAACTAAGCCAATAATGAATTTTAACTTTTGGTTTAGAGTAATTGCCAAAGCTATAGCCGCTGGTGGCAAATAAATTATTTATAAAACAACCTAGTAGTTTGCTTTTGCTTTGCTTTTTTTAATTCAAACCTACCCGTTATTAATAAATCGAGTACCTATGCAAGCACATACACCCCAAGTAGCACAAAATAGCAATATAAACTTTCACACAAGGCCCACATCGTCAATCTAAGCATTTGTAATTACTTATAAGAGTTCTTTCAATCCGTAACAGCTGTATAAAAAGAAGCGAGGCTAATTAAAATGCTTTATTCTGTTTTGTGATTCTATTAGGCACCACACACATGCCACAGACGTCACTGTTATGCAGCGTTTGGTACTATTTTCTTCTATCTGCTGCATGAGCGTATGCTGTGGAACACTAGCAATGCAGTCTTCTGAATAAATAGCCACGAGTGTGCTCTAAAACTGTTGCATTTTAAGAGAGAACTTTGTGAACTACTGTAACGCAAACAGTTACTTTGTGAAGTTATTTAACAATGATTAAATGCTTCACGCTGCACACAGATGGACTTTTACTCTATTAATCAGGTGTCAGTATATACTCGTATAACAGCATTTGTCTAGGCCATGTCAGACCTAAATTGTGAACTTTATGCAGTTACATAGCAGCCCGCTGCCTTAAAAAAGTTCACTTTTAAGCTCGTAATTCTTGTTTGAGCAGAATATTTGAACTTGTGTGGTCATCTATTCTGCTGATTGAGTTATATGTAATCATGAATTTTATTATTTTATAACGTGTGGCAATTTCCGAACTAGTGAGTGTTGTTTTACAAAATGTGGAAAGATAAAAAAAGAACTGGTGGAATACGACGTAAAATTAATGCAGAGTACTTGAAGATTATTCATGATGATATGGCCGATGCGGGAAATAATATACAGCCTACAATAACAGGCCACATGCGAGCATTCATGCAGCCCTTAGCACTATGTTAAGATTACAACTATTCACTTGCCTATCCGCCATATTTACTACCTGACTGTGTATCATTATAAAATTTTAGCCCTTTTGGTTTGGTTTATTTTAAAAGATATCGACAACAATTAAATAAGATACTACTAAATAACACATAAACAGCCCTTCATGCATATAAATATGCCAAAACAATATATTTTATTTTGTTTACAATCAATTTAAGTTACATTTTTTTTCGTATTCTGTATTATTATGAGGGCGCGTGAAAATTTTAAACGATATATATGTGGTATTTCACGATAAAGTTACCTTCCCAATAAGATTTCAAATATATTAGTAAGAAACCGAAGTTTTAGTTAAATTATATTTTTCATGTCACAAAATGGCACCATGGGATCTTGCATACAACAAGTTTTAAGGATTGACACTATACTGACAGTTTTAATGAAAATAAAGATAATGCATATCACAAGTTCGCTCGACGTTTACTTTCAGCTCTATGAAAACATTAGAAATGTTCACTTTGTGTTTATAGGGTAACATGTGGTTTGTTAATCAGGCAGCGTTCAGCTCTTGTAATGTCTGTTACCCACATAAAATGCTAATATAATGCTGATATAACCCAATTATTTTAGTAATGGGATTTCTTATACAGCTATGTGCTGTCAAATTTGTGCCCAAATTAGAGTTATATCAGCTGTTTAAGCGCTTATAACGCTACTATACTGCAACTTATCAGCTAGCGTTTCCATTGTGCTCTGTTGAAATACTGTTATACAGCGCATTTGTGCTACTTGGGACATATGGCAAAATATACTTATTTTTCATTATTGACCCAATAAATTCAAAATAAGTAAATGATAATTTTCAATGCATTATTTTTGTACGGTTTTGAACTCAAATATCTCAGGAAGTATATCACTTACAACATTTTATTACTGAATACTTTTTAATCGTAATCATTTAGCCTATCGATTGACATATGTTTCATCAATGTCCGCCGAAACAAAGTTTTTTGCTTTATTTTTCTACAGTTTTGAACTCACTTATCTCAGAAAGTATATCACTTACGACATTTCATCACTGAATACTTTTTGATCACAATCATTTAGTCTATCGATTGACACATGTTTCATCACTGGCCGCCGAATCGAGGTTTTTTCAAAATGGCGGACTTGTAGGTGTGCCAATTAGGTTCGATGCCCTTTTACTCTCATATTTTTTTCCAACCACGCCATAAGAAGTATAACTTCAAAAACAATATTCATTGAACTTGTGGCACATCTCTGTATGTATTTACATATGAACAATTATCTAACAACCATATTTTACACTGAAGTAAAGTTAATCAACATACTTTTACTAAACCAATGAACCAATTTTATAACATGTAACAACTATTTTGAGTCAATGTAAAATAGATGGGAAACTTCAATATTACAACCGCTATCAGATACGTATATGAACAAAATACTATTATATCTACGGGTTTGACATCAAATATATATTAAAGTACATACAGTAAAGTTCATAATAAAAAACTAAACGAACATCTCCTTTCTTTTTCTTCTTGTTCCGCGAGCGGTCCGGCGGGCTCGGCTCTAACTGACACATAACGCTGGCGTCCACCGATTGTTTCATAAGCGTTTCGTGTGCCTACAATTCATACATTTCATACATTCAATTTATTTATTAAACGCTTTTATTGTGTCGCTTTTGTTCGTCATGTAGCTTACTTTGTTTGGATCAAATCTTGCAAGCGTAATTAGACCTTTTTGAAGAAAGATAAACTTTGTGGGCACAACCCTAATGAGACGGGATAATTTTGTAACTGATTTCTCTGTTACAATTCTCATTATATACAGATATTTCAATACTACCGTAAAAACTTCATATAATACACTATGTTTAGCTTGGTTAGTTTTTGGTGTACAAACTTCTCTTAAAAACCTAGTTAATAGGATCGACAAGAACGTACCTGTATAATTTTAAGTAGATACGGCCAAAAAGACTTCTCGTACGAATCAAAACTCGGCGGGCTAGTTATGCTGTTGGCAGACGGACAGGGAGCAGTGGCTATAGTGACCCCCTCCGACACAGAGTCTGTTGTCTTAGTCTGAAATGTAACATATATTTCATCAGTAATCGGTCATACAACAATGGAGTGGTAAGGCAGAGTAAAATAGGCATGTTATTTTATTTATGTGGGATTCTTAGTATAAATAATCCGGCAATGATGTGTGGTAATTATTGCATTAATTACATAGGAACTTGTAGTTTAATCGAGTGTGAAATTTCTTATATTTTCGCGATAGCGCCAAGCAAGGCTTTTAATGATGTTTATATCACAAACAAAATATAGATAAATATTACTGGTGGTCAATAACACAACTCGGTTTTTTTACCGATAGACAAGCTGTGAGGCGTGCTTGTAAAATTTAAATCAGATTAATCATTAATGCAAGTTGGTGCCTGTATTGACTGTATGCGCACTCGCACACGCTTGGGTGCATTTATTGTGCATTCCCGTTGTCCTGGGTTCGATTTCCAACAAGTCAAAAATTTAAATGACGAGATTGAATTTCTGGTCTCGGTTTGGGTGTGTGTGTTGTTGTCTTAATGTGTTGTCTATGGCACGCATCACAGATTATCTTAGGTGCTATGAGTTTGTAGCATTATTTATTATATTGTATAATATGTGAGCGTTGCGGACAAGTGCGCGACTGTAGACATCTCTATATCCTACTGTACGAGTACTACGTAAAGCGCTTATAATCTACTGTACTTTAAAGCGTTATTCTATTACTATATTTATCTCATTAGCCTGAGCACGCACTTTAGCGAACGCTACGGTGTCCTTATCAGTGACTTTGTATACCGCCATCTCGATGCCGTCCTTCGTCTCTTGCTCGCTGGCCGACTTGTCCTCTGCCGCCGAGGAGTCGTTGGACGGGGGCGAAGCCTCCGCTATAGCCGTGTACAGACGACGGAACCTGGAACGTGATATGTACATACATGATAATAGGGAATTATTAAAAAAAATACGCTACACTCACAGCCCCACACAAGTAGGGTTCGAAGTATCGGCCTCTGGTATCGATACC
Source organism: Thymelicus acteon (assembly GCA_951805285.1). Lineage (NCBI taxonomy): Eukaryota > Metazoa > Arthropoda > Insecta > Lepidoptera > Hesperiidae > Thymelicus > Thymelicus acteon. Next base: position 6,352,865 of record OX638222.1, read on the forward strand.
GAGTACTCATGCGGTATCGATGGGTAAGGTATCGATACCCAAAAAGTATCGACCCTAAAGTATCGATACTACTCAGTATCGAGTACTCACAAGGATTATATTAGAGCTAAAAAAAAGGTCATCGCCAGTGAATTGTATATCATTTTGTTGACAAATAGAGGCCTGATGACCTTTTTTTTTAGTCCAAGCGCTGAACCGATACTAAATATATTGGCAGCAGCCCACTGTAATGTACAAAAAGTCGCATTGACAACACTGAAAAGTACTCAGTATTATAAAAGTACTCGATATCGACGTTTCATAAGAGTACCTGCGAGTGAGTACCAAGTAAGAGTATCGAGTACTCAATATCGAGTATCGCGAACAAAAGTATCGATACCTATTCAGTATCGAAAGTATCGTTCGAACCCTACACACAAGGATACCCTGTGTGGTGGGTGCCATGGACAACACACAAAGACGTTTATATCTGTGTTGGTCAATGATTTCAAAACAATGGATAGGTCCATTGGAACGTAGTTCTTACATGTTCTTTATACAAGCTAAAAGTTGTGTCAGCTCTCTCTTTCTTTTTTACGTACTGAGTGAGATCAGCGTTGCCATGTTGAATAAAATGTACTGAGCATTGGTCCAATTGGACCAAATAAAGAGTCACGTTTTTAGCGCGCTTTGGCCTTGTTCTTAATATATAAATTGACACTTCGTATGAATATTACGAGTAAAAAATGTTAAAACCGTTATAAAAAAATGTTAGAATAACGCTATTGAAGTTTTTATAATTTTACGGCCTTATTCATAAACGATTAATAAACCAACTTTAGCTATTGCACTGTTATAATGACTATCGTAAGATCCTATATTGTCGTGAGAGTGAAACAAACAAAATATTTTATAAACCTTATTTAACTTTGTTTTTATGAATAAGGTGGATAGTGTATAAAATTCCAAACATGAACAATTACTGCATGGCCGCAATTACTGCATCTAACCGTACAAAAAGGTAAAAAGGTCATCATGGTAGTATATTTATCATTAAGATAATCATATTTTAAATAATGGAACTGAAATAGGATTAGAAATCCGTGGAAACCACGTTTAGAGCAATTTATTAGTTCCTTTCATAGGTAAATACTAAAAGATCTTTACATCTATCAATATCAGTTGCATAGTTCGTACCATATAAATCATGATTGCCAGATGTAAGATTAAGGTGACCTTCAAAAGGAACCTCAACGACTAAATTGCCCAATCAAACTATCAAACCAGTCTATCACGAGAAGCGAACAATGATTCAAGCAATACACATACGAATAGACGGTAACACAATACATTAGCTGTTGATCGAAAGATTCTATGGAGTCCACAGATTTATACAATTAAACTAGCTGACCGGGAAAACGTTGTTCTGCCAAAAAATTTTTAGGGGTAGGGGGATGAAAAATAGATGTCCGATTCTCTACCCTAGCCAATATGCACGCAAAGATTCACGAAAATCGGTCGAGCCGTTTCGGAGGAGTTTAACTTCAAAAAAGCGTGACACGAGAATTTTATATATTAGATCTGCATTTAAATTGAAAATTTTAACTTTTGTCTTGGAAGTAATTATTAAATTATACTAAGATATAATGTGCTGAACTGTTTCCTCTTTGGTTATTTATTAGATTACGAGTAACCGCCCTCGCTTTGCTTCGGTTTTCTTATTTTTTACACCTTGGGTTACATTGGTTATATTGGAGTTTTATTAAGGATCCCTAATTTTTTTTTGAAAATATAATATAGCCTATGTTACTTGGGGATAGTGTAGCTTCCCAACAGTGAAAGAATTTTTGAAATCGGTTCAGTAGTTTCGGAGCCTATTCAATGCAAACAAAAAATCAAATCTTTCCTCTTTATATATTAGTATAGATAAATAGGATGTTTTATTAATTTATTAATGAGAAATTATTCGTCTTAAATATCAACTCTTAAAAACTAATATCGAAATACCCATGAAGCTATTATAGAGAGGAGACGTTGTATGTAGATTTTCTTATGTAAGAACGCGTGACACTTTGCGGGGCGAGGGCACCCCCTCCAACCCACCAAATCCCGCCCACTTCTTTATTTTCCATCTATCGATCAATAGCAAAACTACTCGCTTCGTTCTATATCGATTTTATTACGTAGTTTAACTATCTCACACTAGATGTCAATAAATGTAGGATGTAACAGGGACGTACTCAGAATATTCATGTAAAGAAAACTCCTTTGGTAATTTTCTTAATTTGAATTGGCCGTGCTATTTTTTAAGCCTACATGAAAGATATCACGGCTGTCAGTAAAAAATATTTTGAAGAGATTTTCATGTAAAATACAATAATTTTATAAGGAATTAAGAAAGAATGAATTAGAGGCTTTAAATGTTGTTTCTTTCGTTTTCACAGGTGAGTGAATCTTTTATCTATAAGATAATATAATTGGTTTCATATAGTAACAACATATTGTAAATAAATCTTTCGTTTTCACAGAGAAACGCAATTAAGTCTTTTTTTTAATAATTCCATTAAACTACAAAGGAAAGAGAAACTAAACATTATAAAACAACATTTAAAGCCTCTAATTCATTCTTTCTTAATTCCTTATAAAATTAATTAGAGAAAAAAATAAAAAAACATTTGTGAGAACTGTAAATAACTCAGAATTAGAAATTGAACTGAACGACAAAAATCCAAAAAACTAGAAGTGCCACCATTAATACAAGTAAAGTTACTATTAAATGACACTTTAAACATTTCCGGAATTTATGATTCAGGTTCAAATGTGTCATTAATAAATGCAAAATTATTAAAGATACAGCAAAAAGAAAATAAAAAAGAAACACAGATTGCTAACTTGAAAACTATTAATGGTGAGAAAAAAACCAAAGGTATGGTATCACTAAAAATAAAAATTTATAACATTGAGAAAATTATGGATATTTTTGTAATAGATAACGAAAATTTTAACTATGATTTTCTAATTGGTTTGGATTGCATTAAAAATTTCAAATTAATGCAAAATGAAAATTTAAATATCATACAATGTAACAATAAAAAAGAAACAGAGATATCCTCAAGTAGTGAAGATAATAAATCCATTAAAGACTTAGAAAATGAAGACTCGAATAGAACAAATGTCAAAATTCCTGATGTACTAGGTGACAAAAATGAAGAAGAAGTATTTTTATACTCTGATATATTAAAACAAAAAAGTAAATGTGAGATTAATTTCAATGAACATATAAACCCGGATAAATTTGAAATGGTAGTAAATCATCTTGATCCACATCAACAATCTGAAATTAATAAGTTGATAGAAAAATACAAAACAGTCTTTGCCAAGGATAAATATGATGTCGGCACCGTCAGAGATTATGAAGCTCATATTGACTTGATGATGGAGAAATATTGTCAGAAACGACCGTATAGATGCACGGTAGAAGATAGAAGAGAAATAGAAAATCAAATATCAAAACTACTAGAGAAGAATTTGATTGAGGAATCTTATAGCCCATTTGCTGCTCCAGTAACGCTAGCATATAAAAAAGAAGATGAAAGAAAGACAAGGTTATGTATAGATTTCAGAGAACTGAACAAAATTGTTGTACCTCAGTCACAACCATTTCCATTGATTGAAGATTTAATGGTTAAAACTGTAAAATGTAAATATTTTTCTACTTTAGATATAAATTCTGCATTTTGGTCAATTCCATTGAAAATTCAAGATAGATACAAAACAGCCTTTGTCACACAAGAAGGACACTTCCAATGGACGTGCCTTCCGTTTGGATTAAAAACGGCTCCAGCCATCTTCCAAAGAATATTAAGTAATATCATAAGAAAATACAATCTCTCTAGTTTTGCAGTAAATTTTATAGATGACATTTTAATATTTTCAAAAAGTTTTGAGGAACATATAATACACTTATCAAGATTATTGGAGGCCATACTAACAGAAGGTTTTAGACTAAAATTTTCTAAATGTATTTTTGCAAATAATTATGCAAAGTATTTAGGCCACATAATAGAAAACAATTCAGTTAGACCCCTGAAAGATTATTTAACTGCTGTCAAAAACTTTCCCGTTCCAAAAACAAGAAAAAATGTCCATCAATTCCTAGGAAAAATTAATTTTCATCATAAATTCGTACCACACATAGCAATTGTCCTGGATCCGTTACACAATTTACTACGTAAAGATGTGAAATTTGTATGGTCTGCCGAATGTCAGGAATCATTTGATAATATAAAAGCATTGTTATGCTCAAAACCAATTCTGAAGATCTTTGACCCTGAACTACCAATATACATTTACACGGATGCAAGTATTAAAGGAGTGGGAGCGGTTTTGAAACAGGAAGGAGAAGACGGAGATAATAAGCCGGTCGCTTATTTTTCAAAAAAATTAACTGAAGCTCAAAAAAGAAAAAAGGCAATATATCTAGAATGTCTGGCAATAAAGGAAGCTGTGAAATATTGGCAGCACTGGCTTATGGGAACAGAATTTACGGTATATTCAGATCATAAACCTTTAGAAAATTTAAACATCAAGGCTAGAACTGATGAAGAACTTGGTGACTTAACATATTATTTATCCCAATATAATTTTAAAGTTAAATACTACCCAGGAAAATCAAATCAAGAAGCAGACTGTTTAAGCAGAAATCCAGTTTTAGATCCTAATGATAATGCTGATGACGTATTAAAAGTAGTAAATTTATTAACCCTAAAAGATATAAAAAATGATCAAAATAGAAATCTAGATCTACGAAAGGGCAAAAATAAATTTGCATTGGAGAATGAAATTTACTACAAAAAGAATAAAAGAGGAAAAAAAATTATACTTTCAGAAGAACTTAGTATGACTCTAATTAAAGATGTCCATAAGATTTATTGCCATCTTGGGAGAACACAAATGATAAACAAAGTAACACCATTCTACACGGCAAAGAATATCATTACAAACATTAAACAAATTTGTGATGAATGTGAGATTTGTATAAAAAACAAATCAAGGAAAAAGTCAAAATATGGTTTAATGTCACATCTAGGGCCAGCACAACGCCCGTTTGAAATTGTATCTATCGATACTATTGGAGGTTTCGGAGGATCACGGTCAACAAAAAAGTACCTTCATCTTCTGGTTGATCATTTCACTAGGCATGCTCATATCTTAACGTCAAGAAATCAAAACTCCAGTGATTTTATTAAACTAAACTTATAAAACAAGTGACACAAAATTACAATATTGATATGATACTAACAGACCAATATCCTGGAATAAATTCAAAAGAATTTAAGGAATTTCTGCAGAAGAATAATATAAGAATGATATTCACTGCTGTGGATACACCATTTTCAAATGGGCTGAATGAAAGGCTTAATCAAACTTTAATAAACAAGATAAGATGTAAAATAAATGAAAGTGAAAAGAAAACAGCATGGACAACAATTGCACACAAATGTGTAGAGAAATATAACGAAACGGAACACACAGTAACAAAATTTACTCCAAAATACCTTCTGGAAGGGGAAAATGTGAATATTCTACCACCAGAATTGAAAACAATATTTACAAAAGAAGATCTTAAAAGAGATAGGAAACTAGCCTTTGAGAGAACAATAAAATCTCACAATTATAATAAGAAAATTTTTGACTTGCATAGGAAAGAATATCAATTTAATGTTGGAGACAGAGTCTATGTGGAAAATGGAAATCGACTAAATAGAAAGAAAATGGATGAAGTGAGGATTGGACCCTACAAAATTCTGAAGAAAATTTCTAACTCAATCTATGAAGTTGATACCGGACACAGGAAAGCGGAATCAAATTTCTACCACATTACCAAACTATCGCCAACTTTAGATAGTAGTTGAACAATTACGTGTATTAATACTTACCGCTCATTTACACGCGCGTGTAGCGGATCGTCTCGTGGCGCGTCCGTAAGCCACGCCCCCTACGCGCGTGTGAACACCACGCGAGCGCTCGCGCGAGCCCCTTTGGCCGCGCCTAACAAACCGCTCCCGCCGCGAGCCCGCGAGCCACGAGACGCGCCGCTGTCTGGTCCGCGAGCGCCCTGTTCTCACGCGCGCGCACGCGCGCGTCTCGCGGATTGTCTCGTGGCTCGCGCGCGCGTGTAAATGGGGTATTACAATTGTTTTTTTTTGGGGGGGGGAGATGTAAAGAAAACTCCTTTGGTAATTTTCTTAATTTGAATTGGCCATGCTATTTTTTAAGCCTACATGAAAGATATCACGGCTGTCAGTAAAAAATATTTTGAAGAGATTTTCATGTAAAATACAATAATTTTATAAGGAATTAAGAAAGAATGAATTAGAGGCTTTAAATGTTGTTTCTTTCGTTTTCACAGGTGAGTGAATCTTTTATCTATAAGATAATATAATTGGTTTCATATAGTAACAACATATTGTAAATAAATCTTTCGTTTTCACAGAGAAACGCAATTAAGTCTTTTTTTTAATAATTCCATTAAACTACAAAGGAAAGAGAAACTAAACATTATATTCATACCACCTCATTGGACATAATTTAGACAAGTGAAAAAATTCTCAAAAATAGGTTATAATATGATGAAATTACAAGGAAAACTATCATGGCTACGAGTATGTTAGCATAAGTAGTTAATGAGCAATAGTCGATGAACTTACTACTTTGGAACCCTACATTGGGCGTGGCCTGACACGCACCTGCCCGGTTTTCTTATTTTTAAATGGCTTACGTCCCAACTCAGAGTCACTTACTTATCGCTCCTTAGTATAGAATCACCACACAAATTATGTACTAAGGAGCGATTTAAGTAACCGTTACTGACTCTGAGTTGGGGCGTTAGTTTGTTTTTAGGCTTCCCGCCCACGTCCGATAATCGGTGACCGCTTTTTGTAGGTGAAAAATAGAACGTACTGATAGCAATAGTGCAACGCACACGTCCTTCAACAAGTCGTTTAGAAATAAAATCGGTGCATTCCGACCGATATCGGTGAAAAATGGAACGTTCGGTTCTCACCGACTCACCGACATAGGGATGTTCGATCTAGGTGCCTTGTATCGATACGGATGGAGAGTAACGTAGGCTACTTTTTACCGCGGTAAAACATCCCCAGGCCATGGGAAGATCGACGTTTTGTTAGTTGCTAGATATTTTGTTCCAGACGTTGTTAATATATGGCGTTAGTGAAATTCATTTGCAAGTTCTGAATCACGCTATCAAATGATACATGTTTACTTAAGTCATAGGCAACTAAATCAAACTAAGTAAAAGTAATTAGGATTTGTAAAAAATTGATCTCTACCGCGGGCGAAGCTGCGGGCAAAAGCTAGTATGGTAATAAATAAAAGATGTAATTTTATGTAGATATACCGTATAATTTAATATGATGTTTCGTATCGATCCAGAATCAAATAAAATATTTTTAATATGGTTATATAAACTATCGACAAGCTTAATTCAGTGGGTCTCTAAATAAAGATAGATCATTAAGCCAATCTTAAGATCAATCGTTTTAGATTAAATTTTATATCACATTTAATTTTATTCAAAATATTGTATAAATAAATATTGAAAAAGCTTCTTAAGGTTTTTTTTAAAACAATGTGGTATGTAGTAGGACCATCATGTAAATAATAATATCTCACTTTATAGTGACCAGTACGCTCTATTTCTCCTACAAAAAAAAATCGGTCACCGAAATCGGTCGTGGTCGAATAGCGAGTCGGCCACAAAATCGGTCATAAGAATCTGAGGAAAAATCGGCCCGATTATCGGTCCTACAAAAAGTCGGACGTGGGCGGGAAGTGTAAGACTTATAAAGATTGTATACAATGTTAAACTTAAAAAAAACTGATTTTACCTACTCTCGTTCACGTAATTAAATAAATTATACTCTGTTCATTATGACATTATTCTTTTGACAGCGGTCATCGAGATCACGGGCATAAAGTTTAATATTTTTTTTACATAGAAATGCACGCACGTCAATAGTATACTTTATTGGTTGTAGCAATCAATAATGATATCCCTAACGTCATCGTAACCAAATGTATCAATTTTGTGATTATAATAAATTTTTTAACAGACTTCAAAAAAAGGAGGAGGTTCTCAATTCGACTGTTTTTTTTATGTTTGTTACCTCAGAACTTTGGACTGGGCGAACCGATTTTGATGATTGTTTTTTTAATCGAAAGCTGGTGGCTGTCATGTGGTCCCACATATATTTTATTGAGATCTGACAATGGCATCCATGAGAAAACCACATAAGTCGTAAATTTGTGTTAAGATGTGCGCGACAAATTGACGAATAACTCAATATCACGCCAACCGATTTCGATGATTCTTTTTTTAATCGAAAGCAGATGTTTGTCATGTGGTCCCACATAAATTTGAAAGAGATCTGAAAAGTACTTTTTGAGACTTTGAAGTCGGTTATTTTTTGTTAGTAAAATTTAGATTATATAAAATTAAACCTTTTGTACCTTGCCTTATATAGATACTATGCCTATTTCCCATCACAAGACAAAAAGAATCAAGCTATAATGAACAGAGTATAGGCAGTACTTTAATTCAATGGGACACTCGGTAAAATAATTGGATTCTAATTACGGCCCTGTGTTTTTGTTATGTTTATTTGTTGTAAATAGTTGACGATAGATGGCGGCCTGTTTACAAAATGATTATAAAAACTAGAAAAATAATATTTTGGCGGTGAAAAACTCTATAGGAATGAATGTAGGACAAATTTCAGTACGTATGATTATCAATATAATACTAATACTTAGCTCTACGCACCTATACATTTTTAGTTCTCTTGACACAAAGTGTCGCCATCTAATGTCGAGTAGAATTTTATTTGGCGAGATCGGCGTTAGTGATTTTTCTAGAACTATTCTGCCTATTCTTATAAATTATGAATCAAATTACTTAAAAATGAAATGAAATGCCATCCATAGCATCAGAACGTCTATCCGAGTAGTTTTTACACGATAAAACACAGCACTTCATCCTTTTCTTTGAAAATGTGAAGCTGTGCACAGGACGGGCGCCGACAGTAGACTGACTTAAGGCCACGCCTACTGTGATGACGTCAGGACCCAGTTGAGTCACAGTGCACAGTTGCTTAGGCCGTCTCCTCTCTATAATAGCTTCATGGAAATACCCATTAAAGATTTTACACTAAACAAAAGAACTTATTATTAAAATTTTAGTTTTCTCTTCATTGTGGCGTAGAAATAACGAAAACAGAAATACTCTGCTCATCTGTCGAGTAAATTAAAATGTTCCAGCCAAAGTATTACCAAATTGACAATTAAAACAAAAGCGGGATGAGAAGATCCGGCGCTTGATTTGAATATTCATAGTACCTGTTGAATATTCAATGAGCTTTCTCGTTAATTTCACATCTATTAACAGAGGTGTCATTGACAAAATTATTTTGAAACACTAAATATAGCCAGTGAAATAAATTATACTGTTTATAATAGGATAATAAAATAACTCATAGTCCCGCAGTAGCTTATTTACCTGTGTCGCGGGTGGCATGGACTACACATATAACACATCACAATAACACCCATGAACAGAGTACAAATATTTATCTGTCACATAAATATCTGCCCCGGCCGGGAATCGAACCCGGGATCCCTCGCTTTGCAGGCAGGGTCGCTACCAATTAGGCTACAGGGTCGTCATGGATGTTATAGATTTGAAATTCACGTCACACTACTGAGCTGATAGAAAAATAAGTAACTAAATAATATTTTGCATGATAAAAAAAATCAATGAAATATCAATCGGATGATGTTATAAAAATATCAAACAATCAAAAAGAGGAGATCAAGTTAATACGCAAGGAAGATAATAACGGCGAAAGTGTACCGCCTTGCGGAACGCCAACTTTAAGGTCAATCAACGGAACCAAATAAATATTTGAGGCGGACTCACTGTTATGATCGTAAATATAAGATAAATTAATGTATGTGATTGAATTGTGAATCAATCGCATGGCGTTGCCAGTTTTCTGCTTTAACGTTTCAGAAAATACTACAAGTTTTATATCAGAAAAACCTCTCTAAAGAGGTATCTTTACGAATACCAAGTGTGAAAAATTGTCGAACCTCGAAGGTCAAAACTTATCGATAAAAACTACTTAAAATCTGAATTTCCGCCAATATCACTCACCCATCGAGTTACGTAACTTTGGGCAACTTTTTTATTAAGTCAGTAGTTACGATCTATCAACTCGTGAGGCAACGAGGGCTTGATCTTTATTTCTAATATCTTGTGTAATACTTATAAAGGACAGGTGTTTGGACTAAGACTTTTCTTACCATTCGTGTTTGTCTCTGCCGGTGCGCGCGAACAGATACAGGTGCGAATGTTTGTCCTTGGATTGCTTCACATGGACACTCCATTCACCTTCGACCGCGCCATCAGCACCGGTTTCCATTTCCTAAATAACGGTGACAATAACTGACGGTTATTAGATGCATTCAACAATAAAATCTTCGGATCTTAGACTATTACGAATTGTTTACAAGACATACATGAGAGTGATCATTAACAAAATAGAATAAAACAGTTTACGATATAAATGAATTATTCATTTATATCGTAAACTATTTTATACTATTTTAATACAAATAATTCGTAATAGTCTAAGATCCGAAGATTTTATACCATCCTGTATATACATATGTACATAGATTAGTGATAGTCTTGAACATATTTTTTAGGCAATCCGGTCGGCAGATGGGTGCAGAAACGACTCTAATTCGGATCCTGTACTATAAGGAAAAATATATAATTTCTTGTAAAACTGTGAGTTTTTTTTACATTTAAGCCTAAGTCAAAAAGCAGACTGGATGGTAAGTGGTCCCTGGCCCCTCTGGACAAATTGCAAGAATAGGGGAGACAAAAAAATATGACTTATTTGACAAATAAAAATAGCCATATCATATTATATAACATACATTCTACGTTATTATCAATTCAATGAATTTTCATTGAGTATATAATATCCAGATTTTAGCTTGATAATGATACATTGAGAAAATCCAATCGAATCTCACCGCTTCCTCTAAAAACTCCTTTATCCTAGAGAGCTCATTGTCATCGAACTCATCCTCATCATCCTTGGCGCTGATGGTTGACTTGGTGATCTCCATCTCCGCCTCGTGTGTGGGCGAGTCGTCGGGCGAAGTGTTCTTGTCGGCCTGGGCCTGCCCGTCCGGCTCGGTGCCCGTTGATACGCTGTCTGCTTTCTTATCTGTGGGATTTATTTATTTTTATATCAGGCCATGAGAGCCAAAACAGTTTAACTACTTTTTTTTTGCTATACGGAGCTATTGGTTCAAAATAGGTAGTTAAATTAAATTATTTTTATTTGGTGGCCTAATATCTAGTGAATAATCATGATATCACTTGTAGGTCACTCTCGTTTTATCAAAATAATTAATTTAAATTATTTTAAATTAAAACACGATATTCTAAAAAAATTGTAAGGTTTTCTTATGGCCTGATATTTTTGTATGTAAAAGGCCGACAAACGAACAGACATGCCACTTGATAGTAAGTGCCAAATTGATCGAGGTTGGTCATTATCTCCATACCTGGATCTAAATAAATTCATAATTTATTTTTGTATTTAAATCATTAAGAGATTGCCACGTCTTCGCAACTCCACTCGCGATTGTCCTGATTAATATAATCTAATTAACTATGGTTTCGTTTACCTCATAACCAACGTACATACATAAAACGTATACTGTAACGAAAACTATATCAATTCACCAACAATTGCCTCTAATTATCCCATGAACTTGTGCTACGCCGTTTCTTGCCGGCCTTGGCAATGTAAATGACGCTGATAAGACAGCAACTTGATATGCTAAGATTGTCGATACAAGTATTTTGTATAACATGAATCTACTCTCAATAAGCTTATAGCCTATTAGATTAATCCTCCCCCTATATTACGAAGTAACGTTTTAAGGAGGCAAGGAATTACGCGATCGAAATTTTTATTTTATTTTATGTAGCCGACAAACGAATGAAACGGGCAAATGAGCCTCCTGCCCTGATGGTAAATGGTAATTGTCACCTATCGACATATGCAGTAAGAGTAAAGACATCACCGATGCGTTGCCGGACTAGGAAGACGAGATAAGGAAGAAAGAACTGGTTCTCAAGTCCCCCGCCGGAACAAGTATAAAAAGAAAGACATTAGATGAGAAAATGTTTCAAATGAAGTCTTACCTCTATGCATTTTTCTAACTATCCTATGACGTAGTCCTTCTCTTCCACTCTCGCCATCGGTATGTGAAATGCTGGAATAAAAGATACTTAATTTTTTTTTAATTCAAAGCACAGAAGCAGAATCTAAAGAGAAGAAGACACAGCCAATCAAATACCACTTGTTAAAACTATAGTGTCATGGTATTTACACAAAAAGTGAGTTTTTGGAATCATGTAGTGTTTCGCGGCTAAATTATAGGTAAGTGATCTTATATTTTCCAATTATAAGGTATATGTAGTGATAAATAGTGCACATCTAGCGATCACTCCATTATTTCCTTTGCGTGAAACATATTTATACGAAATCAAATAAAGGCCATATACATTATACATTGAATGAATTCATATCGAATTTATTCCTGATGGTAATGTGAGGTTGTACCAATTCAAACTCATCATTTAAATTTCCGCCTCATTGGGAATCGAACCCAGGACCCTTGGTGCGGCGATCTGGCATGGTAACCATTGCGCCACACGGGTCGTCAAATAAATTCTATACGGTAGAAATCGTTGCGTTATTTATAATCCCTCAGTCGTACAATATATAAAATTTCTATTACCCGATTAATCACTCAATTATAAATATTCAGTTCACCTACTTTTACACGAGACATGGCCAGAAGTGCACTACAATATACGTTGCATCGGATATTGTATTCCCTTCTAAGTGAACACAATGAGCGCTTATGTTACACTAATTGCGTAATTAATATTATTGATATAATACTGCAATGCAAATAATAATCAAGGACTGTTGTATAAGATACAAGGACTCTGTTTAAAGAAGAAGTATTCGTATGAGTTTATACCGTGTATTCAACTTGAAAACATCATTTCGTTCAATACTTTATCTTGGGTTTGCTTTAACAATGGAAATCGTGAATAATTACATAGCTGGAATTGACCTACTGTTACACTATTGACATTGCAGCGACATTGCATTACATTATATCACATGGTGACGTCACGCGGGACCTGAATCACGCTATCGAAGTGTTCTAACATCTTTCCCAGGCACGACCACGTGGATCACATAGTCTGAAAGATTTTCTTTTTGCTAAATCCTCACTACCTCTTACGCAGAGAGAAGACCCATGCCCAACAATAATGAGACAGTTATATTCTGTAGACGATGATGAATCTATAGATTGATAACGATCGATGTTGATTTTTTTTTATGGAAATAGCCGGCAAACGAGCTGACGATCCACCTGATGGTAAGTGGCTATCGTCGCCCATGGACATCAGCAACACCAATGGCCTCACCGATGCGTTGCCGGCCAAGAAAGAGAGAAGAAAAAGAAAGAAAGAAATTGATATGTTAAAGTTAGTCGTTTGAAGCAATCTTAACTTTGCATTGCAAATCAACTTGTATAATAATATTTATTTGCATGTCAAGTCAGTCAGTCATATAAGTGATAGTTATCGGGTTGTATGTGTTAGCGAATTGTGATAATCACCTCTTTTCCCTTCTTCTCCAAATAAATTTCCTCTTCTTCTCAGGACTAGTGTTTGTCTCAGCGGTTTCCACTTCATGTTGTTGTTCTTTACTTTTCTTCTCCAATGATTCTGATTGCTTTTTTTCCGCCGCTGCTAAGTTCTCTTTCTCTAACACCTGAATCTTCTCTTTTTCACTTAGAATTACGCAGATTGGGTACTTCTTACTCCATTGCCTGCGTGAATGAAGTGTTTGGTTGATGAAATATGTTTATAAGTATGACTATTATTAATCTGTGTTCAAAAGCTCAGGGATATATCAAATCTATTTTTACCAGATTAAAAAAACTGTACATATCTTAGGCCGTACTCAACAGTCACTTAACCGTTAAGTATTAAAATCGCTCCTTAGTACAGAATCATAATACAAACTCTGAGTGCAGCCGTAATTCGGTAGTTAGGTCCATTGAAAGTTAGATTATTATCTTATCTATAACTTATTTTAACTTATTAGATAATCTTATTATATATTAGATAATTAGCTCTAAATATATTGTCCTAGAAACAAGAACAGATAAGTTGCTACGCCGTATAACTACTTTTTTTATACGACAAACGCACAGAAGATTCACTTTTTAGGGTCGTCGTCATCTATGGAACTTAATAACTCCAAAGGCATAGATTACATCTTATTATAAATTACTTGTCACGTTGTTTGTCTGCGACGGACTTCTAAACTACTTAACCTATTTTAATCTTTGCATACCGTGTGCAGTTTGATCCAACTTGAAAGATAGGATAGACGGAAGGTTTTATTTAAAAAAAACTTTTGCCAGAACGAAGTCTGTCCGGGCAGCTAGTATAATATAATGTAATAATAAATAAAACTTTATTTTCCACCACAAACAGCAAAAAATACAAAACAAACAATTCATTGATGTGTTACCAGCAACAAGGGGTGAATTTTTCATTTCTGTCATTGTCGGCAGTACGCAAGCTCTATTACCTAGGAAAGTTTGTTTTAACAATAGATTACAGGCAAGAACAGTGCCCTGTCTGTCGGTGAAATTACTGAGCTAGCACTAATTGGATACCGATACCGAATACGTTCATTTGAAACTTTGTAGGCTCAATTATTAAGAGTCTAGACTCGTGACCGATATATATGTGTTCAATTAACTGGAACAGTGATAATTTATTTGCTGCTTTAAATAATTCCTATATTTGAAATCAGAAAGGAGACATTAAAGCACTCTAGGTTTTAGCTTGTCTTTTTATGGTCTATAAGGGTGCCAAATCGGGAACGCTAATAAGGATCTCTTGCCCGTCCGTCCATCTGTTTATCTGCTACTGGGAGACAAAAAACTCATATCCAGCTGACAGAATCTGAAAAGCTGATAGATCGATGGTTGCTTCTACAACCACTAATGCATTGCTAGTAACACTTGATTAAGTATATTTTATTGTTCACTAGGAAACTAAATTGCTATTAAAACCCAAATGTAATAAATTTAAAAGCAAAACGTACATTTAATAGTTATTAGTCACGAACAGCGAACCTTAATTAATAAAATATATTTTACCTTACCTACGCCTAGTGCTGTCTGTGTATTTAACTAAATAACTAGTTGAATAAACGAGCTATGAGCCATTCTAAATCCCCGTATAAGTATTTAGGCTTAGGGCTAAATAATTATGTCCTATATAATTTATATTTCTAACGTTGCGTACGTAAAATAGTATTCAATGTCGTTTTTATGGATATTAATGTGGTGTACTTTTCGCGTTTTTGGCCGATATTTCACTATAAATTCAACAAAGTCACAAAAAAAATATTAACATGCAAAGAAGAAAAAGTTGTATAACTGGATTCTAATAGCTTATTTAAGTTGAGCTTATTTAGATTGTAGTTTAGTTGTAAGTATAAGTCGGAGCTCACGACAGGCACTACTTAATTTCACAAGTAATAGGTTTTTAACAATGTTTTAACTATCCGTCATTAACTGCCTAATTAAAAAAAAAAGATAAAACGCCTTAACAACACAACAAACAGCTAACGATCTAATGAGCTGGAAGATCAAATAAACATTAACGCGCACTTCAATAACATTAATACATGTTTACACAAAGGTTTTTGAGTATCAGATAATGATCACTTAAAATCAACTACGTCCTATTATGAAATATCGAGTTACAATTAATACTATTTTATTATATCACTCACGCTACTCGTGCTATCAACTTCTTAGATAATAAAGCTCCAGAGCTCGGATAGGAGAATGAAATCATTTCGCATTTTTCAAACCGACGATGCCGAAGGTTGAATAAAAAGAAGAAAAGTAACATATTTTATGATGAAAATAGAAATTTAAAAATATTAAATGGACTTCACAAAAATACTTTAAAGTATGAAATAATTCAATGCAGTTTGCTGGTACCGTCCAAAAAATTTTTTCAAAGCCGATTTTTTTTTTTTGGTTTTTATTGGAATAGTTTTCTCTGTAGTCTAATTAAACGGTGAGTTGAATGCACTACAGTAGACGTTGCGTGGTAAAGTGAGGTAAAACAATAAACACTGAACAAAAAATAATACTAGGCTATAAAGGCTAAAAAACCTAGCAAGTCAAGTCCAAAATAATATTTATAATGTTTGATATGATCCTGCTTTTATTGCAAGAGTGAAAGTTTTTTTGGATGTTAGCAACTTAATGGCGGAAAACAACTGAAAGTAATAAACATAAACAGTTTAAAACCTGAGCTATATAATATTCATCCCCGGAAATGGACCTGTTCCCGCGGGATAAAAGGTATTATTTAGTATGGTTGTTTTCTTAAGAGATTAATGCCCCAACTTAGAGTTACTAACGGTTACTTAAATTGCTCCTTAGTAAAGATTCACCATACAAATTCGGTACTAAGGAGCGATTTAAGTAACCGTTAGTGACTCTGAGTTGGGGCGTAAGTTTTCATTAATTCAGTATTTAATATTTACAAGTGTTATTGAAACTACTGAAAGAATGAAAGAAACAATGACAAAAACTGCACTGAATCAGATTTTGAATTAAATAAAGAATTACCTACAGTGGTTATCGTTTAAGTAGTTCAATATAAAATTGTAGGTTGATTTGCTATTTCCGTAATTCATCTACTTGTAATCTTTGTTCGCTGTACATTGCAAGAGAAGGTCATTGACCGAAACGAAAAGTATAACGAAGATATGGACGATAATGAGTTTAATACAAAAGATTTTTTGTGTTTATGTTCTACGACGTTGTAAGTATTTTACTACTTAACTAACTTTTGATCTAACTTTGAGTAGCCGAAAAATGGCCGACCCCGATTTCTTTATTTATTTATAACATTCCGGGATATAAACTGTAAGATTTTTTAGAAGTGCCACATTGTGTAATATTAAATTTAAACATTCATCTCGACTTAACTGATTCTAATCGTACTGCTTGCTGCAATATTAATAATCATATCATCCTTAGATAGGTACGAGTACCTACATAAGTGATGCAAAAAAATAAGTTTGTACGTAAGAGAAGCAAAAAAAAAATTTATCAGTAAAAAAATATTTCGCGTATATTTTTTGTGGATACCGTTCCTTATCGCAGTGACAACTGTATGCAACGATTAGCTTCCTTAAATTATCTTTATAAATCCTAATATTATATTTGCTTTCCAAGATTACTTCATTGCAAACAAAGCTTCACTCATATTGTGACGTAAACATTAAAATATACATTTGCTCGTTGCGTTAAATACATACCTACATACAGATTTGATTTTGACCCTGCCCTACTAGTTTTTTAAAACACTGCACTGTGAATATTATTATAAATAATCCAAAGAGTTAATAATAATTTATATTAAATAGTAACCGCCCTCGCTTTGTTTCGGTTTTAGTATAGAACCCCCACTTTTTATTTTGAATAAAATATATCCAATGTTACTCAGGAAGAAAAGCTTTTTATTAGTGAAAGAATTTTGTAATCGATTTACCATTACAAAAAAAAAAAAAATTTTCCTCTTTGTAATATTAGTATAGATTTATTTTAGAGTCGTGAATTTCGCTTTTTCAATTCTGCGTGTCGGTTTGGTAGGGTGAAATGAAATCATGACTCATGAAGGCATGACCCCTTCCCAATCCCCTCATATCGCGCCTAATGTAAATATCAACGCGTGATTCTCGTATAAATCGTAAGTATTACGTACTATGTATAACAGACTTTTATAGAGTTTACAGTTATATAGCAATTTTGTGTATAATTACGTCATCATGCTCCTCGTGCGAAATTGTACGCGCGCAAGCGTTTGTGTTTACATAATTATCATACTAAAGTTTGTGGTAAGGTGGCTTTCATTGTCGCCGGTTCAATAAGTTTGAAAAGAAATTGAATCGTTCAACGATAAAGGAACAAGATTAAATTACACGTTATAATGTGGAAATTATTAATATTCATGGGTTTATTTGTAACGGGAGTTTTGGAATAAATTATAATACATAATATTATCACAGCGATCAGGACGATGTACTCGTATGATAACATTCCTTAATTTGAACCTCGAGCTTTTAATAATATTATGAACATATTTTTTACATAGTCTTAAACTTTAGTGGATTTTCCTTGTACTTGCTTAAATAATAAAATACACTTAACATACTTTTGTACATTTAAATATAAATTTTATCATAGATATCAAAGTTATTTTTACTTTTTCTCTCTGTTTGAAAATAATCGATAAGAGATTAGGCCTAGGATCGATACCAATTTAAGATTACGAAGCAGTATCACTCACCGTCTCTTGACAAGTCCTTTCGGCAGCAGAATGACTCGCGCCCCGGTCAGATTGTACAGGCGGTGCTGGTAGAATACCACTTTGTCGATCTTCTCGTCCCATAGGGCTCTCTTGGCTATCTTCGTTCTAGTGTAAGATATCCTCAAGTTGCACCCTGTTGAAACACTGCTATCAATATCAGTCTATACAAATGACATTTTCATTATATTCAGTGCCTATTTTATAATTTAACTTAACAGCATGTCAAGTTGTTCAAATATGACGCAATAAAATTAATTCAAGTACCAAATAAAAACATTACCAAAAAATAACCGAATCCAAATAAAGTCTTCGAGAAACATATTACGTCAAAATCACCATACCCCATGGTAAAAACTAAATTTCGATAAATATGAGAGCAAATCTGGAAGACCCTTTCAAATAAAAAGGGAATTTTCCAAATCGGTCGATATATGACAGAGATCAGCTTATAAGGTAACAAACATTTAAAAACTACAACCGAATTGAGAACTCCCTTATTTTGAAGTTAGTTAAAAATTGTAAAGCTCTCCGTGGTTTAACATATAGAATCTCACTGGAAACGAGGAGGCGTAGAGCATACTGTAGGAGTATGCTAATGCCAAGTATGCCAATGATATTATAATGTAAAAAAGAGGTAGATATGTCATTAGCGCGCCGACGATGAAGAGCGTAAGAACAGGTAATTGACCGTTCTGCTCGTAGTCGCTCTGTGAATACAAGACGATACGCACGCTTTTGTTGTTGTCATAAGTGCTTGAAATTTGACATACAGCGTTAAATTAATGCCTTCGTGTATTATACCAACGTGATTGGTGTAGTGAAACAAAAGATAAACGTGTGTGTGTTGTAGCTCTTTTCGGAACACATTTTTTGGTTGATTTGTAAGGGTATAACGTATCTATATTTTTAAATATCATTGTCCTACGCTGTCTCAGTGTAGATAGGCGAAAGAAAAACTATAGAAAAAAATTCTACAATTCAACTTTTAAATATTAAAATTTTGTTAACTTTGTAAATTTATCTCATCGTTATCGAAAATACGTAAAGCTCAAACAATAATTTACTTAACGGGTTCATAAAACGCTTATTATACCAAATTTTGATAGTAAATCCAGTGCCATTTAGCGGCTTAAACGTATAATACGCAGTGCTTATTGAACATTTATATAAATTTATTGAAGGATTATTCCAAACTAGCCTTAATTTCAGCATAAATTTCAACGGCATGACATAATAATGTTTAAACTCGCAAATATTCATATTTTAATCAATATATATTAGAAATTCAAGCCGAATTTTGTCATCAACGTCGTCGTGGTAGACAGAGACACTCTTCACGGAAACATCACAATAATTTTATTATCAGCAATAATAATAATGACTATAATAATATTAATAAAAATATAAATAAATAATACCAAACGAGCCGGTTTCTATCGCCTGTTACGACACTTTAGTATATCGGCATGTGATTGGGGTCAGTATTCTAAGCCGCCCATTGAATCACTTACCAAAACGGAAATAAAATATTTGACTGTAAAAAAACTTATGATAGCAATATTAACCTTACGTTAAGGGCGTTTTTGTAATTAAGTAAATATTTCCATGTTATCTGTATGTTTATCGGCCGATATAAAAACGTAACTCCCAAGTAGGTGAGGTATACTTCACTGACTTGGCCATCGCACACCACACATTTTACATATCCACGCACACAGCCACACGCTACATATAAACAAACAACTCACCCTCAAGCTTCATAAATGCCGTCGTGGTTTTGTTAATGTGATAAGTATTGGGATCATAATCCGGAAACCTGTAATGATTCACCCAACCCTGCAAGAAAATAATTTAGTTAACAAGGCAACGTTCTTATGTTAGAAAAATTATAGCATAAAAAATGTTTCTTTATCTTTAATACGCTTATTTTCGATTTTTTTAGTAAAGATAATCCGTTACGGTATCCCAAAAATATTGGACGAAATTTACATCAGAGTGAGACGTCGTTCTAATGGCTAAGATCGTTTAAGCTAACGATGCGATAAATTAGCGATGCGCTACAGAATAAAGGTCTCTCTTCATAACGAACATTTTACCGCCCTGCAGCAATCAACAATGACAGAGCCACCCACGGCTTAACGTGCCCTGCAAAGCACGGAAGTGACCAAGAATACACACACTAATAAACACAATTCATACCTCATATTTCTTCATAGGCCGATGTTCCTTCACAGAAGGTATCGTATACGTCATAGGCATTGCGCTGGACTTTTTCAATTGAAAGAATCCCTTCCTCGGCTCCCAATCACTGAAGTAGTTATCCAACAACCACTGCTTTAGATTGCTCGCGAAGCACCAAAACCATATGCCCAGAAGAAACCCGTTCCATACATTACAGTTAGGGAAGAGGATATAGTTTATTACAAGGAAAAAGGTTAGGAAATACATGAAGAAGTTGAAAAAGTATGATTTTTCGTTGTTAGGTTTTTCAGAACTGAGCAAGTTACTCTTGCTTGGGGGTAGCCCGAAATTAGTGGGTAATGTTGGTGTGGGTTGAGGGAATGTTGGGTCCAGGGGCAGTTTGTTTAGTGTTTCTGTGTTAATCGGAGTCATGTCCCCGAACGCGTCTATCGTGTCTTCTAAAGCTTCAACACCAGATTCAACGTCCATCAAGCTATTGTCATTGAGGGCGTCTTTCGTTACATCTAATGAATCGCTGTGTTCTAAAACAATATTAATTACTGAATTAAAATTTCAATTCGGTTTATACATTTGTTCGTATGATGTATCAATGAGTCACTATCTGTTTTGTAATCCTATACTATGTAACCAAACTACGACAGACTAATTTAAAATTATATTTAATTCTAGTACCTATATTCATTCTGATAACTCTATATTCAAATAAACTATGTGATTGAACTCACCTAAATTTTTATGCGTGTCATTACTGGAGTCTGAGTGGTTTTTCTGATAAGCTGGAAGACTAGATTCTCGTTCGGTGGCCTTGGCCGTCAGAGGCTGAGTCATTTCTGATAAGTTCTGTATGCTACTGTTTAGTGAAGATACCTGTGTAAATAATAATGACCTTTCATAGCTTTGTTCGATTCTCTTTGGTTATAGTATATTTCTTTCTTAAAATGTTTTATTTAAAGTAATTTGATCTGCTGAATATTTTAGTGTTTAAACTTGTTATTTCAAAATAATACGCAATCCTCATTGGCGAGTAATTCAATAAGTAGATACTATAATAATATGGTAGGTATCATTAAATACACGAGAAATTAAATACACTAAATACCTTACGATGCTTGCTCATAAATTAAAATTATGCGATGACGGCTAATAAAATAGGTAGTAGTACTAGGTACCTATATTGATAAGAAAAGTTTCATTCCATTTGAAACAGAGCCTCTGCACACGGCGTATTTTTACGCGATCGTACTAGGAAACGCCTCGTTCGCCTCGTCATTTGCAGCGCGGAAAACGCGCAGATCCTGCGCGTTTTCATCGGATGCGCCGTATGCAAAGGCTCTTAATGCTTTATGTACCACAGTGGATTTAACTCGATGATCTCATATTATTATAGGTAGTATAGATTACGAAATAATCGGTTATTATTTAGAAAACCGAGGCACATTTTAAAATACTACCACCTTAGATACAGTTATTTGACAAGGATTTTAACTTGTTTGTATAATCTATAGAACTGAATCGAAATATCGGCTCTGAAATACGTAGATTAGATACATATCGTGGACCCGTTTTATAGTAATAACATTAATAATATCATTACTGTTGTACTGAAAGTAAGCCTATATTCATGGCTTATGGCCTACTTTAAACGTGTTATTGTACTTTCCTACGATCAAATATTATTAACGAGCGTCAATCTCAAATTACACAACGAGTCCACTGTCCATTCCATTCACTACACTCTTCAAGGACACTACAATATTGTAGTTCTTGGTGTGTTTCATTGTTAATGTATTTTTTACTATAATTATATTTATAAGCCAAAACTTAATTATATTTTTATGTCAAAAAAAGGATGTTGTCCACAGTCAACTACGTCAAAGGCAACATCAATGCGTTACCGGGCTAAAAAGTGCTACTTGCTGTTGCAAGTTTTGTTGTTGCAAGTTTTGGTAGTTCGACTACCAAATAATTAGCCTTAACGACTGTTATCTAAAGATAAAATATTGGCAAACAACAAAAATATACAAATAACAAAAATAGATATTAGTCACTGGCTACCTGTGTTATAAATATTACGAGGAAAAATGTGATAACAGCATATGGGGTACTCAATAACTTAGATTATAATATCTAAGTATGTTCTCGGGTGTAAAGTCTACCAATAGCAGTGGACTAAATCCAGTATTAGTTATGGCAATATAGTTTTAGACTTAATAATACTTTATGAGGTTTAATTGGGCTGCAGAAATAATGATGTAAATTAATATTTGCATAATTACATAGTCAGTCACATGCACTATGCTAATAAATTCAAACAACAACTGTATTTCAAGGTAGTAAACAAAAAAGGAATACAATAAGCAGATACAAATCAGAACTTCATTCCATTCAACTAGGATAAATCAAAAATTTTTACTACACGAGGTACTAAGATAATTATACTTTCTCTAAACATAATATTATTAGACTCAATTTTTTTTTATCATTGTGATACTGAACATTTTAACTTTAACAATTTATCACACAAATAAGAGTAAAGCTCACAAAAATCTTTACAATATACAAAAATCGTTAGTTCTTATTGCAGTTATGTTATCGGGCACATTGATTGTAATTATAATTTATACTTTTGTTTTAATTACATGGAAATCCATTAATAACAATCGCCTACAACTATGCTTATTACAGTTTAAACTAAATGTATGTAAATTATCAAATAAAATTAATCTAAGTTATGTTTTTTTAAATAAACATGCTTAACACATTATTTAATAATAATATTTAAATCTTACCTGATTATCAGTGTCCCCAACACTTTGCTGATCATCTTTAATAGCTGAACTTTCTTCTGAATCTGATGTTGAATTTTCTCTCGGTATCGACTTCTCTCTTGTTTCTGTTACACAATAATAACAATTTTTACAATTAAAATTCTTAAAGAGAATCATATAGATTGCCTTTAATCTATGGTCTATTTTTAGGATGAGTCTTATTTGGACTTTCAATAAAATTTTAATTTTAAATTAATAAATGCATTTTACGTCATAATAACAATTTTTTTTCAAATGTTCCTATTATTACACTGTGTTCGTTGCTTTATCAACAGGTTTGTATATTTTTGAATCTATAAACTAACACAAAAAATACAAATACACTACCATCAGCTGAGCGAGTTTTCATATCTTCCACAGCTTGTGCTATTTTGAATTTAAAATCTGAGAATATTTTCCATGTTTCATTGGGTTCCTTAGGTTCCTTGGGCTCAGGTGTACTTTCAGATGTGCTTCGTTTCCCTAACCTATTCAAGTACTCTTTCATAGGAGATGATGTCACCTCCTTGGGAGCAGCTGAAGTCTTTTCTTCCACTTTAACCTCAGCTTTAACATCTTCAGGCTTGTCTACAGATTTTTCCACTGGCTTTTCCACTGGTTTTTCAGTACGCATTGACTTAAAATATTTATCCAATATGGAAGAAGTCTTGTCTGTTTTTTTAGGGCTGGCACTCTCACTTCTAGCTGGAGGAGGATCACATTGAGGTGTAGGAGGGTCATCTTCACAAGCTTGGAACAGCTCCTCTAATTCTTCATTATTTGCATTATATCTAAAGGACAAGGAAGTGTTTGGCGACTTCCCTGAAATAAATTCCAGATGAAATCAACACGGCTTGATAATGCGTATAATGTTATGAAAAATACGTATTTACAGCTAATTGTGATAATAATAGATTAAAATTAGGTTCTTGTTGCAAATAAACTATTTTCTTGCTTCATAAAAATTAACAGATTTATTTAAAGAATTTCAATAACATGCAATATTAAGTAAATAATTCACAAAGGCAATTTCTTTACATAGATATTGCGTGTGTTATCGTCTTTGTTGTCAAAGAAACAAAAACTAAATGTGGACAGATTGAGCGCTGATAAATTCGGGGCACCCAATATCATGCATTGATTTATCACTAAATATTACAATGATCCGGGTTAACCTGCCAGATGAGTTATTCTATCTATTTAATTGTGAAATGATGTATAATAAACAATATTTCGTACTATAACCGTACCTGTACCGGACACCTCCATAACTATTGTATTTGAATACTACATAACCGTAGCAATATCTTCTTAACCCAATCTTTATAAGTGTGTCCTTCTTTTTAACACTGTTGTTAAGAGTTAAACTATTTTTCAACAAATGGAATCTAATTGACCAAAATCAAAACTCACGACACCACACCACTTCGTTCTGACAATGTGACAATTCTGACAAATGACAATTTAACAACATCATAGACAAGAGAAAGAAGAAACATTTGACATTGCATTTCACAGAGTATATAATTTGACGGACCAAACTGACAAATAGAGTGTTGCTTGTTGATGAATGAAATTAAGAATTTTATTGAAGAAAATTATATGTTTAATCCACGGAACACAGACACATATCCCCTCATCTGTGACGTAATTATTATGTAATATTGTGTTCCGTGATCCATAGTTTGACAAACCACTTTGACAAATAGATTGTTAATAATAATTTGTACTGCTACCCTTACCCCATGGAGCATAGAATGGTAGAAGGAGGGCTATCTCATATGAAGGGAAATGTGACAAATAGCGATAAGAACCATGAACATAGCTGTTGTAGACGGAGTGAAGTTTGCTAAGTTAAAATATTTAAATATTTTCATGGTACCCTCCATAATGCCAGTATACAAAATCTCAACTATTTACGTAGTCAAACTTAAGTTTTAGTAAATATGACCAAAATACTGCTGTGAGAAAACGTGGTTTTTAGTAGTGTGATGTTTTGGAACGAAGTTCCTTATCGCGCGTTGCGAAAGGGGGCTAGACGGAAATAAATGAGGAAAAAGTTGTAACGACACTTTTTGCCGTCGTTACAACTCATGCGGCGTCGTTACAAGTCGGCACATGTTTCTCTGTCTGTCTCTCTCTCTCTCTCTCTCTTAAAAAAAGCAAGCCAGATATTTTTGTTTCGTAATTGAAGGAATTGTAATAAAATTTTATTTACCTTTAATTTTTAAAGATTTCTGTAATATTTTCTTAGAAAAATTTATACAATTCCTTCAATAATTAATCGAAAGGAACTTCGTTCCATCCGGGTGTCCCTTGACACCTCTCATTTTTTAATTAAATAATTACCAGTGATTTTACTGTGGTAACAATAAATAAAACATATATTTTGTTTGAAAAGTGCGACAACCCCGAGCGGAAATTATGTCTTCTGTGTTAATATTATTGTCAAATACTTCTTCCTTGTGTCAATGTCAACTGTCAAACCGTCATGTAGGGTTACGCAAAATTTCAAAAGTATCGATACTTTACCCGATACCAGTATCGTATCAAAAGTATCGATACCAAAAAAGTATCGAAACAAAAGTATCGATACCTTCAGGTATCGAGTACTTTTTAATAAATTTATAAAAAAACCTGAATGGAATGTTGTGTGTTTAAAAATTTCGCAAAAAAAACCAAATAGGAACGTGTATCACAGAATAGTCACTAATATCCAATCTTTACACACATATTATATACTATATAACACAAAAATGTTTGTACGGATGTCCTTTATAGACACTGAATCCATTCAACCGATATCCCTCAAAATGGTTTCATTTGAAAGGCAATAATTCGAAGATGGTTCAAGATCACTAAAGAAATGCATTAAGCACATTCAGTCCATTGATAAAGTCGATTTTCTACTTTTACAATACAACAATTTGAAGTAATTTGTAACGATGGCGCATCAACGTTATCACAAAAACACTGATTTGTCATATTTATCAGAAAATAATGTATCGTAGTGGAACATGCCGAGTATCCACTAGTAGATATATAATAAGAAACTTTCAGACAGTTAGTCCATGGAGTACAGAGGGTAAGGAGAGCCATCTCATATAGGTGGAAAGTTGAAATAGTGCCTAGTTGTATACTGATAATAGAGATTCCAATACCTACCACCGTTCTACGACAATAGCGCTGGCGACAGAATAACTACGATATGAACATAGCTGTTGTATACGGAGCTGGGGAGTGAAGTTTGCTGAGTTCAATAAAATTTATCCTAGGCTACTGCAGCGCCACCCGTTATTGGACGCTTTTTCACGGACAATTGTCATGCACAGAGATGTCGCTCCTTACCTCTATACTACATTAGTTAGTTATAAGCGTACCGTTGTCAGAAAAGTACTATCCTATAACTAAGGAACTAAAAGATGCTGTGCAAATAATGCAATAATACTTTTAAGGGCTGCAATTATCAGAAAACTGAATAAGTGAAATAGTTTAAAAAACACATAGATTATTCAAACCGTAAAGGAAATAAAATGGTAACACACATAAGTGCTCGGCAATGACTGGGAATTCATCGAATCATGTTTTAGGCTAAAACTTTTAGCTTTCATCGATTAATAATTGCTATTTTTCATAAGCTAATAATTTATTGGAAATGGAAGAAGGAAAGTATCGATACTTCTAGAAAGTATCGATACCTCGAAAGTATCGGAACAAAAGTATCGATACCAAAAGTACTTGGTATCGAAACAAAAGTATCGATACCTAGAAGTATCGATACTTTTTGCGTATCCCTACCGTCATGGAGACAATCAGTGTCAAAAAGTCAAAAAAATCTCAAAATGAATTTATTGTCAAAGCCTGAATTAAACGTACATGACGAAAATTATTATGGTCATTGTTTCACGTTGTGATACTCTTACTACAAACGCGGATAATTCCTTTTCTTTTTCTGTGAAGTGTTTAGATTCATTCACATTTTTAACATACAAAATAATGTTGTTATTATAACGTATTCGTATACTAATCGGCGTGTTAAAAATGAAGTTTCTACTGCTGATTCTGTTTTTATTTGGTTCTTACGACTTTGGATCTTTTGTTGATAAAGATAAAAAGGTGAGGTTTAAGGCGGTGTCCACCAAGTTGATCAAAATGTGAAGTGCGAAGTGAATTAAATGAGAGTGCCTTTGTTTTCGTAGGAAATTACGGAATTGTCGAGAGCTGTTGATGATCGGCCGCTCTTGTTTACGACGTTAGGGGGCGGCATGGTGGCCGTGGAGCCGCTCTCTGGAAACGTCATCTGGAAGCTTAAAGATGGTAATAATATTACTGTCATTTAAATATTTCACCTCTATGATGCCTCTGTGCACCTTCGGACGTAAGTGTTGAAATAGGTGTGTATTGGTATGTATAATCATGCATCTATTACAGTATTATTAGATAATATCATAGTGTTGATCTTGATACTATTCAAAGATCATGTAAATGGTGCATTTATCAATCCCTTGACAAGAGGAGAGAAAAGTTTTATCCAGCTGTTCACCTTGAACTTTACCATATTAATCATTTAACATACTGAAATAGATATTCATTCAAGTTGTTGCATCATACCTCTTTGGATTGTACTGAATATTAAGAGATGCATGTATTCAGTGGCGTAGCTAGCCCTATGGAGGCCCCATATCAATTTTTGTTGTGGGGCCCCCTCAACGTAGGTAGCCAACTGTAGCGGTTGTTGGCTGCAAGCGAGCTTTTTTTTAGGGAGTGTTAGTTGGGGCCCCTACACACTGTGGGCCCCGTATAATTGATACGGCTGATACGGCGGTAGCTACGCCTCTGCATGTATTACATATTACAAACCAAGACATTTAGAATTTGTCTTCCAAACCCCTAAGATTTCGGACCCCTATTAACTTTCTTCTTTAATCATAAAGATGCTGATGTCTAATAATTTTCATCTTCACTGTTCACTGTTTTTGCTGTGTGTGAAAATTTAAAAAACAAATCAAATAATTTCCTCCTTCATTATTCAGTTACAAATGTATTGAATTACATATTTAAAACTGTCTGATAACCCGATTACCTGCTTATAATCAATAACACAATAATATGATAATAATGTTGCATTATCCCTATCTATAATTTGTTGAACTATGTCAAGTTTTATCTTCTTATTATTAACCACCTAAAATGCATTTTTCTTGATACTCACATTCTTGGGAAATAACAGATATATGGAGTAAATGTAATATCACTTTACTGTATCTGGGGGCACGGCAGTGCCCCCGCCAAGTCGAGCAAAAAAGCAAATCCTTTTCTCGAAGCAATTCAGGCCATTTTCGACCCCCTATAACTTCGTTGTGGATAAAACTAGAAGCCTGAATTTTTAGTAACCAAGCAGGCATTATATAAACACGGTATATTTCAAATTTAATTCAATTTGAACCAGTAGTTTAAGAATTATAACTAGTCAAAGTTTCTTCATTTCGTCACTCACTGACTGATTGACCAATCATCAAAACTCTAAGGCACTTCTAGCAGACATAGAAGCTTCAAATTTGGAACACAATTAGTGTTTAGTGTATAGATCAGGGAAAAACTAAAATATTTTGCAATTTCGGTCCAGTTTTCTAGATACATCAACTGCATAAATAACTTTGTAATCCCATATAAATATATAGGATTACAAAGTTACATTTGCAGTTAACGAATTACTGTACCTGTATCACAAAGTAACATTTGCAGTGAATGAATCAGTGTACCTGTATATAATATAATGGAATAATAGGTGTAGATAGGTACCTAGATATAATCATGTTCAAAGGTAACTTGTTAAAGGAAAAAAAGTAGAACTATCTACAAAAAGAAATGAGATGCTATCAAAAACAAAACTTGTAAAAAAAACCAAGTCTCGCAACTCAGTTCTTCTACCGTAAAAAGTTGTGAGATCTATGTAATACCAAGTCGGTTAATTTATTCAGTTCCTACTTAAGGGTCCTTCTGTCTTAAGTTATTACGTAATTAGCTAACCTAACAAGTAACAACATCTTATAGTGACCATATTATCAATATTAAAAATCTTTTATGTTTTAAATAAATATATTGACTTGGCAATCGCACTAAACAATCAAATTTAATATAATATGTAGGTATTACTTGTGAGACACATTGTGTTTTCATGCGATGGTCAAGTCGATATAGATCTCACAACTTTTTACGGTAGAAGAACTGAGTTGCGAGACTTGGTTTTTTTTACAAGTTTGGTTTCTGATGGCATTTATCTTTACTTGATAAATAAAGTTCTTTACATGATTCTAAAGGGATTTGAATATTTTTGTATGGAACTTGGCATACCTACAAGTCCGCCATTTGGAAAAAACCAGGTTTCGGCGGCCAGTGATGAAACATATTGTATCAATCGGCAAAGTAAGTGATTACAATCAAAAAGTATTCAGTGATGAAAAGTCATAAGTGATATACTTTCTTAGATATTTGAGTTTATTAATAAGTAATTATTTTTATTTTTAAACTCAAATATCTCTGAAAGTATATCTCTTACAACATTTCATCACTGAATACTTTTTGATTGTAATCTATACTAATATATAAAAAGGAAAGATTTGATTTTTTGTTTGCATTGAATAGGCTCCGAAACTACTGAACCGATTTCAAAAATTCTTTCACTGTTGGGAAGCTACACTATCCCCGAGTAACATAGGCTATATTATATTTAAAAAAAATTAGGGATCCTTAATAAAACTCCAATAAGTTGTAAAAAAATAAGAAAACCGAAGCAAAGCGAGGGCGGTTACTCGTCACTTATAAGTCCATCAATTGACACATGTTTCATCACTGTGATAGGCAGCATTAAGATAATTGGTATAATACTCTGATAAATTTATTCCAGACCCCAATTTAAGCTTTCACAACTAACTAAATAATACCCATATCATTAAAATTTTACTGTTAAAACAGTTAAACTATTAATATACAAACTGATAAAATATACCATGTGGCATGTGGGTGTGTGATACATCCATTACATTAATTGATTTCAGTGTGAAAGTTTCACACAGAATAGTCTACATTACAAAATGCTCCCTTTCTTATTGATGTATATACTGGATAAAACCTCTAACTTGCCATCATTTTAGCCTAATTGTGTGTAATGACATCTATTTTGTAGTTTATTGTATACACTATTCTGCAACAGTATCTAGAGAACTGAATTGAGGAAATAGAAAAATAAAGTTTTTGTGGGGCTCCTAAATTTAGTAAAATTAGATGTCCCTGGAATGTCTGCTTCTCCCATAAGATTCAGTATGTGCTGAGGTCTACAGTTTGTCACTGGTTTTGGAGCGGAGGCGGTCCGGAGGTGGTGCAAGGACAGTTTCTAACAGTATGTATATTGAACATACCTTCATAGAACAATCTAGTATTAGTATGGCCCTCCAACGCAACGTGCTGCCTCCACTCTGTGTGAAGTCTTTCATACACTAGAAAGGAATACAACGGTAATAGTTCAGGGCAATCCAAAAACATCGCCTCCGAACCGCACCGCCTCCGCAGTCGGTCTTTAATGTCGGGACGGCTCGGCCCGCACCGCAACGCCTACGCTCCGGGTCACCGTGCACTCCTTCATACAAATTCAAACAATACAAAAAAAACTGTCTACAGCCCTTCGTTTACAGTGCCGATGTTTGCACACCTTTAGGCTGGTTTCACAGCTATACGGGCGACCCGTACGGGTGTAGGGGTCGCCCGTTTAGCTGTGAAACCAGCCTTAGCAACATAAAAAATTAATCATACCTATTATTCCAGGTCCAACTCGTCGATTACTAATACCTACTTACTCCATCAGAGCACCAATTTTTTGGCGTAAATATTTATGAGAATACCTAAGGGTGTATCCAGGCTGGCATATTATCAGTTATTTAAAATATCAATCAATTTGTCGATACGATTATCTTACACTGTATATTTCAAAATCAGACTGTCAATTATGTCCGTTTTCAATTCTCCATCTGATTTAATTCGATTATTATCGTAACTCTGTAGGCAGTGTTCTGATATACCTACTGCGTGCATTAACATATGATTAACATTTTATTCATCTCTGTTATTGGTGGATAATTTATTACTCACTGACCCGGCGAACTTCGTATCGCCTAACAAACTATTTTTTTTTTCTAAAATTAAAATAGCCTAAGTTACTCCTTGTTACATCAGCTATCTGCCAGTGAAAGTCCCGTCAAAATCGGTCCAGCCATTTCAGAGATTAGCCGGAACAAACAGACAGACAGGCAGACAAAAATTGTGAAAAATGTTGTTTTGATATATGTACCGTGTATACATCCAAATGCATTTAGTAAAAAGCGGTTATTTTAATATTACAAACAGACACTACAATTTTATTTATTTGTATAGATATAGATGTATAGATGCGGTTTCTGAATAATATTGATATTAAAACAATATTTTAATTAAGTTTTTATTTGGAAAGGTTTATGTATTAAGTTCGCTTATGTATACTTAAAAATTTGACTTTGACACAAATAATATGAAATGAATGTATAAGTATACTCATTTATTTTTATATTATTCAAGGCTAACTTATGTGGTATAATAAACCATATTGATGACATCAGATATGTACATTATTATTACCATTACAATATCTCGCACTTATGTAAATAGACTAGGGGCTTGTTTCACAATCTTCAAGTAAGTCCGAAGTACGCTATTCGTTGGTTAAGTTGACATTTCGTGTATGTAAAATGACATTTTAACGTCACTTTAACCGGCAAATAGCTTATTCAGGACTCTACTTGAAGATGGTGAAACAAGCCCTTACTGTATTTTATTTAAAAGTAAATTATTAGATTTGTATTGTAGAATACTAAGGTAAATGCGTCATTGCCTAGGTACAGTCGACCCCGTAGCCAGTTGGTAGTGACTTAGTGAGTAACATTGCCGGCTGAGTATGGAGTCCCGGGTTTGTTCCCTGCCGGTTCAGATATGGTCTGTCTGGCTAGCTTGTAATGTGCGGTACATTACTACGTCATACTAATATGTAAGACTGCACACATCACAGTACATTTCAGTTAATCGCGTCGCGTCACTTTCCGTTTCACCCGTTGTGTGTGCCCAGAGTCTAGTGCCCAGACCGTAAGGTGTGAGCGTTTATTTGTTTGACTGATAACAATAGTTACACTACTTGTTTATAATACCTAGGTATCTGGAGAACCCCACTCATGATAGTGCGTCGCGGTGACGTATGGCAGAAATTGTATCTGTATGGCTAATCCAGTAGATAGAATTTTACCG
This sequence comes from Thymelicus acteon, assembly GCA_951805285.1. Lineage (NCBI taxonomy): Eukaryota > Metazoa > Arthropoda > Insecta > Lepidoptera > Hesperiidae > Thymelicus > Thymelicus acteon. The sequence continues at coordinate 6,385,790 of OX638222.1, forward strand.
CAGTTGCGTATTGTTTAATAAATAATAATTTTATTTTAATGACACAATTTAGCATTTCTTTATTAATTTATTAAACAACACAATACATAGCAAACCTGCAACCAGACGATATAACCAAAAGGTAAATAAAATATCTCTGGGCATAAATAATGAAATGGATTTTTATATTTATTATGATAACCTCATTTATAAGTATTGTAATCGACCTGTACCTACATTGTAACTATCATATACGTAGATAAGAAGAATATTCTAGCATATGCCACTGTAAAATCTGGCTTGGCTCGATAACTGCAAGGCCAAATATAAATGCTGTAGTGAATCGATACGTGTCCGCGTGGACAAGAGAATGTTCTCTTCAATATTTAATGCCAAACAACCTTCTATGTATCAAATAGACAGTCGATTAAAAATATTTCTATTATATATAGAAACAACGCTGTAAATTGCTCTGTATTGTAAAAAAAAATCCCGCGTGGACTGAGCTTAGAAATCGGGACGTCTTGATAAATTCGGGTGGTTTGAAAACTCTTGTGTTAGACTGATATGTTAGATTGTAGAATAATACTCTAGGACACGTCTATCATAGACATGTATATTGTTTTCTGTACGTAATATTATTTTGCATATCACACTGAAGGGCTATGAACCGAGGAGATATTAATTAACAACGAATCCAATACAATCCTCAGAACAGTGCATCGTCTGTGATCCGATATCAAAGAGCAAATCAGAATATCTATAGTAGGATCGATTTGCAGCCGAAACAAATGTAAACAAACCATTAAAATCGTTTTCTAGGGTTTTTCACCAACTGCTATGAATTTGTACACCAAATGCAAAACGCGTTTTATTTAGACAAACTACTCATTAAGGTATTTGTGAATTCTTAAATAAATACATATTGATCGATAACAATTATAAACTCCGAGTAAATGTGGAAACAAACAAAATTAAATAACACTGTCATCATTCAAACACTTTGCAATGACAACTTTATTTCCAAAAAGAGATTTGAAACTATTTTGCCATAATGAGTAGTTTGTCTAAATAAAACGCATTTGGTGTGCAAATTCATGTATAAAGTTGGTGAAAACCCTAGAAAACTATTTTAATGGTTTGTTTACATTTGTATCGGCTGCAAAACGACTAGAGTATAGATTAGAATATTCATGTTATATGATTAAACTATCTTATATCTAATATTTAACAATAGCTTTGGCTTTCGCTCATTAAAATAAATATTTCATTATAGCAGCCGCACACTACAACATAGTAAACTACAACTTTGTTTCAAAGATAAAGAATGCATTTGTAATTGGAAATAATATAATTAAAAAAATACGGATCGACGAATGTACACAACTTTTCTTTTTTGAAAATCTGTTCAAAATATATCAATGTCCTAGAAGCTCAAAGACCGTGCCGTGCCGGGCCCTATTTCCAAAAGAGAGAAGTAACGCAGTGAACTGTGAAGTGATTTTTATGAAAAGGTGAATTACGTGACTTAATGTTATCTATTATTTCTAGAACCCGTCGTGAAAGTCCCCAACCAGCATGCGAATCTGATGCCCCAACTCTTGCCGGATCCCCGCCATGGCTCCCTCTACATGTACGGACCGAGGGGCGACAAGCAGATGCTCAAGAAACTGCCCTTCACCATACCAGAGTTGGTCGCGAACGCCCCCTGTCGGTCTACAGACGGCATACTATACACGGGCAAGAAGAGCGATACGTGGTTCATGTTGGATCCTTTGACGGGATCTAGGGAGCATATTTTAGGTAAGGTTTAGGCTACAGTTTTTGGAAATAAGAGCTTGATTTGAAATCGTGTGGAGGTCCTTTCTAGAGCTTTCAGTAATAAACGTGGCTATACAAATCAGCTTGGTTGCTGGATGTGGTTACTTAAGTTGGCATAGATCTTATTGCACTGCCCACGATAGTGCGAATGGACGTAGAACAAACATGATTGTCATGATGACTAACATGACTGCAGAGGCAGGGCCTCCAAACAATGAAGAATCCGTAAATGTTGTTAATTTTGGTCTTTATTTTATTGAAATTTATAAACGGTGTCCGTGGTAATTACTTAAGTTCTTTATTACTTTTAAGAAATTAATCATTTGATTGCGATTTATTTGCGTCACTTGTTTGCATTGATAAACAAGAGTCTCTAGACGCTACGAACGATATTTAATTGATCTTTGTTTTGAAAGGTTTTGACAAGTCGAAGATCTTCAAGGGCGAGGATTCAAACACTTGCTTGCCGGACAAGAAGCGAGGGATCTACGTGGCGCGCACGGAGTATAACATTCTGATGCACGACTTCAAGAACACTAATCAGAAGTGGAATGTCACGTTCTTTGACTACACTTCCCATGCCATGGGGAAGGAGATGCTTAATGATTATGGTGAGTGATTGAAACGAGTGGCTAAGCGAAAACCGTGATTTGAAGGTTAAAACACTATGTTATTGATGGTAGCACTGATCAACCAATAACATCATATTATTATAATTATACCATAGTTTATACATGTTGGTGAGAATAACTGATTGGAATTGCTGTAAATGTTCAGTTATGAAGTATGACTAAAGTACTCACATAGGTGAATTGTATAAGTTTCATACGAATACATATTACAATACAATCGATACATTCAAAACAATCCAATTACACATTTATATGTATATGCCTATAGCAGAGTGTTTCATACGAAGAGTAAACATGACATTACTGTACCTACACAATAACCTTATTTGAACATCGTGTAAATAAAATTATAAAGGTTATTATTGAACATAGAATGTGATAAGAGGTTGGTTTCATTGGTAATAATAATTTTCAGTGATCGTTAATCTGGATTGTAAAAGAGTCCTCTTATTATTACATATTTTCTTCTATTGGGTAATATATTCTTATGCGAAAAATATGAGAAGATTTTGATGCAAACATTACAGTATGTACTACAGTTCTACACAAGAATAACATATAACTACAGTTAAATGTTATAAGATACTAAAAAACCTAGAAAAATCGTGAGGGCATAATATAAGTTAGCTCCTAACATTAATTAAGCCCTTTGAACACCAATTGAATCCAACATCACCGAATGATGAGGTGACTAATGAAATGGTGAAACAAGTTGTTAACTAACTATATAGCTTCAATACTAAGTCAATCTGAGTCATCGCCAATTGTCCATCGGTGCCGCTTACTTACATAACATCAACTTGGTGAAAGTCCGTTGAACTTGACCGCCTAACTGTAATCTCATAGATATATTGTCTATGATATTTTATTTTTTACGGAGTTTCGTATATTCGGCTATTTGTTAGAGCCTCTGCACACGGCGTATTTTTACGGCGCCGAAAACGCGATCGTACGAGGAAACGCCTCGTCCGCCTCGTCAGTTTTCGTCGGATGCGCTTCAAAAACGCGCCGTGTGCAACGGCTCTTAGTGTTAGGTTAGTGTACTTTAATATCTTTTATAGATCATTGCTCAGGTATTCCTTTTCTACTGAGTAATGAGGTTGTGTATTCGATTCCCCTTTTGAGGCAGATGTATGTTTTTTAATTAATAGATACAGCACTGTACAGTAAATTAAATCTGAATATACGAAAACTTTTCTTCTCTTAAATTACATAAAGCTCTTTAGCGGGCTTTGTGGTAAAATTTCTTAGCAGTTCTTAGTAAAATCATCGTCCTCACTTATTATTTTTTGGTATCTACAGTCTTTAAGCCATGTGAAAGGTATTTGCGTAAAATTAAACTCCTGAAATTCAGGTTAGTAAGTCATTTATTTTACGTTGCTTACGTATTTAACTTTTTTCGTTATGTTATCCATGGAATTTAATTCTTCTCTTCTTCGTATAGATTAAAATATCAGTTTTCAACGACAGAGTTAAATCAAGTGATCTTTTGACTCTATCGATGATAAATTATTATTCACTTTTATCTGCTAGTGGGAAAAAATTATCTGTTATCTTTATAAACACTTTAATTTACCTAGCTAAGTTTACAGCTTGATAAAATTTGAATTCAAATCATGGTAAATCGGTTTTGGTTGTTGACCGATTTGACTTTGATTTGATTTTTGCGCGCAGGATCACCTATGTTTATTTTTTGTTTTATATATTTAATGATATCAAGGTACAGTAGAATCCCGATTATCCGGATCAAATCAAACCAGGGGTATTCCGTATAATCGAAAATCCGGATAATCGATTTCAAAGTCAAATCAAACAATATTTTTTTGTGTAATGGGTTTTACATACGTCATTCAGACAGTACAATATTAAAAAAATACGTGCTATAATGATAATGAATCACGTAATACCTACGTTACTTAGAACTTTGACTGGAAATAACTTATTAATGATGAATGAATGAATGAATGAATGAATGAATGAATGAATGAATGATGAACTTATTAATGATGAATTTCAACTTTTCAATTGTATTAAACTATAGGTCTATGTTTTCATTGCGGCCAAGTCCTTGAATCGCTTCTTGTATCAAACTTGTAACGTGTCTCGTTGCGCGGTAATTTTTTTTAAAAGTGAAAATTTCTTTAGCATCGTTGTCATTTGAAAGTGTTTCTTAAGTTCGTGTTACTTTAAAAAGTGCGAAGTTGTATTCATTGATGGCGTGAGGAACAAATTAGAAGATTCGTTTTATTGCTGGATAGATGGCGCTAGCTGCTCATTTTACTCTTCATATTATGTTATGAGATAGCGTTAGTTAGCTCTTTTTATTTTTATTTAGTACAAATAGTTTTGAAAGATAATTAAAACTGATACACGTTATTAAATTAATTCCTTTATTTTTGAAGGTTTCACTTCTACCACGTGTGAACTGCACACATTTTAATTTTTAAATCAGCAATTTATTATAGCCGTGACGTGAGTCCGGATAATCGAATGTTCGGATAATCGAGGTTCGGATAATCGGGATTCTACTGTACTTTATATAATACGAGTAACCGCCCTCACTTTGCTTCGGTTTTCTTATTTTTTTACACCTTGGGTTACATTATTGGAGTTTTATTAAGGATCCTTAATTTTTTTGAAAATATAATATAGCCTATGTTACTCGGGGATAGTGTAGCTTCCCAACAGTGAAAGAATTTTTGAAATCGGTTCAGTAGTTTCGGAGCCTGTTCAATGCAAACAAAAAATTAAATCTTTTCTTTTTATATATTAGTATACATAGATATATATTATATGATATAGATATTCTATGATGGTACTTAACGGAACGCCAACTACACCAATTTTAAATTATGAACAGTACATGGTTTGGAATATGTAATGTAGGATACAAATATTTAATTAAAATCTTATTTTGTTTTGTATTCCATTAAAGATAGTTGCAGTTCATAATACCTGAAAACGTACTTCTAAGATATATTTGTTGTTTCGTTAGAAAATAGACATATACTTGTAAGTAGTTTATTTTTAGACTTCAGATGTCTCGTCTAGGTGGTACATTTAGATTAGATTTCATGTTCCGTTTCCTTCCCCAGGTGTAATCCACTTCACATCAACATCGAATGGACGTATCATGTCATTTGACAGGAAGACCGGAGATCTAGTGTGGGCTCACAACTTCGAGACACCTGTGGTAGCGGCTTACTTGCTAGACAGAGACGGACTTATCTCTGTCCCTTTCAACTCCATAGGTGACGATACACTAGACCACATCATGGAAGATGCGTCCACGTTGAGAGATGGCCAAGGGATCAAGAACTCTAATATTGAGTTGTAGTGAGTAAATTATTTACTTTTTTACCGTAAGTTATGGTTCAAAGCAAAAGTTCTAGCATAAATTACAGACCTGGTAATTGGTTAAGTCTATGTAGGCATTTAATATGAGAAGGCAGAACTTTTGTACCTTAAAGCTTACACGGAGACTTATATCATATGTGTTCCAAGTACATTTCTTAAAGAAAAATATTAATCAGTGACAATGACAGTGACAAACAATGACAATGTATGTATATTATGTGTAACAATGTAAGTACCTTCCCTAACCGCTTTCGCGCATTTCTACTTTGGCCAATGGTTAGCTGGTAGAGAATGCTTTCAGCATTAAACTCGCCATTTGTACCGTAATATTTTATTGTGGTCAATAAAGGTTAAATAAATAAATAAATAAATAAATAAATGTGACACTTTGTGTGTGGTCTTTGACAAAATGAACTACGGTCGGTACGAATTTCGACCGCAAAGTCACGTTCAAATAAAATCATAACAAATTTGGTTCCAGCCCCACACTGTACATAGGAGAACATAACCACGGCTTGTACGCATTATCGTCGTTAGTAGACAAGAATACAGTGACGATATCCACGGGACACACCCGGCCTTTGCTCCTAGAAGGGCCCGCGGCCGAAACAGAGGCGAACACAGAAAAACCGAGTTACGAACCCCTGAAAAACATTCACTACAAACTGAACGACATCAACCTTCACGTGTCACCGCCATATCTATTACTAGGGCATTATAAAGTGCCAGAGCTTACCACGTCGTGGATGCCACAACTTCCTAAGTCTAGCTTCCTGAACCTGCCAGAAGACAATGGCATCAGACTCATAAACCAGGAGCAATCGCAGAATGAAAACGATGTGGAGAACGAAACGTATTTGAAGTCGATGTTGATTTCGGTGTCGGTCCAGACGGACTTTCCCTTTGAAGGGTTTAGCTTCAGGCCGGACCTGTGGTACAAGCAGGGGTACGTGTGGCTCCACCAGCAGGAGAACAAGGCCCTCAAGGTGCTGCTAATTGTTCTGATGGGGCTTGTTGTCACCATGTTCTGGTACTTACGATATCAGGTATGTTTTTGAACCAACTTCTTTTAGATTATGCGAAGTAAAATAACTGTGTCATACGTATTTGAGATAGAAGTAGCTTTAATTAACTTGAAAGCTTGATAACAAAATATAGGTAGGCTGAAGGTATTAACAACTATGATAATCAAATATTTATGTCCCAAATATCTGTTTTAACCATGAATCAAACTCAAAACTATTTGCTGAGCAGGTACGGTCACTGCTGGGTTCTTTAGCTGGGTTCATTCTAATAAGCTGATTTTCATTAATTTTCATACAATTTAGAAACACATTACATACTTGGTTGTATCAAACATTGATTTGATAGGAATTCCTTATTACGGTTGAAAGCATTAAAATAATTTATTTTATTGGAATCGGTTCAAATCCCTGGGATTATGGAAAGATGATTCCAAAACACTGAAATTATTCGAAGAAAAATTTGTTTGTGAGTAAGTTCGCGATTGTGGCATTGCTGATAATACGAGCATCCGTTGAAATTGAAGAATCGTATTGACATATCGATGTTGCAAGCTAAATTCTTTCGATTCTTTTTTATTTACGTAAAACAAAGTCCGTAAAATTATTATAACGGTCTACGCAGTTTTTTTATCGATGCGCAGCATTAAAAATAATTTAAAACTACTGTGTGATTTTAATAAAATTACAACTACGTCGAAGTTAATGGCATTTAGATTTTTTTTTACTAAAACTGATCGCTCCTAAATTGAAGTAATATTCTGTTTTCGATATGTTATCAACACTGATACACGCTCATGTCATACATTATTATGACTGGGACGGATTGTTGTTGTTTTTGTCTAATGTTAATTAATGTTTGAGAATTGTTTTTTTTTTTTACTTACGTGTCTGTAGATTATTGTTTACTTGTTTTGTGTATTTTAAATGACATAACATTATTAAGTCATAAGTTAATGATTTCTTAATTAAATTATTTTACTTCTATTTACATGGAGTACCTACTGCTCCTACCTTAGGGTCGGAGCCCCAGCTGGCTAAGAACGAATCCATTCAATCGAATTCAACGGCGAACCATTCGTCTTGTCAATGATCCCAAGCTTACGAACGGGCTAGAATCGCTTGAGTTGAGGAGAGATGTAGGCTCTCTCTGCTTTTTCTACCGTCTGTACAATGGGGAATGTTCTGAAGAACTGTTTGGCTTAATTACGGTTTACCAGGTTTCATCAACATCACCTGGATACCTGGCGTTCGCCCACAGTTCGGTTCTCACGTAATTTTCTACCTCGCACCTGGAAACTGTGGAACAAACTTCCTGTATCGGAGCTGCCTCTTAAGCTATGACATGGGGTCCTTCAAGTAGCGAGTCTATCGTCTCCTTCTTGGCCGGCAACGCGTTGGTGACGCTTCTGGTGTTGCTAATGTCCATGGGCGGCGGTGATCACTTACCATCAGGTGACCCGTCTGCTCGTTTGCCTGCTCAAGGCAAAAAAAAATACTACTTCTAGTAGGATTATAAACAATATGTAAAATAATCATTAACGCCCCAACTCAGTCACTAACGGTTACTTAAATCGCTCCTTAGTACAGAATTTGTGTGGTGATTCTTTACTAAGGAGCGATAAAAGTAACCGTTAGCGACTCTGAGTTGGGGCGTAAAAGTATTAAGTAATTGAAATCGGCAACTTCTTCCTGTTATGTAATATCAAAAATCAATTAAATTTTCACATGATTTATGAATGAAATTTACGATGCTGTAAACCATTTTTATTCCGTCTATTGTTTCACCGAAGTAAATCGCTTATCTGTGCTGGATGGACGAGTTTTCCTAGTAACTTAAATACGTATAGGTATATTGATTGTATCTTATCGCTCGGTATTGGAAATAATGATGTTTTGGACAACAAAATTGGTGGATAACCTATTAAACAAATCATGGTAATTTTGACTTCCTGAGTTTAAAATATTGTACTGAAATAGTTTATTTATATCGTTTTGAAATAATCAGGATTAAAAACTTATGTAATGTTAGGGAAATAATGAATAAATGACGCTTACACTTTAAATAAAATAAAGTAAAATACGCCATAAGCGTTCATAGCCCAGCCAGTGACAAAAATCTGTTAAGCGTTTCACCTGTTTCACCCGCTTCGCATGGCACGTTAAGCCGTAGCGTCGCGGCGTCGGGCCCGGTTGTTATCGTAAGATAATAGTCGTTAAGCCATAATAAGTTATAATTATTGAAATAAAATGAAATTTCACATCACTAATTACAATAAATTAAAGTTACACAACTCTGTAAAACGAAAAAGTCTCTGTAAATCTAAATACCAAAATGTACATTATCAATACCCAATTTTTGTTGTGCGTTCGACATTCCCTATGAACGTCGATAAATTACAATTCGTCCTTAACAAAATATAATTTTAATATAACGTAAACAGTATAATAATGGTTCATGCAATTTAGTTACACAACTTAGGTACACTCCACGAAGGCAGCAATCGGCATGTAACGAATATTTAATTTTATGTTTACGGCATTCTCAGCTTATCTCATTGACCGTTTGAAATTATTTACTTTGCAAACGAATGGATTAAAATTTACCTACCTATTAGTTTTGATTTGTACGTCTTTTTCATTTTTGATGCAATTTTTAATTTCATTTTCTGTGATTCTGAACAGGTTATAGAAGTTTTGAACAGAGCCTTGAGACATATTCACCAGCATTAATTTAACACAGTCCAATTTCAGTTGTCCCATACCAAATTGATTCCAGCAACTTACATAACATTATGCCAATGTACATAGTTACGTACTGAGCGACTAAACCTTGGCGGTTGTATAAATATGTTCGGATCGAGTCTTTACAAATTTTAGACACTACTGATTGTGTTCAGCTTAATTTTTTCGGAAACTGATATCAGATGGCGTTCACAAGCAACGTATTGAGGATTTAAGGATTAGTTGTATTCTTGAATGCAGACTAACCTCCCTTGAAAGTGGTGCAAGTATGGATAGACACGAAAAAACATTATAATATAATAAAAATAACCAAAGTAGAGCACATTTTACCCCTTTCAATATAGGCCAAACACCCATTACCCCGACCAGGTCACTAACATTGGTTCTGCGTTGTTGTACAAGGCCTTTATTCGTCAAAACTTTGCTCACTTATACGGGTAAAATAAAAGTGTGATATTTTCAGGCGCGAGAGTTCCAGCAGCTATCGCAAGGCGGTTCCAGGTCTTCGAACACGTCGACGTCATCCACTGGCGAGGTCACCGGCCAGCTGATCGAGCTGGGGGAGGGCGAGGTCAGGATCGGCAAGATCAGCTTCCGGACCGACCAGGTGTTGGGGAAGGGCTGTGAAGGCACCTTTGTGTACAGGTTGGTATAATTTATAATATAACGTAACGCATGGAATGCTGATGTATACTTGTGCGACGGTGCATTTGTCCTGAGTTTAAACACGCCAGTGCTGGCAGTGAATTTTCAATAGGAAGTTGCTAGGCTACCATTGGCTTTATACCAGCCAATAAAACCTTACCAGTCATTAGTATAAGTATGACCTCCAATTGGAGTCAGTCCCTCAATCTCTCACACATTTAGCAGAGGATACTTCAAGTTTGCATAGATTACCCCCAAGTTTGGTACCAGATTTAACAAAATCCAGTTCTAGTGATGGTATCCTTGAGGAATTTAGGGAACTCCTTATATATTATAGGCATGCATATGGCGATTTTGATATAGGTTTTCGAAGACTGTTTCTTTACAACTGGTATTAGGTTTATCAAAGACGGTTTCTTTAGAGTTGGTATTTTTTTTATTAACAGAGGCACGTTTGACAAGCGCGCAGTGGCCGTGAAGCGCCTGTTGCCCGAGTGCTTCACGTTCGCCGACCGCGAGGTGGCGCTGCTGCGCGAATCCGACGCGCACGCAAATGTCGTGCGGTACTACTGTACTGAACGAGACAAGCAGTTTAGGTGAGTTCAACCTTATTACCCTAGAAAATAAGGTCCAGTGTTCTGTAGCGTGTGTTGAACATTACCATAAGATTATCAGAACACATTACCATCCCATTACTGAACTCACGAACATTATATTAAGATTGTCTACATCACAACTCATAACTATCTCACTGTTGGTTGGTATCTATAGGCCATAGTCTACATGCGAATTTAATTTACTGACTACACATCCCTGAAATCATTACTAAAACTGCATCATTATATTTTAAAAGCCAGCTAGCCAGGATTTGAACCCGTTGATTTAGAAAAAAACATACCTTGTATTATTAAGCTGAAAACAAACTGTCGGACGCGGTTTACGGACGCGGCTGAAGGATGTGACGTAATAGGTATCTAGATAATGAATGTACACTGAGCTGTGCAAACTATCGAAGGTAAGTCGCGGACGTGACCTTGAGGCACCTTGAGGCGTTCGGACGTCCGAGAGCTATCTGGCGCGCTGGATGTTTTTGTCATGTGCACATTATCAGTCGCGGCTGTCAGCCGCGTCCCATCGGACGCGGCTTATAGTATGTTTGCAGCTTTACACTATTCGATAGTGTGCCTAACGAGGATCGAATTCTTGGCATTCTTGGCAAAGCATGTTAAACAATATAATGTACAAATAAATAAAATAAACAATTACCTTTAAGGTACATAGCTCTAGAGCTTTGTTCGGCGACGTTGCAAGACTACGTGGAGAAGAAACTGTCCTTTGAATGCAGTATCGACGAAGTGGAGGTGCTGAGACAGGCCACTATGGGCCTGTCGCATTTACACTCCATGGATATCGGTATGTGCTATATTTTTTATGATATAATGAAAGAGGAACTTAATTAATAGGAAAACACCTTACTAATTGAGTGTTGATTTTTTTGAACATTGAAAATGTCAATCTTTTCATGGTCGATTTTATACAAACTGTTTTTTACTTTTGATACTGTAATATTAATTAAAGTAATAACAACAACGACACATTCATATTTTAAACGGTTATATTTAGCTTGCCCTGTTTGTTTGTTTGGGTCAAATCTTGCAAACCTGATAGACCTAAATCCACTTATCCTAAGGAGTTGAAATTTTACACCTTGCTTTAGTTCCGATGACAATGTATTATTGTGATAAGCTTGACCTGATACTACTCACAGGTTTCGCTCCAGCAGAGGGAACTCTTTAATGGTTAACAGCACAGTCCCAAAGTTTTTTCTTCAGTATCTACAGCACAATTGACAATATAAAACCGTGTGTTTCGTTTTTTAAATTATTGAACTTGTTATCTCTTAAAAATAATTCCAGTTGTTGTCAAGGATACTTATCCATTAAGGTATCTTTAACCATTAAGTACTCAGTGGCAGATTCATTGCAATTATTATTTTAGTACCATTTGGAGGTCATACTATTCATTAACTTAACGTATCCCCAACAGGGATTATTTTTGTTTATCTCTATACAGACATATTCGGTGATGTACTTATGGACCATGTCGTTTATCTGTCCCAGATTAGATGCGAACTTTTAGGTTTAGTTGTTTTTATTATGATCGATATTGATAAGAATAATCAAAATCATTAGCTTTGATGGATTAATAACTGGAAGATAATTCGTTATCCCTTAGTTTTTAGACTGTTGACGAACATAGAGAATGTTTGGAGTGACACAATTTTTTATCAAAATTATCTTTAGATATGAACGTTGCGAACGCACGTGGACGTACACGCGGGTACCCGCACACATTGTATACGTGCGTGCCTATGGGCCGCCAGTTTTGTATGAAATATTCGAAATTTGCAATAAGACAAGTGTTGCTCTTTTAAATGACGTAACAGACACTTGTGTAAATTACAGGCAATATGATAATTAAGTCTTTTTTGTTTAAAATTTAAATCAATAATTTAATCGGTTGAAACATGATTTTTCCTTTTCGAAAACGAGTAAATTATTTAATTGATATTCAATATGTATCAACATCTTTCAAAGGCTTATTTATGCTTTAGTAACAGACACTTGCGTAAATTACAAGCAATATGCTATTTAAGTCTTTTTTGTTTAAAATTTAAATCAATAGTTTAATCGGTTGAAATCATTGAGGTATGTACATAGAGAAGACATCTCAAACAAAATGTGTCCCCGCCGGGAGGTTCTATTTTCAAAATTGAGCCCCTGTTCTCCTTTCAAAATCGAACGAATCCATTGGACATTGAAGCCGCGCGGCGCCAATTCATTGGAACATACATTGTGTTCGCGGAGTCTGTTCTATACGCTAGTAATAATACTTCAATGGTTGAAACATGATTTTTCCTTATCGAAAACTAGTAAATTATTTGATTGATATTAAATATATATCAACGTCTTTCAAAGGCTTATTTATGCTTTAACACAAGTTCATAAAAACATCAGGGCTGCTTTGCTTATCCAGTTATGAATGTCCAGTCCACAGAGACATAAAGCCTCACAACGTGTTGCTGTCAATGCCGAGTAATTCCGGTGAGGTGCGAGCGATGATATCCGACTTCGGTCTGTCGAAGAAGCTGAACATCGGCAGAGTGAGCTTCTCCAGGCGGTCCGGGGTCACCGGGACCGACGGGTGGATCGCGCCTGAGATGATCAATGGGGAGAGAACGGTATGGAAGTTAGATAGATAGATCAACTCTTTATGTTTGGTTTGAACATTTAGAAAGGTCAAAACAAACAGAAAGTTACTAAACTTCAGGCGGCCTTATTGCTATACTATATATTGAGATTTCTTCCAGGCAACCTATCAGTCATAGGAATAAAACTGTGTTAAATAAGTAAATACAAAATTTTGATGATATAATACTAGAAAACTAGGATAATAAAAGTAAAAACGTTGTTTGGACAGAGAATTTTTTTTAATTTCTTTTGAATGACAGAGTCATATCAAAAAACACATACTTATTCATAAATCGAAGATAGACTAAAGAGTTTTCACACTTCCCCTCAAACAACATCCATCTTCAGATATCCTCACATCACACCACTCTACATCACACCACTCTACACACACCCACACTCAGATCGCACACACATTTGTTAAATGCCACACGACCTAATGGTTTTGTCAGCACATCTGCTGGGTTATCCTCCGTACACACATAGTCCAGATGTACAACATTCTTAGCAATACAATCTCTTACATAGTGTGCCCTTATGTCTATATGTTTCGTCCGTCTATGCGCTACAGGATTGTACGCAAGTTTAATAGCACTCTGATTATCTACGAATATACAAATAGACCTAAGACATTCACCTCGTATAAATGCATTCAACTGCCGCAAGTGAACTGCCTCCTTTGTTGCCTCTGAAAGTGCAATATATTCTGCTTCCGTTGACGACAGTGCTACACAAGCTTGTTTCCGGCATTCCCAATTTATCAACGAGTTCCCGCATCTAAAAATAAATCCAGAGTAAGATTTCCTATCTTTGATGTTCCCTCCTCAGTCAGCATCAACAAATCCCGTGATGTCCTGCACCGGTGACTTGGAAAATATCAAACCAAGATCCCTTGTACCTTGAAGGAGTTGAAGGTACCTCAAAATATGTTTAGCGGCTTTCCAGTGACGTTCCTCACAACAAGAGTTATACTGCGCCAAGAAATTTACCGCAGCCGCAATATCCGGGCGTGTGTTACAAGCCAAATAGTTAAGCGACCCTATGAGCGCTTGATAACTACGAGAGTCTTGGCCGGACAAGAGCTTACCTCCTTCCCCTTCCGCCAAGGCTTTATGAAAATCCATTTCCATCGGAGTTTTCGCTGGTTTGCAGTCGGTCATGCCATATTCATTCAAGATCTTCGAAATAAACCTCTCTTAACTCAAATATATACTGGTATCCGTCCTAGACAAAAGCATACCCAAAACTTGTCTAGCTTCCCCTAAATCCTTTATTTTGATATGCTTATGAAGATTGTCTAATAATACTTCTTTCTGCTGTTTGTCTTTGTAAAATAATAAAAAATCGTCGACATATAAAGCGATATAAAAATTATTATTTTTGTAAAGACAGCTATCAAAGTCACAACGTTTGAAGTTCAATGACAATAACACTTCATTTACTTTTTCATTCCATGACAGAGAAGCTTGTTTAAGGCCGTATATTGCTTTTTCTAGTAAGCAAACTTTTCCTTTTGAGTTTTCGTCTATGCAACCCTCCGGCTGTCGCATATAAACCCTTTCATGCAAATCACCGTTCAGAAAGGCGGTGTTCACATCGAAATGACTGATGAACATGTCCTTTTCAACAGCCAATGATAGCAGCAGTCTAACTGTCGATCTTCTCACAACTGGTGAATAAGTTTCAAAATAGTCGACACCATAGGACTGAGTGAAACCCTTCGCCACAAGTCGAGCTTTGTAGGTCTTGTTCCCATATGCATCATACTTGTACTTGAAGATCCACTTATTTCCCACGATTTTAGCTCCAGGTGGCTTGTCAACGAGCTTCCAGACTTTATTCTCACATAGAATCCATCTCTTTCTTCATAGCTTCCTTCCAGTTGTCCTTATCTTCCCGATTCAAGGCTTCTTTAACTGTCAAAGGTTCCTGCTCTACTGTACAGCATGTAAGTCCATGAGTATTTCCTTGACGAATTCTGTTGCGTAGAGGATAACGACGTTCAACCTCGTTTGACTCTCCTCTATCATTAGTCTCTTGAACTTCAACATTTTCCACTACGAAGTTTTCTGCTCTGCTATCACCCGTTCCACCCAATTCCACTTCCGCATCCTCATAAACTTCAGCTTCATCTGCAGAACTTAACCCTTGAGAAGTATCTGCACAACCAGGCGACGAACCTGACTGGCCTTCTACCTTTGCAAGTTCCCAAATTACTTCAGTACCTTTGTCATCATTGTCTACGAGTTGACTAGGATCCCCTGAAATAGCTGTAGAGTCCTCCAAGAAAACTACATCCCTTGCTCTTACAATGACGCGTGGATTACTGGGATTTATGAAACGGTATCCTTTGGTTTCTTCACAGTAACCAACAAAAATATGTTCTACTGCTTTAGGGCTCCATTTCGTCCGAGTTTCCTTGGGCACGTGCACAAACGCTTTCGTTCCAAAAACTCTAAAATGATCAAAAGGCTGAGCCTTCCCTGTCCACAACTCCTCAGGAATCTTACCATTGTTACCACTATGAGGCAGCCTGTTCTTTGTATAAACAGCAGTATTACACGCTTCTGCCCACAGTTTCACACTCAATCCTTTTTCCGTCAACATAGCACGAGCCATCTCCACGATAGTTCGGTTGGCTCGCTCCACTACGCCGTTCTGTTCAGGAGTGTAGGGAACAGTCAACTGATGTTTAATTCCCTTTTGCCGTAAAAACCTATCAAAATTCTTGTTCACGAATTCTTTACCATTATCTGTGCGTATGCACTTCAATCTCAAACCGGTCTCTAATTCTACAGATGCTAGAAAAATTTTAAAATGATCTAAAACTTGATCTTTTGATTTAAGAAAATATACAAAAGATTTACGTGTAAAATCATCTAAAATAACTAGCATATACCGAGATCCACCGTATGAGGGTTCAGACATAGGACCACAGATATCTGCGTGAACTAGTTGCAATCTTTCGACTGCTCTTTCAGCCTCACCAACTGGAAAAGGTAAACGGTGTGCCTTCCCCTTAATACAGGCTACACAAGGCTCCATTACACTCTTTCCAAAATCCATACCCGGAAGCTTACGTAAATCTCGCTCATTAACGTGTCCAAGCCGCCGATGCCACAACATCAAAGGATTACCTGCTTTTACTGATGCCAACGCAGCCCCATCTACAACCACCTGACAACCTTCAAGCTTGTAGATACCTGAGACTTCACTTGCAGTAGTCAAAAGCTTTCCCTTGAAATGACCTGGAATCAAATGGTGAATTAGCTTGCACCCATCCCTGTCAAAACTTACTTTCCATCCTTTCTCTACTAATTTTGAAACAGATAATAAATTAACACGCAAATTAGGTACATACATGACGTCCCTCATAGCAAGCATTCGTCCATTTATACTCACCATGATGTCACCTTTACCCGCGCATTCCATCTTATCATTATTCGCACATTTCACGTCATACATACCAACATTAGTAATTAAATCTTTAAACAAGTGTTTTTGGAAAGTCATATGTGAAGATGCCCCACTGTCGATGTACCACTCCGTCGGATTGAAGGAGTCCCCGGTGCTGAAGGAAGACAGGCTCACGACGTCCTTTGGTTTGGAAGTCGAATCTGTTTTCTTTCTTTCAGGACAGTCTGGTTTCTTATGTCCATATTTTCCACACTTAAAGCATTTAATTTTCATGTACTTGTCTTTGTTCCCATTCCGTTTCTTACTCACAGTCAATGTCGAGTCCGCTGAAGATGATGTACTACAACCTTGACGTGAATCCTCCTGTAGTAACTTCTGCCGTACGTTCTCTGAAGTCAACTTCATTCCAGAGTGTTCCAGTGCCATTCGCATTGGCCTGTACTCTTCAGGTAGTCCTCTCAGTAACACGACAGCTACAAGATCATCGTCAAATCCGGTGGCAATATCCTTCAGTTTTTGAGAAAGAGACATAACCGCAGCAACATATTCATGCATAGATGAGTGTCTCTCCAGCTTCTCATCCAGCAACGCATTCATGAGGGTGATCCTGCGATTAACGCTTTTGTCCTCAAATGCTTTCGCTAAGCTATCCCAAGCGTCTTTGGCATACTTTGCATTTTGTACGTACGCATATAGTATAGGTTCCACATGCAGACAAATCAAAGCTAATGCATCTTGGTCTTTCTCGATGGCGGTGGAGTCCTGGGAATCCGGATACTTTGACGTATACGTGAACAATTTTTCTCGTATGAGAATCATTTTTATTGCGAATTTCCACGTAGAATAGTCATCTAGACCGCAGAGGTTCTTGATGGCGAATTTCGTGGACTGGGCCATAACCTTTTGATGATATAATACTAGAAAACTAGGATAATAAAAGTAAAAACGTTTGGACAGAGAATTTTTTTTAATTTCTTTTGAATGACAGAGTCATATCAAAAAACACATACTTATTCATAAATCGAAGATAGACTAAAGAGTTTTCACACAAAATAACAGCAAGAGAGAAAAAAGTATCAAGTAAAAGCGTATGCTACCAACATAGCAAATGGTCCACGAAACAAAAAAGTTTGAGGACCTCTAGTTTAGTCTATTACTGCTTATGACAGAAATATTTTTATAAAAATGTGTTTAGTTGTTTAATTGGACGTATGTTTCCAGACGACATCGGTGGACATGTTTTCGCTGGGCTGCGTGTTTTACTATGTCCTGTCGCGAGGACATCACCCGTACGGAGATGTGTTGAGACGGCAAGCCAACATTCTCACCGGGGATTACAATTTGGATCAACTGGAGTGAGTATTTTATTATTATGTTTTAATATGTAAAGAGAAATCTTTGTATTTTTGTACCCTTTTTTAAGAATAATTCACGAGTGTGTGTGTATGTGTGTGTTAGATTTGGCATAGTTAAAGGGCATCGAACCTAATTGGCACACCTACAAGTCCGCCATTTTGAAAAAACCTCGATTCGGCGGCCAGTGATGAAACATGTGTCAATCGATAGACTAAATGATTATGATCAAAAAGTATTCAGTGATGAAATGTCGTAAGTGATATACTTTCTGAGATAAATGAGTTCAAAACTAGAAAAATAAATCAAAAAACTTCGTTTCGGCGGACATTGATAAATCATATGTCATTCGATAGGCTAAATAATTACGATTAAAAAATATTCAGTGATAAAATGTTGTAAGTGATATAATTTCTGAGATATTTGAGTTCAAAACCGTAGAAATATAAAGCAAAAAACTTCGTTACGGCGGACATTGATGAAACATATGTCAATCGATAGGCTAAATGATAACAATTAAATAGTATTCAGTGATGAAATGTTGTAAGTGATATACTTCCTGAGATATTTGACTTCAAAGCCGTACAAAAATAATGCATTAAAAATTATCATTTACTTGTTTTGAATTTATTGGGTCAATAATGAAAAATAAGTATATTATGCCATATGTGTATGTGCTGTATAGATACTTGATTTATTAATAACGGGTAGGTTTGAATTAAAAAAAAAGCAAAGCAAAAGCAAACTACTAGGTTGTTTTATAAATAATTTATTTGCCACCAGCGGCTACAGCTTTGGCAATTACTCTAAACCAAAAGTTAAAATTCATTATTGGCTTAGTTTTCTATATCATGTCTGACAATCACTGAATCTAAAAATTCCGCTGGTGATAAAGGCAATGTTTCCTGATGTCAAGCCCATGCCAAGAACCATATAACACACAATATATGGGAACAACAGGACAAGGTTCTTTTTCCCACTATGCATGAGCAGTACCATCCCGCGATTTTATTTCTACCCTTAAGTTGTTTGTTTGGCGAATTTGTTTAATTTTCATAATACATTTATAACGTAACTGAGGTAAAGAAAAAAGTGACCGGTACACTTCAATTGCTGTATCGCCATAAACACTTAACCATAAATACGCCATAAACGCTCTGGTCATCCCTCACCTTGATTATGCTGATGTGTGTTGTACAGATTTGTCAGAGGAACTTCTGAATAAATTGGAGCGCCTTCTTAATAACTGTATTAGATAATTATATCTTCGGCTTACGTAAGTATGACCACATTTCCCAGTTCCATTCCTAACTTAAATGGCTACCCATTCGATACAGGCGAAACTTTAGAATATTCTCAACATTTTATGCTATTTTGAATAATGTGTCTTCTCCTGTTTATTTAAAGGAAACCCATAGCACTGCTTATTTCGGGAATTCCTTCACAATACAGTTCATACTGTTCTGGAACTCCTTGCTTGTCGACATCAAAAAATCATAGACTACCAAAAGCTCCTTCAAGAAGTCCGGCAGCACTACCTGAAGCAATTAGAATGTTGTCGCCCGTGGTCTTCAACCAGATGTTATATATGTATTTATGAATATTTATTTACTTAATATATAAGATGTTTATATGTAAATATGAATAAAACTGTATTTATTTAATTTTGTTTATGTATATTGTGATTTTATATGTATATAGTAATTATTCTAAATATTCATAATATTTCTTAACTGGCATTACACTGATACAGTTACAGATCCACTAGAAATAAAAAGACAATTAATTACAAATGTTTTATTTTTGTACGGTTTTGAACTCAAATATTTCAGAAAGCATATCACTTAAGACATTTTATTACTGAATACTTTTTGATCGTAATCACTTAGACTATCGACTGACACATGTTTTATCAATATCGGCCGAAACAATGTTTTTTGCTTTATTTTCCTACGGTTTTGAACTCAAATATCTCAGAAAGTATACCACTTACGACATTTCATCACTGAATACTTTTTGATCACAATCATTTATTCTATCGATTGACACATGTTTCATTACTGGCCGCCGAATCGAGGTTTTTTCAAAATGGCGGACTTGTAGGTATGCCAGGCTCCATACAAAAATGTTGGAAGCCCTTTACGTACATATTTATAAAGTGCAGAAAGCTAAGCTTTTTGTTCAATTAGTGTTTATTTAACTTTGTGTACCATGTAAATGTAGAGAAACAGAAGACTACATGCTAAAACCATTGTCTCACATTTTTGCGACAAACTATATTTTTATGTTATTATTTATTTCAGTAAAGTGTTACCGCAGGACGAAGTGTTGGTGTCGAAGATATTGATCCGCGCGATGATATCGGCACAGCCGTGTGCGCGCCCGCCTTGCAACGCCGTGCTTCGTAACCCGTTGTTTTGGGGCCGACAGAGTATACTAAATTTCTTGCAGGTAACATTGCATTCATATTATCTTTTTCTTAGCTGGCAACGCATCTGCGGTGCCTTTTTTGGGCTATTTAAAAAATCTTACAAGCTGACTACAGATCACGTCATTGGTTTTGTGTTCTTGCATGGACATTGCTGACCACATTGTTCCATCAGCTCTAACATGGCCAGTGACGTTACAAATTATTTATTCCGAGTAACCGCCCTCGCTTTGCTTCGGTTTTCTTATTTTTTTACACCTTGGGTTACATTACTGGAGTTTTATTAAGGATCCCTAATTTTTTTGAAAATATAATATAGCCTATGTTACCCGAGGATAGTGTAGCTCCCCGACAGTGAAAGATGTTTTCAAATCGGTTCAGTAGTTTCGGAGCCTATTCAAATCAAATAAAATCTTTCCTCTTTATAATATTATTATAGATTATTTGCAATATTTCCACCGTATTTGCAGGATGTAAGCGACCACGTGGAGAGCTGTGCGTCTCTGGGTACAGCGCATCCGTTAGAGCTCGGTGCGCGTAAAGTGCTCCGCGGCGACTGGCGCGCACACGTGTGCAGCACCGTGGCGGGCGACCTGCGCGCGCGCCGCACCTACAGGGGCGACCGGATCGTGCACCTGTTGCGGGCTATACGGAACAAGGTGATTTCTGTTTGGGGTTATGTACTGCTGTTTGCCGAAATAAAATCATAATTAACCAAGATTTAAGGTCGATGCATACGTAACGTTTTTTCCCGTACGGGACGGGACTTGAAGTTTTGGATACACGGGGGTTTTGGTACGCACGGGGCGGGAACGGTGCACGCACGTATATTTATGTCCCGTCCAGTACGAGATAAAAAAACGTTACGTATACATCGACCTTTATTTGATTTATACTTAATAGAAATATAAACAAGCCTATTCTATCACTGCGTACACGTTAAATATTATCATCGCAAACTGTCCCGCTCAAAATCAAATCAAAATCTGTCCCACAGCTGACCTCGGGTCAACATTCAATGTTATATAGACCTACTATAGGTAATATGTATAAATCTGTGGTGTCAAGGAAAAAGGAGATGAGTCAAAGAATTTGAAAAAATAGATTTTTAAACCTATTAGTTCAAAACATTTACATGTGTCACGGCAATAAGGAAATAAGTCAATAAATTGTATATTTTAGTCTCACACCCCTACGTACATAAAGGGACTAGTCATAATATCAAAATGTTTAAATAAGTAAAGAGAGTTCAATCGAGTTATCTCAGAATAGTGCCTTTTACCGACAAAAATTCAGTTATGCATAGTGAGATGAGTCGATACTCGACTCGTACCTATAATACGCGACGATATTTTGCATCAATTGTGACGTGTGCGTGGACTCGTCGTGTGTTGCTCTTTAGAGAAATTGTGTTTAAAATTAGTTTTATTGCATTATAAGTGTTGCTTCACATTAATGTGAAAAGAATTAATAGACGCCTTGTTAGACACCTTCCGACTGTTCATAAAGGAGTGCAAAGCTCCAGTCACCATGTTTCCTGCATTAACTCTTCTTTCAATATCACTCTCACACTTTCCATCTCTTGTAAACTTTGAACCCAGATACACAAACTCATTCACCTGTTCAATTTGTTCATCTTCAATCACGATATTGCAGTCTGTCACTGCCTCATCTCTTTTAAACACCTTCACTTTCGTCTCCTTTACATTCATCTTCATTCCCTTTCTAACAAAACCTCCACTCATAGCAGTTACCATCTTCTGCAACTCCTTGGCTGAAGACGCAAGTAATACTTGGTCATCAGCATAGAGATGGCATAGAGAGAAAACATTTGACGAGTAACTCATTCATTCTCAACCCATTTTCATTATCTTTTAAATCTGTCAAGCAATTGTTCATGAACAGATTAAACAGACACGGTGACGCTACACATCCCTGTCTAACACCTTTTTCGATATTAAACCATTCAGCGTATGCCCCATTCATCCTTTTATCAATTTATCCGTTGCCTTTTGAACTTTTTGGTTAGCTTTTGTTGCTAACCACGCTTTCTTCTTTTCTTGCACAGCCCTTTGTACATCTTTATCCATCCACACATTATAGTTCCTTCTTCCTTTCCTTCTTTTAGCTACCCCGCATACCTCAATAGCAACATTCAAGACCCCTTTCTTAAATGTCTCCAACAAATCTTCAATCACACGTATCTCTTCTATGTCTTTAAAACTTTCTTTCAATTTCTCTACATACTCGTCTTTCTTTTCTTTTCTTGTAGATTTTCCATTTTACTCTGTCCAAAACACTCGTAGACTCGGCCCCTCGGTGTCGCCACCGTTTAAAAAGGCCACGCATTCATGACCAGGAAGTGGTCTGTGTCGAGGCCTACACCGCGGTATGCCCGAGTGTCTAGCACTTTCTTCCTCAGTCTTTCATCCACTATTACAAAATCAATCATACTTCTAGACTCGCCCTCATCTCTTGTATACAAATGGATCTTTTTGGGGTCAAACATTGTGTTGGCCACGCAAAGATTCCATTCCAAGCATACTTCAAGCAGGCTTCTCCCATTGTCATTCACTCTCTCGTCCCCAAACGTACCCAGAACTCCTTCATACCCATCACGCTTTACTCCAACCCACCCATTAAAGTCCCCTAACATCACGATCCGTTCATTTTCTCCGCATTTATTCAAGACCCAAAATTCCTCTCTCTCTTTTTGGGCTTGTAATGACCCACCTCCGCGCAGATCCGTCGGTGCATAGACCCCAAGGATAAACAAGCGAGTGAGTCCGACTTTAAACCTAATCCAGAGGAGTCTTGGGCTTACACATTCATGCTCCATCATACATTCAACTATTCGAGAGGAAAGAATCACAAATTCCCTGACAGCCTCAGCTGGTTTGGGGGACTCCCGACCAGTATACCGTTTAGTTACCATGAACCGTGGTGTCCACATCCTTTCCTCTTGGTTTTGTTCATGCACAGAATATCTATGCATCGTTCATCCATCATCTGACATACTTCATCTACCTTACCATCCATTCCTCCTCTTACATTTAACTTAGCAAAGCGGCTCTCCATGGCCCGCTTTTCGCCCCCGCAAGAAACGAGACGTGATGGGTGGCGAAATCGTTAAATCCCCAGAAATGTTACGAAAAACCATTGCCTATAAGCCAGGAAAAGAAAAAAGATCTTAGTATTCTTCATTTGATCGATAGTGATTGCCATGAATTTTATAAGAATTTAGACACCAATTCAAGCAGCCATGATGTGGATCCTGACTTAGAAGAATTGAACGATCTCTAAAATGATTCATTTTGACAGTTTTTCATACGCTTTTTCATGTTTACATTTGCAACATTTGCTATGTATTAACGAGATATGTAATTAAATCTCATTTTTTGTTATTTTTTCTCGTTAAGGCAAAATGGGACATGTCAATTATTTTTAATATAAAAGATTATTTTTTATTATTTTTTCAAGTAAAAACCTCTTATCACTAACTATTGTTTAAATAAATAATACTAAAAGTGCCACTAATAAAATTTAACATTAAGAAAATTACAATTTTGTAATAAAACATATGAGTTGTTTTCTTATTTTGCCCGTAGTGAAAAATTCAATTTTGTGACTCAT
The DNA here is from genome assembly GCA_951805285.1 of Thymelicus acteon. NCBI lineage: Eukaryota > Metazoa > Arthropoda > Insecta > Lepidoptera > Hesperiidae > Thymelicus > Thymelicus acteon. The sequence goes on from OX638222.1 coordinate 6,410,073, forward strand.
CTCGTTTTTCCTTGACACCACAGAAATCTGCCAGCAATTCACTAATGATGTCAGTTATTTATTACTTTCGATTACAGAAACATCACTTCAGAGAGTTGGAACCGGAAGTTCGCGAAAAGCTGGGACGAGTCCCGGAGGGTTTCGTCAAGTATTGGCTGGTGAGGTTCCCCCTGCTGCTGCCCCACGTATGGCTTCAGATGCAGCAGTACAGACGTGAAGACACACTGCAAGGATACTACCCACATTCCTACACTTTCCACCGAGAAGATGTTTCAGAACTAGATGATGAGAACTACGTCGATGAGGTACCTTTCGAATATTGTGATCCCGACAAAAATGAACTGTTTGTCAAGAGTAAGGTGTACTTTGATGAAGATGTGAAGAAAAATAGGTTTTATAGAAGTGAAGGATCGCCGCGGAAGATATTTGATTGGCGGAGTGAGGGAAGGGAGGGGGCAGATTGTAGAAAACAAGACGATGTCAGACTCAGGGATCGACATGTTTATAAGAAAAGAGAAAAGAAAAAGGAGGAAATACCTATCTGGACATTGCCTCCGCAGTAGGCTAGTAAGAGCACAATTAGGTAATAAGTTATATGAATTAATATTGTAAGATGACGTAAATAAGGGAGTGAATACAGTGCACTTGATTCTTATTAAGGGGATTATGCAATTTTGATAACGAAATTATTTTTCACTTAAAATGATTTTTTTTGGGATTGATCACTTATTTGATCGCAAGGGGCACTGATTTTGATCGTTTAAATAGATACATATGTAATGTAGTTAGGTATAGCGCACAATTTATACAAAGTGTATGGATAACTTGACATGTGAGTAAACTTGCTATTAAGTAGTGTTACTAACTTATCTGTTGGCCAATTAAAAAGTTCTTATTATAAAACGTCAAAAATAACGAATGGGCATGAAAATAATATTAATAATTTTAGGTACTATTTTTGTCCGGTTAAGTTATTGACAACAGATAAGTTTATGGTATTAAAAAAGTAACAAAAATATTGAAAGGCATAGAATTTTATGCAGAAAGTACTTATAGATTGGTATTAAAATCTAGCAGTACAAAATCAGAATATTTCCTAGTCATATTGGTATTTTGATATAAAACTAATTACTTAATTGCTGATACTCTTAACACGTTCTAGTACTATTTAAATTAAATTAGAGAAAAGGAACGATTACGTAACTTAGTGATATAATAATTGTCTTTTTAAGTAAGGACAACACCAACAATTTGATTGTTAAGATTCCATTTCGGATTAACAACTTACTATTCAAATGTAAGAAAATATTAGATATAAAGGACCAAATGGATTTATAACGATGATATCCTGATATTACGCTGCCCCATCACAGTGAAATATAAATATGTATCATAGTGTAGACATATTATTATGTACGTGTATTTGGAGCAATTCAAATTGCTGTAGTTACGACAAGAGGCTTAATTATAGGTACTTATTTTATAAATAAAATCATGGTTAAATATGCTACTTTATACACTATTTTGATTTAGGATTTTAAATGCAAATAAAACAAATCTAAAGTAAATACACTTGTAAATCAAAATCTTGAGGCGTGGATTGTGTGGAGGCTTTGAAGTTTTTAAATGTTGAGCGGGACCAATGATATCGTGTATCACAAAATATGTATGTAATATAATATTATAGCTGCCATAACAATAAACAAAATAAAGTTTACAGGGGAGTCCTCAAAATAAGAAACATTTTTTCGACGTTATTTGATACTCGATTTTCGACTACTTTTAAAACATATGATGTTAAATATTGCACGATGGTACGGAACCCTTCGTGCACGAGTCCTCGCACTTGACCGGTTTTCTATAAGGAATGCATTTCTTGTTAGCAGTTTTCTGCCGAATGTAGTCGTAGTATTTCGCTAGTAAGTAGTAACTGTAGATGATACTTCGGGATAAAGACGGTGCTAATAAAAATAGTGTTTTTAAGGAGATTAGGTTTTCTAATTTTGTTTGTACGGTTTATTTATAGTTGCACAAACAGTACTGGCATCTTTGAACTAGTTTGACTGTAAACAATACTTGTACTGTTATTATATTGATATTGAGTCATAATTTATGACTTTATTGTCTACTGTCTTTATAGTAAAGTTTTATTTATGTGCATAATAATAATAAATTGTAATTTTGGATTAAAATGTTTAAATAATTCAGACATATTGTTAGTAAAGACAGTTGTTTATTGAGTAGGTAAATGATAAAGCTGTTAAAAATTATTTAGACATATTTTGGAATATAAAATCATTTCTACATTCAACATTGTGTAATTAATTGACATTCATTTATCATTGTTAACATTCTATCATTATTCCGTTATACGTTCCTACTATGAATTTTTTTATTTTATTTTGTGTATGAAAAAATTTAGGTTAATTTATTTTTAAACTACATAATATTTAAAATCAGTCTTATAATTAAATGCACTTGAAATGCATGGATTACCATGCATTGCTCAAATTTTGTGTAAAAACTTGTAAATATATTTTAGCATAAGTATTAAACAATTTTAACATTTTTGTATAATTGTAGATCGGTAAAATAAAAATGCAGATAGTAAAATTTATTACAAAATATTTATATTAATATTAGAATATTCCATTGTACAGTGAAGATTGTGATACAAAACAAAATACAAAACAAAAGTAGAAAAGTATATTACAATCAGTCTTAGTTGCTTTTGTGTAAATTATGGCACTAGCAAAACACTTAAGTGCAAATAATATTAAATGCCAGTGGAAATTATGTCTGTTAATAAAGTTTTTTTATTACAAAACATTGTTTAATTACAAATCATATTAATAACTATCTAATAGTAAGATCATTTTATAGATGCTAGCAAAACTACACTACGGCCGCTGTATCTTGGCGCGTCTGAACTTCGCGCAGATGGCTGCGCAGTAACATAATTCGCCAATACTCGATACGTGGTGTATTATGTCTCGGTCATACATTAGCATGTTCGTGTTGCCATCTCTGTCTTACATGCGCTAAAGTTCGCAAAGCCTATGTTCAGACGCGCCAAGATACAGCGGCCGCACTGTACATATTTTAATAAATTGATAAAACTATCCACTACATAACATACTATAAGGTATAAACTATTATGGTGTTGCATAACATTTCATACAAAAATAATAATTGCGGAATGTGTAATTGAACATTAATATCACTTTTACTTAAAAATTATCAACTAAGTGAGGTGTAATATGGCTGCGACTAAATGACTTCTAAAAATCTAAGGCATATAAAAGTACTAGTTATAAGCACTTTTCTATTAAATCTATGATAGTGAGGTGAACTTTTTGTTTAGCTACATCCAACACAGACATTTGGGAACCATTCAACAAAGATAAGTCAGGTTTGTAAGTCAGAAGCATTTTACTTGCACCAATATTTCCCATTTCACATGCATCATGGAGTGCAGTGTTCCCGGCTAAGTCCATAGCATTAATGTTAGCTCCATGGTCAAGTAGCAAACTTATCACTTTTGCTTTATTATTCAATGAAGCTAGATGCAAAGGGCTCTGACCCTTTTTATTAGAACAGTTAACATTTGCTTTATTCAGAATCAAAATGTTGCACAGTTCATCGAGTCCATAGCGAGCCGCATAATGCAATGCTGTATGGCCATTTGAGTCGGAGAAATTTACGTCAAAATCAGACGTATAACTTTCAGACTTCTTTTTACATCCCACACATTCACATAGAGGATGACAAGATGTGGAATTTTCGTTCCGGCATTCTATGTAATTTTCATATTTAATGTTCAAGTAAAAGCAGGCCAGCTTGATGTCTCCATAAGAGATAGCTTGTAATATTCTTTCAATTCTTTTCAAATTCTCCACAGCTTTTGCAGCGTTGTTAGGGTCATTGTTTTTCAAAGTGATTTTTTGCAATTTTAAACTCATTGGATTGTCACTTTTGCAATTTAAAGTCTTAATATCAGAGTTTGTTATGTGTATATATTCATATAAGCTAGGTGTACTGGACTTAAGCACTTGAAGTATTTTTAAGTTATGAGCATAATCAAATGCTGTTTTGTTGTGACGATTTTGCAGTGAAGGTTCAGCACCATTTTCAATCAATAACTTAGCTATGCCCTCATATCCCCACTTAGCAGCCAGATGTAAGGGTCTATTTCCACTTTCATTAGCACAATTAATATTTATGCGTTTCCTACCATGCTCGGCAAAGTATATAAGAGCCTTTACACAACTTAGGTGTCCGTTATTGACAGCTAAGTGAAGAGGAGTATTTTTTTCAATATTTTGTCGATTGATATTGGCACCTGAGTGCAGTAACAAGAGTAAGGCATTTTGGTGTCCCCTAGAAGCAGCATAATGGAGTGAGGTGCACTCATTCAAATCCGTTGCATCAATTTCTGCTCCTATTTCAATGAGAACTTCTACAATGGCAGCTTTACCGTGGATACAGGCTACATGCAGCGGAGTTAGGCCATGTCCGTCTCTTGATGTGACTGTTGGAGAACTTTTTAGGAGATTCTTAGATATTTTGTGACAACACTTCTTACATGAACACAATGGATGACAAAGTTTCTGATATAGCTCTGTCTCACTGTCATCATCCTCATCATCTTGGCTGGTGTTATCCTGCAAAGTAAATTTGAGAGCACTTTTTTCATTCTGCTGTATGCTATCAAGGTGTCTTCTGTTCTTTTCTAATAACATCTGCACTTGTTCTACATGATTAGCTTTGATTAAGTCAAACACATAGTCGAGGGTCTCTTCCTTATTACTTGCATCGGTTGTTGATGTTGATTCGGTCAAACTACTCCTTCTCTGACTTTGAGAAATGTCTAAATTTTCTTCTGTCAAATTGCTCTCATAGTAATAAGCTTCAGGGTCTGGAGGTCCCGCTAATGCTCCAGACTGAATATGTTCAATGACTGCCTCTAATGTAGTTATAAGAAAGGAACTTTCATCTCCATCCCCTTTGCCTACACCACTAAACCGAAATTCCTTCATGTATGTAAGCTGACTATACCAATTTGGTAATCCAGATTTTATTAGTAAAAAAACAAAAACTGGCAACAAGTCATCAGCTGTAAGAAATATGACATTGTTACTGCTGTCAGTTTTGTTGATAGCATTCAGGGCTCGTTTCAAGCATAAAATTTTTTCTAATACTGTGTTATAAGTATCAATTTTAGAAAGTATTAGTTTAGCTTTAGGCACTGCATGGTACAATTCTTTCTTAATGTCAAGGTCTCTCAACTGTATATCACACATGTTTCGTATTTTCTTGTTTAGGTGAGAATCCTCATAGGAGCAGCTTGTGCAAATAGGTTTAAACAGATTGTCAAAGAGAAGTTGCTGCATGTAACACTCAACTGCTATTTTAACATTTTCCAAGATATGTTTCGAGGCTTTAGACTTTTCTCGGAGTCTTCGATTCTGAAATGTAACTTGAAGGCATTGTGTATAGAGCTCACTCACAGAGTCCTTAAGAGGTCCTATAGCTAGCGGTAAAGTTGGATGTTTCTTAAAAAACAATTGAACACACAGTTCTATTTGGTCAAGTACTTGACGGCCAGCTGCTTGGGTCCAGAGTAAGTCTATACAGTCATTGATAGACAAGAGGTATTCCTTAGTCACTATGTCATCACCTGTGTCAGCAGTGGGCTCCAAGGGGCTTTCTATGCACCATACTTTGTATTTCATGAAATCCTCAGTGTAGAAGGTCTCTTCAAATAAAATGTGACTTTGTAAGGGCAGGCTCTTGGTGACTTCGAGCGTGATTACTTTGTTCGCAACAGTCACTTGTTTTTCGGTGAGAGTACTGTAATGTGTTTCAGGTAGCTCATCGCTCGGTACCAATATGTGGGCACAGAAATCTCCAAGAGAAAACACTCTAGTAGTTAAGCTACCGATCCGCGGCACGCAAATCACCCACGAATGTGATATACAATGTTGAAATAAATCATGAAATTGACTCTTTAATTCCATGTAAAACGGATTGTCGGAAATTATTTCGTCGTAAGCGCCCTCCATAATTGTTACAAAAGCTTCTATCCCTCCAAATGTTTCTAAATAAGGTAACCGGAAGGTTAGGCGGCATCAAAACTATTGCTCAATAATTAAACTGGTATGTTTTTTTAGTCCTAACGCCCGATGTAAATTTTAAAACTTGTTTATTTAGAATAACTGATCAGAAATGGTGTATTTTGAAAAACCGACTTGTTGGTTGTTGTAAACTCAAATTAACACAACAAGTAATTTTAGTTATTTTGTATTTTTTACTTTACATTACATGTTGTAACAAAAATTGTAAAATTGTTTATTTTTAATTAAGAATTTTATATTAACTCATAACGTGACACTGACAGATACCAGAATGAAAATTGAAAAAATAAATCACAGACAGAGTTCACTACTGAGATACAGACTGATGTACAGTGCCTCCAACTTATCTGTGAATTGGAGGAGGGCGCTGTCGGACGCATTGGACCAATCATTGGACGCAATTCGAGAAGTAAATGTTAAATGAATGAGCACAAAGAACTTATGAATGGCGTGGCATTAGTTCCAATTTTCGCCATTTCACAGATAACTTGGTAGCACTGTATGCATGGATATTATCCATGGATGTATGTAACACAAAAAAAATTAAGATACATCCATGGAGGATTGAGTAGAAGGAGGCCATCTCTGTTTATGAAAATGACGACCCGTGTGGCGCAATGGTTACCATGCCGGATCGCCACACCAAGGGTCCTGGGTTCGATTCCCGGCGAGGCGGAAATTTGAATGATGAGTTTGAATTTCTGTTCTTGGTCTGGGTCTTGTAAATGTCCTTGTCTAGTGTGTTGTCCATGGCACCCACGACACAGGGAATCCTAGTGTGGGACTATGAGTGTGAAGCGTTATTGTTATTGTTATTGTTTGTTATTGTCCGTAAAAACGCGTCCAATTACGGGTAGCTCTGCGGTGCGGTCTACAACAGCTATGTTCGAATATCTATTTTTCAGACACTAGCGCCATTCATTACGGGTGACGCTGCGGATGCACTAGGCAAAACTCAGCAAACTTCACTCCGTCTACAACAGTTATGTTTATATCGTAATTCCAACGCCAACGCTATTGTCGTAGGATGGTGGTAGGTACTGGAACCTCTATAGAGAAATAAACAACCGACCAATTTCCGCTTGGTTTTGGCACACTTTTCAAACAAAAGATATTTTATAACGTTTTATTAATATCACCACTGTAAAATCACTAGTGAGTAATTTAAAAATTAAAATGTGTACAATTCACACGTGGTAGAAGTGAAACCTTCAAAAATAAAGGTATTAATTTTATAACGTGTATCAGTTTTAATTATCTTTCAAAAACTATTTTGTACTAAATAAAAATAAAACAGTAGTAACTAACGCCATCTCTTAACATAGTATGAAGAGTAAAATGAGCAGCTAGCGCCATCTATCTAGCAATAAAACGAATCTTCTATCTTGTTCCTCGCGCTATCTATGAATACAACTTAGCACTTTTTAAAGTAACACGAATATAAGAAACACTGTATAATGCCTCCCATCACATTTCCTCCCATGTTAAATCTTATGAATTTATTGTCTGTCTTTTTTTACTGTCCCTTTTTCGCTTCATCGACTTTCAAATGACAACGGTGCTAAAGAAGTTTTCACTTCAAAAATTCACACTATATTCACACATTTACTAAAACGTGTAAGTTTAACATTACATTTGACTACGTAAATAGTTGAGGTTTTGTGTACTGGCATTATGGAGGGTACCATGAAAATTTTTAAATATTTGAACTCAGCAAACTTCACACCGTCTACAACAGCTATGTTCATGGTTCATATCGCTATTTATCAGACACTAGCGTCACTCTGGAATGGCCATTATTGGAACGTCTATTTTTAGTAAACAGCTGGATATTTTTTCAACTCTGCCCTTACATGAGATGGCCCTCTTTCTACCTTTCTATGCTCCATGGATACATCACAAGGATTTCAGACTATCACTTGCCAGCATGAAAGACGTAGGCGCCATTCGAGAATCGCCATGGGAGAATCTACTGGTTCTAATGATGGAAGATAGAGTAGAAAGAAGGCTATCTTTGTATATGAAAAGTGTCCGTAAAAACGTGTCCAATTATGAGTGTCGCTGCGGTGCGGTCTACAACAGCTACATTCGAATATACCTATATTTAATTTGACGGACACTAGCGCCATTCATTACGGGTGGCAAAACTCAGCAAACTTCACTCCGTCTACAACAGCCATGTTCATATATCTATTTGTCACACACCAGTGCCATTCAGAAAAGGCCATTATTGGAACCTTTATTTTCTGTAATTTACAGCTGGACACTTTTTCAACTTTCCCTGGGCTTCATATGAGCTGGTCTTCCATCTACCTCAATACTCCATGCTTGGCAGGTGGGTGAATTTTCAAAACTGCCATTTACAGTGTGCCCAACTTATCTGTGAAATGGCGAAAATTGGAACTAATGCTGCCCCACTCTTATGTTCTTTGTGTTAATGTCAATGAATGACATTGACATTTACTACGTCTCGAATTGCGTCCCAGTGATTGGTCCAATGCGTTCGACAGCGCCCTCCCTCAGTTCACAGATAAGTTGGTCGCACTATATGCATGTTATTCAATTTTCTGTCTTGGAATATAAATGTGATCACTCAAAATGTTTACTAAAACCTTAATTATGTATTTACTTAAAAGTCGTATTAAGTTAAATAATAAAATTCAGATGTTAGAGTGTTAAAAAAATTTAAAATAATGCTCGGAAAGTCATTAACCTCCCTGTTATTTAACGGTATGTTTCATTAATGTCACAAGGAACTCAAAATACCGCCCTAAAAATGCTTTTTTACTCTCTATACGTAAGAATTAATGTCTAAGCTGAATATTCATAAATGTTTTTCAAGCGTAAATTATCTGTAATACCATTATTTGACCGTTTAAAATTTTGTCACGAGATTATCGTCATTAACATCCGCGGTTTTTGTTTCGTGAAATTTGTTCAACGAAATTATTATTTAAAATTTTAAAAGCAATTTAAAGTGTTCCTTACACCCGCTTCTCTCAGTTGAAATCAAGATTTGGATGAAAAATGCATTGTGAATATGATAAAGTACGCGAAAGTTAATGATAAGTATAGTTTGTCAGAAAATCTCGTCATCAAACTCCTGAATATATTTTTGATAAAAAAATATATAATTCAACAATAAGTACCCATGAATATCGCCTAATGGTATTTAATAAAAAATAACTTAATTCCATTATAAGTGATATAAAATTGAGCAAGTTTTGGTATGTTTTGTACCGTTTCGTCATAAATCGCTACATCATTTACCGCAAAATTCTAATGACGTGAATGATTCCTGTAGAGGAAAATGACGAATCTAAATAATATTAACAACCTGATTGAGTGTAGCCACCAAGAACTTAACTCAAAAGATGCCGTTAATCCATTAAATCAACCCAAAAGTGCGTATATACTTGTTATATATGCAATTTTCTGATTTTCTTTGCATTTTATATTTGTAAATAGATCTGATTCGCTTTTAAAGATCCGTCGATTTGAAAGGATGCTGTAAACGAAGTGGTTCGTCAAGGACTATTTCGTCCCTTTTTCTAACGGTCCTAATGTTGGTGAAACTTGTCTATGGGTTATTGTCGAAAGCATTTAAGCTGAGAAGCGCAAGCATTTCTCATATCTTGCCTGGGTCTATGCTCGAAGCTAGAAAGCTCCGGATATTAGATGTAAGAAGAAAGCTTTTAACTTTTATTTCTTCATGTGGTTCGCCTGGATAGCTACCACCTACTACCACCTACCCTTGAGCATGAGTCAGCCACCAAACGACTCGTCGTCTTCCAGCTGGGGACTTGAGAGCCAGTTCTTTCTTTTTCTTATCTCTTTCTTGGCCGGCAATGCATCGGTGATGCCTTTGGTGTTGCTGATATCCATAGGCGACGATAGCCACTTACCATCAAGTGGATCGCCAGCTTATTTGCCGGCTATTCCCATAAAAAAACCTATCTGCTTAGTCCTACAAAAAGACATTCAAAAGAAAACTTACTATCGTATCGACCGTATTAAACAATGGCACAAAGCCTCTGGCCAACCAATCTGCCAATAGAGCTTTTGGATTCCTCATCAAAGCTAAGACTAACTAACGTTATGGCATACTTAGAACAGAATGACCTTCTCAGTGACTGGCAGTATGGGTTCCGCTGAAACCGTTCGACAGACCTTCTACCATATGCCACACACACCTGAGGCGAAGTCCTCGTTTCTCTTGACATCTTGAAAGGCATCATCTTCATCATAGGGTTTGGCAAGCTAGCCTTTCAGCTGAGTTGCTCGACATTAGCAATGACAACCTTTGCTGCAATTCCAGAGGTCTGTTCTCCCTCAACTCTATTCTTGTTGCACATCGAAATCAGCTCATGCTCAATGTGTATAGGTCCGCAGATGACAGTACAATTGTGGAGAGGTAATTGTCTACCACTTGGATGGTCCAATAAATACAGTTATGAAGAAGTGGTCTTGGTCGAGCGTGTGAATCTCACACTTCTGGCACTCAATGGAGCGATACCAACTCTTTGAGATTCAACGCCACAAAAACATAAGCGTCTATATTCACTGCCAAAAAGGAGCCCGTTCATCTTCTTCTTCTTCGTTCTTCAGAAGGTATCTTTCGAATACATCGTCAGCCTTCGGTTGTTAGAAGTGGAGATACACTCGAAAATATATTCTGGCCGGTTTATTGAATCCAAACTATGGCAGCTTCTAGAATTCTGGGTGTCCTAGAGACGAACGGAAGAAGAAGAACCAAATGCCATCTATCAGGGCATGTAGGGGCATGCTTTAAAGGTGTATTGATGACCATTGAGACCAACTTAGAAAGCCTCAAGCACGTGTGTAGAGTAGCCAGTTTCTAGTTTTCTGTTTTTTTTGTACCATTTTGGAGAGTCTGCATGGGACAATATTATGACATAATCCGTCAATCTCCACAATCGAATGTCCAGATAAAACATCATTATCTTGCCTTCGCCATAAGCATCCCTATGTCCTCTATGTGCAAACGATCCTTTACTTGATCATTTATTATGCGAAGCACGAAGGTCAGGAATAAAATTCCTGCGATTTTACCTTGGGTGTCTTCAAGTTAAGAGTAAATAGGCTTAATAAAGTAAGTGTGGCTTATCAATCAAGCAAGTCTTCATTACCACTTACCATTGATTGTAGTCATGCATTAAGTTATAAAAGTCATGTTGTTTTTATGATTGATAAAATCTATTAAAATACGTAATCAGTCATTAAATACTTCAATACGTTATGTTGATTTTATCAAATCAAACGAATTTTGTGATTTTTCTTGATAAAAAAGTTGATTACACGTTGGGATTTAAATTTTCGTCATTACTCTCTACACCTCATCATTTACGTCAATGAGCTAAATCATTTTCCTCTCCACAACATCATTTACTTCAACAGGGCTTTTCCTTTTTTCTGGATTTTCTCCTGAATTTGCTGTTTAAATCATAGTTGCAATATATAACGAGCTTTCTCTATAAAAAACTTATCTAATTCAGTTGTTATTCCTTAATTTCTTGGACAAAATAAAAAGTTACCTAAAAAACGTCATAAAAATGGCAAAAATGAAAATTCACCCAGGTACAAAAAGTAGATTATAAAATAAACTGGGGTTCATCTGTCGCAGGCGTGGATATATTACACTATCTGATTTACATGTTTTATAATTAGATTAACAATAATTATGTACCTCAATTACCGAAATTTAGTTATTATATGGGCAAGTTTTTATAATAATTTGTAAGTCATAGTAATATTAAGAACTAGATTTTTTTTGACACGAAACATGCTATTTTAAAATAATTTTATTTTTGTTGTAGCTAGTTTTTCATTCTGAAGGAATTTTCTTTATTAAATAGGTAGGATTGGCTTTATTAAAGTACCTATTGGTTACAAAAATAAATTGAAATGATAGGTAACCGTTTAATAAGTAGTTTTTTTAGTATGCATTTATATGTCCAATTCCGGGTAAATAACAAAAAAAAAGATTAAATTACAAATATCTCTACAACGTCTACACAACTAACAAGTTTCTTTTGCTCATACAAATGAGCGATCAAATAGGGTACCCATATTGCATTTTGGCTCCATAATCACCTCCCGCCGACTACCGAGGAATACGTCGAGTTACCAATAACTCTGTTTATGTTTCGCGCATTACCGCATTGTTCAGTTATCTACGTAACCTTTTGAAGAAAAAATTAAATTTCATTTTTAAAATCTCATTTATTTATATAAAACTGCGAACACTTCATTTAAAAATTGTAATGTATTATCGTGTGCTTTTTTGAATTTAACTTATCCTCTGCCTCCACGTCCTCCACCTCGTCCGCCAGTGCCTCGTCCACCAAAGCTGCCTCGTCCACTCATGCCTCGGCCTCTCATGCCTTGTCCACCAGAGCCTCGTCTACCAAATCCACCGCTCATCCTTCTTCCAGGGTAAACGCCACCGCCCAATATCGGCATTGGATAGTTTCGACCTAGCAGAATGGGGATAATTATTATTAACTAGCTGCCCGGACAGACTTCGTTCTGTCAAAAGTTAATAGTAAAAGTTAAAAAAATGTAACTTTTTTTATTATTTAAACTTCCATGTGCTTTAAGGAACATGCAAAAAAAATTTGCCGAATTGGTCAAGCCATTCTCAAGTTTTGCGCTTAGCAACATTCATTTTTATTTATATAGAATACATATAATAATTAATATCAACCAGTGTTCGCCGAGTGATCGTACTACAAAAATCATTATTGAAAATTTGATGTTAAAGATATTATACATTTCCATACAATTTAATGACGATTAATCGTTACTAAGTATAATTAAGGTATAGTATGTATAAGGTTCGAATATTGGTCTTCCGGAAATTGATCAAATCCACACCCCTAATATGTACTTATTTAAACTTAAACTAAGCGTAGGCAGAATATTACTGGCGTATTTCAAATTTATTATGACATGAGCACGGACCTAAAAAAAAGACGGACATAATCCCAAGAACAAATTCAGTGAAGCACCCATAGGAATACCAACTCTGTATTCGTACAAGTACACACACCCACACATTGACACCATACGGCTACGACATTGAGACCATCGCCAATCAAAAATTACAAAATTACGCACACATGGTAAGCGAGCTGTCAGCTGTCAGCTTCACTCTCGATTAGACAAGGTTACGTCTGTTCTTTTTTTATGTCTGTGGACATGAGTATAAATTTAAATCAGCCTGCATTTATTTAACAAGTAGATATTTTGTTCTTGAAACTTTGAATTAGAGGTAGATACATATATTAGACTAGCTGACCCGGCGAACTTCGTATCGCCTACCAAACTATTTTTTTTTCTAAAATAAAAGTAGCCTACGTTTACACCTTGTTACATCAGCTATCTGCCAGTGAAAGTCCCGTCAAAATCGGTCCAGCCATTTCCGGCAAACAGACAGACAGACAGATAGACAAAAATTGTAAAAAAATGTTGTTTTGGTATATGTAGCGTATATTTGGTATATATGTATAGATGTATAGATAGATGTATAGATTAAGTTCTTACGTTGCGTGAATTGGCGTTTTACTCTGGAGTGGTCTTCTGTCACTTTTGTGGAATTTGAGCCATTATTGCTTCCATTTTGGTGGATTCGTTTTATCATATTTCTTATTGGGTGGAAATGTAAAGGTATAATATGATGATGTTGTTGGACGTCTTCGTTTTCTGCACCTTGTACTAGTATCACGAGGAAGGCCAGGATAACAATAGTCTGAAAACAAGGATTTTATTTTTGACAGTGTTCATGGAAATGATTTGGGTTTGATAATATCTAAGCATTATGACATGAGTCTACCATGGTCGTAAATTTAAATTATTATTAAACCAAGATCGTTAAGAAAAGCTCTAAAAGCAAGATTTGACCTACTAATGAAATATCTAATGAAAATAGTCATAATAACATACCTTGTTCTTCTTTAAACAAAGAAAAAGTACTTTTATTATTATATCGATATTTCGATTCATTTCAATGGATCTTCGTCATAGACATTGCATGCGATGATCTGAGTCGAAGTATCTTAAAGATTTTGTAAAAAAACACCATCGTGAGTACCTACTAAAATGTTCTGTGTCCGAGATGGTAAAATTAAAAAAAATATATAAAAACTTACTTTAACTCCCATGTTGGCTGTCTAGAACAAACTATTTTCCTGCACTGATACGAACACGTTTTTATACTAAATAGGTTTTTCCACGTGTATGTTCCTAATACTATTGTATATGCAACATAATGACGAAGTATTTCAGATCAAGTCGTTAATTGGAAGATCGTCGTGTAAGCACGTAGAATCCGGTGAAGCCACAACAGAAAGGTGTTATTTTTGTAAAGTGACTAAGCAAGTAGGTACGTTTGTTGACGAAAATGAAAAATGTAAACGAATTTAGTCTGTAAATGATTGTTACCTATATACTGGGAATATTTTAGTTTAATGATGCAGAGGTATTTAAACGTTCGTTCTGCCACGTGGATATCTTAATTAGCGTTTATTCACACTTGTAGTAGGCTGACCGTCAAGCCTGGTTGTGTATACTGAATAGGGAAGTGTTGTGCACGTTAATCATTGAACCATTTACATTTTTGCATAGGCACATAGAATAACTACATGAAAAATAATATACATAGAACAAACGAGACTCTAAAAAAAGCACCCGGTAAAAGGAGCACTGGTCGCCCCCCGACTAGGTGGACTGATGACCTGAAGAAGACGACCGGAAGCCGCTGGATTCAGAGGGCCCAGGACCGGTCGGAGTGGCGCCAATTAGGGGAGGCCTATGTCCAGCAGTGGCCTTTAAAAGGCTGCTAGATAGACAGATAGAAATGAGACCCTAAAAAGAAACCTTTTTTTATAAGCATAATATTCATAGTCATATTAATGCGGTTCACGCTTCCCGTTTGGTCGGCAACGAGTCGATTTATGTATGGGCGACGATGACCACTTGTCATGAGGTGACTCTATGTAGTTTGTCTAGATAGGTACATCTATACAAATAATTTTTGTCTGTCTGTCTGTCTGTTTGTTCCGGCTAATCTCTGAAATGGCAGGACCGATTTTGACGGGACTTTCACTAACATATAGCTGTTGTAACAAGGAGAACTAAATTTGACTTTATTTTTCTTTTAAATTACAATATATCTACATTTTCTATGAACCCGTGTCGCACAGATTTCAAATAGTAAAACGTTTAAAGATAACTTAGTTGCTTTGTATGTACTACCTAGATCACTATAAAGGTAGACAAAACGTACTTATTCAAAAAGCTTTTGCAAAATTCTATAATGAGGAAAAAAGCGGGTTCCTTAACTTCGTTCAACGCTGGAGTTTTTTCAATTAACGATGCGAAAGATTGATGAAAAATTTCCGGGGAAAAATATGTTTGTTTCTGTGTTCCACTGAAGTGCTAATGATTTCGTTCATTAATAATTTCTAAAGGGAGTTTTGCGAGCGGCTCTCTGCTGAAACTGGCTCAAGCCGCTCTTTGTTCCACGCGACTTTTCGCTAACTGACTTTCTGCTATTTCCGAGGTTTCGTATTTTTTGAAAAGTAAGTGTAACTTCAAAGCGTTATTCAACCATCGCAATTTCTCGTATTTATAACTAAGCTTGTAGAGTTGTTTTTTAATGACAGGTGTTTGACCAGTAGGTACAGGATGCTTGGGAGATTTTTGGAATAAGCCGCATTTTATTGTTACGTATCTTTATATTTGTATTATATTTATAAACTAATTACTTTAGCCGTATTGGGGCGGCTTAGGATACTAACCCCAATCCCACGTCAGATTGGTGTCGTAAGAGGCGACTAAATCCGACCCGCTGCCGCGCTGGTGGTAGCGCCCCTCGAGGGATTATATTAGTAATATTGATTTTAATTGTTAATTGATATCATTTTTACTATTATTATTTCTCCATGGGGTTCGCCTGGATTGCTACCACCCTTGAGCCATGAGTCAGGTGCGAAACGACTCGTCGTGTTCCGCCTGGGGGCTTGAGAGCCAGTTCTTTCTTTCTTTTTCTTCTCTTTTTCTTGGCCGGCAACGCATCAGTGATGCTTTTGGTGTTGCTGATGTTCATGGGCGACGATAGCCACTTACCATCAGGTGGATGATCGACTCGATTGCCGGCTATTTCCATAAAAAAAAACTTGGTGCATTATAACATGGTGTGTCGCGATTGTAATTGGTTTCTATCAGCAATTTCTATTTATATAATACGAGTAACCGCCCTCGCTTTGCTTCGGTTTTCTTATTTTTTTACACGTTGGGTTATTGGAGTTTTATTAAGGATCCCTATTTAAAAAAAAAATAATATAGCCTATGTTACTCGGGGATAGTGTAGCTTCTCAACAGTGAAAGAATTTTTGAAATCGGTTCAGTAGTTTCGGAGCCTATTCAATGCAAACAAAAAATCAAATCTTTCCTCTTTATATATTAGTATAGAAGTATAGATAATCTAAATATCAGCCTTCTAGATCTAACGAGACGGTAAAGTCTATATATAATTCAAACAATATACGATTTCCTCTAGGTGAAGGCTAAGGAAAGCTGAGCAAAAATGGTGTATCCGGTATCCATCCATCCTTGAGTCCAATCTAGTCTTCCCTGCTCGCGATGCATCCTGCTAAACAATCGCCGAAGACTGTCGAGGGTCCCTTAGTCCTGTCACATAGCTTAGACTCGAGGGTAGGTACTAACCCTAATGGACGATGATGACTTACTTAACGCTGCTTCGTTAGCTCGTTAGTCAGTTATTAACATAAAAAAGTAGCGTTCCAATCACCCGAGATTCCAGGGCCTCTTTATATGTCCCAGATAGATAGTGAGGTTTTAGTGGAAAGGTAAAACTGATAAAACCCTGTCAATTCCCCCGGGCAAGATCCCAAGAAATCGGTTTAATATCGATAAGCTAACGTCAGCTTAAACCTTAGAGGGTGTTTACGTACAATTGTTGTATTTATACGTATGACACTCTTGAGTTGACGACCTGGAATCATAAAATGTTGTAAGAAGTGACATCACTTTATGAACTTTTGTATTCTTGAAGAGCACGTTAAGCCATTGCTGCATTGAATATTTTGATTATCATTAAATAGCTATTGTTGAGACATGAGCTTTCAGACAGCAAAAATATTTTTGTCACTACGATTTCATTTACGAAGTAGTTAAGTATTATTTATGTAAACAGTTTTTTTAAAGAAACAATCTTTTCTATGGTTCTTTTCTCGACCGGGGGGTGAACCATTGCTTTGCACCCTTTTTCAGTTTTGCACCCTGCTGTAGATACTTAATGCTGGTTGGCCACAAACCCATAAAGATTCTTCAAAGACTCCATGGCTGCTAAATTAAGTACTTACTAGAAGGGGTTCGTGCAGTGCATTGGTTTCTAATAGTTGAAACCAACCCGGTTCAACTATCCCGTTAGCAGTCATTATAGTCAAATATGTACATAGGTGTACCGACATCAGCGCATTACATACACGCCAAAATGGCAGCGTCGTTCGTTACCGTCCTGCGGTCATATTACATTTTTAATAATACCTGGCCTAACATAAAGTGGTTAATTTGAATTCTGGCTGGATGTACCGACACAATTGAAGTTATGAGACTTATGAGTTATTCAATCTTGTAGGTTTCACGCATGAAAAATATTTTGCAAATATTGGATTTGAAAAAATCCCCCCATCACGGGAAAACTGTAGTAGATGGATTTTTCTGGTGAAGAAGACCTAGATCATTCTCCACTAAGTTACTCTTGTGCTGATTCGTGAAGGAGTTAGTGACCATCCCAACTTAGCATTTGTTTAGTATTTGCTATATACCTAATCTTATATCAACTGTAGCTGACAGTTAACGTAGCCTTTGAATCATGGAAGTCTTTATAAAATGTAGCCATTAGGACAGATATTACCAATTGCAATGCAATCATTGTCATCATTGAGAACCTCGCTTTACCAGTCCTACAAAACCGTCAACACACCTATCCGGTGCCAAATAATATTCATATCAATTTAGCAAATAATTTATCCATACAAATTCTTTTCATAACGAACGTAAAAGGAGCTAAAATCTCGTGGAACGTTCTTTCTTTTTAACGCGTCAAAATATAAGATACGTATCAAATACACACACTATTCGTAGCTTTATTTGCCCATTTTCATTCAAAAGGCGCATAGAAAATATAAACAGGTATTACACACCGCAGAAATGGGTTTTCAAAGGCTCTTCTGACTTGTACTAAAAAGGGCTTTTATGCTCCCTGGAGAAGCTCGGTGGATGGGCGAGAAAAGGGCGGCAATATGCCTATTCGAAGGATTTTTGAGGTTCGCAAAATGTAGGTTACCTAAATTATGTGGTAAGGAAATCGTGAGGGAATTCATTCCGAAACATAATTCAAGTTATTTATGTGCTGATATTTGTGAACCAAAAAATGAATTTACTCTCTGGACTAACACGTCATTTGCTTTTTTAAGTAGTATTAAAAGCTTTGAACATTTTCCCGAACGAAATAAATGTGGATGTATGGAATAACATTTTCTTCCATTAAATTTACGACTACTGATTTATGTGTGTCGAGTGTGCAATGTGTGGTTTAAAGTTATTGACACAATTCTTCATTCGTTCGTTCGTATGAACCTTCAGTTAGTAGATGCTACCATTGGTATAAAGAATCCTGTTGGTCACACTGATGTGACTATCTGGTGTGACTACGAGCCAATCAGTAGCCGTAATTCTGATGGTATAGATTCATGTTGTTAGCTTAGTCAACTTATGACTAAGAAGTAATCTTCTCCTTATTATGTTACTGCAGATCATTGTCAACAAATTTCATCACAAGGATAGAAGAACACCAGCAAAGTACTCAACATGCTGTATCTAGTATATTTGATATTATAGGTAGGTATCATCGATAATATTTACGATATATCATGTTTCGTTAATTTCTCATCTCACGTTCAAAGGGCGACAATCCCGCATTTTCTCGAGTGCCTCTTCTGGCGTGGGATGAATTGAAGCCATTAGGAGCCTTCGAGAGCAGGCGGGGACTTCCGTAGGTACTTTAAAGTATCGTGTAGGCACCCCTTTGACAACTGTGTGACACAAATAAATATTTTCCAATTTTCATGATTCATCATACGGAAACTCTATAAGAGTACCTTTTCAATACTTCTTTTATCACCTTTTTATTTTTTATGCTAACTTTGCGCGAATAGAATTTGATATTTCTAGTTGGTCTCTTATAGAACGTTCATCATCTTTCACGATGGATCTCAAAGGAATAAAACTGTTTTTAGTAGATAAATCTATCGAGATTAGAAACTGTGAATTCGGTCAAATGAATATTCATGGCATGGTATTGCAATTTTTTTTTATTTTCCTTCATTTCCTTATTTGCAACAAATGTTCCTAACATACAATTAATTTAAGCAAATCGTTTCTTGAATGCCCTAAAATAGTCAGATTACTCTTTTTTGTCTATTAATTCATGCCAAATAAATCTTACGCTGTGGAACGAACGTCCTGCAGGTTCTTTAAGAAGCGGGTCCATTCTTCTTAGCTTACAAACGCGTTGGTGACGCCCTGGTTTCTGGCGGCGGTGATCACATACCATCAGTGACCAGATTGCATGTTTTCCTGCTCTTATTATTACTCTATTTACTCCTGCTATTATCTTGGAGCTGCCATAAAACGTGTTTTGTCTGTTGAAGACATTCAACATTTAAAACCATTCAACCGAATACAAGAAAGTGTCTGACAATAGTAAATTTACCTCAAAAATGCTCCAAATACAACGTGAATGTGGTGATTAGGCAGCGTTGTACAACTTCATTTTGAAATTCTATTTGTGAAGGATTTTATTTAGTAACTACACTCACTACTTTGACTGTGTGGTTTTAAATTTATGTTCTTTATTGTACAATTTTTTATATAGAAAATAAAAGTGTTACATAAAGAAATAAGGAAAAGCTGGATAAAAAGTGGACTTATCGATAAAATCTATTACCTTTTTGACAACAATAAGGGTAGGTCAAAGAATAAAAAAAGAAAGAGGTGCATTAAAGACTGACATACAAAATCAGTTTAAGGAGCTGAAAGCATACAAAACAAAAAATGATTTAAAATAGAAATTCGTGTCTGAAGAAGACTAGAAGAATTCATAGATTTTTTTAAGTGTGCTGGATCTCAAACAAAATTTAAAATTAATATTTAATAAGGTCTATCATTATAAAGCGAATTCAAATACGTAGGTAATAAAATAAAAGTCTAAAACCAGGACAAAAGCGTATGAGTAAACAAAATGTTCTGTTTAAGTACGGAAATGGTTAAAGTTCGCGGTCCTTTGTCGCAGAGTACGATCTTTGCAACGCAGACGCCTGGAAGTAGAAGGTTCAAAATAACGCCTGCTTAAGAGCCGTCTGCTTTACAAACAAGTAATATCTCTTGCACAGGGGCGGATCTACGTATAGGCTTTTTGGGCTGTAGCCCAGGGCCCCGTGGATAGAAAGGGCCCCCAGCCCCCACTAAAAAAAATATGCGATATTTTGAATTAAAAATATGTTTCAAATTAAAAGAAAAAAATAAAAAAATCCTATCATAAAGTTGGCAACTCTTGAGATCAATCAATTCACGTCTATCGTACCTACGGAACGGGGAATTCCCCGTCGTTTGTCTTTGCTCAATGTATTTTTTCGCGTCTATTATGTGGATGGCATAATTATATAGAAACAAATCTGTGCCTCCTGTGATAAGTTGTGTGCATCTGGACTGAGGGCCCCCTTTTTTTTCTTGGCGTAGCGAATTGAAATTTATAGGGGATTTAGTTAAAATTAGTTAAAACTTAAAGCAAACACTCATAAATTTCTTAAATGTGAATTAAAGGTGTTATGGGCAAATGTTTTGGGCCCTGTTCAGATGCCTACAGAAAGTGGCATGGTATAAATCTCAGAAAACGCAAATGAAAAGTTAATTTTCTCGTAAAGTATGGCATTTTGAACAAAAAAGCGTATGTAAAATTTTAGTTAAAAATTATTAAAAACTTTTTAGTTAATTTATTTCAAGCTAAGAGGTTGTACCTAGTCGATAAAGCCGAAAATATTGGGCCCTCAGATCAGAAGTATCCGAAAATTCGAATCCGTTTTACCTTTCAGCCGTTACTTTTTTTTCACTGTTATTTTTTTAACTAATTCATAGGGATGTTATCTAAAGGGTTTTCAATGTACATTTATGTATTTCTTCTTATATGCCTATGTTTGGCCTGGGCCCTCAGTTCATAAACGTCTGGATTGAGGGCCCAAGTAAAACTGCGATAAATCTGTAAAGTTATTCTCTAGCTAGTTGAGAATGACGTAAATCATTTTAAGAAATTCTTAACTAAATTCTAAAATAAAAATTATTGACAAAAAGGTTAAATACTTTCTGAGATATATACTATGCCACTTTCAGTAGGCATCTGAACTGAGGGCCCAAAACATATGCCCATAACATCAATTTATTCACGTTTAAGAAGTTTATGAGTGTTTGCTTTAAGTTTTAACTAATTTTAACTAAATCCCCTATAAATTTCAATTTGCTACGCCAAGAAAAAAATAGTGGGCCCTCAATCCAGATGCACGTGGATAAGTGATCTAAGTCGAGTTGTACACTTTTTGTGATTTTAACATAATATAAGAAAAAAATACGATTTTTTTGGTCTAACTCACGTTCTTCTATCTGCTATAGTTTTGGAGATAATTTTGTGCAAACTGATATAACTGCACAGGTTTTGGCAAAAAAACCGTAAATATGGATATATCTTAAGTTGTAACCTATATAAATAATTGCTCTACAGATAGTTTTTTTATTTTATTTTTCAATATATTTATCGTGAATATTGATTTATTCAGAGTTATATCACTATAAACCAATACTAATTAGTTTTATATCAGTTAACACAAAGACAATTTATAGGTGCAACATAATTTAACTCTGCTTGTATCATTTATCACATAATATTAGCACACATTTGAAATAAAAAAGGTACAACTCACAGGTTTTTGATGAATTACTTTAATATTATAATATTTACTACAAAAAACTAAATGTACGGTGACAGTAAATATTTTTGTCTACAAAAGAAGGTACTCATGTTACACCTAGCTCACTTACTTTATGAACTAGATTTTTTTTGAACTTGTTTTCGTCCTCCTTTAAAGTGTCGAAATTTCACTCGTATCACAGGAGGCACAGAATTATTTTGCAATAATGTTGTACAGTTGCTGTCTGTATACAAAAACACTAAGTCACATTAAATAAATCAAATTATTTTATTGTCCTGTTTTTTTTTATATACCTACATCACTATCGAAAACAGTTTTTTGACAAAATGGCTATTAGTTGAGTAATTTGGTAGGCCCCTAAATTGTTTCAGCCCAGGGCCCCACAAATTCACGATCCGCCCATGCTCTTGCACAGCGATGCTCATGTTTTGTCTAATAAATAACAATAGAACCGTCTACGTTGAGGGGATATTAGTTATTTTGCGACACTCCTCCAAGTTAAGTCGCCTTTATATTTATCCTGAGTTTAGTTTTGTTAATATTTATAGTTTAAAAATTAAAAACCTAAAACATTGTTTTTCAAAAGGAAGCATGTAGGTAAAACACAAAGATCAAGTAATTTACACACACCTTAATTTTAAGTAATGTTACGAAAAAAAAAAAAATAATGTAGACAATATTTTATTGATTATTTATTGATTTTAATCGACAATTGGGTACATATAATTACTGTAACACTTTGTTCATATTTAATCTATTATAATCGTATAATTCATC
The DNA here is from genome assembly GCA_951805285.1 of Thymelicus acteon. Taxonomy (NCBI): domain Eukaryota; kingdom Metazoa; phylum Arthropoda; class Insecta; order Lepidoptera; family Hesperiidae; genus Thymelicus; species Thymelicus acteon. The sequence continues at coordinate 6,433,075 of OX638222.1, forward strand.
TCAGTATATAACGTTCTCTTTATATCTGTAGCGAGTTGCAGTTTGCACAGTAAAGTGCTTTTTGGAGATAAACCGTCCTTTATATTGTTTAAGGCTTAAAGTAAATAGTTTAGTCGAAGTTTTCTATTCAGTTCACACTCAGGGCATACGGGGAATCTGAACCGTTGGCTGCTTAAAAGCGAATTCGTGTCTCTCGATAAAGTTTTTCACACCGCGTCCCGAGTTCCTCTGCGTCACCTACGTCACTTGAATAAATATCGGCACAGAGAATAAGGTTCATGCAACTGTGATATTATAATAATAAGGGAATTAAAATTTCCGAGATTTCTATAGATTGAATTACAAAAAGAAGCTATCTTAAATACATAAATGCCGTATCACAAGAAAATTTCTACAATAACAAAATAAATTACATATTTAAAACTATCCACACTAATGGTTTCCACTTGGCTTAGGCCCGTGGATAACCAACTACCGGTTTTAGCCGAGAAGGTTTAATCCTGAACGAAACAATAAATAAATAACAACACACTCATACCCCCTCAGTAGGTATTACCTGTATCGCGGGTGGCATGGACGACACATATAACACATCACAATCACACCCATGACCCGAGTACATATCTGCTCCGGCCGGGAATCGAACCCGAGACCCCTCGTTTCGCAGGCAGCGTCGCTACCAACTAGGCTACAGGGTCGTCTATCTCTATATAATAATAATATATATAAAGTATAATACTTAATACTAATATAACCTACATGTATTCAATTTATTTGATTATGATCAAATAAATTAACACGTAAAATTTTCACGTAAATTATGATGAATGAGACAATTATTATTGAAAATACCTGCTACAATTATTTAATTAAGATTAAAAGCGTAACAAATGTGTCCGGAACAATAATTATATCCAGTGGGTAAAGACATTATGCGGGTTTTCCGCGTTTTTTTAACTCACTATACCTAGTAGTGATGCCTTTTTAACCGACTTCAAAAAAGGATGAGGTATTCTATTCGAGTGTATTTTTTTATGTTTGTTACCTCAGAACTTACGATGATTCTTTTTTTTTATCAAAAGCTGGTGCTTGTCATGTGGTCAAACTTAAATTTCAGCGAAATCTGACGAGTAGTTTTTGAGTTATCCCTAATTTTGAAGTCGGTTATTTTTTGTCAAGAATTATTCGTTACTGAAAGTTACGGACGACGGTGGACGGTGATCACTTGTTTACCATGAGGCCATGAGGCCATGAGCTGGCTTGTCTGCACCTTGATCATTTACCAACATAAAAATGTTTGCATGCAATAAATTATGTTATTTATTTTATTTCAATCCGTTTCTCAATATAAGAAACGAGTCTAGTACCGATAAAGTACAGTTTTAGAGCAGTCGAATATAACAGAAAATTTGATGAGAGTCAAGTATAAAAGGGTGGAATGTAATTTATTGTTTGACTTGTAGATACCGGATGTACCTAATAAAAAAGAAGTATCATGTCATAATTCTAAAAGTTAGACATTATCAGGGGCGTAGCTACCGCCGTATCAGCCGTATCAATTATACGGGGCCCCGGGGCTGAGGGGCCCCCAATGCGCCTTAAAAAAATTCGTGAAATGATCGGAAATTAATTAGTATGATTCGAAAAATGTTCCGGAAAGCATCCATGCAAGCAACAACCCATAATTGTCCCACTGCTGGGCTCGGGGTCTCCTCTCACAATGTGAGGGGTATTAGGCCATAGTCTACCACGCTGGCCAAGTGCGGATTGGTAGACTTCACACGCCTTTGAGAACTTTATGGAGAACTCTCCGGTGTGCAGGTTTCCTCACGATGTTTTCCTTCACCGAAGCAAGTGATAATTAACTTCTAATACGCACATAATATTTGAAAATTAGAGGTGCGTGCCAGGATTTGAACTCGGGCCCCTCGGTTCGAGAGACCAACGTTCTAACCGCTAGGCCATCACTACTTCAATGAAGTATGGAAAGCATCCATACTTCATTGAAAAGTGAAATCAACAATAAAATTACTTTCTGGACCATCTATCATGGTATTAATGCATTAATTACTTTAGCATCATGCAATTTATCTTTAAGAGGCATGATTCTAAATCTGGAAACTCGACGAATTGAAGACAAACAGGCAGTACGGATAATAATAAGAAAAACTTTTAATCAGTTATTTAAATGCCCTAATCGAAATTTAAACAAAATATTTAATGTGCAAAAAAATTACGTTCTACACGACTCATGATGCTTTCCGGAACTGAGTGCTGCGCGGACATGCCGGCGGCAACCACGACACAGCGCTCCGGCAATACCTCAGGAGGAAGCTCATTCTTCACGTAGCACAGCTCATTCTACAGTTAGCACGTGCGTGGTAAAAATGATCGGGAGAATCGGACCGTAAAAGTTTTCCACAAGTCTCATCGGTGTGGAAAAAACTTCAATTCGGCCATGAGCTTTGTAAAGCATGAACAGGTGCCTCGCTCGCAGTGAAGTACTCCTTAGCCCGGTTTAGAAAATCAAGCTTTTTGGAAGCCAACTTAGCCTTGGCTTCCAAAAGTTCCAAATGACGCTGATACTACACATCACTCGAGATGTCAACTCCCAGAATCATACTCTTACAACACTTTTAGTGATGTGCGCGGTACCCTGGAATTGAGGCACTATGAAAAATGGGGTTTTCTTAGTGGTAAACGCGCCAACTTGTGTCTTCGTGGGGTTAAACTCGACTAAATTAAGTCAACCCTATTCCGAGACTTGCTCCAGAGAGTTCTCGACTTCAGACACAATTTTAAGCCTGCTATCCGCCATTTGCAAGTTTTACAACTGAGAGGAATTAAGGGGGGCTGTGTAGTAGGCATCCCCTGTGCTGTCATCTGCATAGCAACAGTTGCCACTCATGCCATGTCATTGATATGCAGAATGAACAGCGTAGGAGATACCACAGACCCTTGGGGAACACCAGCATTTTATAGGTTTCATATCTGAGCAACAACCATCTACTACATCCTTGATATATCGCTCAGATAGAAAGCTGACTACCCAACTGCATAACCTCTCACAGCGACCGTAAGATGTTAACTTCGTGAGACCTCCCTGTGCCAGTCCTGGTCACAGGCTTTAGCGAAATCTAGGCTGACTGCCAGTGCTTCCCCGTTGCGATCAATAGCCTGACGATGCCTACAGGTGCTTAAGATAAATTTGTTGATCACCAGCTGAACGACCGTCGCAAGAACCGTATTGTCGATCACAACGTACACGCCGATGACCATGTCGTTGACAATGACCATGATGCCCTGTCGTATCACATCGGCTACTGAGTCTGCGCTCGCGTTCGGATCTCCCGAAACGAAACAGAGCTGCCCCCAGATTAAAATTTTAGAGTATTGATTGTATGTGGTTTATTAATCGATGTTAGTATATTATATTTGTTTTAATTCACGCTAGCTTTTTTATTTCTTTTGAGAAAGATCTTTACCCTCGAGTCGGGAGGGGGCCCCCGGCAAAATTTTGATACGGGGCCCCGGAAGGGCTAGCTACGCCACTGGACATTATCGTATTCGTAACAAAAGCGGTTATTTATTGATGTTAATCTAATTTTCTTTGGGATCTACTGTACACAATTTATAATCTCTTTAATGTTTACGTAACACGACGACGCGACGTGGCTGTAACTTTGCTTAACGTCGCCAAGTCAATCAATAACGTGCGACAAATTGTGACGTGCATTTGGTTTGAGGTATTGAACTCATGCTTTTAGTGTGATTCAGGTTAAATTGGTTCCATTTTATAAATTATATTGTCAAGGTACACGTAGCGTCGAAATTTACGAGTTTTACGACGTGTTTTGGCTGCGTAGCAATTTTTAGTGCGAAGTGATTTTTCTTTCACTTACACTTTTGAAAATATTCAATTTTCTCTTATTTAGGGTATGGTAAAAGGATCGTAAGCCCTCAGATAAGACTCAACCCTAAGATGCACACACACATACGTAAAAACTTCCAGTTCTTCCGGACATAGGTTACAATTTGATACCTTACTTGAGGAATATCATTTTGGTCACTATTTTATTTTTGAATTTTATCGCTTAGGCTTAAGTTTCAGCTTCAATTTATCTCTAAATAATGCACAATAATGATTGCACTTTACGACATATTACGTACAAGGATGCCATTACTCAGCTCATCTTCGTCCTGTCCGTAACGAGGTGTGAAATTAAAATCGTTAAGTTAATGAAGATTACCGTTCTCTTGCAACGTCGGGCGCATTAATTTAGATCATTAGGAGTTAAGCGAATCCTAGTGTATCACTAGGGAATAATACTATCATCTACATCCATAGCCTCATATCCATAGCTCCATAGCTGTATCAACAAACTCATCCATACGATGGGTCAACAGAAATTTAACATCTTACGCCCCAACTCAGTGTCACTAACGGTTACTTAAATCGCTCCTTAGTACATAATTTGTATGATATTTCTTTACTAATCGATTTAAGTAACCATTAGTGACTCTGAGTTGGGGCGTAAGTACATTCAGTTAACACAAGGTAAGACAATAATGTGTAAGGTTTATTATTTTCAAAATCGATTATTTCAGTAGGATCCACATAAAATTTATCTAATCTACCTACATAGAATTGTTACATTCTAGTAATTTCAGATTCTGAATACAGTAATCACAAAAATTATCCATTGCTCAGTTTATCGTCCGTTTTTTACCAGACTGCCAGGAAGGGTTATGTTTTTTACCAGACTGCCAGGAAGGGTTATGTTTTTTACCAGACTGCCGGGAAGGGTTATGTTTTTTACCAGACTGCCAGGAAGGGTTATGTTTTTTACCAGACTGCCGGGAAGGGTTATGTTTTTTACCAGACTGCCGGGAAGGGTTATGTTTTTTACCAGACTGGAAGGAAGGGTTATGTTTTTTACCAGACTGCCGGGAAGGGTTATGTTTTTTACCAGACTGGAAGGAAGGGTTATGTTTTTTACCAGACTGCCAGGAAGGGTTATGTTTTTTACCAGACTGCCAGGAAGGGTTATGTTTTTTACCAGACTGCCAGGAAGGGTTATGTTTTTTACCAGACTGCCAGGAAGGGTTATGTTTTTTACCAGACTGCCAGGAAGGGTTATGTTTTTTACCAGACTGCCAGGAAGGGTTATGTTTTTTACCAGACTGCCAGGAAGGGTTATGTTTTTTACCAGACTGCCAGGAAGGGTTATGTTTTTTACCAGACTGCCAGGAAGGGTTATGTTTTTTACCAGACTGCCAGGAAGGGTTATGTTTTTCGCGCGTATCTTGTATGTATGTATGTTTGTATGCATGTATAATATTCTTCATTACCTCGTATCTTCCAAACCGCTGAACGGATTTGTATCTATAATTAAGATATCGTTAAATTCGTCTTGATAACCCAAGTGTTCTTAGATAAGTGAAATAAAAAAAAACTAATAAGGTGGCTGTCAGATGCCATTGTTTAAAGTATCTAAAAATATAAATTAATTTGAATAACGCAATATGGGTATCAAATTAAATAGCTCACCTTATGGATTTCAAAAAGATCATGATAGCTTTTTGACAGCAGGCGGTTTTTTTTTTAATTTATACTAGTTACAAAAAGAATATGTGATGAGGGAGTTTGACATGGAGAAAATATAAAACAATTTATAAAGATGAGTAAATGTGAAGATGCGGTTACTATTCGTTAATGAGAAGATCATGTTTCAGGAAGCGAAGCGAGGATGATTACTAATACGAGTAGGTACCTATATTATTATTATAATGAAGAAATCCAATAGGTTTTTTATATTACTACATAATAAGATACCATAATTACCTACAATGATAGAATTTCCTGCTATGAAATCAGATAAAACAACTAGAGTTTCACCTGCTTATGGTCTAATGAAATATTAATTTAGTTAAAAAGCTGATCAACCCAATCAAGTACCAACACAAAGACTCGGCTAGACCTAAATGTAACATTAATTACAGATTGTCGATGGAGATTAAAATTAATGAACACCAATGTAACTGACAGTTTTGAAGTGAAGATAAATGATCTATTATGTTGTGCAGCACATGGCTAGCTTTATTATAATTTTAGGGAAATTTTGTTAATTGATCAACAGTTTGGTTTACTATAAATAGTATAAAGTAAGGCCGCTAATTTGGTCTATTTATCTGTTTTTAATGTTTATTAACCGTCTTCAAAAAAGGAGGAGTTTTTTCAATTCGATTGTATATTTTTTATGTTTGTTACTTCAGAACTTTCGACTGGATGAACCGATTTTGATTATTCTTTTTTTAATCGAAAGCTGGTGTTTGTCATGTAGTCCCTCTTAAATTTGAGCGAGATATGACTATTGACTAGTAGTTTTTGAGTTATCCCTAATTTTGAAGTCGGTTATTTTTTGTCAAGATTTATTTATTTCTTTTAAATAAATATTTTTTTATAGGTATATTCATAAAGAGGCTTTAGAAAGAGCCTAATTTCTTCTGGATTTTAAAACAGTGTTACGTAAATTTACATTTTTTATCTGAATTTATTATTTTCTTCATGAGGGAGTTGGACAAACAATATATTAAAATCATAGTTATTCAATATCCTTGAACTGAAAATATTTACTCTGCTGTGCCTAATAAAAACACATTTAAGTCCACCTTGAATCTGAAGCTCAAATATCATTTGAAATCCTTTAACGAGACACCAAATATACTTACAGCATTAACATTCATATAATAATCCATGGATTCTTTGTGTAATATATGAGCTTAGCGAGCGTACCCACCCGTGTAGGTTCTATTTCCAAATTCAGAGCGTCACAGTATATGAATTTTAATTCTCTGCTATAAACTTCCGGAGCTCTGTGAATTCATTCATGCTGGCGTTTATGTGGAACTCGTATTTTATCTATGCTCGTTTACACAGTCATTTTATACGGTTACAAGGACTATTAATCGTTTTATAGTAATCATTATGGTATCTAATCATCTATGATAATATTTTTTGTGTTTGTTAACTTTTGTCATTTAATGCTAAAATGTCAAAAAAAAAACAAAAATCCGGTCGTTACCAAACTTTACAGGATCACTTGGCTAATTTGAAAATTCATTGAAAATTTCATCGAAATCCGTCCGTCTGTTTGAAAGTCCATAGGAAACTTATTGTAAATTTTTTCAGACGGGTCTTATTTAGTCAATAATGTTGGCTTTTTTACTGAAATATTAAGTAGATAAAAAATAATTAATAGTAAACATAAATTACTTTTATCAATAAATGACAACTGATCCTTCAATTCTTTTAATTTTATGCTTGCCTTGTTTTTAAATTACGCCAAAAAGACCCTGTAACATTATTACATACAATACACATCGAGTTTTATGTATATGTATAGATACTGAACTGTATTATGTAGCAGGGCTCAATGCGCGCACTAGTGTTGTGCCCGGGTTCCGGAAACGTTCCTTCAGATAAGCGGTGAACGTTCCGTTCCGGTCGCACCGTATCACGGCGCGGTGCGGAACCGGTGCGGAACCGGTGCGGTGGCTGCACGAAAAACTTTGTTTATATTTTACTACTACTGATAAGTGTGGTAAGCTTTACACTGGGGCTAAAAAAGAATCAGAATAAATACTGAAATGAGGTTGAAACCTAAATATTAATAAAAAATTATTAAAAATTATTAAACATTGCATTAGCTGATACTATATTATTACTATAATATATTTTAATGAATAATTCTATATGTTCATTCCTTGATATTGTCACAAATTAATTCGTAAATTATTCGTCTACCCTACCTAATAAATCTTTGTCCTATGTAATTTTCTGCTATTTAGGTTGTCTAGAAGAAATTGCTGATTAGCAATAAGACCGCCGACTGTTTTCTTATTTTTATATCTTTTTATTGTGTTGAAATTGGTGAATAATAAATAATATTTGTATTGTATTGTATTAGCTTGAAAGTTCTAATACGAGCAATTAAAGGTGGCCATGCATAAGCCGGGCTGCTCGTCTACGGCAGAGATTAATCGATACTGCCGTTCAGTAGCGTAGCTAGCCCTTCCGGGGCCCCGTATCAAAATTTTGCCGGGGGCCCCCTCTCGACTCGAGGGTAAAGAATAAAGATCTTTCTCAAAAGAATTAAAAAAAAATAATTAGAATTAAATTAAAAAAGCTAGCGTGAATTAAAACAAATATAATATACTAACATCGATTAATAAACCATATACAATCAATACTCTAAAATTTTAATCTGGGGGCAGCTCTGTTTCGTTTCGGGAAATCCGAACGCGAGCGCTGACTCAGTAGCCGATGTGATACGACAGGGCATCATGGTCATTGTCAACGACATGGTCATCCGCGTGCATGCTTATAGATCTGTCCACCTCAGGGCTTAATATACGTACGAAGTTTAACGCTGCCTCCTGGTCAGCAAAGAAGCAAATGACTAAAAGGAAGGCAATTTAAAGTCCATCGGCAGAACTGGCTAGCGAATGGACGATTACTCCTCTGGTAGTCGAGAATTCTGGTCGCTAGCTCAAGCTGCTGAGGGTAACTTCTGTCGGTCGTCTCTTCCACAAATGCGTAAATCGGACGACTACGTGGTCCATGCGGCAAAGGGGAATGCCGAACTTCTTGGCATCCTTTTTGCCGCCAACTCAACTCTTGATGATAGGGGGATCGCCTCCGCCTAAAAACCTGTGAGAGCTTGATACCAAGAAGTTGAGAGGACCAGACGGTATTCACGCAGTGGTGTGAAAGATGTGTGCTCCCTAGTTGACTCCAGCCCCAGATCTAGGGGGGGGGGGAGGGGCAAACCGGGGCACCGCCCCGGGCGGCAATTCAGGGGGCGCAAAAATCATAATATAGTATGATTAAAAATAAAAAACTTGCTGCAAAAAACGCCTAGCATACGGAAGCCTGGTTGGGAGAATAAATAAATTTATTAAAAAAGAGTTCTTATTGTCCCATTCACGAAAAATGCCAACTATTATTTATTTTTGAGTTTATTTTTTATCTTATCTCTATCACTATCAAATTTCTGCCCCGGTTCGAAAAAATTGTAGATCCGGGGCTGGTTGATTCCCCGTCTTAACGTGCTTATTCTTATTCTATCTTATGCCACATGATACGTCTTCATGGAATGTTACCCTTTTTCATTCCATCCACATAATGGGCGGAATGAAAAAGGTGACCTGGCTAACTTCATGACTATAGCGATAAGCCTATAGCCGCCCTGCTTGCAACGGTAATGGAGCGCGAGATTAACATGCAGCTCCTGGGATATCTGGAAGATCATCAGCTGATCTGTAATCGACAATACGGTTTTTGCGACGGTCGTTCAGCTGGTGATCATCAAATTTATCTTACGCACCTGTAGGCATCGTCAGGCTATTGATCGCAACGGGAAAGCACTGGCAGTCAGCCTAGATTTCGCTAAAGCCACCAGGACTGGCACAGAGAGGTCTCACGAAGTTAACATCTTACGGTCGCTGTGAGAGGTTATGCAGTTGGGTAGTCAGCTTTCTATCTGAGCGATATATCAAGGATGTAGTAGATGGTTGTTGCTCACATATGAAACCTATAAAATGCTGGTGTTCCCCAAGGGTCTGCATTCCTCTCATTCCTCTCCTCGTATTCCTCTCAGTTGCAAAACTTGCAAGTGGTGGATAGCAGGCTTAAAATTGTGTCTGAAGTCGAGAACTCTCTGGAGCAAGTCTCGGAATAGGGTTGACTTAATTTAGTCGAGTTTAACCCCACGAAGACACAAGTTGGCGCGTTTACCACTAAGAAAACCCCATTTTTCATAGTGCCTCAATTCCAGGGTACCCCGCTTATCACTAAAAGTGTTGTAAGAGTATGATTCTGGGAGTTGACATCTCGAGTGATGTGTAGTATCAGCGTCATTTAGAAGCCAAGGCTAAGTTGACTTCCAAAAAGCTTGATGTTCTAAACTGGGCTAAGGAGTACTTCACTGCGAGCGAGGCACCTGCTCATGCTTTACAAAGCTCATGGCCGAATTGAAGTTTTATCCACACCGATGATACTCGTGGAGAACTTCTACGGCCCGATTCTCCCGATCATTTTTACCACGCACGTGCTAACTGTAGAATGAGCTGTGCTACGTGTAGAATGAGCTTCCTCCTGAAGTATTCCCGGAGCGTTGTGTCATGGTGTTGCCGCCGGCATGTCCGCGCAGCACTCAGTTCCTGAGAGCATCATGAGTCGTGTAGAACGTAATTTTTTTGTACATTAAATATTTTGTTTAAAATTTGATTAGGGCATTTAAATAACTGATTAGAAGTTTTTCTTATTATTATTTGTACTGCCTGTTTGTCTTCAATTCGTCGAGTTTCCAGATTTAGAATCATAGCCTCATAAAGATAAATTGCATGATGCTAAAGTAAATAATTAATGCATTAATACGATGAAAGATGGTCCAGAAAGTAATTTTATTGTTGATTTCACTTTTCAATGAAGTATCGATGCTTTCTGGAACATTTTTCGAATCATAATAAGTAATTTTCGGATCATTTCACGAATTTTTTCTAAGGCGCATTGGGGGCCCCCTCAGCCCCGGGGCCCCGTATAATTGATACGGCTGATACGGCGGTAGCTACGCCCCTGCTGCCGTTCGAATGATTCGCAAACATCGCTTTGATGCATTAACAGAGCTATACTGGCCGCTACACAGACTAACTCAAACTAGTAATGATGAACCATATTACTAAACGTTATTGTATTTTAAATTTGCCAGAGATTTGGCTTGTATACCTATTTTGAATGTAAAAGCTTTTATACCAGTTTTGGTTTCTACACCGTACTTCTAATTTCTTTAGAGTTACATAAAATATATAGAACTGGTGAAATTATGTAAATAGCCGACAAGCAAGCAGACGAGCCGCATGCTGCCCATGGATATCACGTAACATTTACTCCACAGACATCACCATAATTATATTAGCGGTCTGGGATAAAGGGAAAAGAAAGAAAATACTACTTTTAAAGTTTATGGAAATAGTTGGAAAACGAGCTGACGATTCACCTGATGGTAAGTGGCTATCGTCGCCCATGAATATCAAAGGCCATCACTGATGCGTTGACGGCCAAGAAAGAAAGAAGAAAAAGAAAGAAAGAAAGAAAAAAATTGCTCTTAAGCCCCCTACCGGAACACGATGAGTCGTTTGGCGGCTGACTCATGTTCAAGGGTGGTAGCTATCCAGGTGAACCCCATGGAGAAATAATAATAGTAATAATGGTATTAATTGACAATTAAAATCAATATTACCAATATAATCCCTCCGAGGGCCCTACCACCAGCGGGCTAGATTTAGTCGCCTCTTATGACACCCATCGTGGGATTGGCGTTATTATTCTAAGCCGCCCCAATACGGCAAAACTAACTTTCTACATTAAGAATGGAATATATTGTAAAGAATAGTAAAATGCCTTCTCTAACCATAACCATTCGGGTCAATTTCAACAAACACGAATTTTGCCTAATTACAGTGGCGAATTTAAATTTGCTGTTTCTGAAAAATTTTTTTGGCTTAAATAATAGGTAAATATTAGTACTACTTAATCATATACTAGAGATCGAAAAAAAATTATTAGTTCATGAGATATTTCCATTTGAAATTATCAAATGCCACCGAAATTATTAAAGGACCACCGGAATTAAAATCCGAGCCACCGAAATTGATTAAATTTAAACCTGCTGTTTCTAATACATTTTATTTGGCATAAATAATATGTAAATAGTAGTAATAATTAGTCACATAGTAGAGATCGAAAAAAAAATTAGTAGTTCCGGAGATATTTTTAAATTACATTATCAAATGCCACCAAAATTAGGACCACTGGAATTAGAATCTGATCCACCGAAATTGATTATGCCAATGAGAAATAATAAAGGCAAGATCATCTAATGCTTTAAAGATACATTTTGAAGAGGAGGAGTCTAGATGAACGACTCCTTTTAACGGTGATTAGACACGCTTGTGTTTCTGTGGCCTATTAGACCAGTGCCGATAGCTTCAAAAACGGTAAAAAGTGAAAACAAATATAGTAGGATGAAACCCATTGCAAAAGGAAGATGATATAACAAAAATCAAAGGAAAAATAATTTACGGGCGATCTGAGGTTTTTAAGGGTAAAAAACAGTTTATCTCGATTTCCAGCAAAACTACAAGTCCTATGGAAAAAAGTTAAATGGTAAAGTTGTAGGTAATAAAAAATCTACAACTTTTTTATTTACACTTTTTTACATAACCTCAAAATTTATGTGAAAAATTTAAATAACCAATTTTTTGGTTTTTTATTTTTATCTTTTACAAAAAAAAAAAATTTCATGAAATTTAGTGAAAACTTACCTTTGTATGTCCTTAACATACTGTAATTTTTTTGATTTAAAATATTTCTTTTTTCACCTTATTTTTACTTAATATGAAAAAAGCAACCTAATTTTCAATCGAAAATTCTCACGTCAAAATGTCTCCTTTTTAAAAAAAAATCTAATGGTGTATAAAAAACTATAAACTACTAACTACTACTACTACTAACTACTAACTATAAACTAATATGGTAAATGTTCTCCAAAAATGCAATGAAACGACAACTATTTTCGCATGTTTTTTGCAATTTTTATGTTTTATGGATTTGTAATTTTTTAGTCACAGTCAGTAACATGGAATCTTACGTTTTTCGATTAATTAAAGTGTAAATTTTAATAAATAGCTCAAAATTGCACACAATGATTAAAAAAAAAAATTAAAAACTCTAATCCAAAATTTTTTTGCAAATATAGATGTCGTTTCATTTTCTCCAAATTTCGTGAATTTTTTTGTAAAAGATAAAAGTAAAAAACCATGATTATTTGAATTTTTCACATAAATTTTGAGGTTATGTAAATAAAGTATAAATAAAAAGTTCTAGATCTTTTTATTACTTACAACATTGCTATTTAACTTTTTTCTATAGGACTTGTAGTTTTGCCGGAAATTGAGATAAACTATTTTTACCCTTAAACCCCCCCCCCCTCCCCCACTTCCCGACCTCAGATCGCCCGTAAATAATTTTTCCCTTAATTTTCGTTATATTCTCTTTCTTTTGCAATGGGTTTCATCCTACGATTATTTTTTTCGTTTCAAAAATTATTGGCACTGGTCTATACACGTCCCTATGTGCTTTGATTTGCCACCGGAGCCACCGAGATTAGGCCACCGGACTTAGAATTAGAGTCAAAACTTGAATTTTAAAGAACACCGTTACTCACAGGTTAACTTTTATTTCACAATTATGGCTGAAAACCTTTAATGGAATCCTCCATAAAATTTCTTGATAATCTGCTTTGTACTTTTACTAATATACATGACATCGGAATTGGATGATTTTGTATTCCTGCGCCACCGCAGTGAGTACTTACGTGTTTGGCAGGAAAATTACGCAGCCAGTCGGTTATCCTAACACGCAGTTTGCAAGAGCACAACTGAACGGTGCGGGGAGAGCCAGTAAGGTGTCTTCCAAATCGTGTCGTAACAAGTAATGAAGTATACAAAATGCGCCACCGGAATTGCTTTTTTTTGTAGGACATTTTTCAAAGATGTTTTAAAAGCTGTTGCACTATCTTAAATTACTCCGTAAATATATATTAGTTGTGTTATTTAATGTATTTCTAAAAAACATTCCTTTTTAATAAAATTTATTTACCAAAAAAGAAAAAAAAAATAAAATATGTAAATAAATGGAGGTCGGACAGTACACCGGAATTAGATTTTAGGTCTTAGATATTTTTTTATTAAGAATCTATGTATTAAATACATCTGAATACTTTACTATCATGTAGATCACTACTTAAACTACCTATATAAAATTATGCATAATTGTAGTTTACCTCCGCACATTAATTTTCAAGCTCGCCGTCTCAAAAATGCACTTGGGAAATTCACCCATTCCCATTGTGCCCAAAAACTCGGCTCAATCAAGTGACTCCTCTGCTATTTTATGCAAGTTTGTGGTGCATCAAACTGTTGCTAGGTGCTTGGATTCAAACGGTTATCATAATTTAACTATCTACCGTTCCCGTATCTTCAAGCTATACCTTAGTTTGTGTGGAAATTTCCTCGTTGCGATGCCAGGTAGCGTGATATCGTTAATCCGGCTCACTAAACACTAGCTGGCTTTGAACCATCTAATTAGGGCAATTATAGTGAACACTACAATTGGAGATAAATATTAAATTATCAAGTAACGTTCATCACATACCTCTATAGCATTGTTCTTGAAATTACGAGTATACCAATAATTTAAGTATATACATATGTTATTATTTTATTTGTTATTTATTATAAATATGTAATAATTCATAGTTCTTTGGCATTTCAGCGTTACTAGTCAGAACTATTTTTTATCATTATCAGCACCATCACAAGGATTGATATTATCGCAATAATCACAGCGTGATTATCATCTAATTATAATATACTCGTATATTATAACCTACTGTACCTCTGCATAAAACTATTTTATCATTCCTTTCCACCTGCGTTACCGCACGCTGAAGTATGGTTTCTTAAAACGAAATCACAAACATATAAAAAAAATCATCCCAGTTGGACATACAACCGGGATAAAATCTATCCTATGTCCTAATACTGGACGTGGTTTGCCTGTGTATCAAGTTCCATACTTCCGTGATGGTAATACAAACATTACAAACATTCATATATAATCAGTAGGGTAGAAGGATTAGTAAGATAGTAGGATAAACATTTGCGTGCAGGGTTGCCAGGTCGGCCAACCAAAAAGCCGGACAGACCAGCCAGTTTGGCTGGACATTTTGGTAAAAAGGCCGAAAATCTTAAATTATCAAGAATTTTGTGTCTTAATATTATTAAGATAATGTTTTAGAACTTCTTCACTGATTAATAATATTTAAAGTAAACGAACCAAAAATATTAAATAATTAGCAAAAACGTGCTTTAAAAGTTCAACATTTTTCAAAATAAAGTTGTAAGTAATAATATTTAAACACGTCAAACATTTTAAATTAAAAGCCATCTAGACTACTTTCATCGATTTAAAATAGGCTACTCATTTCTTGTATACTTAACAGATTCTTGAAATCAATCATCAACATTCCTATTTTTGATCAGAAAATATTTAAGGTTTTGCAATTGGTCAAAATCTTTGCTATCGTCAACTTTAACATTTTCTTCGTAGATTTCGGAAACTTGAATACATGCAGGAACGTCATTTAACAGTCATAAATATAAATTGTTTTGTGTCCTTGAAGTTTCTTATAAGTTGGTAAAATGTAAAAAGCCTAACAAAAGCCGGACAAGCCGGATACAGTTAAATTTGCCCGGACACGCATTCAAAAAGCCTAACCGTGTCCGGCTTTATTCGGACGCCTGGCAACCCTACTTGCGTGTAGCTTGTGAGAGGATTACCGTCTAATGGGTGACGTAATCTACGAAATTGCATTGCGATAAGATTGATTTGTGGTTTCATTAGCGGCCCACTGCAGGGCACGGCTGTCATAATTGAGGACGCTTAGAGCCTACCACATTGATCAGGTGCAGATGGCGGAATTAGGTCTTATTATGGTAGGTTCCCGTTTGCACGCACCTCTGATTTTCAAGAATTATGTGCGTGTTAGAAGTTAATTATCATCAAGGGTAGGATAACATTCAGGAAAACAAACAACAGAGTTCACCATAATGTTCTCAAAGGTGTGTGAAACTACCAATCTGCACTTGGCCAGCGTGGTAGACAATGGCCTGTTCCCCTCACATTGTTAGAAACCCGAGACAATTAAGTCTCGCTCATAATAATACGATGATTGCATGTTTTGTAATCCGATAATAGGGTTTTATTAATTAAATACATAATTTTAGTGATTTTTACTTACTGTCATCATACCTATTAATTATCGACTGAACTTTGACTTTTGACTTTATGATAGTTTTATTTAGGACCTAGTCGCTGCCCTGATATTTAATTAACTATTCTGAGTCACTAATGAGATGAAGCTAATAATGAATATTTGGCCAACACTGCCGAACGTGTCAGTAGGCAGTACTTAGTCACGTGTCCAAACGTGCTCAGTGAACAACGCTTTGTTTCCCATTCAGCTTTTCACACCACGGATAAGTGTTACCAGCGACCCTTCCTGAACACAACAAGCAATGTTATTATTGTATCGACGCGAAACGTTATAAAACAACTCGAACGTTCACGATTATCAACTGCTCTCGACTCCTGCTTTTACCACACAACTTCAGCGAAGGACCATTCAAACTGTTCGAAAGTGGTTCAAGAGAACCGAGTATGAATTTTAAATTGCACGCGAGGAAAACAGGTCAATAACAAACGACCGTCGAAGTCGTTTTATAGAAACAGATATTTAAGAGTTTAATATTCATTGGGGTACAAGTAGCAAATGCTTTCTGTGCCCCTGGTGTTAAGTGGGCAAAGCTTTGATCAACCTCTTTAGTCTTATTTAAAGTCGATCATAAATACCTAAGTACTTAGGAATAAGATTAAACGTTTTTAAGTTTTCTCTCTATAGGAAGTCTATGTTGTGACATTAAATTATGATTTATTGGTGAAGATTTCGATGAAGGAACTGATACACAATGATTCATAAAGCATGTTGAACATTCTACTTCATTAATCTAAAACAATAACTTTGGAAATCCATCTTGGTTATGATCAGTTGACGACAGTTTGTACTGGACAAAACAGAGAATATCAAGTTGCAGTTCTTTTTTTATGTAAATGTAATGGGTTCAAGACCAAATGACATCGATACATTGCCAGACTTGCTAGCCACAAAAGAAGAGACAAAAGAAACAAACAGAAAGTTTTTGCTCTCAAGCTTACGAAACGATCTGTCATTTGGTTGGCTCAGGTAACAGCGTGGTACCTAGCTAACCGGGTATGATAAACCCTTAGACATGTTTGCTTTTTAGTCGATTACAACATAGCAATCTGGGAATACGTCCACTGGCGTTTCACTTTATAATTCATCACCAATCACAAATGCCTACTGCACTAAAACCGTTATTTTATATGCAGAAACGAATTTACCGGCACCCAGGAATTGAGGTTAATTTTAGGACACTATGTATAAAACCGGGGCGTAACCTAGTTAACAATGCATCTATCTGTCCCCGACGACTCATAAAAGCAAAGCGAAAAAGGCAGGTAGCTAAATCCCAACTGTATACACCCCTAGTTGAAGTGAAAAACAGAAGAATCGCTATCAACCCATTTGGCGATCCCTTTCCCTCATCTGCTGCGTCGAGCCCGTCACGTGTGAAATAATTATGTAAATCCGAGGATTGAATAACCTTTTGTATAATAAAAAAGGTGGTCAAGTCTGAATCAAACTTGCGTAGGGTTCCGTCGTTAATTATAACCAGGATTCATTATTTTTCAGTAGAAAATTAAGGATGATATTCATGGGTGAATTTCAACAAGAGATTTTTATGTGTCATTTCGGTGGGATTTTTTTATTTCAATGCTATCTACATATTTTTAGTGACAAATAAAACTTTAGCCTATTTTATAACATTGTGCGTGAGTGGACATCAAATATCATCAAAACTTACATAAATATTTAAGGATGAATTTTTAAGAGTCCACTGAAATGAAAAGTGTCTACCGAAATGATAAAAATTACCTCCGAAATGATATACTGTGCACCGGAATGAAATAAATCCACCAAAATGATACAGCTAAGAACAACCGTGCCTGGCAGCCAGGGTTCCGTACTTTGTTAGTTTTGATTTCCACTATATATTTTCACTATATACACATTATAGTCATCCTGGCGGGTTCCCTGGAAGAACTTGGTGCAATGCTCGGGGACTTGAACAGCGCCTCACAACGGGTGGGTCTTAAGATGAACATGGACAAGACAAAAATCATGTCGAATGTCCATGTCACACCCGTACCGGTTGTTGTTGGTGGCACTGCTCTCGAAGTTGTAGACGAATACATTTACCTGGGACTCACTCGTAAGGGAAGTCACTCGTAGAATCCAACTCGGATGGGCTGCGTTCGGGAAACTGCGTCATATCTTGTCGTCCAAAACACTACCTCAGTGCCTGAAGTCGAAGGTGTTCGAGCAGTGTGTTTTGCCAGCGATGACATACGGATCCGAGACGTGGTGCTTTACTATTGGCCTAATCCACAAGCTCAGAGTAGCGCAGCGGGCTATTGAGAGGGCTATGCTCGGTATTTCTCTACGTGATCGCATTCGAAATGAAGAGATCCGTAGGAGAACAAAGGTAACCGACATAGCTCAAAGAATTAACAGGCTGAAGTGGCAATGGGCTGGCCACATAGTTCGAAGGACCGATAACTGTTGGGAAGAAAGGTCCTCGAATGGCGCCCACGTCTCGGAGGAGCATAGGACCCCCCGACCAGGTGGACTGACGACCTGAAGAAGACAGCGGGAATCCGCTGGATTCAAAAGGCTCAGGACCGGTCAGAGTGGCGCAAGTAAGGGGAGGCCTATGTCCAGCAGTGGACCTACAAAGGCTGATGGATGGATGGATGGATAAATAAATATTTTTGTTTGTTTATGAACTAATACTAATTAACTTGATATATTTTCAAAAGAGTGAACGAAGCGCGATTAGAAAGCTTAAAGTTTCTGATTAATATGATGGCTGCATTTGTAAATTATGACATTAATAGTATACATAATGTCTACCTATTGCACTAAGAGAAAAATGTTAGGTATAATTTAGTTAAATTGATAACGAGGCGAGAATAGTATCTTCGTAGGAATAGCTTATATCTTAGTAGGAATAGCTTAGTAATTTTAATCCTTTTACGTACATTACATATCTAAATAGAAAAAAAAAACCAACAATTGCATAACCATGACTTTGTATTTGACACAAGGATCTCTAAAACTTTATGGTTTTATCATTTCGGAGATACATTTCATTCCGGTGGACTGTAATTGGTATAACAGTCCACCGAATCCACTGAAATGATAACACTGAGATGATAAAATAGAGGTTAGTTCTACATTTAACTGCAAAATAAAATTATTAAAAAAATATGAACACTACTCAAACAAAACAGCACCGACGGCAATTTTAAAACACAATTTTGAAACAAATTAAACGAATCTAACACGAGTTATAACAGCCACCGAAATGAAACTATTTTTGTCCTCATATCACTGAAATGATAAACTTACTTTTTTGGCGGGTAACCGCAAGACGTTGGGACCGGTGCGTTTGCGCCGAGAGCTTGAGCTGGACTGATCCAAAGTGAAGAAAGGTGAGGGGGGCGTAACAACGCAATGTTGACGTGGCTATTCTACTAAAACTTACTGTCCTCTGAAATGATAACTTTTTTCCAGACAAAAGTTAACTGCCTGTCAAATCCATGAGAAAGAAGATAAACAAACAAAAATAGTTTTATTTGATCGAATGTATTATAATTTAATGATTACAAAATCGATTTAAATCCATATTACGAATGTTTTTGTAGGGGAAGGTATTTTATGAGCGGAATTGGGTTCAGGACAAGCCACTGTGATGATAGAATAACACTTTGTAATTTTTTTTTCGTATATAATAATGGGTAGAAATCAATGATTTTTTTTGTCAAGGTAGAGAAGTACTTACGCTGTTGAGAAAAAATATATAAAATTAAAAATCAGCACATTGCACTACCGTTCTCAGGTTTGCCGTGTATTTTTTTTACTTCGGCAATTCACCCTCATATGGTTTTGGTGTTAACTGCGAGTACCTAATGATGATAATCCGAGATATTTTTAAGGCTTTTTTGGCTCAGGAAAATATCGTGGAAAATTATCAATTATAGTGCGCTACAATATATCGTTTTCGTACTGGTACAAATAAACATTTCATTTCAAGAGCGATTAAGACAAAATCGTGGGTATCAGATGGAAAGGCAAAAGAGACACAGATTCTCTTTTAAGATAAAGTGTAACAGGGTTCCATTTTATTATGTGTACAGAACCATAAAAATAGTGAGAATATTACCTCACAAAGCTCGTTCGATGAATCGGGAAATTCGGTAACCGTCGGCAAGACGTGAGGCCGACATGCGGGCTGTAATTTAAAACCTGAAAACGCCAATTTTCTCTTTATTCGTTTCTTGAATTCCAAGAATATTGGATAAAAGTTTCCAGATGGATTCAGACATACTTTTTCATGACAAGTTGAGAGTTATTTTGTTTTGAATCATCTAGCTATTGTATTTTAGCTTCTAACCCTACGTAGATAGACATTGATTTGTATTTTCATAAATCTCATTATCTCATAAGTCATCTCATTACCTTTAATGTCGTATTTGAGAAGAATAAAAACGTTGGACTTAATATTTGTACTCAATTTCATTTAATTATTTTCTTCCTTTATAGAAACATCCATAAAAGGTAGACTTAATAGTAGTACAAGACAAAAGAGTAATAAATGAAGCCATGTCTGTGTTGTAAAAAAGAAATGATTTTGACGTGATAACGTCCATTATAACAATGAACGTCGGGCACACGCACGAAAAAATGTAGCGTTCCGCGAGCGAGAGAGCGGCAAAAGCGAGAGAGAGACACGATCGGCTACCGACACCGACCGTAAACCGACTTTACAGACAACCATTTTTTTCTTTCTTTAAATTTTATACTACTCTACTGTTTGTGTCCGCTAAAAGTTTAAAAGCCAGCAACATACACAAATATTATTAAATTTGTCTTCATTTCAGTTATAAAAACTGTTAGGAGTAAAGTAAAATGCACTCAGAATATACAAAAACTCTTCAACTTACTTTCTGGAAATGTTACAACGTTACTACAAAAACTACTACTACTACTTCAACAACTTAGTTACTGGCTACAGGGCTACAACAATGCGCTTTTTGTGTACTTAAGTAGTCGACAAAAGACCACATGATTCACTTGATGTTAAGTGGCCTTGGTCACCCGTGGACATCAGTGATACCAAAGGCACTATCGACGCGATGCCAATTGAAAGAAAGCAAGCGACTTATATTATGTCTCTCGGAAACTGCCACCGAACCGAAACACGTATAAAACTTTTAACGGATTATTTTAGAAGGGTGGTCACCTTCATGCATAGTTATGGTTTGGCCGTTGGAGATAAATTTTCAAAGCTTGGCTTCAATACATTAATGACGCACTACAGGGCCAGGACTCTTCTTTTGAGAGATTTTAGAAAGATAGATTATTGACATCGGTCATTAGTCGAACACAGTATTCTGTATAGAACTGACACAATCCCCGGAGCTCTATCGAACCATCACTTTTGAAAGCTCGTTAACCCTAACTCGTACAATGGGATCTATGTGAATAGCTGAATAGTAAAATAGTGCAAAAAACAAACGGCTCTAATTATTTTA
The DNA here is from genome assembly GCA_951805285.1 of Thymelicus acteon. Classification (NCBI taxonomy): domain Eukaryota; kingdom Metazoa; phylum Arthropoda; class Insecta; order Lepidoptera; family Hesperiidae; genus Thymelicus; species Thymelicus acteon. The sequence goes on from OX638222.1 coordinate 6,454,499, forward strand.
AACAAAACTTCGGTTCCATGATCTCGAACGGAACAGGATAAAATAATAACGATCGAATCGAATCCTGCAGAGCATGTTGTTATCCCAAGTGGCAATTATCATGCATCCCATTCTGCTCTATTCGATTCGATGATAGAATGGATCATTTGCAAAAACCTCGATTGCATATTGTTGCTGGTATAAATTAGAGCGTCTTTTCGAGTATCAGCATAAGCATCTATAGCTATTTTTATTATTATTTGTAAAGTACTTGAAAGTAATAGAATTAGTCCGTCATAATTGTAAATTGGAGGAAGTAAAATAATAGTTTGTTTTTTAAACGACTTCAAAAAGGAGGAGTAATTTTATATTAAATTAGAACTCCATTTGGACCCTATTTGTCCCGTATTTTTCAAACTTCATTTGTGATACAGGTATCCACGAGGTACTCTAATCCGAAAAATATTTTATAGTTTAGGGTTATATCGCGATTACGATTTTGATTATTTATATCTGTCTACAGCAGCCAGCCTGCAGGTGACAGCGATGTAATCATTGGATTACACTTTAAAAAAAAATTAAATGCAGTTACTATCAAATGGGAAGTTGGTTATGTAAGTAATAAAAGTAATGCTGTCTCTCGAGAGGGACCCTTCCTGGGTTCAAGTGCGATCCCTCACTTCCGTTTGTGTGCTGTTAACTCAAGCGGTTTGACCTAGTAAGCACCTATCGAGTTACACCGTATACGGGTTAATAGTATGCAAACTATATCGCCATTATTACTTATCTGATACTAGATTACAATAATGGTCAAATTCAAATCGTATTTGTCTGGTAGGACAGGATTTTTTTGTAAACAATTTTTAATAATGTCACATAACGTAGAGTAAGAAGTTGCTTAAATAATGAAACATAATTCGAAACATTGGCGCATAAACTTAAAAGCTTGTATTTTAATCATAATCTAATTAAATATATACAACAAAAACAAAACTTACTGAATCATTAATATTCGTTCCCGCTCACGAATTGTGTTACCCATATAAATCAACAACGTAATTTTAACATAAAAACTCTTTTAATCCAATACGCTGCTACGCACATAAAAAGTCACTCCAAATCCGTACCAGTTCCAATTTTGTTTCGAGTTTCTGTTCGAGCAACTTTTTGCGTGCCATATCTACATCGAGCCTGCGTCGGCTCTATCGAAGCTAATTAATAATACTCGGCTTGCGAATCCCTTTGCAAATTACTGTTCGGAAAACCGGAGTAGGGAGTATGAACGCTACGCTTTTTAAACAAGCAAACTTATTTACTTACACATGCCTGGTTTCAAACAGGGGCTGAGTATTACTGCATTACTATCGCAGTGTAAGGACTTGCAGTGGTTCATTGCGTTTTTGTTTGTAGCAAAATTATATAACTCTCCCAATGTTGTTATATGTGACGAAGTGAGAGGAATAAGAAAAGATCACCACGATGGTCAAGTCCTTTGAGAAAATAATGGAGAACTTAGCTCTTGTGTGGCTTCTTCACAATATCATCATGACATATCATTTAGAACTTAGCGATAGTTCCAAGTTCAACCATTAGAATATCAATATTACGTACTCATTTTGGAATTGACAGTTAGATAGTAGAAAAAGGGGTTATTAAATACAAACAAAAGATTATAGTGTGAGTAGTGTGTATTAAACATTATAATGTGTTTACTCTGAATGGTTTTCCCCAAACATCGTAAGAGATTTGGGAACACATTTCACCCCGCACGCC